>CM052722.1:8813530-8859614 GCA_028551405.1 Uromys caudimaculatus | reverse complement strand
CTGCGCATTAAGGGTGTACGTGACTAATCACCGCCCACTCCCGGGGCGCGCCAATCAGTGGAGGACATGCTGCCTCAGGGCTATATAAGCAGCGCCATTCTGGGGCCCCGGGTTCTTCCTCCTCTATCAATGGCTGAATAAAGCTGAATTGCAGACGAAGCCTGCGTATCGCGTGTCTTCTTGCTGGCGAGAGGTGCGCGGGACAACTTTGGCCAATGGCAACATTCCATAAGCAGAGTCTTCTCTAGACCACTTCTCAGTACGTACTGGGCCTAAGAATTGTGTGCACCTGTTCAATAAAAGGCATGAAGATGGACCACCAATAGCATATACTACAGAGAAAAGAGAAGTCAAGAGATACTGGGAGAAATACAGACTACGGCAGAGACATTTACTCTTCATTGAATATCCATGTTCCCCTATGTTCCAAGTACTCTTTATAGGAAAATGCTTAAAAAATTCAAAGAAGTAATGTCATTTTCCTTTGGGGGAGCAGTCTTTTGTGTCTATTCATACTGTAATGTGTGTGGTGTATACTTTGTGTATATGCTGGTGTCAAAGGAAGCTTTCAGTGTCCTGTGCTGTCACACTCTGTTCTTATTCCCTTGAGACAGGACCTGTCACTGAATCTCAAGCTAGGCTGCCTGGCTTTCAAGCTTTGGTGATTCTTCGTTTCTATTCCCTTATAGTTCTCGGGCTATAATCATACGTGAAACCATACCTAAGTATTTTTGTGGATTCTTAGGATTTGAACTTGGTTTCTTATGCTTACTCAGCAAGTGATCTTACTGACTGAGCCATCTTTCTAATCCTCAAGCAACTTTTATTTTTTATTTTTTTGGTGTCTTCAGACAGGGTTCCACTATGTAGCCCTGACTGGCTTGAACTTGTAGATAGACCATGCTGACCTCGAACTTGAACTCACAGAGGTCCTCCTGCCTTTGCTTCTCAAGTGTTGGAATTAAAGGCATGTGCCACCATGTGGTATTGAGAGCTTTTGTTGCCGCTTCTAGGAATTTGGCATTTGTCACTGGGCTCGGACAAAGAAGTAGGATCAGGTAAGAATATTAGAAACAGTGACCATGGGGCTTTGTTTACTATTTTGCTTGATTACCTTATGTGACCTCTTTGCTTACTACTTTGCTTATTATCTTGTGTGATCTCCTTGTTTACTACTTCCCTTGATTACTTTGTCTTTGATCTAAGAACTGACCATGTGTTTTGGACGTACCTAGAATGATATAAAAGCAGGCTGGGAGAAAATAAAGCTGCTTCAGTCTCAGCACTGGCTGGAGCCATGTTATAATTTTGTCTAACTGTTTTTCTTCTTTTTCTATCCTCCCTCTCTTGAGACCCTGTTGACTGACTGAGCTGGCTTGGTCAATGTGGGGCTCCACCCTCTTATTTTGAGAAAGTAAAATTCTATGTAGCCCAGGCTGGCTTGGAACTCACTATGTAGCTCAGGCAAGCTTCAAACTTGCAATTTTCTTGCCTCAGCCTCCCAGTTACCATGATTGGCCCATGCAAATATGCATAAATGCATTTGTCATTGTCAAGCCAAAGCATTTCAGAGCCCCATGGTAATTCTGTTTCCCTGAATTAGCAGTAATGAAGCCCAAGTGTCAAGATGCTAACATTTTTGTCATCCTGTGTCACTGAGTGATTATATGTCTCACAGCAACCCTCAGTACCATCCTTGATGGTCCACATACTCGTTTATTATGGCTGCATATGGTGACAACTCTGAGGTTCCTTTAGATAGTAGGGCCCAGTAGTTATAAAGAAAAGAGATGAAATAGGAGAGCACAAGGAGAAGATGTAATCTCTAAGGACAACTAGGAACCCATGTTTTAGACATCATCACCAGCGTCAATAATATGGATTGCCAGCAGACATTGGTAGACTGAAGATCAGGATCTGGCCATGTCTAACTCAGGATTCAAGGAAACCAAAGGATGTTAGGAAGGAGTCAGATTTCATGGGCTTAGCAGCTGTCCCATATCAACAAAATAAGCTACCATATCAAGAGTAATACAGCCTGCAGCATTGTTAGCACCTTCTACTGATGTTTAGAAAATAGTGACAGTTTGTGTGTGTGTGTGTGTGTGTGTGCGTGCGTGTGTGTGTGTGTGTAGCAATATTAATTAAAGAATAAGAGGTTGTGAATTTGAGGAGGGGTTGGAGGGACATGGGGAGGAGTTGGAGGAAGGAGAGGGAGGAGATAATGTAAATACAGTACTCTTGTCAAATTCTCAAAAAACTAAAAGAGAAATTTTATACACTGGAAGCTGGATTGTTTAGAGACCCATGGTAGAACCAAATATGACTGACAAAAAATAGTCAGTGAAATGATGCCTAATGACATTCTGCTATACTCATAGATTGGTGCCTAGCCCAACTGTCATCAGAGAGGCCTCCTTGGACAGCTGATGGAAGCAGATGCAGAGACCCACAGTTAAACATTGGGTGGACTTAGGAGAACCCCTCAGAAAAGGAAAGGAAGGATTGTAGGAGTCTGGGAGTAAAGGACGGCAGGAGAACATGGCCCACAGAATCAACTAAGCAGGGCTCATAGGGGCTCACAGAGACTGAAGTGACAGTCATAGAGCCTGTATGGGTCTTAACTAGGTCCCGTCACATATGTTATGGTTGTATAGCTTGGTGTTCTTGTGGGACAGTGGTAGTTGGGGTGTCTCTGACTCTTTTGCCTGCTCTTGTACCCTTTTTCTCCCACTGAGTTGCCTTGTCCAGACTAGATATAAGGGTTTGTGCCTACTCTTATTGCCTCTTGTTATGCCATGTTTGGCTGGTATCCCTGGGAGATCTGATCTTTTCTGAAGGGAAACAGGATCAGTGGGAAAGGGGAGGTGGGGGAGAGGCGTGGGGGAGGGGAGACTGTGGTCAGGATGTATTGTATGAGAGAAGAATAAATGTAAAAAAGAAAAAGAAAAAAAGAAGGAAAAGTGGAGGTTCTGTCAGTTATTTGAAGATTTGTGGTCAGTTTCTTGTCTCAGATCACAGAAAATTTCTAGACCCCAAGTTTCAGCCAATCACAAAATACTTTGCCAGTCTTTAGCAACGGAGGCATGACTATCAGCTTGTGTCATGTTGATGAAGTTTGTGTCCAGGGTTGGTAGCCCAGATAGAGCCAGTTCTGGTCTGTGGTAGCTATGTCCTGAGAGGAGGTGTCCTTCAAGACAAGAGTCCTGCTGCTGGAGCCGTGGGCAGGGATGCGCTTCTGAGGGAGCACCGTTCAGCCAGCAATGTGGCAGCCTTCACACTGCCACCCACTCTGTATACAAATATGTCACCGACACAGGATTCCTGAGCTAGATAAAAGATGTGTTCACATCTGTGAATAATTAGAGAGAAACCAAAACAGCTTAGAGGACAAAAGAACCAAGTCTTCTAAAATCTTCCAATGGGCGGGGATACATGGCCCCCTGGGAAAGCATGCACCTAGCATTTGCTAGACCTCAGGTTCAATTCCAGCTACCACTATGAAAATAAAACAAAATCCAATCCAATCTGTTCTGTGGACAAAGGGAGCCTTTTTGTCCATGTAGAATACATAAAAGCAAAGTACTCAGCAAGTGCGGTGTGCTTCATCAGACTCAGATCTACGTCTGGGGTTTTCACGACAGAGAGAGGGGGGGTGAGGGGGAAGCGAGGGGGAGGGAGGGAGAGAGAGGTGCATTTGTGTCTAATCAAATGTTTAGGATCAGAGTTTATATTTGGTAGATTTTTACAACCATCTTGGCCAAATGTATTTTCTTTCTTTAATGCATTCAGTGTTTTTGTGGGGTTAGAACTACAGAGCCACAATTGGGCAAGACCAAACAGATTAAAAAAGGGTTTCTGGGGCCTTCTCCCTTTTGTTAACATAGCTATGGCTAGATCTTCCCCGTTTCTTTGATCAACTATAAGAGAAGTCTGATGATATATTCAAAATCAGAAGGCTGCCTCCGTTGAGCGTGCATGTGGGGTGCCTTTAGTATCCGATATCCACGGATCCCATCATTTGCCAGTTGTTTGAAAGGAGACCTCATTTCTAGTGTGCCCTATAGAAAAAAATATTTCCCCTTCCTTGTTCTTTAACTTTTCAGCTTAAAGCAGACCAATGAGGGTTTTTTTTCAGTGTCTTGATGTGTGACCCAGATGTTTGTTTTGCACTAACAATCTTCCTGCCTTGGTCTTCACTGTGCTGGAATAACAGGTGTGTAGTTTTTTTAAGCTGAAATGTCAGTAAGACAAAGACTTTGTTTAATGACAAAGTCTTAAGGGGTTGGCAGTGTAGCTCAGTGATGGAGTACATGAACAGGCAATGGCATTGATTTCCAGAACTAAATAAATTCTTTGGTTTTAATTAGGGATACTGCATCCGAGACACAAAGACTACACTTTTTGGCTCCCCTTGTAGAAATATAAGCATGTTCTTGAGAATGAGAAATGCCGGAAGTTGTTTTCTCACATTTGGAGAAAGCTGATAAAGGGATAAAGCTAATTAGGGGTGGATCAGGATTTTTTTTTCCATTTTCTTTTCATCCTGGAATATAGGTATAACATCTGTTTTCAAATCAGTGTGACTGCTGTGTTAGAGCTAAGGGAAGCCACAGGACGCGCTGGTTACCAAAGAATAGACAAGTTCTATTATTCTATTTTCTCCTTGGTAGAGCCTAGTCAATTCCTCGATTCTGTTCCCTCATTTTCTCACCTCTGCTCCCAGCATGCTTTTCACATTGCCGTACAAGTCAAAGAACTGTTTTTACGGTATTCAGTGGAGAGTGACTACAGTAAAGAATACCCTAAGTATTTTCTTGGAATCTCACTGAGATGCTCTTGCGTACAACTACATTCAATTTCTTGTATCCACCGCAACATATGGTTCATGTTTTGTGTTAGGGATATTTCCACATGCTATAATAATGTGTAATGAGGAGGTTTTTTTCTTTTCAGTGTGGGAGGCAGAGAGGGTGGAAACACATCTGTTTAGATAGCCATTGACTACCCTGCAGCAAAACAGCAGGAAAAGCAAGTAAGCAAACAAACAACCCTTCTGGGTAAAAGATGTCACTTGAGTACTAGGAAATAATCGGGGGTTATGCTGGTAGGCTTCCGACCTCACAATCTCAACACAGTTTCCAGTCTTCTCCCTCATCTAGTTCCTCGTGGTAGCTGACCCAGATATTTGCCTTCCACAGCTGTTGTTTAAATGCTTCCCCCATGAGACAGCTAGACGCAGCTGTGGAATGGCTCTACTGACTCACTTACCCTACAAGATGCTGTGCAGACAGGGTTCAGGAAATCAGCTCAGCCACTGTGGGACTCCAAAGAACTTAAGTCTACTCACCCTAAACCACCCCATCACATTCTTTGTGGAAAAGCTGCTTTGGTGATAATGTTCTAGATCTCAATAAAGACGGTGGTCCTGAAATTCCTTTCTCTCCCCCCCCTTCCCTCCCTTCCCTCCCTCATTGCTGGCAAAACACACATGCTTTGGATGCCCCATCACCATTGTCATGGTGGGTGTGCTGCCCTCTTCTCTGTAGGGTCTGTAAGTGATGCACTGTGTATTCTGTCATATTGCCTCTTCTGTGCCTCCCCAGGCCACATACCTGACTCCAACTCTTTATAGGTCAAGGCTCTCTCAGAGCCTTGCTACAGAGTGGCTTTCTTGCTACATGTAAGATACAGGGCAGATAAGGTCCGCACATATATCTGCCAGTATAAACAGGCTTCTGGGAGAATAACTTATGGTCAAGCTTGAATACTTGGACAATAGATTGTCCACCAGGATCAGGAAGTACCTTGTGAAAGATTCACTGCAAACAACCATAATCAAATTTCAGCAAAGCCACAATACAAATATGCTTTGGAAATGAACTATTTTATGTTTTGCCATTTAAAATGAAGTTTATATCATAACAAGTTTATATAAAACGAGAGTTTTGTACTACTTTATTCAGTTTATTGTCAAAACATATAGGCTCACTTTTCATTGGCACATGGAGTAAGAATATTTAATTATGACAATTTTCTTGCCTTCTTGAACTTACAAACAAGCCTACGCTTTCTGATTTTCCTTGCAGAACGTTGGGCAAATGCCCGTGGACTGTGGGCAAAAAGTATACATGCTGCTCTGAGGCCTGCAGATTAAGACCTTTGAAACTGTCAAGGTTACTGGATGATCAGAGTTCAGGTTCCTGAATGATAAGGCCATGCTCTTACCTTTGGTGAATTAAGACATCCTCACATTTTCAATTTTATTAGGCAAAATTACTCACATTTAGAAAGATTTTGTCACAGCATGTAAACAATATACATTAATGCAACAACTGTTTTTCATGGACAAGGTGGACATCTTATTAATTATTAGTAGGAGTCAGCTTGTGAGATATAACATCCTGGGATTTTGTGATTCCTATTTAAACTGCTGCATCATAAGATGCTAATGTAAAGAACACAGTCTCCAAAGTGGCTTTCTTTGACCTACTGGATCAGAATCAGGCAAGGCATAGATTGTTGGTACTTCTTTGAGTTTCATGGCTCTCAGCTGATCGCTTTGGATCCATTTGATTTAAATATATTGAACTGAGTTACTAAAGAGTTGTTTTATAGATTTTTAAATCAACATGGAATCCAGTGCACCAGTTTAGCTTTAGAGTGTTATGAACTGAGCACGGTTTCATGCAGTAAGCACCCAGGTCAGAATAGAGAACGGTTTCACCGAAATACTGTCCAGGGCTCTTTGAAGTCCCATGCTTAGCTCCCTGTGACCACTGATTTGTTTCCCATTGTTGCAGTTTTGGATTTAGGAAACAGAAACAGAAATAGCTGGTAACCAGTGGAGACAAGTTTCTTTAGCCCAGCATACTTTTCAGATTCACTTGAATGGGGGAAATATATCAAGAGTGTATATCTTTTAAATTTTTTTAAAATTTATTTTTTATTATTTTATTTACATTTCAAATGTCCTCCTTCCCAGTCTCCTCTCCACAAGGCCCCCCTTCTCCCCTCCCCTTTGCCTCTAAGAGGGCACTCCCCCACCCACCCACTCCCACCTCACCCCTCTAGCACCCCTTTTCTCTGGGGCATGGAGCCTCCACAGGACCACGTGCCTCCCTTCCCACTGAGGCCAGACAAGGCAGTCCTCTGCTAGTGACATATTCTCTTCTATGGGCAGCTTCATTTCACTTCCCATTCACTGTTGACGATTACTGGGTTCTTTCTGGGTCTGGGGATTGTGAATGAAGCTATTATAAAATATTTAAATGCTTTGTGTGTGAACCTAACTTGTTTTCACTAGGACAGGTTATTTCCAATGTCAGTATTATTGATGTTTTGGAGAGAACTGTGTTCTGCAGGAGCATCTTCCTTCCTCTGCCTCCCTGAACTGTGACAACCAAAAGCATCTCCAGATGTTGCTAAATGCCCTCTGGGGAAGAGGAGTAATCCTCCTGATTCAGAGCTACTGTGTTAGGAGCACAAGAATATTTATTAACACTTTAGTGCAAACTTGGTATAGACAATCTTACCTTCCCTCCCTCTAATCCATCCCCATATACCCCTCCCCACTCTCCAAATTCATGGCCTCTTTTTTCACTACTTGTTATGACGTGTACTTGTGAATATGAATATACATTCCTAAATATAAGCTGCTCAGTCTGTATAATGTTACTTGTATGTATATTTTCAGGATAGACCATTTGGCACTGACCAACCAATCAGTGTGTTCTTCCCTGGGAAAGCCACCTCTCCTGCTCCCAGCTTTCGTCAGTTGCCTATACTGCTTTGTGTTGGTCACAGGCCTCTTAAACTACAGCCCCAAACACACACGATGCATTTTGGCAAATTCATATATTACATTCATGGGTGCTATCTTTGTTGAGCTCACATTTGGGCAGTCACATTTGTGAGAATTTATGGGTATAGCTTCTACATTTGCTTTTTTGTTTGTTTGGTTTGGAAGCAGGTTCTCACTATATAGCCCTGATTGGCCTGGAACTTACTATGTATGAATGTATTGAAAAGTCTGAAATTATTGCAGGTAAATCATAATTTTTCTAGTGAGTTTTTAAGCTATCAGTTCCTTATTCAAATTCAATGTCAAATTAGTGATTCTTCTAGCCAAGATAAATCTAAGGTCTACCTATTTCAACATGTTTTCCTTATAAACTTAATTTCTCTTACCAAAAAATGCACTTACTTAAAACAGAGAAGGAGAAGAAGGAGGAGAAGGGAGGAGGAGGAGGAGGAGGAGGAGGAGGAGGAGGAGGAGGAGGAGGAGGAGGAGGAGGAGGAGGAGGAGGAGGAGGAGGAAAAGGAGAAAAAAACAAGAGACCACAACTTGACTGAGCAAATTTGGTATGTGACGATGGTTTAGCCCTTTCTAAGTTTACACACACACACACACACACACACACACACACACACACACACACACACACACACACACACACGGGGGGGGGGAGATTGCTATAAAAATGTTCAAGGGAACCACCACACATTCCGTGGATGAAAACTGCCTACATGTACCCATGGTTTCATGAGATCTGAAGGGCAGGCGTATGAGCACTGCTCTACTGGGTCTTCTGCTCCAGGCCTCAAAAGACTGCAATCAATGTGCCAGCCAGGGCTATGATCTAATCTGAAGACTGTATTCTTCTCCTGAGCTCACTGGGCTTGGGTAGAATTCAGTTCCCAACAGTTGCAGAATGGCAAGCCCTCAGATCTGCAAGGCTGTCCTATATACTTCCCGGTATAACACGTTCTCCCATTACAGCTGCAAAATCTTTCTAAGAGACTCAGGTAATACAAGCAAGGGAGTGACATCCTATCAGAGGCACTGGTATCACCCATACTCAGAGGCATGTGGCACCAAGACTAATTTTAGGGGTCCCCTTAGAGTTCCATCTACTACCAATAGCATGTTTTAGTATCAGTTTTGAGTTTGACTTCCACTTAGCTCTTAAAGCTTCTGCTTCATATACTTTTGTAATATCATCCTGGTACTGAGGCTTCAACAATGCAAATTTTGAAACTGTATTTATCTTTAATTAAATTAAGAAGTCTACTCAGTACTATCCATTCAGAAAACTACTTTTTTAGGATTTCAAAACCATATCCACTTTGGATTAACACTTTCTTGTTGTACTGTAGATACAAATAAAAAGATGGGGTTCTGTTTTCTTTGTTTAAATGGGACACTGGTCACTGCAGCTGAAAAGTGACATTTCACTGACAAGGGAGGATAGAGGAAGTGAGTATGCTTCATCTTTCTAAAGACACAGTGTGAGCAAGGAGGCAGTGCTCCCATCAGGGCAGATTAACAGCTTTCTCATTCCTATGCATTTCGAGTCATGAGGCAGCACGTGTCATTGCTAGAGACAGCTAAAATGAGCAAGCCTGCCTGTTTTGAGGTCTCTTATAGTGGCAGGGTTAAATTTTCTAGATGATTCATATCTTTGATAAGTGATAAGGATATTTTGTACCTTTTAATTCAAAAATATTTAGACTTCTTTTTTATTTATTTCGATTATTTTGCCTACAGGTATGTCTGTGCACCATGTGTTTGCCTCATATCTGCAGAGACTAGAAAAGTGCATCTGATCCCCCGGAACTGGAGTTAGAGGCAGTTGTGAGCCCTATGTGGGTGCTGGGAACCAAGCTCAAATCTTCTGCAAGAGAATCAAATGATCCATCTCTTTTTTGCCCCTTATTGATCAATAAATACACCCAAGTACTTCTCCATTTTGACAGCAGAACCAACCAGATATAATTTATTAAAATAAGCTCATTACAATGTTGCCTGTTTTAAATGTTGTAAATATATTCAAAACTGTTTCAGTGTTGTAATATCATGAACATTGTCTTAGGAAATTACAAAGTACAATAACTGTTGGCAAAACTATGAAATAGCTTCATTTGGTTTTCAAATATAAAAATATATTGTTTTATGCAACACTGAGCAGTTTTAAGGCCAGAACACTTCAAACAGAGTTGGAGGCACACGCACTTTGGAAACTGCTTGTTAAGAATATTAACATTAATAAATATTTAAACTGTTCATATTGTTCAAACCAAGTCAAACATACTAAATGATATCTTTTAAAACAGTGTTGTCAGGGAATTTCCTTCAGAAGTCACAACATTTTTCAAGTATGAAGAACAAATGTGCTCGGTGACCATGGAAACATAAACATACATTTATAGTATTGTACAGGATTTGGACTTTCCCTCCATATTTGGTGTTGCAGTATCCTGATGATTTTGACCCATGTGGTTCTGGTTGGCATCTTTCTTATCACTTTGTAAGGCTATTTGATCTCCTATTGGCTTTATCTCTGGGAGTGGATCATTAGTGTTCTGCATCAGTTTCTGACCTGTCAATGACATCCGGTTAAAGAAGGAAATCTAGCAAAAACACACAAACAAAAAGATTTCATTTCAGTAAGTAAAATATTCAGAAAGTATGCAGGGATATAATGTTTTAACAGGCATGAGCATAAATTAAATCACATTTTGGTGTACATATATGTACAACAATGTGTCCTTAACATCCCAACAAATTTTTATCCCTTTTATAAGAATGCAGTCATAACTAAAGTCAGACTAGCTTTCAACACTAACAATACCTTTATTATCATGGTTCTTCACAGGTGAAAATTAAGATTTCACTCTTTTGTCTTGTAAGAGGAACAAGTGAAAACTGGGAAATCACTCACTTATTGTCACCATTTAAATGTAAGAGGACTGGGTCATTTGGGGGGGGACTTTCTCTGGTACCACTAGTGTACCTCAACTACAGATCGTTTCTGTCGTGACACTCTAGAAAAGGAGGACATACCTCACATTCCTGAGATCAGAAATTCTGAAAAAGAAACGCTACAGTTGGCAAATGAAGGTCATGTGAGGTTTGTGGGTCTGAGTCAGCAGTGGAGAGATGGAGGGACTGCACTAGGAGGCCAGCACTGGGATGTGCAGGGCAGAGATAACAGGTGAGAGGAGCCGGGATCACCGGCAGACACCGGAGAGAGCCGAAGAACGCCTTTTGAGGAGCAATGAGAGCCAGGCAGATGTGACAAGGCATCCCTGAGGACTGAGCTTTGGAAGGATAAAATTGGAAAAGGAAAGCAGCTTGGAAGTCGGGGAAGGAAAACCTACTAAGAGGAGTATGGCCGACAGGGCCATGTGCGGGAGACAGCGGGGAAGATCACCATCTTAGAACAAAGGGCTCATCTGACTTAGGACCTTTGAAGACTTATTCAGGGAGAAATTCGTGTCCTTCAATGAGCTATCATACAGGAAATGCTTCTGATGAGATGTCAGAACCAGGAAAAACACGGGAAATGGAAAATTCATGAGGATGTGGCTGTTTCTAAGTCAAAATGGAGATAATAATAATAATAATAATAATAATAATAATAATAATAATAACAACATAACCATAAGACAGAGGCAATTGGAGTAAAACATAAGCTATAAAGACTTGTAGCAGAAGAGTTTGTGGACTAAAATGGAAGCACTTCTTGACCCGCTATACTGGAGGGTACACATCTTGAAACACTGCTCCACTACAAAACAACCACCTCCCCATTAAGTTAAAGAAGTGTAACTTTTTAATATGCAGGTAATTTCTCAAGAATGTAAAGATAGTCCCTGTGGGCCCTAAAATGAGGAAGAAACACACTTCGGGGATAATCACCGAAACAGCATGTGTATACCTTGTAACCAAAGCCTGGGACTTTAAGAAATCTGAGTCCACAAATTGTAGGGAACTGGACTGAGTCAATTCTTAAATAATGTGGGCTCCTCAAAGGACTGTTTACTCTTTGTAAGTCCATACATAAATATCAGGAGACAACTAAATAGTATGTGCCATTTGGTTTTTGAATAAAGAAGAAACATGTTGTTGAGGTAAGTTTGAAGTTCATATGACCAGTGTGGACAGGCGATCCTTAAAAGAGACATTGACCAGAAGCCATGTCAGATCTAACAGAGAGACCAATAACCATCTTCTATGGGTGCACTGATGCTCACCTAGGGTTAGGAGGATTTACATGCAAATGTCCTGGATGAACATGAATTCAAGCCAAATTTTAAAACATATACAGAAACAAAGCACTATTATTAGTAAGTGAGCTAAGGCAACTTATAGATTAGTAAAAAGATAGAAAATGAATATGGTTAAGTTATTTAAAGCAGAAATCATTATATTAATTTTAAAATAATAAAAGTTCACTTAAAATGTAAGGAGGAAAAGGCTGGAAAGATGGTGTAGTGAGCATTTATTGCTCTTGCAGAGGAGCCAAGTTTGGTTCTTAGCACCCATTTTGCAGCTAACAGTCTATAACTCCAGTTCCAGGGGTTATGATGCCATGTTCTGGCACCTGTACACAAGTGGTATACACACCGCATGCATGCAGGCAAACACATACAATAAAAATAAATAAATCTTTAAAAGAAATGGGACTGAAGAGATGGGTCAGCAGTTCAGAATCCTTGCTGCTCCTTCAGAGGACCTGGGTTCAGTTCCCAGCACCCACCTGTTGGCTCATAATCCCCTATTAATTCCAGGCCCAGGACTCTGTGCCATCTTCTAACCTCCATTGGGTATTGTATGCATGTGAGAGGTAAAACATTTATACACAGAAAATAAAAATAAGTCTCTTTTAAATGCAAAAATTAAAACTCAAAAGGTATTCTAAAAAGCAGGATAGTTTCAGCAAAAAAGAAAATATAAAATCAATAAAAACCTGGAAATTGCCCAAAGTATCAAGAGACATAGAAAATATTAAACTGATATTAAAAACATGAACAACAGAAAGAAAATGTTTATGTCATAATCTGAAACAGAGGTACAATGTTCCAATACGTTAATAGATAACACATTTTAAAAATATAAATTAAATGACTTCTCAGATTCAAGGGTCATATGTTTCAACAAGTTAAAATTAAAGATACATATTTAAAAATAAAACACATATAAAATTACAAAGTCTCAACAATTATGTGAAAGTAATGTTTGTTTTACAGTGCTAGGGAGGAAACCCAGGGTCTCAAGTACACTAGGTACCTGGTCTACTGAGGTCAACCTCTAGTCTATTTCTAAACGAATATTCTTAATAGCAACAACTGGAACAGATACAATACTAGCCAAGTAGCTATACTATTTATCAGTGAAAAACTATGATTAAATAGAAAAGTATTCAAGTGTATTCAAGCCAGCTGAAATGCAAGGTGTGAACCACCAAGAGACACCTATGAAAGGAACTTCCAAAGGATTTCTTGGGGAGAATAAGAACCCAGAAAGGACATCTGAGCAGTAAAAAGTAATGATGAGCAGAGCATATGCCATCAAAAACAAGTAATATGTTTCATGACACTAATAAAATTAAAATATTGAGTACAGTCATTTGTAAAATGGGAAAGAAGGGATGGCAAGGCAGAACATTATTCTAAGGTTCTGTGATTATTTGAGAAAAAGATATAAGAACAACGGTGAGTCCCAGACATTGGGTATGCACATAGAACATTCAAAGTCAAAATCCAGCTGCTAGGATAATTACAATGAACCCATTTAAAGTACATGTTAAAAATAAGGGGTTAAATATCTGTAGCAGGCAAATGGTAACAGAAGAAAGCTAGATTATTAAAAACATGAACCACCACCTTAAATCCTTTACATACTTTGGGGTTATAAAGCTCCTATAAGGGACTGGCCTAGGAAGAGTAGAATGTGAATTCAATACTTTGGTCTTAATGCCAAAATGAAAAATTCACTTCACTTACTTTTTTAGCCTTTTTTATGTCTTTACTTGTTGATTCATTACCTCCCAGAATTTCTGAAGAGCTGCTCTTTACACGGTCATACATGTGTCCTACAAATGGATACATGTAAAAATATTATTCTAACTAAAGAGAAAGAAATGCTCGATGCTTTCAGGGAAACTATCAACTCCGAGTTGTGGGATAATACAGCAAGAGCTCACTACTGGACAAGTAAGTAATGTCATACCACACAGTTCCTGAAAAATGAAGTCAGTTATGGAAGATGCCTGGATAAGTTAACCAATGCAAAAGTATTTGGATCATGACTATCCAAATATTTCCTGTTATGAACAGTAAGCAGGAAATGCCAAAGAAGATACATGAAAACATAAATTATTTTAAAAGATCTCTGTCTTTCTGTGTGTGTATGTGTGGTGTGGTGTGGTGTGGTGTGGTGTGGTGGTGGTGGTGGTGGGTGGGTGTGGGTGTGGGTGTGGTGGTGGTGGGGTGTGAGGGTGTGGGTGTGTGGATGTGGGTGTGTGGGTGTGGGTGTGTGGGGATGGGGGTGTGGGGGTGTGCATGTGCGTGTGCGTGTGTGTAGGCCAGAGGGCAATGATTGATGTTTTCCTTTATGGTCTCTACTTTAGGTTTTAAGAAAGGATTTCCCATTGAACCTGGAGTTCACTGACTGGGTAACGTTATTCGGCCAGAGAGTTTGAGAGAACTTTATACCTGCCTCTCCAGCACTAGGAATACTGAAATATGCCACCACTCCCAGCTTTTTAATGTGGGTGCTGGGAACACAAATACAGGTTTTCATGGTTGCATGGCAGGGCTTAATGACTAAACCATTTTCCTGGCCCCTACATCACTTATCACTTACTATTTCTGTGGAAGTTATAAGGACAAACTAATCGAGGAAACTATTTCTTCTGTTCAGGTCAGATATCCAGTCCCATGAATAGTTAATTTATTTATTTCTGAGGTACTGGGGACCAAACCCAGAGTCTTGACCATGTTAGGCAAGGGTTCTACCACTGGGTTACATCCCAAGCTCACGAACAGTTTTCCCTAATGCAAACACAGTAGGATGCTTATATAGACTGGTGATGTAACCCATGGCGGCTAAGGCTTACAGCACAAGCACAGCCGGCTTGATCTAAAACAAGTGCACTCGGTCTCCTGGACTATGTGGCACCTGCTGCTACGCTAACAAGCTTAAGATACATTTTCAGTGCCTGCAGTGACATTAGAGACACAAGTGCAGGTCCTGGAGGAAATAATGAGGCTCCAGGATAGCTCTGTCGTATTAACTTGTGCCAAGAAGACCCTAATATTTGACAAGGATTAAGTTGGGATTTGAGGCAAAGGCCCAAGATACTACTGGTTGGGTAAGAGGGACAAAGAGGTAGATTTAGTCCTGAATCCTTGACCACGGACACATAAGCAGCCATGGCTAATGAGTAAAGAGTGCATCTGAAGAAGCTGAGAAGGTAAATGTGAACATGGACAAGCCTGTTTAAAGGGCCGTGTGAAAATCAACACGAGAATCGCACCCCTTACCACCTTGTGGCTTACTGCTGCAATTCTGTGTGCACTGTGGCTTATGGAAGAGCACGGCAGTCTCTTTCCACATGTTCACTCAAATGCCCTGGCCAAGCAAGACTATCTCTGTACTTCTAACACAGAATGGCATGTGCCATTTCTTCTCCACTCCATTTCACAGAACTAGCTCATGGATATCTCTATTTCAAGGTTTTACAGAAATACAGGAAACAAATATAATATTGGAACACCATTTTTGTTCACATCATATATAAAATTGATGATAAAATAATGATTCTTAAGTAGGTAGAGGGGCTGAAGAGAAGGACCAGCAGTTAAGAGTACATACTGCTTGGGATTCAGGTTTAGTTCTCTGCATCCACAGCAGACAACTTACAACCCATTTGAAACTCTGGGTCAGGGGACTTACAGTGCTCACTTCTGAACTCATAGGCACATACCAACACAGACAAAGACATATACATAATTAACAAAAAAATAAATTTAAAATCCCATTTTGAAGTCAAATGAGCTTATACCTTTTGGATTTTCATTGTACTCACGAAGGGTCCGTTGCAGAAGGCTGGCACTGTCTTCTTCCTATAACCAATAGAGAAACAGTATGGCAAAACACACAAACAAAAAAGAACTTTCTTCCCATATTTGTGCTGTTAGAAAACCTGGCTTTGGTTTTCAAAGCCTGGTTCTAGAGCCTGCATCGAATTAATAACATAGGCATGTGATACTTCACTTTGGTGGGCTTCTGTGCAATGGGAAAGCTCAGATGTTCAGTACTTGCTAATGTCCTCAGTGACTATTAATCAGGTATAGTGGCCTGTGAGTCCCAGGAAGCAGAAGCAGGTAGTTTCCATGACTCAGGGCCAGTATGGTATACATAACAAGTTTGATGATGGCTAGGTCTATATAGCAAGACCTTGTCTTTAAAAATACAATGAAAACAAGCTGTATGAACTTGTGAAACCTGTATGATTCCATCGTCTGTAAGAGGACTGAGGAATGGCACACAATTTCCCTCAAAAATGTATAACAAGAAATGCATATTTAATGTTTTCTGTGTTAAAACGTTTTACTGGCCATCAAAACCTGGAGTTAATAAAAATTGCCACAAATGGGATATTTTTTATTCTGTAAGAAAACAATAAGTACCAGAACAACTTTTTTCCTCAGTGTCTTGAGAAAGTCTGAGAAAAAGTTCTGACCTCTACATGACAATCATCTCTTAAATTAAAAATGACAAGCACATAGTTTGAATGTATCCTTAATACTGGCACTACACATTCAAATATAAGGTCAGCTATGTTTTGGTAGTTGTTTATGTTTAGAGAAAGAGAATAAATTTCAAAAATAGAGTCTTTTCTAAAGCAGGAATGAGAGTATTTCATTAGCTAGGAACCATGTCTAACTCAGTGTTTTGTGCAAGTGTTCTGGAATGTGGAAATGAATACAAGCTCATTCCCTTTGGATTTCAGCATTCCACAGCTCTCATCTAGAGTGCTGTCAGTAGAGTCTTGACTGCATCCATGACAAACAATATGAACTCAAATATTGTTGTGGCTGTATGCATTCACATGTATGCATGAATGAATATATGCACATAATACACATTATTTCTGTCATTAGCACTAGGTTCCCAACTTTTAATCTTAAGCATTTGAAAGACAGATACCCAGGTTTCTGGTTCATTTCCCAAGAGTATATTACCTGGAGCCATTTCTACTCATATAGGAATAAAATATGACCAAGCAGTGTGGTGGCAAGTGTGCTAGATACAAGGCTTGCTTGATTCCTAGACTAGACCAAAATCCTTTCAGCTTATGAGAAAGTGATAGGTAGATGTATCTGCTCCCATAGGAAGCTACAATGTACCCTCCCTTCTTCTCAGGTACCACCTTAGGACATAACCCTGTCATCATACCTCTTTAACAACATCAGCTGACATCTCATCTGCAGTATCAACAGTTTCTGAGCTTTCTGTTTCAGGAAGGCTATCTTCAGGTATACTTTCTTCTACAGTCTCCTTCTTTTCTTCCTTCCTTTCTTCTTCTACAGTGTCTTCTACATTCAGGATACTAATTAGTTCATCCATGTCTCCAGTTTCTGGTTTCACACCTTCTAAAAGTTGAGGAGCCTATGACAAAAATGACCACAAAAGAGTTTCTCTTTTTAAAAATACAAGTTGCTCTCTCAGTGAACATGTACACAATAAAAATCACACTTAGCATATAATAAAATGATCATGTGGTTTTTTTCCTTTGAGTTTGTTTATGTAGTGGATTACGTTGATGGATTTCCAGGTATTGAACCATCCCTGCATCCCTGGGATGAAGCCTACTTGATCATGATGAATGATCATTTTGATGTGTTCTTGGATTCGGTTTGTGAGAATTTTATTGAGTATTTTTGCATCAATATTCATAAGGGAAATTGGTCTGAAGTTTTCTTTCTTTGTTGGGTCTTTGTGAGGTTTTGGTATCAGTGTAACTGTGGTCTCATAGAAGGAGTTGGGTAGTGTTCCTTCTGTTTCTATTTTGTGGAATAGATTGAAGAGTATTGGTATTAGGTCTTCTTTGAAGGTCTGATAGAATTCTGCAGTGAACCCGTCTGGTCCTGGGCTTTTTTTGGTTGGGAGACTTTTAATGACTGCTTCTATTTCTTTAGCGGTTATGAGACTGCTTAGATGGTTTATCTGATCCCGATTTAACTTTGGCACCTGGTATCTTTCTAGAAAATTGTCCATTTCATCCATTTTTTTAAAATTTCCTCAGTTTCTGCTGTTATGTCTCCCTTTTCATTTCTGATTTTGTTAATTTGGATACTGTTTCTATGCCCTCTGGTTAGTCTGGCTAAGGGTTTATCTATCCTGTTGATTTTCTCAAAGAACCAGCTCCTTGTTTTATTGATTCTGTGCATAATTCTTTTTGTTTCTATTTGGTTTACTTCAGCCCTGAGTTTGATTATTTCCTGCCCTCCACTCCTCTTTAGATGTATTTGCTTATTTTTGTTCTAGAGCTTTCAGGTGTGCTGTCAACCTGCTAGTGTATGCTCTCTTCAGTTTCTTTTTGGAGGCACTTAGAGCTATGAGTTTTCCTCTAAGCACTGCTTTCATTGTGTTCCATAAGTTTTGGTAGAAGCTGAAAAAGCATTTTACAAAATTCAACATTGCTTCATGTTAAAAGTCTTGGAAAGATCAGGAATTCAAGGCCCATACCTAAACACAGTAAAAGCAATATACACCAAACTAGTAGCCAACATCAAACAAAATGGAGAGAAACTTGAAGCAATCTCACTAAAATCAGGGACTAGACAAGGCTGCCCATTCTCTCCCTATCTATTCAATATAGTACTTGCAGTTCTAGCTAGAGCAATTAGACAACAAAAGGAAGTCAAAGGGATACAAACTGGAAAGGAAAAAGTCAAAATATCACTATTTGCAGATGATATGATAGTATACTTAGGTGACCCCAAAAATTCTGCCAGAGAACTCCTAAAGCTTATAAACAACCTCAGCAAAATGGCTGGATATAAAATTAACTCAAACAAATCAGTAGCCTTCCTCAACTCAAAGGATAAACAGGCTGAGGAAGAAATTAGGGAAATGACACTCTTCACAATAGTCACAAATAATATAAAATACCTTGGTGTGACACTAACCAAGCAAGTGAAAGATTTGTAAGACAAGAACTTCAAGTCTCTGAAGAAAGAAATCGAAGATCTCAGAAGATGGAAAGATCTCCCATGCTCATGGATTGTCAGGATTAATATAGTAAAAATGGCCATCCTGCCAAATGCAATCTACAAATTCAATGCAATCCCCATCAAAATTCCAACTCAATTCTTCACAGAGTTACAAAGAACAATTCTCAAATTCATTTGGAAGAACAAAAAACCCAGGATAGTGAAAACTATTCTCAACAATAAAAGAACTTCTGGGGGAATCAGCATCCCTGACCTCAAGCTATATTACAGAACAATAATGATAAAAACTGCATGGTATTGGCACAGAGACAGGCAGGAAGATCAATGGAATAGAATTGAAGACCCAGGAATGAACCCACACACCTACAGTCACTAGATATTTGACGAAGGAGCTAAAACCATCCAGTGGAAAAAAGACAGCATTTTTAACAAATGGTGCTGGTTCAACTGGAGGTCAACATGTGGAAGAATGCAAATTGATCCATTCCTATCTCCCTGTACAAAGCTCAAGTCCAAGTGGATCAAGGACTTCCACACAATACCAGATACACTGAATCTAATAGAAGAGAAAGTGGGGAAAAGTCTGGAACACATGGGCACAGGGGAAAAGTTCCTGCACAGAACACCAATGGCTTATGCTCTAAGATCAAGAATCGACAAATGGGACCTCATGAAATTGCAAAGCTTCTGTAAGGCAAAGGACAAAATGGCAACCAACAGATTGGGAAAAGATCTTTACCAATCCTTCATCCAATAGAGGGCTAATATCCAATATATACAAAAAACTCAAGAAGTTAGACTCCAGAGACCCAAATAACCTTATTAAAAATTGAGGTACAAAGCTGAACAGAGAATTCTCAACTGAGGAAACTCGAATGACCGAGAAGCACCTAAAGAAATGTCCAACATCCTTAGTCATCAGGGAAATACAAATCAAAATAACCCTGAGATTCCACCTCACACCAGTTAGAATGGCTAAGATAAAAAACTCAGGTGATAGCAGATGCTGGTGAGGATGTGGAGAAAGAGGAACACTCCTCCATTGTTGGTGGGATTGCAAGCTGGTACAACCACTCTGGAAATCAGTCTGGCTGTTCCTCAGAAAACTGGACATAGTATTTATTACCTGAGGACCCAGCTATATCACTCCTGGGCATATACCCAAAAGATTCTCCAACATATAACAAGGATACATGCTCCACTATGTTCATAGCAGCCATATTTATAATAGCCAGAAGCTGGAAACAACCCAGATGTCCCTCAGCAGAGGAATGGATTCAGAAAATGTGGTACGTTTACACGATGGAGTATTATTCAGCTATTAAAAACAATGAATTCATGAAACTCTTAGGCAAATGGATGGAACTAAAAAATATCATCCTGAGTGAGGTAACCCAATCACAAAAGAACACACATGGTATGCACTCACTGATAAGTGGGTATTAGCCCAAAAGCTTGGAATACCCAAGATTCAATTCACAGACCACTTGAAGCTCAAGAAGAACAAAGACCAAAGTGTGAGTGCTTAGATCCTTCTTAGAAAGGGGAACAAAATACTCACAGGAGCAAATACGGAGACAAAGTGTAGAGCAGTGATTGAAGGAAAGGCCATCCAGAGACTGCCCCACCTGGGGATCCATCCCATATACAGTCACCAAACCCAGACACTATTGTGGATGCCAAGAAATGCTTGCTGACAGGAGCCTGATATAGCTGTCTCCTGAGAGGCTCTGCCAGATCCTGACAAATACAGAGGTGGATGCTCACAGTCAACCATTGGACTGAGAATAGGGTCCTCGATGGAGTTGTTACAGAAAGGATGGAAGGAGCTGAAGGGGTTTGCAACCCCATAGGAAGAACAACAATATCAACCAACCACACTCCCCAGAGCTCCCAGGGACTAAGCCACTAACCAAGGAGTGCACATGGAGGGACCCATGGTTCCAGCCGTATATGTAGCAGAGGAGGGCCTTGTCAGGCATCCATGGGGGAGACCCTTGGTCCTGTGAAGGTTTGATGGATGCCCCGGTGTAGGGGAATTCGAGGGTGGTGAGGAGGGATTGGTTGGGTGGGTGGGGGAACACCCTCATAGAAGCAAGTGGAGGGAGATGGGATAGGGAGTTTCCGGGTGTGGGGGAACTGGGAAAGGGGATAACATTTGAAATGTAAATTAAAAAATCCAATAAAAAAAGAATAAATAAACAAAAACAAAAATCACACTTAGAAGCCAAGGACATAAAATACTGTAGACCCTATGCTGAACACCAAGATACCGCATCACTAAGGATTTCATGTCTGTTGTTCTATGTACGTCTGTGGCTGTGTGGCAATGCCTAATGTTCCTGAAAATCTGTTAGTAGATTGGCTTTCTCCAAAAAGTGATCTTAAGCTTGAAAGAAATTAAGAAGCTTCTTCCTTATTATAGCATGGTAATATAATTATATTTATGTATTATGCTCATTTTCAAAAACAGGGATTTATAGCTCTCCCCCAAAGTTTACAATTCACTTATATTATGAAAGTGTAACTATTTATAACCCAGGAAAAAAGATAAAGAACACATTTTAAATGCTATTAAATATGGTAATTTTTACTAAAAGACATTAACTGTAGCACTTTGAACATAAGTACATTTAAAATTGCAAAAAAATACATCTGGATAACTATTATAAACTACAGACAACACTTACCTTTAAAATTGAGATAATTTAGGAGATATTGGCAGAATACTGGCATTTTATAAAAAGAAAAGGTAAAGTTTCAGTACATTCTTAAAACGATAGTCTGGAATGTTCAAGTACATGTTCTGTGTTAGGACCATGGTGAAGAAGTGAATGGGTCTGACAAATACGACCGGACCATCATTTCATTGGTTACACGCCACAGAGAGCTCTGGCCAACACATACTATGGATGTCTTAGGAGGGGTATCAATGTTCCTTGTGATGGTTTGTCAAAGGACCCACTCACTTTGTCTACCTTCATCTCCAAAATCCTTATTCGAGATTAGGACCCTAGTTGCTAAGAGAGGCAAGGAGAAGGCTGTCCTGTGCCTACCAGAAATAGCCATGAGACCACAGTGACTGTTGAAGACAGGGAACCCTGGGCTAAAGCTTTAGGCCAGGGGAGCCCTAGAATTTAGTGCTCAATGATTCCGAGGCCCTCCAAGAGAAGGCTTACTAGGGAGGTAAATACATAAGGAGAGAAGTGGTTAATTGTCTGGAAAAAGTCATACAAGTAACTATCTAAAAGAATCTACAATACATGCAATTCTGTGTATAAATATGCATGTATCAGTTAAATGAAAATTTCTCATTTGGGCTAGAAATGTCCCTCTGAGAGTCAAAGACTAACAAGAATCCCAATACCAGATAGGAAAAGCCCTCCTTTGAGTTGTTGGTCAGAGCTGTCTAAGAGACTCCCAAAATTTTGAGGTTCTTGCTATTTTCTCTGGTTGCTTCCCAGAGGTAGAAGGTTTAAGTCCCCATTGCTGAAGACACTGTGCACTTCAGAAACAAGGCCTAGAGGCCTCAGCGACGGAACTGACTTGAATGTCCCCTCCATGAGGTTGAGATTCCATAGTATCAGAAGGCACCATGCAAGCTTCCAAAGGAGGGAAACCAATATTCCTACCCAGCTCTGATGCCTAGGAACCACCCCAGTGATCAGCATGGCACCACACCCCAAGGGGGCTACAGTGGCATGCATACCTTTGGAGCAAGTAATAGCTTCCTGATAGGACTTAAGACCTGTTCAACAGGGGGAAACAATGCCTCCTACCGAAAACTTAGCCGACTACTCAGTGCTAGTGAGGTCATGGATACTGGAGAACAAATAACCACTACTTTACTAAACTAACAAAATAACTAATAACAATATAGACATTTGTCTTTATACCCACAGATAGTAGTAGTAGTCCTCAGTGTAGTCTTCACCGTTTATCAAGTAAACTTCTCTTTGCAACAGATGGAGACCATTACAAAAAAGTACAACCAATCAAAATCCAGGGTTGTGGAGTCCAGTTCCAACTGACACATCTGTAATACACTCTCGCACCTAAGGCTCAGGGAACATTTTGGAAAGGGGGATTAAAAAAACCCTAAGAGCCAAAGGATCAGGGAGGTTGCTTTAAGACTCTATCTCTTAGTAGTGTGAGGAGTGACACCCACAAAGTCTTACCAACATGACAGCCTAAACATGAGCTAGACAAAGACATCTTTTGGACTGTAACTAACGAATTTTTTAAATGAAATTACAGGTTCAATTTTTTTTTTTAACTCACCACTGGGTAATTTGATGCTTAACATAACAAATGAGATCTTGAAGAAAAGTATCTAATTGTTCATATTAAATTCTGTATTTTAATGAAAAAATTGAGAGTTCCTGTGGCTTTCCGTCCTTGCCAGTATTTAATATGTGTTCTCACCACAAGTATCAGTGAGAGCTCACTGTTGCTGTAAACAGTACTTCAGACAGTGAGCCAAATCAAATATTTATTTTAATTGATTAGCTATTTTTTACTCAGTTGATCTACAGGGCTTTGTTTTAAAAAAAATTTGGCCTGCTTTATTATATTTTATTTGAAAGCAAAACAAATATATATATATATATATATATATTATATATAATTTTTAGTGTTTAAAGCGCAGAGAAATTGATTCCACTCGTGTGTGTGTGTGTGTGTGTGTGTGTGTGTGTGTGTGTGTGTATTCTGCTTATATTTCAATACTGACAAACAATTTGAATTAAATCATTTGCACTGGAAGCAAAAATAAAGTCTACAGGCCAGAGGAGGCCTACAAGCTGCCAGTTTGATATCTGCATTCTTATCTTCTTATGACAACACCTTAAAAAAAAAAGTCTTCTTCCCTTCTATGCGTGAGTCTGTATTTCATTCCTAAGCCTTTACTGCAACTGCTGTATACATTCTGGTTTGAGAACCAAGACTACAAATGCGAATGCAAAGTCCCGGGAACTGCACACTGGGATGGCAGGCACTTTTATTCTCAATTTTACATTTATTCTATGCCATTCTCATTGTTTTTCCTTGGACAATCTATTTCCTTTTTGTAGCAATACATTTTAGGCTAACCATCTGAGTGGGAGCAATTTCTCTGTGCTTAAAATGCTAAAACTAAAGTGGAGGGCCGGGGTCTGAGTTCAGGATTGTTGGACTACAGGGGCTCTGGCCTTCCCCAAATCTGTCCAAGTAACTTGGAGATCATAAGGACCATGTTTACCCTCCACACTGATGTTTCAAACATTGCAGATTATTGTAGTTCCTAAATTCCCAACAAGAACATCCTGGTTGTCAAGTGTCACTGTTTGTATGAACTGCAAATTCACTCAGCAAGTTTTATCCAGAGTATGCGAGTCTCTGCCCTGTACATCTCCCTCCCTCCTAATCTCAGCACCATGCCAGCAGTTGTCTGATAATTTTCAGAGTGTAAAATGTAGTTCAGATTCTGGTTCTGTGCAAGGCAGACTCCTTGGAGCTCTGTTGCTTTTTTCACTGTCAGTGTTAGCTCTAGGCTTCCATCAGGTCCCCCACAAGATGCTCCTTTGCTGCCATCAAGTCTGCTTCCTTGAGACTTTTTCTTAGCTTGGGTAGCATTTTCTCCTTTCACAGAATAGACCCCCATATTTTTTCTAAGTCTCGTTCCTCAACTTCATTACTATTTCTTCCTCTAACCCAGTGGTTCCCAACCTTCCTAATGCTGAGACCTTTAACACAGTCCCCCTGTTGTGGTGGCCTCCCAGCCATGAAATTGTTTCATTGCTATTTCATACCACAATTTTGCTACTGCTGTGAATCATAATGTAGATACGTGATATGCAGGGTAGCTGATATGTAACCCTAAAGGGGTTATGACCCACAGGTTGAGAACCACCACATCTAACCACTCACGATGTTTCCCCGGGATCCTGCCTGAACAGCTCTATTCACAGGAGGGATGCTTTCACTAGTACATAGACAAGCTACTGATTGCCAGCAACCTCTACTGAGCTCCAGACATATATGATGGCCCTCACACCGAACATCTCCTGGAGTCCACTGGAAGCTGGCAAACACGGAATGTTTTCCCCAGACTGCTCCTAGCCCCTTATTTGCAGTCGCTGTGAACAGCATTGTTTCTACTCAGTTTTCTAGGCCAAAAGAAAGGTTTCACTTTCCCCCTCTCTCCCAACTACATCTTTGTCCTAACTACCCGCAGCTCTCTGATACATACCCCGATGTCCTAGCCCTCGTCCAGTTCATTCTTTACCTGCTCTACTAGAGCTGGCTCCTCACTGCCATTACTGACTTTATTCCTGCCTGCTTCAAATCATTCTTCATATCGCCACCAGAACCACCTTCCAAAACCTCAAGTGTAGTCAATGCATTCTTTTCCCAGTAACATCTTACGAGTATACAAAGCTCTTTGCTGGTTAAGTTCTGCTTAACAAGATTCATTAAAAAAAAATATTCACTCCTGGCAAGTTCCATTTTCAATCTTTTCATATAGGAGCTGAAGTTACTCTGCTAACATACTCTACTGTACTAACAGATTTCCTGTTGGCTTGTAGAGTCCTCTGAAATCAGGGGCCATGTCTTATGTCTTGCCTATCTAAGACACA
Organism: Uromys caudimaculatus; assembly: GCA_028551405.1. Classification (NCBI taxonomy): domain Eukaryota; kingdom Metazoa; phylum Chordata; class Mammalia; order Rodentia; family Muridae; genus Uromys; species Uromys caudimaculatus. Next base: position 8,833,965 of record CM052722.1, on the reverse strand, counting down.
AAATTTTTCTTCTCTTTAACTAGTCTGTTTTTAAAAAGCAAGGTATACATGTATTTTGGAGCTCAATTTTCATCTTAGTGCAGCTTTGGCTAAAGACACAGGAGTAGAAAAACAAACAGCACTATTAAGTTATGCATATAATTAACAAGAAAAATGATAAAAAAGGAAAAGAAATAGTCGTGGCAGAAGAACCTTGGGGTTTCCAAGTATTCTTTGGAGAACCCTTTTTAGTCCTGACAGTGAAGACAGAGGAAAGGTGAGCTATGGGAGGTGGATTCATACCTGGCTTCCTTTTCAAGGTCTATCTGACTTGAGGAAGACCACTCATTTTGGGGGTCAGATGCATAAATATTTGATTCAATAATATGTACCAGATATTAAGCTATATGTTAGGAACTAATCATGCCATAGGACATTGAATTTTTACTGCGCATTGGTTGGAGAATGCACACACACATGTAAACTGATCTCTACAGTCAATCATTATCACAGCACACTTCAGTGTTACTCACCTTGAGGGCTGTTGTTGAACAGCCATAGATGCTCTGTAGAAATTCTTTGCAGCTTACCTGAAAGGCCCTTTCTGCCAGAGTGCACATAAGGACACTGTAACTCAAGGGATTCCACATAGATAAGGCCTCAGATTTACCCCAGTGATGATCAGTGAACTATAGCAAGCACTTGAACAACTAGCAAATTTACCATGCCTGTAATCCCAGCACTGGAGAGGTAGCAACAGAAGTATCAGAAGTTCAAGGCCATCCTTGGCTAATCATAGTAAGTGAAATACTTTCTAAGCAAGCCTCGGCTAAGAGAGACCCTGTCTCAAAAACAAACAAGGAAGAACTAGCTATTGAGAAGCTGCCAAGTCCGGAGGGGTCAAGTGGTCTTACTCTTCACTCACGTTTCTATTTCTCTAACAATGAGATTTATACAAGTGTAATAATAACCTCTACTTATGAAAGTTTGTGTTCTTTTATACCCCGTCTCAATGTATCACTAATGACCAACAAACTCCTAGCCATAAATTTTAGAGTGTATTAGGCCTGCCACAATGTGTGACTTACTAAGTGTTAGCTGAGCACTGGGCAGAGAATGTTAGTATGCTTTGTTTAGGGCTATTGCTCACTTCCATATAACTGCTTCTGTTATATGCTTCTGTTATAAGGCTTCTGTTTTAAGCTGAGGAATAGGGATAGCAGGGATTATGGTTGACTAAGCTCTAACAGTGTTGTTCCTATGGAATTCCTTAGGTCTCACATCCTAATTCTGTACATTTCTAGAACACATACACACATACACATATACACACACACACACACACACACACACACACACACACACACACACACACACACACACACACACACACACACACCAAAACGGACATCTACAAAGACAAAGAAGCTGGTATAACTTCATAATAGCTTGAAAGCACAAGTTGTCAGGGCCCTGGAGGCAAAATGATAATCTAAATGTTCTTTTGACTGTACCTTGTAGGAACTACTACTTCTAAAGGACACCATATGTTTAGGAGCAGGAAAATGTAATGAAACTGGTCAGAAAGGCTGCTTAAAAGTGGCTATCTCTATCAGTTGAAATAGTGAAACACATGGACTTTTAGAACATAACTTCAGTATTCCTGGCTGATTCTCTTCATGAAAAACGAATTGTGTCCCCCCCCCCCCCAAGCCACCTTTGATATGACCAGAAGTTTAGCTTCTTATCTCCCTGGCATTGTCTTACGAATTTCCTTTATGAACTTCAGGCCTGCCACCCCCTTTTATTTAATCATTTTAAAACTATTCTTAAATGATCACCTTATCATACTACTAACTCTACAAACAGTGAATATGGTAGACTCTGGCCAAGGACAGTGTCAAATCGTACATTATTCAGGGATACTACCTGCTTTCTTTGTAGCAAGTTCTAATTTACAGACTGCTCCAAGGAAATGCTACTTCATTTGATTCTTGTCTATCTCATGCTCATTCTTACAGAATCAAATGTATGGAGCTCAACCACACAACAATTACAATGAAGGTATGGAACAGGCTGAGAAAGAAAATCAATTGAAAAAAAAAAGGTAAGAATACACAGCCAAAATAGATATATTATATAAATCTAATCAAATGAGGCTTTTAGAAATTCAATATCTAATTTAGACAGTTTTTCCTCCACAAACAATACTGAGTGTATAAATTTAATCTTTATTTTACTTGAAACATTCTGATAAGCAACAGACAATGAGAATTACAGAAGTTAGTGAAAAGCCATTGAGGCTGCATAGCACACAATGAGACAGGAAACGCTGATGGCAGATTTAGTACAGAAATAGCTTGAGTTGAGAACTTTCAAATTACAGAAGGCAGGAGACATTGATGTTATAACTTAAGAGCAGACAAATGAGTATTAGTGCTTAATTTTATTTCTTCAATTGTTTGAACTTCTATGAGCCCCTATATTATGTGTTTAAGCTGCTCATTTCATAAGCTATTCTGTCATGTGCCTAGGCAGCAATCACAAGAGATTACATCATTAAACCTCTAAGACCTGAACATAGCTGTTACTTTATAGATTTTTATCAAAGGGTACAAAAAAAGTAAAGGGACAAATGTCATTTCTGAAAATATGAATTTCTCACCTTAGTTTTAAATTATCATCACTTCTTACCAAAATATTTTAGGTCATAGAGACTGAAAAGGGAATCTAAAATATTTATTTAAAATCAGAAGTTTTTTCCTTTTATTGGATATTTTCTTTATTTACATTTCAAATGTTTCCCCCTTTCCAGGTCTCCCCTCCAGAAACCCCCTATCCCCTCCCCTCTCCCTTGCCTCTATGAGGGTGCTCCCCCACCCGCCCTTAAACATCTGTACTGTTTAAACATACTGGATTTTATACACATAGTACTTATAGTAGGCTTCTAGTATATAAACCTGTCATTAATGAGGAATATACAATATTAACTAGAACAAAGGGCATTTTAATAATATTTTTAGCTATGGATTAGTTATCTGGGGGCAGAACACAAGATGAGTTTAGGAGGAATCAAGTCTTTATTGACACTGTCTCCTGTTGCCTTTGACCCCTTAGTACAAATATCATCACATGTAAAAGTACCATAGTAATGGATCAGTTTAATCAGATATAATGAGCATACTTATTATGCATATGTAAGGCATGCAAATGAACTCCCTGATCATAATCAGGTCAAATTGAGACTGTTACTTCAATTCCAAATACAGTGGTAAAACATCATTCCAGAATCTTTTGGAACCTGGGAGCTCGTTGTCTAAAAGTTGTTTGGACTCTCTTGGCATTTTAGGTGTCTGCTCTTTCCCCCTTCTCCCCGGGTTAGTAATGGACTTGTCTGAGTATGTGCCATGCCTGACATATTTTATCGAGCCGTTTGTTTTCCTCCCTTTTGGGGCCTGTTTTCTGGCTCTCTGATTTTTATTATCATTCACTTTTCCAGTTGCCTCCTTGTATTCCCTTTGTTCCTCTACACTGTCCTCCCCCTCTTGGACCTCTTCCTCCACATCTTTCTCTGTATCTTCTCCTTCCTCCTCTTCTAGCTCCTCTCCCTCCCCTTCTAGGTCCTCTCCTTCATCATCTGCCCCATTTTCTTCCACTTCTTCCTCCTCCCCTTTCTCTTCTTTTTCCTCCTCTTCTTCTCCCTCTTCTTCCTCTTCTTCCCCCTCTTCCTCTTCCTCCCCATCCCCTTCTTCCTCTTCCTCCTCTTCCTCCCCCTCTTCCTCTCCTTCCCCCTCCCCCTCTTCCTCCCCCTCCCCCTCTTCCTCTTCCTCCCCCTCTCCCCCTTCTTCCTCTTCTCCCTCTTCTTCTCCTTCCCCTTCTTCCTCTCCTTCCCCCTCTTCTTCTCCTTCCCCCTCTTCCTCTTCTCCTTCCTCCATTTCCTCCTCCCGGTCTTGCTCCTCCCCTTCCTTCCACCCCTCTCCCTCATCTTCTTGCCCTCCCTTGCCCTCCCTCCCCGCTTCTTTCTCTTGCCTATCTCCTTCCTCCTCCCTACTTTGCTCCTCTGATGTACCTTCTCCCTCTTCCTCCTCTTCTTCCCCTTCTTCCCCCTCTCCTGGTCCTTCTTCCTCCCCTTCCTCTTCTTCACTTCCTTCATCTGCTGCTTCTCTTCCTTCCATCTCTTGGTTTCCTCCATCCGTCTCCATTTTCTCTCCTCCCTCGCTCCCTTTCTCCCATCCTTCATCCTCTTCTCTCTCTTCTATATCCAGGATGCACCTTTCTCTTTTACCCTTACCTTTCTTCCTCTCTTGTTTTTCCTGTTCCCTTTGCCATCGCTCTGCTCCCAAACTCCCCTTCTGACAGATTTGATCCCCCTCACCCTCAGATCCTTCCTCTCCCTCTCCCCCTGACTCTCCCTCACTTTCACTCACCTCTTTTTCTGTAATGACATCTGACAGGGCTTCTGCTTTTGCCTCGTCTCTGTCTCCTTCCAATTCCATATTTCCCTCTTGTACCTGCGGCACTTGTTCCACTACTCCGTTTCCTTCTGAGTCCTCTGGTCCTTCCTGCTCCTCTGGGATCCCTGACAAGTGGTCATGCTTAAGGTCGTACTTGGGGAGAAATCTGGTTGCTCTGACTCCGCTCTCAGTGGCTTGCTCAGCACACTTCCTGCTGTACCATAAGTAGTGCTCAGTCTCCACTTCATCGTCATCTTTCTCTTCACCACTAGATTCCACTAGCTTTTGCTGCTCCAGCTCCTCAGCACTGTCTGGCTCACTGTGCCTCTCACAGTCCATGTAACTGTCTGGCTCTTCTAACAACTCTGCTTCACTGTCACAGAGCATATTCTGCTCACTGTCTTTCCTTTCCTCAGCAATATCTTTATTGTCTTCACTCTCAGAATTTATGTCTTTATCTGGTAAGTCATCAAAAAACGAATCTGATTTTGAGTTCTCTTCACTTTCTCTAATCTTTTCCACATCTGCCATTTGCATCGCCTCAGTTTTCTTCTCAGAGACTATTTCTTCATCATTTTCCTTTCCTACTTGCTCACTTTGTAAGCCCTTTACATCAGTGAAGACCTGAGGCTCCGCCTGGTCCAGGCCACTACCTACTTCTTCATCTGAAAATGCTCCCAGAATCTCGGGTGGTCGTATCATGAAGATCCCTTTTGCTAAATACTGTTTGTACACTGTCCCTTCTTTTATTTTTGACATCTCTTCATATTCATAACTATCCTCATTTTCAGTACACGGTGTACTTTCAGACACTTTCTCAACCATGTCTTGACTCTGTAAAGTTTTTGAAGTAACCATCATACTGTTATTAGTTGACAAAGGCATCATCTCATATAAATCACTACAAAGATTTTACATTTGCATCTAGAAGCTCACATATGGTGAAGGCTCATTAATTCAAACTTTACAAACTGGGAAACATGCTTCATCTAGAGGTTCATTTGTATTTGCCAAATAAATTCTTAAAATCAGGAATTATGAATTAACAAGCTAATATTCAGAAATAGTATAACAAATGCAATCTTTACTCACGAAAGTAGGCCTGAGAGAGTCTAATATAAAAGTAGTGTGTGAAATATGGACAATACATCAGTTTTTTAAAAAGGGATTTCCATTTCTACTGTTTCTAGATACTTTTAAAATTTTTAAGTTCTTTTTATAACCTTAAGGGAGTCAGGCCCAACTGTTAGAACTTATTTCTAAATGTATGTTCCTTTCTTTTCCCAGCAACTCGGAAAAACTAAGCCTAGCATCTCCTAGAAAGGCAGCCCCTGCTTGAGGCAGAGTAGGCCACCAAGGCAGTGAGTGCTCTCAGAGCTTCCCCAATGGTGTCAAGAGAACAGCCCGGCCTTGTTGAAAGGCATGCTGTCCCTCCCTTTTAGAGGGCTGCCTGTGCATGTTTATAAGTAAGCAAGATCTTCCTGCATTTTATAAGATCTGTCTTTAAGAATTTTTAAACAAACGAGGTAGCAAAGGCAGTAGAAAATAGAAATTACATGATTTGCAAAGCCAAATGTCAGAGTCAATTGCTTTACTTTAGTAACTGCCAAAGACCTCATGTTTTTATTTCATTGGCCCCTAAAGTCATTAAAAGCAAAAAGTCAGGAAAAGCAAAAAGACTACAGAGCAGGTCTTCATTTATCTAAAGTTGTGGAAACCACAGACTGATTTTTGCTACTAACCCTGTTGCTAACTAAAATCCCTTTCTTACCCACTTACAGCCTCTTACTAATTTCCAACTCTCATTTTAATCCTGTTTTATGCTAATCCTTCCTTATTACAAAATCATTCTCAACTAGTTAACACTAAAAAAATACATTAAATTTTAGAGCTAGCAACATGTGAATATTATCCAGATAAATTAGCATAGAGACTCACGCAAAGTCATTCACAACCCAATTCAGAGATCCACCCTCATAAATACTAGCCTTTTCCCCAAAGTAAGAGCTAAGATGATTATCTATTGCTTAGTTGAAAAGAATCGTCATCATAGGGTAGGTAAATAACTGGAAGCGCAAATTCTAGCAGTCAGATTCTATGAGGAAACAGCTACCAATAAAAGAAACCAAACAGGAGCCATCTACATTGCAGCCCTATCTCTTAAATTTCAATATGTCAACAATTACCTTTTTGTCTTCTTTCCAAAAAGTTTTCAAAGAAATATTTAAAGCCATTCTTACCCACGACAATAATAATAATATAATAACAATAAATAACAACAACAACAACAACAGCAGGAACAGCTATGTATCATACCTGTTGTTCTTGAATTGGTGAAAAATCTAATGACTTCTCATTGGAACTCGTGGTCATCATATGTGTCTGAAAAAAATAAAAACATATCTTCTAGATAAATGGAAAACTACAAATTAATAATGAATGCTAAGACACTCAGACATTAATACAATCTAGCCCCACTGCCGTACTAGTGATGTTAGGAGAGACAAACTACTAGGAACATCACAAAGAGACATAAGATGCAAGGTAGAGCCTAAGGAGAGCAGGCGCCTTTTACCTTTTCCATATTAGAAGCAAAAGAGGAGCCTTTCCTAGTTCTTTAGGAGGGTGAAGAAAGGCGAGAGGCGGAATGGAATACTGCAGTGATGGATTCTTACAGATGGATGGAGTTCAGGAATAGAAGCCAGGAAAGAGGTGTCCCAAAGACCACTCACATGACAGTTGGCTGGGAGGGAGGGGCCCTGGGAGGGTAACACGGAAAGACGAAGTGTCCCAGTATTTTCTCCATATTGCCAAGATTATTCTTTGTGCTGTAACTGGACAGGCATCTTGTGATGGCTTACTAAGATCAACGGCTCTAGGAACAAAAGCCTCCTATATTTTCCTATCTTTGCAACCACGTTGTGTAGCAATTTCCTTCCAATCAAAGTGTTCCATCTTGAAGAGAAACTCACTGAGACTTAGGAAGGAAACAAATTACAAGTCTCAAGTTGTCAGTGACATTTGTGAGATTTTCCCAGTCCCTCTTTCCAGATTACATAAACAGTAAAGACTACTGGTGAGAGGAGGCTATCTGGCCTGCTGAGCCACCTTCAAGTTATCAAGGGGGTTCCAGAGGCAACTGTTGGGCAGCATCACACACGCACACGCTGGGATGGGACTTTCAGTAATAGCATTTTCATAGACGACCTTGGAGTCATCTATGCACTTGTACTTACCCCCTCACCCACATTCCTGTAAGTAAGCCACAATACACTTGTTGGGTCCACCAAGGTGGACTGTTGATAGGACTGTGACTTTGGTCTGTTGTTAGTTCCCTGTGTGTAATGAATACATGTTTATGCATGCCTCCGCAGCAAAGGCTGCACAACAGTTACCAGGCAACATTGCACTAGCTCGGTAGGCATTAATTGGCCAGGAAGAAGACATACTGACCCAGTGTCCTCCTGAGAAGTCTGTGCAGTAGGGAATTAGAATACAATGTTGAGTGGAAAGAAAGCAGCTTTCCTTAAAAATAGGAATCTTTAGACCCCAACTGTCAGAAGCTAGAGAAGGAGAGTTGCGTAAGATTCTGCATGATAGCATCATGTAGCTGTACAGAGAGTGGGTTTACCAGACTGACACTGTACACACATCAGGTCAAAAACTGATCACTACCAAATATCCTAAAAACATTTTATACTAGGAAGTTCAATTGCAATTGAAATCAACACTAACAACAGACTGAGACCTCAAGGTATACCACAAGGAAAGGAGTGCTTACTAAGGAGGATCTCACATAATAGTGTAAGACACATCCACTCCAACACATGTATAGACCTCAACATAAAAACAGATTATGAAGGCTGTGGCCTTTAGGCCATCATAAGTTCAAGGCCAACCTGGACTGTAGAGTGAATTCTCAGACAAAATGGCTACAGAATGAGACCCCCCACCTCAAAATCAGCCAACAACAAACAAGCTATGAGAGAGGCACTCAGTTATATTTAAAGGCAAATCAATTAGAATAAGATTTATTAGCAGGACCTAAAGACTAGGGAGAATGGAAGGATAGTATATTTTATTCAATTAATAGAAAAAATAATTGCCAATCATAATTACCACACCTAGGATGTTGGCTAGTTTCATGTCACCTTGACACAAGCTAAAGCCGTCTGAGAGGAGGGAACCCCAATTAAGAAAATGTCCCCATAGGATCCGACTGTAAGCAAGCCTGAAGGGCATTTTCTCACTTAGTGATTGATGAGGGAAGGCCCAGCCCATTGTGGCTAATGATCCTGGGTTCTACAAAAAAGCAGGCTGAGCAGGTCATGGGGAGCAAGGCAGTAAGCAGCCCCTCCATGGCCTCTGCATCAGCTCCTGCCTCCAGGGTCCTTCCCTGCTTGAGTTCCTGCCCTCACTGCTTTTGATGATGAACTGATATACAGAACTATGAGTGAAATGTGAATAAAAACCCTTTCCTTCCCAAGTTACTTTTGGTCATGATGTTTCATCACAGCAATAGTAGCCCTAAGACTCCTAGCAGGGTTGTCCTTCAAAATCAAAGGAGACCTTTCAAAATAAGTATGTACTAATGTAAGCCAGGATGGGATCTCAGAAGACATGTAACACTATACCTAGAAGAGGAAAATAGGCAAACACAACCATAAGAGCACTGATAAGAATACATCTGACGCATGCCTTTAATCCCAGCACTTGGGAGGCAGAGGCAGATGGATTTCTGAGTTCGAGGCCAGCCTGGTCTACAGAGTGAGTTCCAGGACAGCCAGGGCTACACAGAGAAACCCTGTCTTGAAAAACCAAAAAAAAAAAAAAAAAAAAAAAAAAAAAAAATCAAACAAAAAACATCTGTCTTACTATAAGACTAGGCATACACATGAGAAATATTATCAGTATAGTCAATCACTACTTCTAGGATTTGAGAAAGACATTCTAGGACAAGAATAAATTGACATTTTTCTTTTTTAGAAATAAATCAGCAACATATACACAACTTTCAATAATAATCCAAATGTGAATGGTATCAATTTACCAATTAAAAGACACCAATTAGGTGTCTTGATTTAAAAACTATAATGAGCAATATGCTTTATGCAAACAAAAAACCCTGTATCAACAAAACATACAGAGAACTGAAAGGAATGGGAATTTATTTCAAACTGAAATAAATCTGCACATAAGTAGGAGTAGCTACACTAATATCTAACAAAAAAAATACTAAAACCCAAAATCAGAAACTGAGACTGTCACTACACATTGATCAAGGGAACAATTCATAAAAAAGACATTTTATACACACACACACACACACACACACACCCCAAATACCGAAGCACTCAATTTTTTAATAAAATTGGCTCCAACACAATAATAGTGGTGACTTTAGTAGTGCATTCTTATCCAAGCAAACAATCAATACAGTAATGTCATCAATAAATTACACTATAGATCAAGTAGATTCAACATATATTTCCACAGATGTAGAATGCACATTTCTTGACATCAGCATACAGAACTTATTCTAAAATAGATCATATGTAAGGCCAAAGGAAAGTGTACAAAATTCAAAACATTTTAATGTCTGACATCTTATCAGACCATATGGAGTAAAATAGAAAACAATAGAAACCAATAGCAAGAAAAACTATACCCATTACACATGGAGGCTAAATAATAGTTCTCAGTGATCATCAACTCACTAAAACAATTCAAGGGAGGGTGAAGACGCCAGTATTGGCTCAGGACCCAAAGACAAGTTCTTAGCACAAAGGAGATTTATTTGCTGCAGAGAGACAAAGGACAGGGAATAAAAGACAAGGACAGGAGGTAGCGGATGAGGGAGAAGGGGAAGGGAACAGGGAGAGGGAGGAGGGTTGTTTGTTGTGAGAGACAAAGGACTGCCTCTGGAGAGGGGCAACACATGTGGCACACAGGAAAAGGGCAATTTTTAAAGGTACAAGGAGAAAGCTGCGTTAGGGTGACTGACTGGGCTGGTTAATTAAGGTAGCCAAAGGGGGCTTTGATTGCGGAGGAGGAGGCATAGACCTTGGCTTTGGGAATTTAATCTAACCATTTTGAGCAAGGCAGAGGGAATGGGGGAGGAGGGCAAGGCCATGTTTGCCCTGGTCAGACTGGCTAGAGTCTCTTCAGAGACTGTTAAGTGAAGGAGACAGGGCTAGCAGAAAGGAATTAGAGCAGGGGGAGCCGGGGAAAGGGAGGGTACACATGATCAAGGGTTGAGTTATGCAGGGATAGAAGTGTCACAGTGAAACTCACTACTAATATGTACTATCAAATAGTAACACATCAGCATTTTACACATAAAAGAATATAAAAAGTATATATACACCAGTTCACGAGGAATTAAAATTTACATAACTCATACCTAAATAGCCAGGAAATAATTACCATATTTAAGATATCAGTAGTTTCACCAAAGTTTTCTGAATCCACTGCTGAAGAATTTTCTGTCTCTGTCTCTTTGTTCATTTTATCTTCAAAATAATCTGTAAAAAAGAAAAGTCAAACTCAGATCCTAACAGAAATGAGAAAGGCAAATGAACAAAACTTCATTCTGTAATATACCATGGGGTGTAACTGCAGCCAAGGCTTCTGGTTGGAGATGAACAGTAGTCATTCATAGTAGTTACACATTCTCAACTCTCATATTTAAAGTTTAATTACTTTGTTGCCAACTACAAGGACATGCAAACACTATTCATTCAGAATAAATACTTCTCAGCTTAGCTGAAACAAGTACTGTCAGCTAGCCTTAAGACAGTCCCAGTGACCCACACATCTGTGGTATTCTTTCCTCGGTGTAGTTCTCCATGCATAAGATATAAGGTTGAATTCCATGCATATGATCAATCAAGGAAAGTGGACAATAACCATGACATCACTATAATCTCTTGGTCACTGATGTGTGCTTACTTTTCTCTTTGTGAATCCATGCTCTAGGAGAAGCCATATTGTGAGCATTTCTAAAAAGAAGTCTATATAGTAAGTTTGTGAAATGCCCTGCTAAACGGTCACATGAGTGAGCCAGGAGTCCAATCAAGCTTCCAGATACTACCATCCATCTAACAGCACAAGTCCAGAAAAGGCCTAAGTATGAAGCAGTCAGGCAAGGTCCTCCTGAATTCCTGACTCTCAGAAGTTGTGCCAAATAATAACTATGTTACTTTGACCTGTTCAATTTTGAAAATTTTTATGTAGCAATGGAAAAACTAGTATACGCACTCAGAACTTCTCAAAACATTAGTGATATCACAAAATATCATAAAGCAGAAGATTCCAAAACGATTAGCTCTATTTGAACTTATACCTTTGTCCAGTTGTCACTGTGCCCTTTTTGATCACCTGACCATCTGTGGGGTGCTTCCTGATGGAATTTCCATAAAATGTCAGTATACACCCATTGCTCCCTTTTAAATCCTTTCAAATGAATGAGGTATTTAAGGTATAAAACAGATGGTGTGTGTGTGTGTGTGTGTGTGTGTGTGTTCATGAAGAAGTAGTAATGTAACTGTTAGCTCTTAATGATCTCATATTCTATAAGGGATGTAGAACATAGGATAGTGGGTAAAGAAAAAAAATCACATATAGATATTGGGAATAAGCAAAGTTTTCACTTGCATAATACACGAAAGGATGAGGGAGGTAGAGATATAGGGCAAAAAGGAAGAGAACAAAAAACTAATAAAGCAAAGAAGCAGAGAGAGAGAGATACAAGAAAGTAGCTTATGTTGAAGATTTCCCATGTAGCAGAAGCATATACTTTAGCCCATGTTGGGCTAACCCCATGTTATGTTTTGCATATGCTCAGCCCAGGGAGTGGCACTATTAGAAGGTGTAGCCTGTTGGAGTAGGTGTGTCACTGTGGGTGTGGGCTTTAAGACCCTCATCCTAGCTGCCTGGAAGCCAATATTCTGCTAGCAGCCTTCAGATGAAGATGTAGAACTCTCAGCTCCTCCTGCACCATGCCTGCCTGGATGCTGTCATGTTCCCTCCCACCTTGATGATAATGGACTGAGTCTCCAAATATATGTTGTTCTTTACAAGACTTGCCTTGGTCATGGTGTCTGTTCACAACAGTTAAACCCTGACTAATACATCCCATGACAGTGAGAAGAAAGCTTCGTTGACTCCTCTGGTGTCTAGTTCCCATCTCAATTCTGTCTGACTCTATAGCCCATGCTCTTTTCAGTAAGTCAAACTGAATCACTCACTTCGATTAATACCAAGGCACCAAGGCAATATAGTTAACATCTGAGGATGTTTTTTGAAAGTTTCTTATGTTTAGTAAGGACAAGGTCTGTGTGGCTGTCCTTAACATCTGAAACTTTCAAAAATATTTTATTATTCTTAATGTTTATGTGTGTGTGTGAGAGAGAGACAAAGACAGACACAGAGACATACACAGAGATAGAGACACATGAGTGGTGGGTAGAGAAGTGTATTTGATCCCCTGCACCAGAGGACCTAAAGAGCAAGTACTCTTTTTTTTTTTTTAATTTTTGATACTTTATTTACATTTCCAATGTTTCCCCTTTTCTGGGTCTCCTCTTTGGAAACCCCCTATCCCCTCCCCATCCCCGCCTCTATGAGGGAATTCCACCTCCCACCCACCTGCCCACCCATGCCCCTATTCCCACCTTGACATTCCCCTTTACTGGGGCCTCTAACACCCTCAGGCCCAAGGGCCTCAACAGTGCCAATGGGCCTGACCCACCCACCCATCCCCGGTCATCCTGAAGTTTGGACCACCAACCAAAGAGCAAGTACTCTTGACTGCTTGCCTTTCTCTCCATTTGACATTTTAGCATGGAAAGCAGCAACTTGCAATATACAGAAGAACTAGCATGGCTGGGTTTCCTTACATTTTCACTTACAAAAATAAGATACCAGCGAGATTTGCCTCATGGGCCATAGTTTGTTGTCTCCTATAACCTAGATGAATAAGAAAATGTTGGGATGCATATGGGAAACTTTACATTTACTTTCACAAAAATCAGGAATCTTTGACGGACAAAGAACAGGCATTAAACTGCACTACAGAAAGACTGATGTGGAAACTATCACAGAAGGATGGATTGTCACATAGAGAACGTAGGTTTGGAAAAGATAGCAGCATATATAGACTGATATGGCCTTGCCTCTGGATTGACTGAGAAAATGTAAAGTCACCAAACCAAATCTACTTTGTCCTCTCGCCTATCTCCCCTGACACACACTTCTTCTCATTCTCCTACTGAAGTGTAGTATATCTTCCCTGCCTGCCACCACAGGCTGTTCTGTGCGCCAGCCTCTCAAGTATTTCTCCAGTGTTAACCCTGCTCCCCTGTACCACTGGCTCACCTCCATTGGCTTCCACATGGCTTCCCATTGGCCTCACAGTTCCCTCCAACAGCTAGCCCATAACCAAATAGGCAAAAGAATGAGCTACGTCCCTCTGGACTTCCTCAGTCTCCAGTTAAGCCTCAACTATTAACACTCTGGCTTCTACCCAGATCTTTCCCAAGAACTTCTCAGGTTGAGATTGCTGGTATTCTCCACAATGTCAAATGCATTGGGAACTCTGTAAGCTTTTTGGTTTGAGCTCTGACCAGTGCATTCAAAACACTACTGTCTCAGATACTAATTTCCTAAGATCATTGTTACTGACTAATATTAGTCCTTCCAAATTTACCCTATAAATGGCACATGTTCTTCCTCCTTGCAGTCTGACTTCCCTACAACCCACAATGACCCAGAAGTGATTACCTTAAAGGATCAACTGGACTGGAATACATCAGGTAAAAACCCATTAGACCAAAGAAAAATATTCAATGCAAATAGCTCTCTTCTAACCTATAAACTGAATATTCTTCTTACCATGTCTTTCTCCAACAACAAATGCACCTGAATTTCCCCACATCTTCTATTCATACAGTGGCTACCTTTTCTTTTCTTATACACTGCCTCAAAATCTTTGTCTCCGCTATTTTCTTAGCCTGCAATATGTATATTCTGCCTCTTTGTGTGGCTGACATTTTTAAGTACTTTTCTTTTTTATTAAATTTAGTCATAAAGGTTTAATTTAAACCTCAAATTTAATTGTTATTTACTCAAGCTAAAAAAAAGTATAAAATTATATATCACTCAATATTGAAATATCTTGAAGTGTGAAATAGCTTTCCTAAACTATAAACTTGTCTTTTCTCTGCGCACACCACTCGGCAGAATATGCTACTATTTTAAACATTTTTAAATGCTTCTGAAATTTTTATTTTTGAGAAATTGAAAGATGTATGAAATGAAATATGACCATCTCCGCCCCACACACCCCTCCTCTAATTCTTTCCATGCTCCCTCACACCTTTAAATCTTTTTATGCCTAGGGTTAAAAAGCACCATCTGATGTTCATTCTTATTTCAACGTGAACCCTATGAGAGGTGCATGTCAGACACAGCTCATTATTGACATCTTGCTTATAGTGACTATTCCATGATCTGCTCTTGGTGGTTTCCTGACTCTTTATTAATTCCATCATTTGCCTAGGCTCCTCAAGATACAAAAAGTCATCTCTACAATGCTTTATCCCCAACTTTTAGGTTTCACTTTCAACATTATTGGGGTATGTGGGGGGTGCCTATATGATATAGCACATGGGCAGTCAGAAGACCAATTTGTGAAGTCAGTTCTCTCCTTCTACCACTATGTGAAAATCAGGAATGAAACTCGGGTCATGAAACCTAAATAGCACCAGGAGAGAGCTAGCCTCCCAGGAATGCTGACAAGGCTGTGAGCACAGGTAAAACCACCACTGCTGCTCAGAGGGACCTGCTCAGAACCCTCAGGACACAGGAACCAAGGAGCTGCCTGGCACAGGTGCTTTCTGGTTTCTGTCTACGCCTAGAGCTGATCCTGTGCCACAGTGCTACATACACAAATACCACCAAGAGAGAGCTGGTCTCCCAGGAGTGCTGACACACCTATGAGCACAAGTAAGACCACCACTTCTGTTCAAATTCCTGGCCCAAGAGGGAACTGCCCAGAGCCATTAGGACACAGGAACCAAGGAACAGTTGGGGACAGGATCCTTCTGGTCTCTGTCTGCACCCCAGAGCTGACCCTGTACCACAGCTCTTCAAACCCAAATTCCTCTCAGAGAGAGCTGGTCTCCAAGGAGTACTGATGCAAAGCCTTGCAGGAGGGACAAGCCACAGTCAGAGAGAGCAAGACCAGCTAACACCAGAGATAACCAGATGGAGAAAGGCAAGGGCAAGAACATAAGGAACAGAAACCAAGGCTACTTGGCATCATCAGAACCCAGTTCTCCCACCACAGCAAGCCATGGATACCCCAACACACCAGAAAAGCAAGACTCTAATTTAAAATCACATCTCATGATGATGACAGAGGACTTTAAGAAGAACACAAGTAACTCCCTTAAAAAAAAATACAGAAGAACACAGGTAAAAAGGTATTAGTCCTTAAAGAAGAAACACACAAATCCCTTAAAGAATTATAGTAAAATACAACCAAACAGGTGAAGGAATTGAACAAAACCATCCAGGATCTAAAAATGGAAATAGAAACAATAAAGAAATAACAAAGGGAGACAACTCTGGAGATAGAAAACCTAGGAAAGAGATCAAGAGTCATAGATGTAAGCATCACCAACAGAATACAAGAGATAGAAGAGAGAATCTCAGGTGCAGAAGATACCATAGAAAACATTGACACAACAGTAAAAGAACACACAAAATGCAAAAAGCTCCTGACCTGAAACATCCAAGAAATCAGGACACAATGAGAAGACAGAACCTAAGGATAATAGGTATAGAAGAGAGTGAAGATTCCCAACTTAAAGGGCAAGTAAATACCTTCAACAAAATCATAAAAGAAAACTTCCCTAACCTAATGATAGAGATAACCATAAACACTCAAGAAGCCTACAGAATTCCAAATAGATTGGACCAGAAAAGAAATTCCTCCCATCACATAATAGTCAAAACACCAAATGCACAAAACAAAGAAAGAATATTAAAAGCAGTAAGGGATAAAGGTCAAGTAACATATAAAGGCAGACCTATCAAATTATATCAGACTTCTTCTCACCAGAGACTATGAAAGCTAGAAGCTCCTGGGCAGAAGTCATACAGACCCTAAGAGAACACAAATGCCAGCCCAGGCTGCTATACCCAGCAAAACTCCCAATTACCATATATGGAAAAACCAAGATATTTCATGACAAAACCAAATTTACACAATATATTTCCACAAATCCAGCCCTACAAATAATACTAGATAGAAAACACCAACACAAGGAGGGAAACTACACCCTTCAAAAAGGAAGAAAGTAATCTTCTTTCAACAAACCCAAAAGACGATGGCCACACAAACATAAAAATAACATCAAAATAACAGGAAGAAACAATCACTATTCCTTAATATCTCTTAACATCAATGGACTCAATTCCCTAATAAAAAGACATAGACTAACAGACTGGATACATAAACAGGTCCCAACATTTTGTTGCATACAGCAAACATACCTCAATGACAAAGACAGACACTACCTCAGAGTAAGGGGCTAGAAAACAATTTTCCAAACAAATGGTCCCAAGAAACAGGCTGGAGTAGTCATTCTAATATCGGATAAAATCGACTTTCACCCAAAAGTCATCAAAAAAGATAAGGAGGGATACTTGATACTCATCAGAGGAAAAATCTACCAAGAAGAACTCTCAATTCTGAGCATCTATGATCCAAATGAAAGGGCACCCACATTCATAAAAGAAACTTTACTAAAGCTCAAAGCACACATTGCACCTCACACAATAATAGTGGGAGACTTCAACACCCCACTCTCATCAATGGACAGATCATGGAAACACAAACAAAACAGAGACACAATGAAACTATCAGAAGTAATGGACCAAATAGATTTAATAGATATCTATAGAACAGTTCATCCTATATCAAAAAAATGTACCTTCTTCTCAGCACCTCATGGTACCTTCTCCAAAATTGACCATATAATCGGCCAGAACAGACTTCAACAAGTATAAGAAGATTGAAATAATCCCATGCCTCCTATCAGATCACCATGGATTAAGGCTGGTCTTCAATGGCAACAGAAACAACAGAAATCCCACATATACATGGAAGCTGAACAATGCTGTACTCAATAACTTGGTCAAGGAAGAAATAAAGAAAGAAATTAAAGACTTTTTAGAATTTAATGAAAATGAGGCTACAACATACCCAAACTTATGGGACACAATGAAGGCAGTGCTAAGAGGAAAACTCATAGCTCTCAGTGCCTCCAAAAAAGAAACTGGAGAGAGCATACACTAGCAGCTTAACAGCACACCTGAAATCTCTAGAACAAAAGAAGCAAATACACCCAAGAGGAGTAGATGGCAGGAAATAATCAAACTCAGGGCTGAAATCAACCAAGTAGAAACAAAAAGGACTATACAAAAAGAATCACCAAAATGAGGAGATGGTTCTTTAAAAAAAAAAAAATCAATGAGAATGAGATAGATAATCCCTAGACAGACTAACCAGAGAGCAGAGAAAGTATGTAAATGAACAAAGTCAAAAATGAAAAGGGAGATGTAACAACAGAAACTGAGGAAATTCAAAAAAAATCATCAGATCCTAGTACAAAAGCCTATACTCAACAAAATTGGAAAATCTGGATAAAATGGACAATTTTCTAGACAGATACCAAATACCAAAGTTAAATCAGGATCAGCTAAACCATTTAAGCAGTCCCATAATCCCTAAAGAAATAGAAGCATTCATTAAAAGTCTCCCAATCCAAAAAAGAAAAAAAAAAAGAAAATCAGGACCAGACGAGTTCAGTGCAGAATTCAATCAGACCTTCGAAGAGGACCTAATATCAATACTCTCCAAACTATTCCACAAAATAGAAACAGAAGGAACAGTATCAAATTGATTCTATGAAGCCACAGTTATGCTGATAACAAAACAACTTCAGACCAATTTCCTTTATGAATATCAATACAAAAATACTCAATAAAATTCTCGCAAACCGAATCCAAGAACACATCAAAACGATCATTCATCATGATCAAGTAGGCTTCATCCCAATGATGCAGGGATGGTTCAATACCCAGAAATCCATCAATGTAATCCACTACATAAACAAACTCAAAGAAAAACCACTTGATCATTTCATTAGATGTTGAAAACGCATTTGACAACATTCAACACCCCTTCATGTTAAAAGTCTTGGAAAGATCAGGAATTCAAGGCCCATACCTAAACATAGTAAAACCAATATACACCAAACCAGTAGCCAACATCAAACTAAATGGAGAGAAACTTGAAGCAATCCCACTAAAATCAGGGACTAAACAAGGCTGTCCTCTCTCTCCCTATCTATTCAATATAGCAATTGAAGTTCTAGCTAGAGCAATCAGAGAACAGAAGGAGGTCAAAGGGATATAAATTGGAAAGGAAGAAGACAAAATATCACTATTTGCCGATGATATGAAAATATACTTAAGTGACCCCCAAAACTCCACCAGAGAACTCCTACAGCTGATAAACAACTTCAGCAAAGTGGCTGGATATAAAATTAACTCAAACAAATCAGTAGCCTGTGGGGCAGTGATCTGTGATGACCCGGTTGAGCATGGGCTGGAAGCTCTGGGAGACCCAGTGGAACATACACCAGGGACCAGAATTTATGCTTCTGGCCAATGTTCCTGGGAAATTCATATCACAACCCCTGTATGGAAAGAGGCCTGGCGTGTGAAACTTGTGTATAGGCAAATGAGGCAACGATTAGGGCTCCCAAGCTGGCCAATGGAAAGTATCAACTACCAAGCCCCGCCCCCTCTCTCAGAACTATAAGTAGAACACCTTGACCCAACTCTCTCTCTCTCTCCCCTCCTTCTCCACCCACCTGCCTGGGGAGCACTGCCCGCCATCTTGAACAAATAAAGCTAGAAACTACTTTGGCATCCGAGAACTTTGTCTAAGGGAGCTGTAACTCTTGGGGCGCAGGACACGGCTGATCTCGGTCCACTCCCTTCCTACACCTCGGCCGAGCCACTGGCCGAGACCGGCAGCGCTCGGCCGCGCACAGCGGCTTGGGCACCGAGTCGTCGGACTCCATCAGCGCCAGGGGTGCTCGACCCCAGCATCTCACTCCGGCGGCATCAGGCCCCGAGGCATTTGCGACGACAACTGGCGCCAACAACGTGGAGCTCGAACATCGACCTAACTACTCTGAACAGACTCTGCTAAAGGGTAAGCCCCCCTCCCCCAGGATCTAATCTATTCTTTCCTGCTGTGTTTTCAGCCGGCGCCATCGCGTGAATCCGAACAAGCTAGGGGGACAACTGAGGTCTTCTGGCCAGAGCTACTCTCTGGTGTTGGCTAAAGGTTCCCCTAGCCCCTGTCCAGATTCCGACAGCCCAGTGGGCGTTGGCAAGGCTACCTGTCTAACTCATCTTAAAAGTAAAAAACTGGTAAGGCAGTGACCAGTAAAGGCTATAAGAGCAGTCACCAGATCTCAAATCTGCGGAAAGGCTTGACGCTTTGAATCATTGTAGAATCCCCCAAAAAGCCAATTGGCTGAGGGAACGTTCTCCTTGGGCAAAGCGTTTCTTCTCTTTTCTATCATGGGTAGCTCACAATCACACAAAAGACCCCCTCAGGCCAGGGAAATTCGGGCACTCCTAAAATCCCACGGGATAAAAATAGCCAAAAACCAAGCCTCCTGGTTTTGGGAAGAAGTCCTTAAGATAGCGCCAAGCATGGCCAATGATAACATTTATAGCCCAGACTCATGGGCCCGAGTAGCCTCTCTCATTAAAAGCAAGGATACCCAAGAGGAAAAACCACCCTCCCGTGATTTTCTGCCAATCTTAGCTGCCATTTGACAATGCATAGGCCCAGCCCCTAAATCTGGACAAGCCAATGGCAACCGGGCTCCTAAGTCTCTTCAATCAGAT
>CM052722.1:8747599-8813030 GCA_028551405.1 Uromys caudimaculatus | reverse complement strand
GGGGGGGGGCACCCTCATAGAGGCAGGGGGCGGGGGAATGCTAAAAGGGGAAAACATTCGAAATGCAAATAAAGTATCAAAAAAATTAAAAATAGAAAAAAAAGAAAGATAAGATGTGTTCAGCCAGAAACACAAACAAGTCCTACTCACCAGTTAGAGCAGCTGATGTATTGGCGCCAGCAGAGAGTTGTTTAATGGTATCACTAGGTGTAAAAAAGTCAATTTGATGAAAGGTGTCTCTATCATCAGTGTCACCAAGTCCCAATTGGCCTTCATTATTTCCACCAGCTGCATATACACCACCAGTGTCTGTAGATATGAAAGAAATATTAAATCTGTAGTCACCCTGCTTCTGAGACACGCTTCTAAACACGCTTCTATATTAACAGTGAAAACATATAAGCAAAGGTGAGAGAGGTATAGAGAAGCTAGAGCAAGGAGAACAGCTATGGGACAGAAAGAACCGGGGAGGACAGCGAGCAGGAGCGACTAGTGAATATGGCACCGCTAACCCCTCAGCAGCGTGTGCAAAGACCGTTACACTTTCCCCCACTGAACTGCCCTCAAGTATGTGTTAGAAATCAAGGGTTGGGGCTACAGCTTGGTAGGAGAGAACCTAAAAGCAGAAATTAGTCATGTGCTTCATTAAACTTTAATCTTCGTCAATACTGCATTTCCATAATCAGTGTAGCTTTATGACAGGACTAAATCAGAATACTGTTAGCCCCAAATTTTGTTCTTTTTCGAAATTGTTTTGACTAGTGTGTCTCTCATTTGATTTTCTATAGAAATTTATGAATCACTTTATCAACTTACACTATACTGCCTAGTTAGATTTTGATTAAAACGGAGATGACTGCTATCAGTAGATTTTCCTTGGCTTCCATCAAAAGTCTGTCACAAAGAAGGAAGGGCAAGAAACAGGAGGAAGCAATGCATTAATGCTACCCCTTGATTTTTAGGTACTCGGCACTTCTTTGTATATTTGCAAAGGCAAATGTACATACTAAACACCTACATTGTTAAAACTCTGTTCTACCTACCACCAAAGTATCACGCATATCAGTTTTACAAAGCCACAAATGCTACTAAAGTGAGACCTCAGTTCTCAAGGCTGGATAGAAGTTATATAGGATGAATACTGTACCTGTTGAAACTAAGGTATGGTTCCTTCCACAGGCTGCAAGTTTCACCTTTTCAGGCTTAAGAGCTAGACACAAGAATATGAAAATTACGATATTTTATGGATATGAAAATGATAAATAATCCAGGTCAAATGATAAGTAACTGGTAAAACTGAGATTCCTTTATTTATTGTATTCAAGGAATGGAACCCAGAGCTTTGAGCATGCTAAGCTCTCAGAAACTTAACTATACCTGTAACCCCACAACTAAAACTTAAAACCCTATATATGTGACTCTAAATCAGTGTTCTTAACTACTAATCCAGATTTAGCCACAGTTTACTGTACATCATAAAAACCAGGGGCTGGAGAGATGGCTCAGCGGTTAAGAGTGCCGACTGCTCTTCCGAAGGTCATGAGTTCAAATCCCAGCAACCACATGATGGCTCACAACCATCCGTAAATGAGATCTGATGCCTTCTTCTGGGGTGTCTTAAGACAGCTACAGTGTACTTACATATAATAAATAAATAAATCTTAAAAAAAATAAAAATAAAAATAAAAACCAGTGGAGTATGGCAAACAGTGACTCACTGAGTCAAAGGTAGGGCCAAGACATCTAATAAAAAAGTAGTATAGCTAATTAATACATCAAAGTCCAGTACGTTCTACTGTGTTGCTTCTCACCAACTGCCATACTCCACAAAGGCCCTAAGATTAATAATCATAAGCACGCACTTGGGTTGAAGTTGTTCATCTACATAGTTGTAAACATTTACAAATATCTCCTAATTAATTGGCAAAGCATCTGCACGGCTGACTAAGTATCTCTATGTTCATGGATCTCACAGTCTGCAGTAATGTTCTATTACCAGAAAAGAAATTCCTCCCGTCATATAATAATCAGAACACAAAATGCACTAAACAAGGAACGTATTTGTAAGGCCATGGTGTTTAGTAGTCTGTGCCCAGCTAAATACTTCTAACCATAACATTAAAAGTCCAATAATAACGCATATAAATAGCATGGCTATGATAAGTTCAGGCCAACACTTTAAGCTGAAATTGAAATTTGGGCCCTGAAGATAAAGAACACTGTTCTGACCACACCCACAGAATTCTCCACTGCCTACTAAATACTAAACATAGATGCTAATAATATTCAAGTCGATCTCACAAAATAAAAACATTAAAGATGTTTCATTTATGGTATTAAAGAGTCAAAGAATCAGTACTAAAGTTACTTCTTGTAATGTGGAAGACAGTTTAAAAAAGAATATAAATAATATAATATAAAGAAGAAAAGACCCAAACCTTTGATACATGTTGGCTTGCTGATTGCTGACTTTGATCCTAATCCTAACTGACCCCAGTTGTTACTGCCAAACATGTACAGTTTATTGTTTCCTAGAGGGAAGGGGGAAGAAATAACAAATTAAGGCAATCTGCACATAGATAACAAGAAATGAATGAGTCACAAAGAACTAAAAAGCATACACTTAAAAATATCAAAAAACAAGAAATAGGAGTGGGTTATCTTGTCTCTGTATGGGCACATTCAATTCAGTACAGAGTTTTAAAGATTTTATGTTAACAACTTTTTATTGTAATGAAATAGAGTCCAAGAAAGGTATGCATGTAGAAAAAACATTTAATCATACAAAAGTAGTTTAAAGGTGAAAAGAGTCTTTTGAATCAATTCATAAAGAATTCTCTGACAAGTATAAAACCACAGTCTATATACTTTCAATATGTTCAACACATGATAAAGCCTCTTCTTTACATATACAATAACAGTAACATTTAAGTCATTTTTAAAGTAAAAATAGTCAAATGGAATGCTGGAAGATCATCACCCTCTTTGGGGTCCCTGGGTTTCAAATCAATGATAGTTTTTAGACATAAAACAAATATACTATAGGCAATAGAAAAAAATCTGACTTTTAAACTGTATCTTTCTGTGTTGGCACGGGTTACTTTGTCCTTCTATGTATAAGCTGATTCTGTTCAGTGTAAGGGTTCCCAATTTAGGCAGAAAAGAATTTTATTAAACGTGACACTAATAAGATTTAGGTTTCTCTAAGAATTACTGTCTCCATGTAAGATTATAACACTAACCTGTAACAATAGCAGTGTGTTCATCTCCACATGAAAGACATATGGGTATGTCGTTTTTAAACCAGAATTTGCTAGGAATATTTTCAGCAAATTTAGTTTTTCCAAATGTAAACACAGCACCTGTATCTGCAAATGTAAGACAGTTTTTACTTCACAACTTGAACCAGGACGTCTGTTATTAAAACGCATTTCCAATTACACAGGTATAAACTTTTTTCTCTCCTGACAGCTTTGACTAAGCCTTCATTCTTTCACCTTAATTCAGTCCTAATGCTCAGACTTCATTTTAGTTTCATCTATGACATCCGTTAATGAGAATATGTGCTATTATTCATTGAGTGATATGAAGTAAATATACGCAACGACAAGGAAAGCAATCATTACTAATTGTTCTGCTGTCACTCGATGGACAGCCAATTCCTGAATGAGCTGATACAATATGTACCCTGTACTCACTCTGGTTAAGACCCCAGAGTCTGGTCCCTGACTGAGGACCTTTTTTCCACACTCAGAACCAAAGCAGTATTGCGTTTTTTCCTTTACACCACAGGAAATTCATGGGAAGGGTCTATCTAGGCACGTTTGGATTTTCTTTACTCCTTCCAGGGAACTGCCAGGGTTTGCACACAAGTAAGGAGTGTTACTACAAACGCTCTTACTGACACTGCCTGGGCTGTCCGTTGAAGCTAGGTGCAGGGTAGGAAGAGCACATTGTTTACATATGGTTTCACTTGTGCCATGAGATAGGGGAGAGAGAAAATGTTTTAAAATGGAAGGGTCATCATGTATTCAAATTATTAATCTAATAATACGATACTCAATGGGTTACTTTACCAAATCTTAACTCCCTCCTTTAATCACTATGGTTATTACCAAATGGTGTTTAAATACCAATACACCTTCTTATATGCCTTGAATCTAACCCAGGTACAAACAGGTTTGCTGTACGAAATCTATTTATAATAGTGTAAGCACAGGGTTGTACTAATCTCTCTTTTA
This sequence comes from Uromys caudimaculatus, assembly GCA_028551405.1. Lineage (NCBI taxonomy): Eukaryota > Metazoa > Chordata > Mammalia > Rodentia > Muridae > Uromys > Uromys caudimaculatus. The sequence goes on along the minus strand of CM052722.1, from coordinate 8,808,789 downwards.
TGCATAAAGTACATCTAGTACAGAATCTACAATCTCCAACGTATTAGCTTATGGCTACCTCTGTAAAGTCCTATTACAAACATTGGAAATTACTGGTTTCTCAGAATCCTGAGATGTATTGAGGCTATATGGCAATTAATTATGAACTATACAGCAATCTCTCTAATTAAATCACTACCAAAAGATTTATTGATGAGTATTTTATTTGTTCAACTGTATTACTGATAGTGTAGGTTTTCCTTGCTACTTATACCCATTGTACAAGATGCTCCTTTAATAAATATCAGTTACACTGAAGTTTGTGCCAAGTTTCAAACAGAAAACTTCCCTTCTACACTATTTATCGCCGTTATCACTATTACCACCATTTTCACATCACTAGAATGCTGCGGAGGAAATCAAACACAGCTTCAATACTTTCCGTGTGAAAGACAGCATATGACCCAGGTTTTAACATGCAAACACTTCTGCTATTTCCATTCCCATTGAGAAGAAATGAGAATTAAAGTGATGGATCAGGAAGCGGATGCTGAGATTTAACACTCTTAAACTGCCATTGTCTGATCTGAGGAATATTTACAGACTTGGACCAGTATCATTTTCAAAAGACTAAATATGCATTAACATTTCCAACTATTTAAACACACACACACACACACACACATACCACCCTCAAATAGAAAGCCAGACCCAGTTTGGGGGAAATTTCCGGAGAAAACATACCAAATGTAAATATATATATCAATGTGTAAGGGACTAAACCACTCTTGAGAATTACTACAAGGCAAGCCAGTTCAACTCAGTAACTGAGCCTTGGGAGACCAGGACCTAGAAATGATTCAAGGCTTCCCTACACGGAATTATTCAACTATTTTTATTCTGGCTCCCCAGAATGTCTCTTCAGACACTCCCCTAACCCCAAAACCAAGGTTTGGTGGCTCCTTTCTGTCCTCTGGAATCTAATGTCAAGCCTATTGTAACTTTATTTTCTTGTACCGTCACTAAGGTATGGGCTCCAGGTGGTATAGAATCAAATTCTGTTTGAGCCAAGACCACAGCAGAAAGTGCAATACATATTTAAATGTCTAATTCTGCTCTAATATAGTGGTTATTTTTCAAAATGTTAGTAATAGCCCATTAGAGTATATGTGAAAATCAATTCAGTGGATTATGACCACCATTTTAACTGAACAACTCTACATTCCAAACGGTTATAATAAATGCTGTTTCAGGAAATGTCTACCTGAGCTACCCGGTACGGAAGCCGTATGGAGTCATAATTTTAAAAGACTTAACGACAGTCTTAAAAAATTCACCGAAGGGCCTCCTTCTCCTTTTATCCAGCTCGTTTCTTCCATTCTTTTTAACCTTTCACCCCGTGTTCCACTCGTTACTGAATTCTGTACCTAATTGGGTCCTTGGGACATCCCACATGCTCAAATGTTTAGAGACCCGGGGATGCTTAGCGAGAGAATAATGGCTGTCGACGCCTCCAAGAAAAGTCATGAAAAGTTTACTAATAACACCCACAGGGTCCCTCTTTGTCCTCGGCCCTTGTCCCTTCCTCCGGTCCCGACAAAGGTTATTTATTCCCAAACGCAAATCTAAGGCTGTTGACTCAGGGTCAGGTTGCGGCCTGTACCCCAACAGGGCCGGTCTGGAGGCGGGGCCTGGCCTCCCACCCGCCCGCGAACCCTCCCTCCAGGCCAGCCGCCACGACTGGGGGCGCGACTCACCGGGCACCAGTGACTCAGGTTCTGCCATGCCGAAGACTGCGAATGGAATCTGTGCCTGCTTCGGAAAGACAGCAGGGGCCACTCGATTGGGCCTAAGGTACTGCCCTAGCCCCTGGGGCCCCCATTGCGACCCTCTTGGCATCGACCACTACAACGCTCCCGGAAGTCAACAAACAGACGCTAGGGGCAACGGAGGCGGAGCCTTGCGGGGCGGGGTAGGGCGGGGCGAAAGGCGGTTTGAAGGAAGGAGGCGGAAGCGGTGTCAATGTAGCGCAATCGCAGATGCGGTGGTCGAGGCGGTAAGTGACCGCACGCCCTCTAGTGGTCGTGATTGGAAGCGGCCACACTTCAGACTGCGAGGTGTTGGGAGCGCATGTACTTCTGAAGGGATCCTGACCATGCAGGGACCTATAGGGGATGGTGAAAACGTCATGTCTCACATAGCCCTAACTTCTGTGACACATGCAAACGTCAACGCACAGCTTTGACAACACAGTAACAGTAACAATCTGTAACAGAGCAAAGCACTAGGCGTTTTTCATCCCAAATGTCATTTGTAGTCCTAGAAACAAAACAAATATAGATGCACACATTAGAGCTTTATTGAATAAATGATTGTAATAAATGCTATCACAATCATGCAAGTTGAATAATGTCACTTCTGTTTGCAGATATGCCAATTAGACATCGGAAGAGAAGCCCAGTTCAGGTTGTTTAGCCTGAGGTCTAAACAGTCTGCCTGCATCTCCTATAAAAGGAAAAGGCCAAGATATTTAAAATTTCCTCTGAAATATTATATTTTTCTGGATAAACCATAGTTCCCATCCATAACAGTTGGCCACAATAAAATAAATAGGAAAAAAGTCTTTCAGGATGAGTACATTTGTATACCTGAGGTAGTGGGGTGTCAATCAAGCCCAAGTGGATTTAAGGCTCCCAGAATTAGATAGTATTATCTACACTTACTCAAGGCATTTTCATTATGAAGGCCAGAGGGGATCCAATCCCATCACTTGTGTACAAACGAAAATTGGGGCAGAGATACTAGTAAACCAGCTTAGCAAGGAGCACCAACCTGGGAAGTGGGATTGAAGAAAGACGAAAGCTTGTCTGATGAAGACATTGTCAGTGTAAAGACTAAAGACAAAGAAGCTGAAAGGAATTAGAGAACTCTGGACATAGCCAACTGCATGCAAAGGCTCATAAAGTGATTGGTTCCTCCCAGGACCTTGAGAAGGCTGGTTTGAGGTGAGATGGCGTGTTAACAGAATCTGATGTTTTATCCTAAAGACTATGAGAAACCATGGAGGAACTTTAAGCACAGGAGTGATAGGAAAGGAGCATATTATGCATGTTCTAGAAGTGATTCTGCCTGTCTTGGATGCTTTTCTGACAGGCAATTTGAGCAGTGAGAGGCAATCCAAAGGCCATTATTACAGGTATTTAGGTACAAAAGTGCATGAAGTCCAGTGTTTTTGGCACACAGGGAAGGGTGTCTAGTTGTCAACTCCTGGAAAATGCTGGACTATTAAATAACTTACATCAGCAGAAAGGAACAAAAAGGGTAGGTTAACTTATTTTGAGGAGGACTTAATACCCATGTTTAAAGGCTCATAATGATCATGATGAGAAAAATCAGAATATTTAAAACTTTCTTTGCTTATACTGTTATTTCATTGACTTTTAAAAATAAATTTCAGAGGAAAAGTTGGTGCTGAGCACTTCCACACTGGTCTCTCACATAAGTAACTAGGAAAGGCTGGTGCCATTTACAGAGACGAGAGGAGAAGCGCTATGCAAGGAGCAGAGGAGGTTAGAGTTCGGTCAGTGAGGGAATAGAGGAGATAGTGAGCTCAGCACTTGAATCCATAGGAAAGTCAGGTGGAGTTGCTGAGCAGAGCAAGCAATTGATGAGCAGGAGTTCCAGCTGGAGCCAGACAGTTTTGGAATGCCTGGATCAACACGATCATGACAGTCTTGGGAACAGAAGGAAAGGGAAGGACAAAGGAATCTAAGGTGGGTCATGAAGAATGCCCAAGTATAATATCCTAGCAACGGGTTATAAGGCTTAAAAGGTGGCAAGAAAGAGGAGGGGGGTGGTGCTGTAAAACCCTGCACCAAACAAGAGTGTAGTCAAATTGTCCACAGAATGTGGACAAATTAAGTGAAACCTAATTATCTTCTGAAGTCAGAAACATGGTGATCATTCTCTGTGTTAAGAAAGAGCAGTTTGGTGGGGCAATGGAGGAAGAAACAATATTGAAGTAGGAAGTTGGAGACGCTGAGGGCATAGCTTCCCGTAGGGCAACAGCCTGGGAGACTGTACGTGCAGAGGGACAGATGGAGAGAGGAACCAGCATTTGAGCAGGGGAGAGAGGTGGAAGGAGGGCTTCTGTGAAACTAAGAAACGCACGATAGCACTGGGGGGGGGGTCAAGTTGAAGAGATGGGGAGAGAATACTCCTTCAGAAAAGTAATAAAATAGAAATCCTGGAAGACAGCAAGGCCTTGTAGCCAGAGATTATGGTGGAGGAGCTGTCATTAGCTCAGAGACACAGCTTTCTAGCAGATAGGAAAGAGAGGAAGTTTGATACTTGTGATTCATCTAATATTTATAATCTAGGGGTGCCCCCACACATAGAGCTAGGATGGTACCTTAGATTATTCATATTATATAATATCTGTTAATATGCTCTATCTCAGAAAATTTCTTAGAGATATGAGGTAATAAATGTCGAACTTCTATTTTAGTGGCCAAAATAAAGTAGCACTTAATACTGTGAGGTATTAGTAACAAGACAAAGGTGGCTATGGTCACTGTACTAAAAGGCAAGAGCCAGGCTGTCTGTGCCACAATGGAAACAGCACTCACATCTTGTCAACCGCACAAACGTTTCATTTTTATTCCTCCAGCATGCCTAGCAAGGCTCGATGGCTTCACCAGGTCACATGGGCACCTGGGCTACCGATGGAGGTGTGAGCATATTTTAGCTGCATTTTAAGCATGACCTCCTTGGTTACCACATGAGGGCAAGAGAGTGGGGCTAGAAATTCTGTGTTTTAGATCAGAAGAGACGCGTTTTTCCAGTTTTGTGTGCATTCCAAGGAGACTGGAAAATAAGGGAGAGAGTCACTGGCCCTTCAAAACTAATAAGGGCCCCATCCACAATCCTGACAGTTACAGTCTTTTAACCCATGATGTCACTTTCCTCATGTCAGAGAGAGCGAAGTCCCAGCTTTCCAAACTGGTGTGTACTATCCTATGGGGTCATGAAACTGAATGTGGAGGGTCACAAAATGTTTGCCAATGGTGAAAGGTTTTGGAACACATAATGACCAAAAGTTAAATTTAGAATCAAATGTGTAATGAGCTGAGGCGTTTCTGGCCATCAATTACCTGTGTTCTTTTCTGTGACTTTACTACAGGCTCGCTCCTAAACACAGGGCCTACGCACTTTGAACTGTGTGTGCTCTTGTGCCGTGCAGTGCTGTGACGGTTTGTATATGCTTGGCCCAGGGAGTGGCACTATTTGGAGATATGGCCTTGTTGGAGTAGGTGTGTCACTGTGGGTGTGGGTTTAAGACCTTCAACCGAGCTGCCTAAAAGTCAGTATTCTGCTAGCAGCCTTTAGATGAAGATGTAGAACTCTCAGTTCTGCCTGCACCATGCCTGCCTGGATGCTGCCATGTTCCTGCCTTGATGATAATGGACTGAACCTCTGAACCTGTAAGCCAGTCCCAATTAAATGTTGTCCTTGTAAGAGTTGCCTTGGTCACCGTGTCTGTTCACAACAGTAAAACCCTAATTAAGACAAGTGCCAACAAACTGCTGTGGTTCTTCAACTTAGAGGCATTGTTTTATATATACATATATATACACACACAAACACATATATACATATATAGTTTTATATATAATATATATGCATATATATGCATGTTATAAACCATAGTGTTTTATTGTGGGACATAATGTCTTAATTCCTAAAAAAAACTTTTTATATTTTCTTAGTGTCGTTTCTCAGCTAGTAACCATCAAATTAATGAATATTTGGATTATGTTGCCTTAGAATATTTGATTTTTAAAAATCACTATTTTAATTGAAGACTGAAATTTCATTTTAGAAAGTCATTAAATGAACTTCGGTGTGAGATTAGGACAGATTTTTTCCACGAATTTTTCAAATGGTCATAAGATATTTCTACCGTTTTGAATTGTATATTTATGCAAAATAGCATTCTTGGCATTGGGGATTATAAATCAAAAAGTTGATTAATTTTGAAAAAAATTGAAGATACCATGTCCTGAAGAATGAACTATTAGGTCAAAAAGGAATTCTTTATGTAAAAATAAATGAGCATGGCCATTTTACTAGGGTGGAAATTTGTATGCTTTTTAAATAAATGGTAAAAAAAAGTCTCTGCTCTTAGGTATATTCATTTCACTCTCAAATGAATTGTATCCCCTTATGATGCCCTCTGCACACACAGCCAAAATATCAGATAATCCCTGGGAAATTGTGTTAATTCTCATGACTCTTCACATATCTGTAAAAAAAGTAAAACTCTTGGCTATTCATTGTATTACATCTAACTGTGAGTAATTTCTGAGGACGTTTGTGTCAACTAAAAATAGAAGCATGTATGAACAAGGAAGCCATTAGATGAACTGTGTTTTCTTACTTGCCAGCATTGAAGGGTTTGCATTTTGAGTCACATTACAATGCAGCTACCTTCGCTGTTCCTCAGGTTTCAGGAACATAAACGGGTGTGTCTATACTTTGAAAATTCCATTGTGAGATCCCTAAACAGCCAAATTCACATAGAGCATCTAATGATATATTTGATTTCTGAAATGTTTTAATAATTAAAAAATATTAAAAGATACAACAAAATGAACCCACTGGAATTGGACAGAACCAAGAAACAAAAGGAAAAGAGCCCAAGAACAGGCACAAGAAACAGAGACCCACTTGTTCACATACTCAGGAATCCCATAAAAACACTAACCTGGAAGCCATAATGTATATGAAAAGGACCTGTGCAGGCCCTGTACGTGCTACTTCAGTCTCTGTGCATTCTTATATGATATCTCTCACAGTTCTTTTATTATTCAGGATAGTTTTAGGTATCTTAGGTTTTCTGTGTTTTTTATGAAGCTAAAAATTGTCTTTTCAACATCTGTGAAGAATTGTGTTGGAGTTTTGATGGGGATTGCATTGAGTCTGTAGGTCTCTTTTGGCAGGGTGGTCTTTGTCGCTATATAGATCCTATCAATCCATGAGCATGGCAGATCTTTCCACCTTCTGAGATCTAAACTTTTTCGATGTCTTAATTTTTTATCATATGAATCTTTTACTTACTTGTTAGAGTTATTCTAGGATAGGTTATATTATTTGAGGATATTTTGAAAGGTGTTGTTTTCCTGATTTCTTTCTCAGTCCATTTGTTATTTGTGTATAGGACAGCTACTGAACTTTGTGACTTAATTTTGTTTTACTTTGCTGAAAGTGTCTATCAGCTGTAGGAGTTTCCTTGTAGAACTTTTAGAGTCACTTATGTATACTATCATATCATTTGCAAAGAAAGATTGTTTGACTTCATCATTTCCAATTTGTATCTCCTTGATCTCCTTCAGTTGTCTTACTGCTCTATGTAAGACTTCAAGTACTATATTTAATAGGTATGACAACCTTGTCATTTCTGATTTTAGTGAATTGCTTTGAGTTTCTCTGCATTTATGTTGGCTATGGGCTTGCTGTAAACTGCCTTTATTATGTTGAAGTATGTCCCTGTATCCCTAGTCTCTCCAGGACTTTTATCATGAAAGGTTGTTGGATTTTATTAAAGGCCTTTTCTGCATCTGATGAGATGAACATGTGGTTTTGTCCTTCAGTTTGTTTATATGGTGAATTACATTAATAGATTTACATATGTTGAACCACTCCTGAAACTCTGGAATAAAGACTACTTGATAAGGGTGGATAATATTTTTGATGTGTTCTTGGATTTAATTTTCAAGTATTTTATTGAGAATTTTTTTATATGTGCTCATAGGGGAAATTGATGTCTAATCCTTTCTTTGTTAGTACATTATGCGGTTTGGGTATCAGGGTAACTGTGGCCTAATAAAACAAATTGGACAATTTTCCTTCTATTTCTATATTGTGGAATAATTTGAAGAGTATTGGCATTAACTCTTCATTGAAAGTCTGGTAGAATTCTGTGCTAACACCATCTGGCACAAGACTTTTCTTGGTTGGAAAATTTTAAGGATTATTTCTCTTTCACTGGGGTTTATAGGTCTATTTAAATTGTTTGTCTGATCTTGGTTTAACTTTGGTAAATGGTATGTATCTAGAAAATTATCCTTTTTTTTGGTTTTCCAATTTGTTGGAGTTCAGGTTTGTAAAACACGTCATCACGTCATTATGATTCTCTGGATTTCTTGGTATCTATTGCTATGTCCCCCTTTCATCTCTAATTTTGTTAACTTGGATATTCTCTCTGCCTCTTAGTGTATTTGGATGAGGATTTAACGTTCTTATTGATTTTCTTAAAGAACAAACACTTTGTTTCATTGAGTCTTTGTTGTTATTTCTATTTTGTTGATTTCAGCCATGAGGGTTTTTAAATTTTTTTTCTTGTCATCTACTCCTTTTGGGTGAGATTTTTTCCTTTTGATGCTAGGATTTTCAGGTGTGCTGTTAAGTTACATGTACAAGGTCTTTCCAGTTTTTTATGTAGGCACTTAGTGCTATGAACCAGATCCACTGTGTCACATAAATAGGGAGATATTGTCTATTTATTTTCACTTTTACTCCTTTCTTAATTTCTGTCTTGACCCATTTTTCATTCAGTAGAGAGTTGTTCAATTTCCATGAGTTAGTAAGTTTTCTGTTGTTTCTGTTGTTGTTGTAGCTTTAATCAGTGTTGATCTGATAGGATACAGGGAGTTATTCCAATTTTCTTTTATCTGTTCAGACTTGCTTTGTGTCTGAAAATGTGGTCAGATTTGGAGAAGATTCTGTCAGGTGCTGAGAGGTATATTCTTTTGTGTTTGGGTGAAATGTTCTGTACATATCTGTTTGGTCCATTTGATTAAAAATATCAGTTAATTTCAGCATTTCTCTGTGTAGTTTTTGTTTGGATGATCTATCAACTATGAGAGTGGGACATTGAAGTCTCCCACTATCACTGTGTAGGAATCAATATGTGATTTAAGCTGTAGTAGTGTTTCTTTTATAAACACTACTTGTGTGCCCTTGTCCTCTTGGTGGATTTTTCCTCTGATGCACATGTAGTGTCCTTCCCTGTCTCTTCTGACCAGTTTTGGTTTGAAGTCTATTTTGTCAGATATTAAAATGGCTATACCAGCTTGTTTTTTAGGTATATTTGCTAGGACTATCTTTTTCAATCCTCTTACCCTGAGATGATGTCTATCCTTGATGTTAAGTTGTATTTCTTAAATGCATCAGAAGGATGGATTCTGTTTTCTTATTCATATTGTAACTCTGTTTTTTCAATGGAGAATTGAGATCATTGGTTTTGAGATATATCAACTTGTTGATATCTCTTTTTGTGGTTGTTGATTCCTGTTATTTTGCTGTTAATTATGGTTTTGTTTTGGTGTGTGTGTATGTGTGTGTGTGCTTCCCCTCTTTTGATTTGTTAATCTGGAATTATTTATTCCTTGTGCTTTCTTGGGTATAGTTAACCTCTATTGCTTCGATTTGGTTTTTTGTTGAATGCCATTTTTCACCATCCTTTGTGATTGAAACTTTTGCTGGGTATAATAATCTGGGATGGCATCTGTGGTTCCTTAGAGTCTATAGAACATCTTCCCAGGACCTTTTGACTTTTAGAATTCTTGTTGAGAATTCAGGTGTTACTCTAATAGGTCTGCTTATATGTTACTTGGGCTTTTTCTATTGCAGCTTTTAATATTCTTTCTTATTTTCTGCATGCTTAATGTTTTTATTATTATGTGCCAAAAGGACTTTCTTTTCTGGTCCAATCTATTTGGTGTTCTGTATACTTCTTGTACCTTCATAGGCATCTCCTTCTTTAAGTGAGGGAAATTTTCTTCTATGATTTTGTTGAAAGGAATTTTATTTTTTGTAATTTTGACATGGGTTTCTTCTCCTTTCTCTATTCCTATTATTCTTAGATTTGATCTTTTCATAAGGTCTCAGATTTCCTGGACATTTTGGGACAGGAGTTTTTTAGATTTAACATTTTATTTGACCAAGGTATTCATTTCTTCTATTATGTCTTAAATGACTGAGATTATCTTATATTCTGTTGGTAAGGCTTGCCTCTGAGGTACCTGTTTGAGTTTCTAAAGGTTTCATTTCCAAGTTTCCTTCTTTTGGGACTTTCTTTATTGATTCTATTTCCACTCTCAAGTATTAAACAGTTTTATTCATTTTTTTCCCTCTGTGGTTTCATAGATTTTTTCGAGGAATTTATTTATGTCTTCTTTAAGAACCACTATCATTTTTAAAGGCTATTTTAAGGTCTTATTTTTGTGCATCAGCTATGTTGTATTACTATAAGCCTACTATGGTAGGGTTGCTGAGCTCTACAGGAGTCATATTATTCTGTCTGTGATTGATTTTGTTTTTACTCTGGCATCTGGGATTGGGAAGATGCTATACCAGCTTTTATCTTTGTTGGGTCAGTGTTTTGTTCCTTGATTTCTATTGCCCTTTCTGGTTCTTAGGGAAGTGTGGTGGCTGTGTGGGCACTGAGCATTCTGGGTAAAATATATTTCTAGGTATTGGGAGCTGACATTTACTAATATGGACAAGTCGGTGGAGCAGGGAACAGGCTGAAAGGTTCCACAGGAAGGAAGAAAGCAGGGTGTTCCACCAAGATATGATAATTCTCTTGGGAATGGGAGCTGAGAGTAAAGAGAGGCAGCAACAGGTAGTCTGCTACAAACCTAGGGATGAAACTAGGAGAATAGACTTGGAGGAATGGATAGAAAGGTGAAGATCTACAGTTGAACTACCTGCTTCTACGGCTGGAATGGCCTGCAGGTTCCGAAGGAATACCTGATAGAGTTGGGTCCTGGGGTAAAGCAATAAGTAGAGGGATAGTTTAAGAGGGATGGATCTGTGTAGGAGGGAGAGGCCACAGCAATGGTCTTCTAAAAAGCTTGAGATGAGACAAGAGGATTGATCTGAAGGATAGAGGGATAGTCCAATGTAGCTGGTCTTTGCTACTTTGTGGGTTCTTCTTTTTCCTACCCTTTATCCCCCTGATTTCACCCCCATCACTAGATAAGTGAAAAAGAAGGATAAAGGAGAGAGACATAGACAGACAGATCCTTGGATCTATTTTGTTTCCTTTTGCTTCTTCTTTGAGCACAACTACTAACAAACCACAACCAACACCCTTGAGTGAACAACAACTACCCACCCTGCCTCTCAGGGTCCTAGCATTTACTATATACCCTCTGAAAAGTTCCCAAAATTTAAAATATTACACAATCTCAAAAACTATCTGCAGCTAGAAAAATCATGCTTCTGCTAGAGTATAAGGCAAATCATAGTCAGCTGATTTGGACAGTCCAAAGAAGCCCAATGTCCCCACACCAGGGTTTAAAATATTCTTATAATATTTTTGTGTGTATTTTTTAAAAGAAACTGAAGTTCCAGAATTGTCACTGCAGTTGTAGACCTGCAGTTAGCCTCCTTGCTTCCCCAGACAGAATGATTTCTGAATTCTTGTCTTTCCTTTTCTTTTCTTGCTTGCTTGCTTTCTTGTTTCATTTTTGATACACTCTCATCTGTGAACTGAGGACTTACAGGTTTCTGACTTAGTTATGGTTTTACTGCTGTGAACAAACACCATGACCAAGGCAATACTTATTTACTTAGGGCTGGCTTACAGGTTCAGTCCATCATCATCAAAGTCGGAGCATGGCAGCATCCAGGCAGGCATGGTGCAGAGTTCTACATCTTCATCCAAAGGCAGATGGGAGAAGACTGGCTTCTAGGAAGCTAGTATGTGTGTCTTAAAGCCCATGCCTACAGTAACATACTTCCTCCAACAAGGCCACACCTACTCCAACAAGGCCATACCATCAAATAGTGCCACTCCCTGGGCCAAGCATATTCAAACCACCACATTCCACTCCCTGGCCCCCATAGGCTTGTTCAAACACATGAGTTTATGGGAGCCATGCCTAGCCATAACATAATAAAAAACACATTTAGTCAAACTTCCAAAGCCCCCGTAGTCTATAGCAGTCTCAACAATGTTAAAAGTCCAAAGTTCAAAGTCTCTTCTGAGATTCATCCAATCATTTATCTGTAATCCTCAAAGCAAGTCAGGAAACCAGCTAGGCAAACTCTAAACTCTGCTTCTCCATGTCTAGTGTCAAAGTGGTCTTCAGAACTCCAACTCATTTTTCATCTTTGTTGACTGCAACAGACCCCATATTTCCTCTAGCATTTATTTGTTTTGTTGATTTTTGCCATTCTGGCTGGGGTAAAACAAAGTCTCAAAGTTGTTTTGATTTGTAATTCCCTTATTGCTAGGAACAATGAATATCTTTGGAGATATTTCTTAGTCACCTGTCTTAGGGTTTCTATTCCTGCACAAACATCATGACCAAGATGTAAGTTGGGAAGGAAAGGGTTTATTCAGCTTACACTTCCATGTTGCTGGTCATCACCAAAGGAAGTCAGGACTGGAACTCAAGCAGGTCAGGAAGCAGGAGCTGATGCAGAGGCCATGGAGGGATGTAACTTCCTGGTTTGCTTGCTTCTCCTGGCTTGCTCAGCTGGCTTTCTTATAGAGCCCAAGACTACCAGCCCAGGGATGGTACCACCCACAAGGGGCCCTCCCTCCTTGATCACTAATTGAGAAAATGCCTTACAGCTGGATCTCATGGAGGCATTTTCTCAACTGAAGCTCCTTTCTCTGTGATAACTCCAGCTTGTGTCAAGTTTACACAAAACCATCTTTTCCTTCTATTGCGAACTCTGAGTTTCTGGCACATTTTTTAATGTATTTTTTAAATTCTCTGATTTTTAGGTTCTTTGAATATTCTGGACATTAATTCTCTGTCACATGTATAGCTGACCAAGTGTTCTGTGGAATTCCTCTTCACCAAGATGATTGCTTCCTTAGCAGTGAAAAAACTTTTAGTCCCTTACCTGAATGCCTCCTTCTTGAGGACTAGCTTTCACAGTATCAGAAGGAGCCACAAAAGCTTCCAAAGGATGAAAGCAACCAAGAATCTTTCATAGCCTATGAACCAAAGTGACCACCATAGTGACATAATCCCAAGGATAGAGGGCAGCACATGTCCCTTGGCAGGAACTACTAGGTATCTAATTGGATTTCAGAGCTGCTCAACAAGAAGGAAATGCTTGGTACTGGAAACCTAGCCAACTACCCAGGGCTAGTGACATCATGCAACTTAGGGGAAAACTTACAGTCAACATGTTATTAAGCCAGCGTAATCCTTAATTAAGAAATATCTGTTCTTATACCCACAGATCAGTATCATCCTCGTCCCTCACTATAAAGAGAATATCCTCTGTATTGTATGGATACATCACCAATTAAAAAATCTATGGCCTATAGGAAAGGATAGAATAGTTGGGACATCTGGGAAGCAGAAAAAATTCTGGGATAGAGCCAGATGGAGGAGATTCACCCAGGAAGATGTGATGAGACAGACACATGGTAGCTAAGCATAGATCACCAGTCACATGGCATAATGTAGGTTAAAAGAAGAGCCTAGCTATATGACCAAGGCATTTGTAAATGTATTTTGAGTCTGCTTCTTATTTCTGGGAGCATAAGGGTGGGAGGAAGAACAAGACCTAACTTTTACCTCACCAAGGAAACTTCTTTTTGCAACAGATGAGAAAACTGCAGAAAACCACAACCAATCAAAGTGTGAAGTTGTGAAGCCCAGCCCAAATGACAACTATGAAACAACACTTGCACCTGAGGCTCAGGGAATATTGCGAAAGAGGGGGCAGAAAGACTGTAAGGACCCAAGGATCAGGGGAGTTTCTGGGAGACGGTGTCACCTAGCAATGTCAGAAGCTACACAAATAAACTCTTACCAGCATGACTGACTAGCCATGAGTTGAACAAGGACAACAGTAGATGTGTCAAAGTAGATGGGGGAAAGCTTAGGAGGCCTCAACCCTAAATAAAGACCTATAGGCAATTAAAGAGGGCTTAGAGCAGAAAACTAGTCTTCTCTAAAGAAGAGCACACCCATTAATTATCCAGCACCAAATGGTCAGCTCTGAAAACATACATATAAGTAACATTATACAGACTGAGCAGGTTATGTTTAGGGATATATAGGTATAAACATAACACAAGTGTATATAACAACAATTACTGAAAAAGAGTCTATGAATGTGCCAGAAATCAAGGAGAGGTTTGTGAGAGGGGTTGGATAGGGAAAGGGGAAATAATGTAATTATATTATCATTTCAATCTTGCCCTTTGATTTTCTTTCTATTTGATATCATATTTATCTTTAATTAGAATGTAAATCATTTAGTGATTTTTAAATGCAGATTCTGATTCCACACTTCTGAAGTGGGCTTAAGGTACCTTTGAGTTCAAGAAGTCCCTAGGAATTGCTTTCGGTTCATAGAGCATACTTATTATTAGATGTAGAAAGACATATGAACTAGTTTGTAGACGCCAGAAAAAGAAAAGACTGTTTTGATAAATTGATTATATACCTGACCAGAAGAAGTATGTGGTATGAAGAAGAATATGTATGGAACATCAAAGATCTATTAGAAAAAGGCAAAGGCTAAGAAATTATAAAATGGGTAAAAGGCATTGCTTTTATAGGGGTAAAAAAATCCGAATAACAAAATTTTGAGAGGCTGTTCGGCTGCACTTGAAATCGGAGAAATGCAAATAAATAATAACAAGATAAAATGAGAAATTCAGAAAGTTGGCATGGAATATAACATAATAATACAAATAATTTTATGTGCTTTTGAGAACTCATGTAGGTAGTAATCTTTGCAGGGGGGTTATTGATGAAGTTAGTATAACCACATTGGAAAATAATTCACAGAACTAAGGAAAATTGCAAAGGTAATGTGTGTCCAAAGAGACATAGATAAAGATACTCATCATGGTAATTATCCTAGTAAAAATGTGGAAATAATGGGCTGGGTTGAGATAAGTGTCTTCGAAAGGCCATTGTAGTAAGACTTAGATGTCAGCTTTAACTACTATCAGGAGGTGGTGGAAACTTTAGGAGTAATGCCTAGTAGCATGAAGGTAGTTTTTTTGGAATGTGTCTTTGAATGTGTCATTGTCTCTTCTTGGCCTTCTCTGGAGCAGTTTCCTCTGTCACATGCTCCTGCTTTGATGGTAGGAGCCACCATGCCTTGCCACAGGTTCACATGCACTAGTCAATCAGACATAGATTTGTTGTGGATAGCCCTGGTGCTGTTTGTATTTTGATGTTAATTCAGCTTCCCCAAGAGGGGCTACCTGGGATGAGGAGGGAATCACATACTAGGACTTCATGTGACCCTTCTAATAAATAAAAAAACAATCACTGGGCCAGTAGGCAGAACTTCTGTGTTGAAGAGAGGAAGAAAAGAGGCAGGAGAGAGATATGGGGTTTTTGAACAGGGACAGCGGGAAGACAAGATATAGCTACAAGTGGCCCCCGGTTTAGATGGCGAAACCTGCCAGGATTCACCACCGGAGGATTTATATTTAATATGGCTTACAAGATTAAGATTCTAGTTGTTGCACCCAGCAATTGAATTATCTGTTGATTCTGAACTAAGTTCGGGTGGTGTTTTCCTTCACACCACGACTCAACTGGGTTCCAGAGAGAAAGGTACAATGGCAAAGTGTGGGTTTGCAAGAAGTGCACCCCAAAAGGCTATGGGAATTTGGAAGAGTAGCGCTGGTGTGGTAGTGACTCGCCAGTGGGAACTTAGCAAGTTGAGTAGCGATTTTGGAGCCCTGAGTCAGAGAATCTCCACTAGATGAGAACAGGCTGGCCACGCCTGCCAGTGCCTGACTGGCCAGCCCACTGGGATCTGTAGGCGTGGCATGGGTTGTATTTTTTAATATTTCCCGCTACATGGACTGAGCCATCTGAAACTATAAGTGAAAACATTTCTTCCATCTAAGCTTCTTATCTCAGGTATTTTGACACAGTAACAGAAAACTGACTAACACATAACAATTTCTGCATCAGTAGAGGAATATGGATAGACTTTATTTACATTGCAGAATATTAGATAGCAGTTAAAATTTTAAAAAACTAGCTCCTTTGTCATAAGCAGGAAGAATTGCAAAATTGTAATGTTAATAAAAACAAATTACAAAATGATGTGCATTATATGATATATAAAAATTATCTAAATGACTAGGAAGATAAGTTAGTGGTTAAGAGCACTTGCTGCTTTTTTAGAGGACCAGAGTTATCTTAGTTAGGGTTACTACTGCTATGATGAACTACCATGGCCAGAGCGTGCGCGCGTGCGCGCGCGCGCACACACACACACACACACACACACACACACACATCACTCAAAATAATCATTCATGTGATTCACTCTGGAATAATAAGGCAACAAGAAGGATGAACAGTGAAACTTCATGCATATCTATAATTGAAAATGAGAGATCTAAAACAAATATGGCAAAATGTTATTAACTTTTTAATTAAAACGAAGGTTATGTATTATTCTCTATATTTTAATATGCATCTGAAATGTCTTACCATTTCAGGGAGCAGAAGAGCTGGCCTGCCTTCTCACTGGCTGCAGCAGTCAGGAGAGCAGGCCTTATACCTCAACACAGTAGCCCTGTTGGCAAAGGTGCAGCCGAGCCACCCCCAAGGATGTGAAAGCAGAAGAGTTGGCCCTGCCCCTCACAGGTTGCAGCACTTGGGAAAGTAGACATTGCACCTTGACTGGGCAGCACAGTAGAGCTTGCTCTGGAGGTTGAATGGGGATGAGCTGGCCCAGAAGACATGAGAGCAGGGGAGATTACTCTGCCTCCTGCTGATGAAGGCATTGGATGGCCTCATCAGAACAGTGTTGGAGAGCTTGCCCTAGTGGTGTGAATAAGGGAGATCCCAGAAGCTGACTAACTCTACTGCCACCCAGGCTGAGATCCAGGGATCTGAGATGGCTCACCCTAAAATTAATATCACCTGCAAAATGTTAGGATGCTTGAAAGGGCTGATCCTAATCTGCAGAATCTCCATGACACTGGGCAGCAACAGGATGACAGGGAGGAGTCCTGATGAGGACCCAATATTGATGGGGTCACAGAAGCCAGAGACCTCATGGCGGACCAATGACTCACTGCAATGAGCATTTGCAAGTGAAGATGTGTGGACGCAAGGATACACTGGGACACACTACAGCTTCCACGGTGAGATGTTTGTGCTTTGTTTTTGTTTGTCTCTGTGTTTTTTATTTTGGGGGGTGGGAGGTTGCAAAGGTGAAGGGCAGATATGGAGGGACAGGGAGATGAATGAGATTGGGATACATGATAGGAAATGGAATAATAAGGCAAGAAGAAGGATGAACAGTGAAACTCACAAAGAACCAATAAAGGGTTTTTTTTTATTTCCAATAAAAAGTGTTTTAAAAGAAAGATCTTGTCTCTTTAAGTAGATTTGATTGAGGTATAATTACATGAAATAAATAGACTTGTATTTATTTAATATAATAATTATAGAAATAATATATTAATTATAAATATATTCAATATATTCGTGGATGAGCCTCCTCCCAGTGGATGTTCACTGTGCATAGTCCTGGTATAAACAAAGGCATTCTTATCCAAGTATGCTATGAGATCATTTGTCCCTGACCATCTGCCTTCCTATTAACCTACCTTGTTCTCAAAGACAGTTTCACTTTTACTTCCATTGCATGTGTGTGTGTGTGTGTGTGTGTGTGTGTGTGTGTGTGTACTTGTATCATACAAAATCTAGGAATCACAAATGAGATAGGGAATTTGTGCAAAAAAAATTTCCAAATTTCTTTGGGTGCATGCCTTTAATCCCAGCACCTGGGAAGCAGAATTAGGTGAATCTCTGTGAGTTTGAAGTCAGCCTCGTGTACATAGTGAATTCCAGGACAACCAGGAATATGTAGAGAGACCAAACGAGAGAGAGAGAAAGAGGGAGAGAGAGAGACAGACAGACACAGAGAGAGAGAGAGACAGAGACAGACAGAGACAGACACAGAGAGATGAAAAAGAAAAGAAAAATTCAAGCATTTGAAAACCTATTTACCATTAAAAATGTAACCCAAGCTGCACATCTGCTACATATGTGCAGGAAGGCCTAGGTCCAGCCCATGTAAGTTCTTTGGTTGGTGGTTCAGTCTCTGGGAGCCCCCAAGGGTCCAGGTTAGTTGATTCTGTTGGTCTTCCTGTGGAGTTCCTATCCTTTTCAGGGACTGCAATCCTTCTTCCTATTCTTCCATAAAAGTCTCTGACCTCTATCCACTGTTTGGCTGTGGGTCTCTGCATCTGTCTGAATCAGCTGCTGGGTGGAGCTTTTCAGAGGACAGTTATGCTAGGCTCCTGTCTGCAAGCATAACAGAGCATCATTAATAGTGTTAAGGATTGGTGATTGCCCATGGGATGGGTCTCAGGTTGGGCTGGTTATTGGTTGGCCATTCCCTCAGTCTCTGCTCCATACCCCGTGCCTGCATTTCTTTTAAACAGGATAAATTTTGGGTTGGAAGTTTTTGTGGGTGGGTTGGTGTTTCTATTGCTCCACTGGGGTTCCTGCCTGGCTACAGGAGGTGGCCTTAGTGGGAGAGGAACTGCCTTCTCTCAAAGAGACTTGAAGTGCCAGGGTGGGGAGATACCCAGGGGCCCCCCCAACTGCTCAGAGGAGAAGGGGAAGGGGAGAAGGAATGTGGGAGGGAGTGACCAGGACAGAGGCAGTGAGCCGGATGTGAAGTGAGTAAGTAAAAAAAAAAAAATAATAATAATAATAATTAAATAAAAATAGCTATATAAACAAAAAATCATGAAAAATTTAAAAAGTAAAATCTGGATTATTACAGTATCTTTTAAAATCATTTTTCTTGCAAATTTATATTCATATGATTTATAGAGAAGCCAGACTGATTTTTTTAAAATAGAAGCTAAGTCATGTCATTTCCCTGCCTAACAGTTAAGGGTCTCCCATTTCATATTTTAAAAAGTTCTAAACACTTTTATTTTGTATACACATACCCAGGATTTAATTCTATTTCAAGTAAACTGCATTACTACTCCGTCTTTGGATGTATATTGAGGAGTTTATTTTGTTACAAATTTCCTGGTTTGTACTTTTCGTGAATGGTTATTTGCTCAGTTGCAAATCAGCAATAAAGCTTAGCAAGGAAGCAACCACAAAAATTTTAACCCAAACCAGCCCAGCATGGCGCATAGCCAGTCTTAGCACTAGGGAGGCATCAGCAGGTGGATCTGTAAGGTGGAGGCCAGCCTGATCTACAGAGAGAGTTCCAGGACAGCCAGGGTTATGCAGAGAAACCTTGCTTCAAAACCAAACCAAACAAATAAAGGAAACAAAACCAAACAATGAAGTTGATTGTGTTTTGATTTTTTTGGGGGGGGGGTGACTGCCTGTTAGGTTGGCAAACTAGGCGTGGTGATGCATGCTAGCACTAGGGAGACAAGGGCAGGTGGATCTCTGTGGGTTCAAGGGCAGCCAGGTCTACATAATGAGTTACAGGCTAGCCAGGGCTACACAGTGAGATCCTGTCTTTACAAACAAAAGAAGAAGAAAAAGATTCTCTGTATCAGGATTAGGGCTAGTGAATCTACCTTTTTTGACCTTTTCAAAACACAATTTGACAATAAAATTATAGTGTTTTAAAAATCGATATGATTCTTACTAAGCATAATTATTTCTTTATAATAACTCCCTCTAAATTGTTACACACACACACAGACACACACACACACACACACACATCTGTGGCTAGACAGTGAATTTTTACTCAGCTGTCAAGAAAAAAGAAATTATGACATTTTCAGGCAAATTAATCTGATTGTAAAGTATTATGTTATTTGAGGTGACCCAATGTCAACAGGACACATGGCTCACATTTTCTCTCAGATGGAGATGATAACTTTTAAGGTGTGCATGTATTTAACTCAGGAGTTGTGAGAGTGGCATAGTATATGAAACTAAACAGGGGACCGAGTGGGGGCAAGAAGTGGTGAGAATAAGGGACAAGGGGGCAAAAGGTCACATTAGACAAGAAAGTGGCTTCTGGGCACAGGCGACACAAAGGAGGATGGGAAAGACCATGGGGCGGAGAAACAATTCTTTTTAACAAAATGTCTTTGTTAACGACTAATCTTTTTAATAATATGTATTTAAAAGTATATTGTGAGCAGAATAAAATTCCAGGTGTCTAAACCAAAATAGTTCAAGTTCTCTTTCTTTTCTTCTGTCTTTCTTTCTTTTTCTTTTTTATTCCTTTTTTTTTTTTTTTTTTTTTGGTAGTAGGGGTTGTGGTCCCAGGAATGAAACCCAGGGCCTGGCACAGATAGGAAAGAGCTCTGGCTCTGAGCTGCTCCACAGTCTTCATTTTCCCTTTCATGTGAGGGGCAAGGTCTAACCAGGTCAGCCAAGCAAGGGTTGAATTTGCAATCTTCCTACCTCAGCCTCCCAAGTAACTGAGATTATAGGCTTGCACCACCTGGCATGACTTAATAAATATGTCCTAGGAACTATTAAATCACTTTCTAGAGGTTAGTGATCTGTAAGTGATTCTATTAGAAAATATTGGCCCATGATTCAGTCCTAGTTTTATTAGACATGGATGACTGGACCTCCTCCATTACACCATGCTCTAATAAAACCGTGCAATTTTTGCAGTACCTGGAGCATTATTTTCTTATAGGCATAACTTATGCATCCAAATGAGACATTTACTGTCTTTTAGTAGGTCACCCAGCCTAGCAGTGCTCTGATTGCTATGAATTTTTTTGACTCTTCATTTTAAACAGCTGCTAGAACATAAGATATGTTTTGATACATTACAAAAAGTCATAGGTGTATAGCAGTGGTTCTCAACCTGTGGGTTGTAACCCTCTGGGGGGAGTTTCGAATAACCCTTTCAAAGGGGTCACCTAAGGTCACTGGAAAACAGATATTTACATTAAAATTCATAACAGTAACAGCAATAAAAATTAACTTATGGTTGGATCACCACAACATGAAGAACTATATTAAAGGATCTCAGCATTAAGAAGGTTGAGAACCACTGAGATAGGGAACACTTAGTCTTCCCATTCAAACACTCTTTTAAAAACAGAAGTACTTTATTTAAAGTTTAGAAAACAAGGTTACTTTGAAGAATAATTTGGAGCTGAAGCTGATGGACGTTTAAAACACTGTCAAGAAGAAACAAAGTCTTATCATTGTGCTGGTTAGTGTTTTGTTTGTTTGTTTTTTGTTTTTGTCAACCTGACACAAGCTTGAGTCATCCAAGAAGGGGGAATCACAACTGGGAAAATACATCCATCAGATTAGACTAGAGGTAAACTTGTGGGGCATTTTCTTGATTAGTAATTGATATAGGAGGCCCTAGTCTACTAGGGGGAGCACCACTCCTGGACAGGTAGTCCTGAGTATATAAAAAAAAGCAAGTTGAGCAAGCCAGGGAGAACAAGCCAGGAAACATAGTTCCTCTGTGGTCTCTCCTTCCGTTCCTGCCTCCAAGTTCTTGCCCTGACTTCCCTCAGTGATGAAGTGCTGCTAGGATTAGTAAGCCCGATTAACCCTTTCCCCCCCACACTGCTTTTGAGTAGGGTGTTTATCACAACAATGGACAGAAAACTATGACAGTAGGCATAGCTAAATGTTCCATTATTTGCTTTCCTCCACCGAGGTAGACTGACTTGAGCACTCCCAGGGGAGTCACCCCTCCCTGCAATGCCTGATCTAAGGCAGGCTTTACATTCATGTTGTGTTGTTAATTTCTGCCTTAGTATTCCAAGTGAGTTGTTTCTTCACTACTTCTTCTTTTTAATCAGGATCCAAACCTCTAACTTGCAAGATTGTGTGCTTTCAAATGAGAGGGTGTGAACAAATTGTACAGTGCCTGGCTTTTCAGCAAGCTCTTTACATATTACTTACCTTGCTGCATGGCTTTCATTCCTGTCACTTGTGTCTCCTGGCCTGCTTTTCTAAGATTGCATGGCTTGTACAAGCTTCCACAATCAAATAGAGGCAGCCCTGCAGTTAAACTTGGTGCATCTAGATGGAGCCAGATTAATAGCTTTCTCATTCTGCATCATTCCAAATACAGCACAGCTTTTCTTTTTGACAGCAAAGAACACTGGACAGGAGGCATCTGGAAAAACCTATGTGCATTTTGAGCAGCACCATAGGATCACGGAGGGGGAGCCTAATGACTGTCACACATTTCAAAACAAATGTCCCAACTGTTGACCAACTATATGTTTGTGAACACAAGCCCCGTCTTGTATCAGCTATTAGTCACTGTCATTTGTG
The DNA here is from genome assembly GCA_028551405.1 of Uromys caudimaculatus. Lineage (NCBI taxonomy): Eukaryota > Metazoa > Chordata > Mammalia > Rodentia > Muridae > Uromys > Uromys caudimaculatus. Next base: position 8,786,512 of record CM052722.1, on the reverse strand, counting down.
ACTGGAAATCACGCTTTTAAAATTTCTCAGTGTCAATTGAACTCTTTTCAACTGAGAGTGATGTTTTTATTAGCATATAATCAGTGAAATGACAGGTTTCCCAAATGATGCTTTCTTCCAAGTACATGATATACTTTGACCATATTCATGCCTCATTACTCTCTCTGGTCCCCTTCCTCTCCTCTTGGTCATTGATGGCTTTTGTCCAACAGGATCCATCAGATACATTCAGTTTCATTTATATCTGTTTACTTGAAATTTCACCTTTCATGTCAATTCTGAGGTTTTGTTCCTTCTTGGTCCTTTTCCTAGGATGCTACTAAGTCTGTTGTGTTTCTTTATGACAAAATTAATCAGAAAAAGATGCATTTGCAGGAGTAATTTTAGATAATTTTTGAAAAAAAATTACTTAGAAATAATTCATTTTGAAAGTGGTCAGAACAAACAGAAAGCATGATGCTAGGACTCAGAGCTAATATCAGTGGGGCTGTTACTGCCATGAGGCCCAAAGCAATGAAGGAAGACGGCATTTGTTGGAACCCAAATGGAGAGAGCTAGGGTGGGGCAACCTTGAGGAAAACAATGCATTTGTATTGAGAATAGGCAAAGCCAAGGTGTCAACACAAGAGTGGAAGGGTCAGTTAGAAGGTATAGCTCACTTCACTCTCTCCCTCCGTTGCTCTCCTTCTATGACTCCAGTGGCCAACCCCAACCAGAAGTTGGAAGACGTGGCAATTCACTGATACAGGGCATGTGCATGTATCAGCTGATACCCAGATTAAATGAAAAGGCGGGGCTCAGAAAAAGAAAAGACAGGGATCTCGAATGGCAGTGTAGCAGGACCAAACTGGATAGGACACCAGTGCCAGGTGCAGCAATGGCTTTCAACACACTGCTAATGTCACTGTCCCTTTATATTTTGCTCAAGAGCAAAGTCTTGAGTGAGAACATCCGTTTGGGTGAGGTCAGTCCCCTGCCTCCATCTTTGCTGAGGAATGGAGCGACAATATCAATCACCATAGAGTGCCCTAGTGGGAAACCATGTGCTTTCTTCTTTAAATGCTCATATTATTTTTAAAAAGCTCATATAACTGGAGATTTCTAGATATAAAAAAAATGAGTTCAGGGATGGGGTTACAACTCAGTGGTAAAGGGCTTCTTACATATGTATGGGTGCCAGGTTCAATCCTCAGTACAAGTAAATAAATGAAATTCAGAAAGAATGTTCTGTCCCATCTTTAAAAAGAAGCTGTCACTACTAAATGACCTCTGCAGTCTTTATTAATCTACAGCAGCAAGACAATTGAGAATGCAGTGGGCTGGGGTTTGTATTTGCAGTCTCACATCATCTCTCTCATTTCCTTCCTTCCTCCACTTCCTGTGCTCAAGAGTGCCCCTTCCGCCTTCATCGTTCTAGATCTTTATACAATAAGGCAGGGACAGCCTCATTACACAGCTAGGTTAAGAGTTCAAACGGTGGGCAGTTGAAATACATACATAAGTTTACTTAGCGCTTGAGACTGCTGCTTTCTAAACGTCAATGAACAGGACTTTTTTTTTTTTTGATATTTTATTTACATTTCCGATGATTCCCCTTTTCTTTGGAAACCCCGTGTCCCCTCCCCCTCCCCGCCTCTGTGAGGGAATTCCTCCTCCCACCTACCCACCCACCTAATCTTAGGGTTTTTATTTCTTTAGCCACCCTTTACACAAGACATTTATAAAATGTTTACATACTTAAAATGTAATGTGAGGTTTGTAAGAGTCAGAGTAGTTCATTTCAAAAATATGAGGGGTAATGGATAAGGCCGACTTAAGATTCCTCCATGTGGCGTGTCTTCCAGTGCACCTTCCCAGGACCTTCCCAGTCATAACCTAGGAAAAGTCTGTATACATTCTTCTCACAACCTTCTTGCCACCAACCCTTGGATTTATTTCCCTTTTCCCACCTCTCTGGGACCATTAACTACTACAAATGAAGGTGCATGGATTAATGCCTCAGCTCTTCTCTCTCTCTAAGAAAAATGCCCTGTGGGAAGCCTTGCTCACTGGATTCCTTGCCTTGTGTATACCTGGATTTGGGCTAGCTGCCCAATCGGCAAGGAATTTCGAGCCGTTAGAGCCACACTGATGTAAAATTTCATTGCTCAGCGTTGACTAAGCACCCTCGGAGTCCCCATGTGTACGTCTCGGCGTGTACACTTCTCCGCACACACACTTTCTCACCTACAGTCTTGAGAGTTTTTTTTTTTTCTTTTTTTCAAAATAAAATAGAAATCTAGAAAGGTGTTGGCTTCCCTCTGGGGCATTTTAAATCTGACAACTGATGAGGAAGTGAGGTGGGAAGAGAACTGGCTTCACAGTGCAGGGCAACTCCCTCAGGTGAAATACTAGCTTCAAGCAAGGTAGGTAACAACAGTTTCTTCAGGCAAGGTAGGAGAGATTTCTTAATCTGGCAAGGGAGATTGAATGAGAATTAAGGATTCAGCCTTCACAGGGCCTACTAAAATGCTCTCATATATTTCCGTGTCAATTTCTCAGCTTTCAAATTAAATCAGATAATACCACAATATGCACCTCTAAAATCTGTCAGGGCTGCGAATGCCACAAATATTATAATTCATCAGCACACTGGATCAAAATCTGAATTTATATTTGACCATCTCAGTTCAACTGAGGCAAATGACTGTGTTTTTTTATTTTTTTTACACTATAAAGCTATTTATTATAAAGAGCAGCCACCTTATTAGCTGTCACTGAATTCTTCTGGCCCTTCATACTACTCTCTCTGAATCAGATACAGGGTGGGCATTGCAGGTGACTATTGACAACTGATAAGCTAGTTTGCTGCTGGGTTTCTGAAGAGGGCTGTTAGTACCTGTCCACCAATGCTAATTTTTATCAAGTTTTTCTGCAGCTTGGTTTATTATAGCAATTTCTGAATCAGTCGGAGTTCTTGGAAGAAAATGATTTAGTAAGAAAACAAAAGGTAAGGCAGAATCAACAGAAATTCTAAAGAGAAATGCCTCAGTGAGAGTAGTAAACTGGGAAGGGAGGCAACAGAAGAGCTGGTCTGGACACAGTTGATGCCTTTGCATAGTTTACAGGTACCATTCATTGGTGTACTGGCTAGTTTTGTGTGTCAACTTGACACAAGCTGGAGTTATCACAGAGAAAGGAGTTTCAGTTGAGAAAATGCCTCCATGAGATCCAGTTGTAAGGCATTTTCTCAATTAGTGATCAAGGGGGGAGGGTCCCTTGTGGGTGGTGCCATCTGTGGGCTGGTAGTCTTGGGCTCTATAAGAAAGCAGGCTGAGCAAGCCAGGGGAAGCAAGCCAGTAAGGAACATCCCTCCACGGCCTCTGCATCAGCTCCTGCTTCCTGCCCTGCTTGAGTTCCAGTCCTGACTTCCTTTGGTGATAAATAGCAATGTGGAAGTGTAAGCTGAATAAACCCTTTCCTTCCCAACTTGTTTCTTGGTCATGATGTTTGTGCAGGAATAGAACCCCTGACTAAGACAGTTGGTCTTGGTTGCCAAGGCAAGACCAGGCTGAGAATTTGACAAAATCAGCACTGTTCATTATTTACAATATTACAAATCTCATCTCAACAGTAAAGTTTCTTCAGTGATCCAAGTTTCAGAGTTCTAGGTGAGAGCATACACTGGGTCCTTATATATATATATATACATATATATATATATATATATATATATATATGTATTATTATATAACTTGGCTTTTTATTATATATATTATATATTATTTTATAACTTGGCTTTTTATTATATATATTATTATATATATTATATATTATATAACTTTGCTTTTTATTTCCCTCTGGGGTAGAAAGAAGCCCTGAGACTGTACAGTAAGATAGAGATGGGACCTGGCTGTGAGGGTCTGCTGCTACACATTAAAAACTCCTCCTTTTTTCTCAGCCCATGGTGGCAGAGCTTTGATTAGGAACCCCAGAGTTACTTTTGATTTCTCACTCCTCCCCCTTTCTACTCTGGAGAATGTTACTGTACTTTTCTAGTGTTCCTGGAGACTAGAATTGGATTAAGATATTCAGAGTCCACCAGTCTAAAACGCTATGGTTACAGACATCTCCTGACTGCACTTTGGAAGGTACTATGCATATTAAGTATATAAGAAATACACCATGTAAGATTGTCCTTTTTTGTACAATGGATTGTTTTAAAGGATCATGTTAAGCCAGCTCCTCTTTGAATATGAGACTTTCATACATACTAGATTCCATGTATTTACTGCATTTCTCTATAATATTATATATATTTATATATATAATTATATATTATATATTATAATATTATATAATTATAATATTATAGAGAAATGCAGTAAATACATCATTATTATTATTATTATAAGAAGCCTTTTTCCTTACTTGGTTCTTGACACTTTCTTACTGATTTTAGTAGTTTTCTTGATAACCTACCTCCTCTCTATCTATATAAAATGCATATAAAAATCAAGGTGAATCTAATGGAGGTCAACGATAAAGGAAGTTGGCATTTCAGGAGGCCTTAAGGTCTTATCAAGGTTGAGGAATCAGTTTTACTTTAAATCTCTTATCTATCTAATTATTTCACCGCTTTGATTAACTAAAGGTAAAATTGGTATTGACGAAAAGAGAGCACAATCAGACAAGCAGATAAGCAAATAATTGAACACAAATAACCTTTAATTATACTTACTTAATAGAGTTAAGGAACAATGTCAGGCGCCAACTTCACTTTAGCAAAACAAAAGGCAGTGGTGGGATGGAAACAAGAAAATGGCCGAGTGTTTAGAAAATTTTTGGTTAGTTTCAAAATTGTGAAATGCTCTTATATCAATTTAGTTCCAGAGTAGCCCTAAAATATGAGCGAAGGACAGGTTCAAGCCCTTTGGTGAAAACACAGGTTGTTTTTGTTTGTTTTATTTTGTTTTTTTCATCCTTTTACGCTATGATCATTTGTAGACTCCTATGAAAGTTCCCAGGTTCCTTCAAACCCAGCCCTGGATGGGCTTCCAGGCAGTTTCGTCTGGCAAGTTAAAAGTGCTGTTCCACTTCAAATGAGAACAGGATAACTAGCAAATAGCTTTCCTTTAAGTATATCATATAGTTTCATTTAAACTAAATAATGCGCTTACCCTTTTGTCCCCTTCTTAAACCAAGATTGCCTGGATTATTATCCTATCTGTCCAGGGTACATATAAGGAAAAAAAATCTATGGCAGCGAGATCTGTCTTAGTTTGTTATTTATAACTTTACAGTGATATGAACTAATACGCATATAACATAAAATGAACATGCAATCTAATTTTAAAACCGTTTTCATTCTAATAGCGTAAGTCTGATAAGCTCCTATGTTAGACATTAAGATCAAGCCACGGGGCCCACTCAACTGCATGATCCCAAAGGGAGACAACAACTAGCAGTTTACCGTGTGATATGTTGCTAAGCTATGACTTTCCATAGTGTAGGCATATTGAATGCATGAGTTTATTTGGGCATAACCCCATTATAGTTGAGGAACATTTGAAAGTTACCCAGTACATGCAAAAGAGATGTGAACAGCACATTCATTAATTACGGAAAGGGACTCTGGGTTAGGTGAGTCAGTGACATTTTCAGAAATTGAAGGTGATTTTAATAAATTACTGTCTTCTGATCTTGATTGGGGAAAACTTACTTTAGAAAATGACTTTAGAAAATGACCGAAATGCTTTCATGTTTCTTATTGCTTTGAATAAGCAGGCTTTAATTGCACATTTTAACTGAAAAAATAGGATTGTTAGCATTCTGCAACCCCACAGTTACCTGGCAACAGCCAGGTATGCTCCTCCCCACAGTTACCTGGCAACAGCCTGACGTGCCTGACCCACTATAAAAGGGGCTGCTTGCCCCTCCTTGCTCTCTTGCTCCCTTTTGCTCCCCCTCTCTACCCATTCCCTTTCCCTCTCTCTTCACGTGGTCATGGCTGGCCTCTACTTCCTTACTCTCTCCCTCTCTCTGCCTTTCTCTGCCTCTACTACCCTCTTAACTCCCCTCCCCATGCCCTGAATAAACTCTATTCTATACTATACCATGGTGTGGCAAGTCCCTCAGGGGAAGGAAGGCCTCAGCATGGGCCCACTGAGGCACACCCTTCCCTCCACACCTCACCATGCCCTCATAGAACATATATATCTCTTTATCTTTTTATAAACACATCAAGGGTTATGGTCATAGTAGGGAAGCGATTTTGTGAACCATGTTTAATATACTTCTACTTTACACTAGTGGGCAAGAAAACAATGTTCTAGGCATTATAGAATGCTTTGTATTTTTGAAGCACTTCACAATCATTAATTACATTATCTCCTTTCTGTCTCAAATGAGATAGGTTGATTAGCATGTCAGGGCTATGTAAGAACAGGAAGAGATTAGAAACTTGCAATGTTGATGTTCTGAGTGGGAACAACATTCTTTGTTTTCATATCATTTATGAAAAAAGGAACACTGAGAAGACACCACTTTTCACTGAGAAATGTTGAATTTGTTCCTTTTTGTTTTTTAAATAGTTTAGAGGATGGCAATTTGATTTAAAAGTGACCTTTTAGGGAAGAAACTGAGACTTTAGAGAGAGACTGAATAATTCATGCACAATAAAACTCTCTCCAATCTATAACTGGCTCCAAAACCTTTGGGTCAGTTCTCTTTATAGTGAGTCCCATGTGACCTGACCTGAATATTCCTTTATGGCAGTACAATGGGTAACAATTCAGGGTGAATAATATCCATGAACTACTTGATTCTCTAGAAGAAATTTTCCAGCTGAAATCCACTGAAGAACTGTGAAGAATTAAAATCAATGATGGTGAATATCTAAAGACAATAACCAAGGCTTGACCAAGTTCTATGAAAACTTTCATATTGGATACAAAAAGGTTTTCAAGATATGTCTAGGTCCCAGTTTACATACAGCAGAGTTGTTAAAAGTGGAACAACCTTAAGAAAAGATGGCTGCATCAAACCAATAGCTTAAGGCAAGGCAATACCTTTGTTTGTTTAGCAGATATTGACCCAAGATAACCCAGAACAGAGGAAGAAGAGTTCACAAGTAGGCTTTAGTATCAACCAGAAAGGTGACTACAGGATTGTCAAGAACTAGAATTGGGAAAGGGGGCATTCCCCAAGCAATGGCCTTTGAGGGTATTCAAGGAAATGTGACCTGCCTGCTATTGTCATGGAAATTATAACCCAGAACAGTGCTTTTATACTAAGCACTTGTCAACAGGAAACAATGCCAAAGTTCTCACAGGGCCTCCATTATCCTGGCCCTGGAAGTGTCCGTTAGTCACTTAGCTGTTAGATGAACTTTAAACCTTTGTGACTTCCTTGTTTGCTTAAAGCCTGATAGCCTTTGGTGTGCTAATAAATCTCCTTTATGCACAACTTGACCTCTGAACTTCTAAGGGGTGGGGTAGGAATCAGCCTATGGGAAAGAAGATGGCTCTAGAATTCTGAGTGGAATCAAGAGCAAACAAAAGTTCTCCTTGAAAGAGAACTGGCTCTTTTCATCTTGTCTGCCTCAGATACAAACTTGGACCACTGACCATACTTATCCAATCTCATTAATTGTGCTGTGCATTTCATAATCTTGTCTGCTTTACCAGATCACAAAATTAAAAGCATCCGGAAACAGTTGAGATTTTTCTACTGCTATCTAAACACAGAAACATTCATAGCTCTGCTCAAAATCAAGAACTGTCAGGGTAAGTGATAAAGGGAGATTGGCTTCAGTGGTAATGTGCTCTATTAGAAATATTAGAATTAAATCCCTTGATCAGCATTTCATTGTTCAGAACTTTGGTCTTCCAATGTCTCAGTTGAAAGTGTATGGTGAGGAAGGGGGTGGAGAAAATCTTTACTGATTTCACAGTTTTCACTAAGGCCTGCCTATTTGAACAAATATTTAGCACTGCCGTAGAAAGAAAACATCCCTGAGTCAATATTTTTAGTCAAAGTCCCATTACCATCTGTTAATTGAACAGTAATTTTCAGATTTTCTATAAATCATGAGCTCCTTGGATGACATATTTATACATGAAAAGAAAAATATAGCCAGATGAAAGGTAATTTGGTTTTTCACTATCTTGATTCAATTTCATGTCTTATTGCCAGTTCTCATGCACATCCAAGCTATATACAGCTTATGTAGCACTGCCAAGATACTAAGAATTACTGGATTCTCCAGCGTATGGTTATGACCTAAGACACAGAACTTGAACAAATTACATTTATTTATTTAAGAATTATAAACTCTCCTGAGAATTTAAAAAGAGCCACATCCAATAAAGGTTTTGTACCAAGAAAGCACACACACACACACACACACACACACACACACACACACACACAAAGGTGCAAGTGCACACATGCACACAAGCCATAGGTATATGTGCTAAGAAAACAAGTCATTTTTGACAGCAGGCAAAAGATTTAACCTATATTTCACAAAAGGAGATATAATTGATGACATCACAGGAAATTTTTCTTAACATTATTAATTTTTAGAGAAATGCAAACTATTAGCAATTAGAATGACAACCATGAAAAACTAATGACAATACCACATGCTGACAAGGATGTGTAGCAACTAGACCATTTTTATATTCCATATGATACTACAAAATCATGCAGTCATCCTAGAAATCACTGACAGTTTCTTCAAAAGTTAAGCCTATATCTACTGTTTGATGAAGCCGTTCTTTGGTAAGTGTTGACTTTAGACAAATAATATTTATATCCTTTGCAAAATCTGTATATAGTTGTTTGCAGAAGATCTATTGACAAGCTCTTTAAACAAGAGATAAATTATATATTCTTAATGGAAGAAACTTGAAAATAAATTGATATATCCACACAATGAGATATTTAACAATAAAAAGGAACACAGTAGTAACAGTACAATAATATGGATGAATGATAAATCTCTAAGATGTTATGTTGAGTGAAAGAAGCCAGTCTCGAAAGATTATATACCATATAGTTGTGTTTGCATTATGTCATAGACAAAAGCAAAACTGTAGGGAAGAGAGAAAAGAGATTAGTAGTTCATGGCTTATGAGGGAAGAGAATGTGGTTATATTCTGTTGCATGTGATTACATGTTCATTTAAAAAGGCAGTTTTCTCTTTGTGGAGCTGTTCTGAGCCCAATTGTAGTGGTGATTACCCAATCTGTACTATTCACACAATAATAGTGGGGTACTTCAATAGTCTACTCGCAAATTTGGATAGGTCTTAAAACACTGAACAAAGTTAAGTTTATGATATACTAATTTACAACTTTTAAACAATAATAAAACACACCAGGCTGAAGAGATGATTCAGTAGTTAAGTACATACTACTCTTAAAAGGAACCCAAATTTAGTTTCCAGAACCCACACACCAGTAGGCTCATAGTCTGTATCTCCAGAAGATTTATTGCTACCTTCTACCCTTCATGGGTGCCTGCATTCCTACACACACACACACACACACACACACACGTCTCTCCTCTACATATTTTCATAAACACAAATACATAATTAAAAATTAAATAAGTCTTTAAAGATCAAAAATATTCATTAAAAAAATAAAATGTATGTGTATTATTTCCCATTTGCAAATGAGGCAACTTTACTTGTTCAAGGCCATTTAACCAAAAAATATGGATCTGAACCAGAATCCACAAATCTTGGAAAGATTTTGCAATTTCTGTGTTGTTATAGGAGAAATAAATTTTCAAATCCTATTTTGTGTTGTTGGTATTTGACTACCAGTGCACAATTTGTAAAACATCCAACTTCAGAATTATTTTAAATAATGAAGATCATGAAAGATCCTGAGATTGGCTGGTGTTGAAATTTAATAAGGTCATGAATAAGTGAGACTCATGCCCTCTTCTAAGACTGCTAATCACAAGCCTCATTTTAAGGTTGCTTCCCCTTCCTGCTCATGTGATGTGCATGCATCCTCTCAAACAATAAAATTAACCTTTCTTGTTCAATTCCAGCTTAAGGTATATCACCCTCAACACTTTCAGAAAACTTTTAGGATCCAGATACATACCACATGCAAATGCTGTGGTTGCTAAGACTCTTTAAAGATTTATTCTTATATAGGTGTGTGGGAAGGGGTGTGTGTGTGTGTGTGTGTGTGTGTGTGTGTGTGTGTGTGTGTGCCCGCGCGCGCGTGTGTGTTTCTGCAGATGCCAGAAGCATTTGGATTTCCTGAAGCTGAACTTAAAGGCAGCTCTACTCAAAGGGAGTTCTGGAAACTGAAATTGGGTGCTCTGGAAGAACAGGGAATGTTCCTAATCACTGAGCCATCTGTCTTGTCCTGATTTTTAAAAGTCATGAAGATTACAGAGAACAAGCTATAAAATTATTCATACAGGAGCTGGAGATATGGTTCAATGGTTAAGAGCTGCTCTTCCAGAGGTCCTGAGTTCAATTCCCAGAAACCACATGGTGGCTCACAGCCATCTATAAGGGAATCTGATGCCCTCCTTTGGTGTGCAGGCACATATGTAGGCAGAATACTGTATACATAGTAGATAAAACATCTTTGAAAATGATTTATGAAATTAGTAACACTATGTAGTAAATTAAAACCTATCACTGAAATAATTTAACTTATTTGTACAAAGCTAAAACTTGTAATCTTTCAACAAATATTTATTTTGCTTTTTTTATTTTAATTTTATGTGTATGGGTTTTTGCCTGTATGACACCTGTATAGCATGTGCATGCCTGGTGCCCTTGGATATCAGAAGAGGTCATTAGTTCCCCAGGAATAAGAGTTACAGGTGGTTGTCAACAATCATGTGGGTGATGGGAACTAAACCTGGGTTCTCTGTAAGAGCAGCAAGTGACCACTGAAGCATCTCTACAGGCATCACCTGTAGCGGTGAGTTTTTGTTACATCACTTTGGCTCTTGGCAGATCTCACATGTGCACCCACTCAGGAGTTATTTTTGGATCCACAAATGAAAGACACAAACACATTAGCAGCAGATATTAAACTTCACAGAAGGGAGAAGGTAGGGAGAATGAATGAACAAATGCTTTAAATGTATTTAAAAGTCTTGCCAAGGCAAATTCTCGGGATCTTTGAATGTGGTCTACATGGGATTTCTGGGATGGTCAGCCTGGTATGACAAATATCAGAGCCTATAAATAGGCTTATACAGTAAGTCGAAGGGAATTTAATTAAACTTAATTACACAGATGCATAAAATATTGAGGCATTCAATCTTAAAAGAATTAGATTGAAAGCAGGGGATAGGAAGCCTAACCTATCTCAGACAGTAAAGGCTTATGCCTTGAGAATTAAATAAAGATAAAGGGTCATACTACAATATGTACCCAAAGAGATATTAATCTCCCTAGTAGGGAGGACTTAAGTATAAATAGATGTATAAAATATTGAGACTTTTAATCTTAAATTATAGGTCGAAAAGCAGGAAGTGGTAAAGAAGTACTGTTTCAACAGTTAATATTTGTTTGAATTGCTTTTTATTGTTTTAATTATCCAAATGCATGTGGTTATGAGTTTGGTGATTATATTAAGATTCCTCTGGGACAGAAGTCAAGCTATACCTTTAATGATTTCTGGTGACTGGGCCAAGGGCATGTTATTTTTGGAGAGATGCTCTGTATTTGTTTTGACAGGAAAGGAGAAAAGGCTCTGGACCCCTTCCAGAGTGATATGGATCAGATATGACAGTGGAAGACCTCCTGAGGATCTCGAAAAATTCGAGAAAGTCAAACAGGACAGGTAAATTGATCTGCCGATTCCTCGACATGGGAATAGCCCAGTATCTGGCTTAGACATAAAAATGTTTCTAGTCAAAACTTCAGCTAAAATGAGACAAAAAAATCTTGTTGGCTATGGAATCCTTAACATTCTTTGTGCCCTCCTTCATATGGCATTAATGAAGATTTATTACAATTGGTTATTGATAAAATTAAGTCATAAAAAGACAGTTGTCTTTCACCTGCTCAAAAAAGGAGCAAAATTTCATTCTTAACTGATCTGTGCACCTTGCACAGTCTATACAAACATGCTAATGGTACTAAAATTTTGGTTATGAGATTCATATACTATAGAATGTACAGCTTTGACAAGATTCATCCTCAGAGATGCTGAACTGACATGCTGTTCCAGCCTCCTGCTTCCTGATACTGTCCAGAGACCTGCTTCCAGAACAGCTTCACAAACCGCTACTGATTCCAGATGACGTTGCGTCATCCAACGTTTCAGACAGATCCAGTCAGAACTTCAGTCAAGCCCTGAGTCTTCTAAGCATACACAGACTGGATAACAGATGCTAAAGCTAGCTTTCATAAGTCTAACCAATCTTCTAATTTTCCTACCCCTCCCCAACCCTTGAAAGAATTCTCATTGTCCCTATTCAGCAGGAAGAAGCCATAGAGAGTCAGCCCAATTCCTTTGTCTGGTTATGGTTATTTTACAAATCATAAATAGGTTGTCATTTTAAGGGATAATTTTGTAATGGTCATAATTTTGAACAGGGAGGAAATAGATGGCATGGAGTACTGAATTTATTCTTGAACAAAGCATTGTGTGGCCATAATACATTGGTAGAATTTTTTTGTAATTGATTTAAAATTGAAGTTATAATTTCTTACGTTGGTACAGAATTTATATATTGATATAGAATTAATGTTTTCATTGGTACAAATCTGTATACTGATACAAAATTTGAAATTAATATTGTTACTTTTAGATAGGCATTGTGCCTATGCAACTCATTTAAGAACACAAGGCTTTGACCCAGTCCTGTCATAGCTGCTGTTACAAACTGTTTAGGATGATTAAGTAACACAAATTAAGGGCTGGATAGTAAACTCATGTTAGGTTATATTCTAATTTAATTATAATAAAGTGCTTTCAATGTACTCAAATAGAAACGACTAAGAATAGGTAAGGTTTAACAGTTCAAATATACTTTACATAGACAGTCTTCAAAAACATCAGAAGTCCACAGAATATGACATTTAAGCATTTCATTATTATTAGAAATTTTGACTAGAGATATGTCTGCCCCTAACAGTATCCCCTTCACAGTTCAAAGAAGATATTGAACATCTTTACCTCCAGGTGAGTTTGCTTATTGTGGCAAGATAGCCATGGGGCAGAAACTGCCTAGTTCATCTGCAGACAAAATACTGTCCAAAAGGCAAACAGATGTGGGATAGTCAACTACTAATCTCTGCCAATACAGGGTAAGCTAGTCCTTAATATTCTAACTTCATTGCTGGGTCTACCAGATGGCTCTGGGTCAAAAGGATTAAGACAGATGTTCCAACAGTATAAGAAATTAGGAGACTCTTTGGGTAGGTAGTCAGCTGTCTCTACAATTGTTTAAGTTTTAGAAGCTATGTTTGGTGCTTTCTATATACTCAGGTAATATGTAATTCATTTTCAGATTTCTGACAGGGTTGAAGACTAATTATAGTCCCATAAGTAAACTTAAGTTGTTTAACATTAAAAGATACGATATAGAATTAAAAACATGGTTAAGATGATGTTACAAATCAAAATATAATTCAGGTATAGAATTGTAAACTCTCTAAGTTAGGAATGATGGTAGAATACTTGATCTGAATTGACAAAATTGATGGACTGGATGCTTTTAGTGTATATCACGCCTCATAGTTTACTTGACTGTTATATTTATGTTCAGTGTATATTGGAAAGAAAGGGCCTTTTTAGTGGACAAAAGGGGAAAATGGTGTTCTCTTGCTAATTGTGTTACCTCACAAAACCTGCTTGCAGTGTCCTGAACACAGGGTAAAGGAAGCCTGCCCCCCAGCTGGATTTGATTGCCAATAAAGAGTTGCCACACAGCTGGGCAAAGGGAGACAGGGTGGGACCCTTAGAGTAGCAAGGACTAGGGCGAAGGAGAAGGAAGGGAGAGATTTACCATGACCTGAGAGAGACAGACAGAACAGATGTAGAGCTACAGAGAGGAGATCATCCGAAATGTAGGAGTAAAGGGATAGTGGACCCTGAAGGGCTGCCAAGAGGCATCTTAGACAGCAAAGACCAATGGGCTTCACAGAAGCTCACAGGGCAGCAAAGTTAAAAGCAGATTTAGAAGGTCTTGAGCCAGAAGTACCTGTGGGAAGGGCATGCTAACCGAGTGAGGCTTAGAAGTGCCCAACCACTGAGCTAGTAAGGTGTTAAAAATAAGCTAATGTGTGTGTGTCTTTCATTCAAGGATCCAAAAATAGCTCCTGAGTGAGTGTGCATGTACGATTCGCCAGGAGCCAAAGTGATGTAGCAAAACTCGCCACTACAATCACCCTCCTTTTTAGCTATACCAGCTTATTAGATATTGTCTCTCATGCATGGCTAGTATGCTAAACCTTCCTAAAGCATTTTAACTGGAGACACACACACACACACACACACACACACACACACACACACACACACACACGAGAGAGAGAGAGAGAGAGAGAGAGAGAGAGAGAGAGAGAGAGAGAGAACTTTAGATTAGGACTCTGAGAGTTTCATGTGAGTGGGCCAAACTCTCCTCCCCCCAGTAAGTCAGACAGAGGTCACATTTTAATTTCAACATCATTCTCTTCATATATATTTTTTTCTATAACGTTGGTTATCTTTTCAGTGCCCAGATTTAACTAGGGAAACACGATGGCAATTTCACAGAAATACTTCAGGTTCATACCTAAGGCTCATAAGCTGAAAATGCCTGAAAAGTGAGATGCCTGGCATTGATATTTGGGTATTTGGAATTTTAGACTCAAACATCATAGTACAAATTTGAAAAGTTAGCATCTTACAAAATTCTCAATATGCGTTCCCTTAATAGCAGATAGATTTTCCTCAAAGATGAGTTCTAATCTCTAAATCTCTGTCCCACCAATTCTCTTGTTTTCTATTTCTTTTTACAGCCTCTCCATATGTTCAGCTCCTTCTTACCCCACAATATCCTCTTTATTTTTTGCCTCCACTTTTCTCCTTACTGCATGTCTCAAAAGACAGTACCAGATTCAAGACACAATGAAGATGATGTGTGTCCCCTTGTCTACCCGGCTTTAAAATCTTAACCATCATTTCTTAACTACAGATTAAATCATAAACTCCCTCATCTGGTTTTCAAGACCCTTGACAGTGTGGCCACTAATACCTTCCAAGCCTTGAGACAAAGGGTAGGAATTGGTTGTAGGCAGCAGTTTGCCACTGATGCCTGATCAAAGAGGCTTGCAGCAACAATTCTTTCTTGCTTCATTTTTCCAAACTCTGTATTTATTGAAGTCACCTCCATAGCTTCAGGTTGGCTGTTTTAGTAATATCTATAGTACCCAAATAAGAAAATGGTATGAATCGGAACTTCTTATTTTTAAAGAACTAGTTATTAAGCATTTTCCAGTCTTTTCAAGCCAAGTTGTATTAAATATGAGAATGAGTATGGTAGGTATGGGAGACTAAGATTGTGTCACTGATAACCTCAATGTCAATGATAGGATCCTTTAAACTCTGAACTTTAAAGGAAGGCAATAGAATCAAGGTGTTGAAATGTTGGAAATGTAGACTTGGGATAAGGTTGGATTCCCCTAAAAGCAGACACCAAGAAAGAGATTTGTCTTAGTTTGGGTTTCTATTCCTGTGATGAAACACCATGACCAAAAGCAAGTTGTGTGTGTGTGGGGGGAATGATTATTTGGATTATACTACCATATCACTGTTCATCATTGAAGAAGTCAGGACAAAAACTCAAGCAGGGCAGGAATCTGGAGACTGGAGGTGATACAGAAGCCATGGAGGGGTGCTGCTTACTGGCTTGCTTCCTTCCCATGGCTTGCTCAGCCTTCTTTCTTATAGAACACATAACCACCAGCCTAGGGATGGTACCATCCTCAACAGGCTAGGCCCTTCCTCATCAAAAACTCATTAAGAATCACTCTATCAGTGGTTCTAAACCTTCCTAATGCTGTTGTCCTTTAATACAGTTCCTCATGGTGTGGTGACCTGTGACCTGCAACCATAAAATTATTTTCATTACTATTTCATAATGATAAGTTTGCTACTGTTATGAACTGCAATGTAAATATTTTTGGAGTTAGAGGCTTGTAAAGGAGTCACAATCCACAGGTTGAAAACCACTGCTCTACAAGCTTGCCTACAGCCTGATCTTATGGAGGTAATTTTCAAACTGAGGTTTCTACCGCTCAGATGGCTTTAGTATGTGTCAAGTTGCCATAAATCTAGCCAGCACATGATCTTAGAAAGCAGAAGCAGGATAGAAAGGAAAATGAGACAGGAAAGCCACTGATACTGGGTATATTGATAGACAACTTACTAGGCACTGTAAAAGAAATTAGACGAGTTCCAGTGAAGGCTGTTAAGAGGCATGTGCTGGGCATACTTTATAGATGTTCATACAAGGGGCATGGAGGTAAAATGGGAAATTGAATCTCAAACAGAAAGTTTGAATTATAGAGTGGGGCATATTTGTGAATTTGGTGAAGGAGACACCAGGGGAAACAGGACACATACATCAAGGTTTGGTATGCATGGTGGTGACAGAGCTTCATTTACTCAGTCAGTGGGTAGAATACATCTACCCTTCCTGGTGTGGTCATTTGGGATTACCTTTCATGGGCTACCTGGTTTTCTTTTGAGTCTGCACTGTGCTCCCTTGATTTGCTGTAAGATTGTCTCTAGTTCTCTGCAGTTCTGGGAAGGCCTTGGTTCTTGTAACTCACCTAAGATCAATAATAGCTCTTTTAGGAAACCCATCTAATATCACACCATAGTCAGGCCCAAGCTAGGGAAGTGGGTGTCTCACGTGCCCTGAAGTGAAAGAATAAGTGACAAGCCACCTGGGCTCAGTTAGGGTATATGTCCAGAGACAGAAGCTGGTGTTCTTAGGTCATTTCAAATCATGAAGATTATCTAGACAGTGGCTCATCTTCCCTGTTTATCACTGTATTTCTCAGAGCCCACCCAGAACAGGGATTTAGTATGACCATTTCTCTCTCCCTCTCCCTCTCTCTCTCTCTTTCCCCCCTTCCCTTCCTCTCTCTCGAGTGTGTGTGTGCGTGTGAATGAGTGGGTGTAGTAGAGACAAATGAATGAGTGTCAGAAAAAAGTATGGAGTCAAAGAAGGCAGCTGATGGTAAATCAGAGATATGGAGGGACCAATCAGTGCGCATAGATGAATTCTGAGGATGAACACTTGTGACGGTAAATCTTGACTATCAACTTGATGGGGTTCTGAACCACCATGGGAACAAATGACTGGGCCTGTAAGATGCCCTGTCTAAATTAGGTT
Organism: Uromys caudimaculatus; assembly: GCA_028551405.1. NCBI lineage: Eukaryota > Metazoa > Chordata > Mammalia > Rodentia > Muridae > Uromys > Uromys caudimaculatus. The sequence goes on along the minus strand of CM052722.1, from coordinate 8,769,145 downwards.
GTTTGAGGCAGAAAACCCATCCTGCATATGAGCAATACCGTTCTAAGGACTTGAGTCCTCGACTAAATGAAAAGAAGATGAGCTAAGCACTAGCCTTCATCTCTCTCTTTCCTTTCTGACTGTGGATACAATGGGCAGCTATTTCAGGCTCCCTTACTTGGTACATTCACCCTCTACCTCCTTTCTTGTGGCTTTTACAAACAATTGCTTCTACCTGGAGTGCTCTTTCCAGACCACATGCTGTTTTCACCATAATGAAGTTTCTCTATCAAATTGTAAGAGAAATGTAATCCTTTTATGCCTTAAATTGCCCTTTCTTGGTGTTTCCTGGCAACAGGGAGACAAGTAACTAATACAAACACAAAAGCCTGCAAGATAAAGAGCTCCATGTATGGTTGAATCATCAGAAGTGGGCTACTTGAGATATACTTCTCCAATTCCACTGAAATAGCTTACCTTTTGAGATTCAGTGAAATAGCCGGGTGCACCCTCCCAGCTGTGGCGCAGCTCCTCTATCCCAGTCTCTGTGCAAGCTTTAGTCTCCCTTAGCCCCCCTGATGTTGGGCTTCTACTTCCTTAAAATTAGAAGGGCTGGTGAGTTACATAGAATGCTACCCACATTTTCTAGCATAAAACTACAGACAAACCTTGCCCTTTTGCCCAAACATTGCTCCTACGCATTGTTTAGTAAGCACAAATTACTAACAATATGGTGGTGAAGCTGGGAGCTTTCTCTTAGTGTGTGCTCTTCAGACTCCGTAAAAGCAAACTCTTTCCCTCCTTGCAGTATGAGAATAGTTTCAGTCTCTGAGACCTGTCCAGCTGGCCTGCCTTTCCACTTGAAAGGAGCTTTCCTGTCCTTTCCAACAAGCAGCTCTCTATTCGCCTCGACACGTTCACCCTCTACCTCCTTTCTTGTGGATTTTACAAACAATTGCTTCTGCCTGGAGTGCTCTCTCCAGAACATATGATTTAGCGAAAGTTTGGAAATTTGATTTTCTTTCTGTTCATCCAAAATCATTTTCCATCAGTAGAAGGCAAGTGTGTCAAGATTTATTTCCCGGGCAATTTCAATGATGATCTCATCACTATCTCTGCTCCTGAAGCAGCCATAGCTGACTTTCAAATGACATTTACTGGTGGTACTCTATAAACTTCCAGCAAGTACACATCAGGGTTTGCTAAGACATATGACTTGACAATAGGAGGCACCTGCCCCCCCTCTCCCCCCTCCCATCTTCCACCCTTCTTGGCTTCAAGGTTTCCCTCTTCTGTGTTATGCAGGACAATGTTATCTGGACCTTTCATATGGGCTTGGACTGGGAATATTATTTACAAATGTGATCACCCTTGTTGAAATCTTAAACTCTGCAAAGATGAGATCATTTCCTCTTTTGAAACTCTAGTCTCCCCTGATGTCTGTCACAGATGAGAATTTAAAGCCCGTCAATTTCAAGCTGTAGCTAAATGAACAAATGTGAAACAGTGGCCCTTGGTGACCTGAGGAGTTGCTGAGGTGGTGGTGGTGGTGGGTATTCACTGGTACTTGATGGAAACTCACACCAGAATCAGTAAGTGCCTACTGACTTACTAAACACCTATTATGTGCAAGACATAAAGGGAGCCCCGGGACTAAGATCTTTTTATTATACCTCTACACTTCTCTAACTTGCTGCCATGGTAACCCAACTTTGAGTCCAATCCTTTCTATTTGTTTTTGTGGAACGGATGGGAGTTCTAGGTAGGAAAGTGAAATCCACAGGAATACACAGGGCTGTCATAGCTCCATCTGGGGTTTTGTACTGTCAATTTACATTTTCTGAACGAGTTATTTCAGTGTACCTTCACAGCAGCCCCAGCATGGCAGTGCCTTGCATATATTACATACTCAATGGGTACTTGTCAACTGATTTTTATCCAAGTAAGTGACGGCATAAATACATTATGAAAAATGAAGAGGCTGGGCTCTGAAAGAGTTAGGATTCTTTCTTTACAAAACAACCCAGGAGTTAGGCTTAAAGTTCAAGTGCTCCTGCACCCTGCCCTGCTCTCTCTCTAACCAGGCTGATCTGATAAGGTAGTGGAAGGGTGCTAGGACCTTTGCTCCCTCTCTGCAACTGAAAGCATTCTTAGCTTGCCAGTGGCCCCCACTGCCAGCCTGACTGTGGAGCTCTCTAGACCATAGAGTCCTTTTTCACTCTAGCAAAAGAAGATGCTGTCTAATTTGAGGATCCTGCTCAACAATTCAGCTCTTAGAAAGGGTCACACTTCCATGGTTCGACATTTTCGGTAAGTGACAGAGTGGGATCTGGTCAGCAGAGAAAATTGGAATTCTGTTCTGCAGGGGAATGCCTCTTTCAGCAAAGAGTAGCGCCATAGTTAGCAGTTGCATGAGACAGCTGTCTCTAATGCTAGCTAGCTCTGTATCTCTCACTCATTCTGTAGTTGAATTTTACCATGCTAACCAAGGCAGGTACAACAGACTAAATGCTCTTGGCATCTTCCATTTGTGTACATTCTAAATGAGCTACTGGCTGAAACTGATCTGCAAAACAACCTCCCTGGATTACTAAGGGAAGGTTCTCACTTTTAAAAAATTTATCTGTGATGGTGGTCCTGGGATTCCTTGCTCTCAACTATCTGATAGACCTAAGTTCACAGGACCTAGATGGAGTCTTTAGCACCCCTTGTTTGGTGAGTATAAGGCTCTAAGAGGCAAGCATAATATTATTCATGATATTGTAAATTAACCCCATGTTATTAGACTTAGCTGAGATCTCAAGTCATCTAATCAAGCATTCACTTGTTTTATAGGTAGGATAAGTAGAGCCCAGAGAGAGACTGCAAGTTCTATTCATTAGCGCCAGTCACTTCATATAAATAAACTTTAAAGATCACTTGAAAAAAAAGCAACAACTCAGGCTTTAACAAACTATAGAAATGATTCTTAAGGTATAGTCTAACCCTTAGGTTTTGGAATCTATAGACCTGGGATCCAAGGTTAGCATTACTAATTGTCTGCAGGACCTTGAGCAAGTCACGAAACTTTTCTGCAATGTTTCTTCACCTACACAATGGATAGAGGTATAATATATGCTTCATATTATAGGATGATTCAATCATTCATTCAATTAATATTTATTGAGTACCTATCTTGTTTCATTCACTATGCATTATGTTAAAATGCAATGAGAGCTAAGGCACACTGGCTAGTTTTATATCAGCTTCATACAAGGTAGAGTCCTTGGAGAGGAGGGAGTCTCAACTGAGAAAATGCCTCCAGAAAATTGGGCTGTGGGCAAGCCTGTAGGGCGTTTTCTTAATTAGTGATTGATGGAGAGGGCCCACCCCATTGTGGGCGGTGCCACCCCTGGGCTTGTTGCCCTAGGTATTATAAGAAAACGGGTTGAACACAAGGCATTGGGAACAAGCCAGCAAGTAGCACTCTTCCATGACCTTTATATCAGCTCCTGCCTCCAGGGTCCTGCCATGTTTGAGTTGGGTCCTGACTTCCTTCAATGATGAACAGCAATGTGGAAGCATGATCCAAATAAAGCCTGTTTTATCCAAGTTGCTTTGGCCATGGTGGTTCATCACAGCAATAGAAACCCTAACAAGGACATACGATACTTCCTTCCTCCAGTCACACGAAGTCACACTCCAGTGATAGTCAGTGAGATATTTTGTGCACACCCTGGAAAATAACAGATGAGTGCTGAGTGCTCCCTGGTTTTCATTCCACCTCACTGAGTAACATCAGATAAAAGGGTGATTCCAATGTACCCCATATTTTTAACACAGAAAAATCACTGAATTGAAGATACTATGGTGAATAAATAACCAATTTTAAAGCTTAGCCATATATCCCCTTTAGTGCTACTTACTGCTTTATTTTTTATAATCATAGCACTTTACATTTTACACGTAAAACCTCTGTCAACTAGTTGCCATCTTTGATCAGTACTAATATTCTCTTGGTGTGTACGAGCCTCAGCATTGATAATCTCTTCTTCATATCTGCTAGCCAGATTGCATTTCTAAAAACCCTAGTTAGCCATTTCTAAAACTAAATAGGATCTGGAACAAAATACAACTGAACTAGCCCAAATATGTATTTGAAAATATGAAAGCCACCTAGACTTTGGAGAAACTCGATAGTATTTGCCCTATTAAAGCTAACATAATAGCATGCAATGGTTTCTCTCTTTAACTTGAGGGGGTTGAGCACAAACTAGTTGGATGTTACTAAAGCTCAGCTTGAGATGTGTCAGAATGAACTCATTGGGAACCCTTTGCCAGTTCTCTCTGCTTTCTGGCCACCATTATGTGAGCTACTCTTGTTTGACACATCTTTTCCAACAGAATGAACTGAAATTCCCAAAAGTCTGAAGAAAATGATTGTCTCTCTTAAGTTGTTTATATTGTTTATTTCGGTGCAATGATGCAGAAGCTATAAATAGACACTGAAATGGTTTTCCTATGGTGTTCTCATGTAGGGTGTATATTTGGCATCTCTCCTGCATCATTTAAACATATTGTATGCCATATAGACTTACTCCAAACTGCGGGTCTCCATCATGACCCTCACTCAGACTTTGGCAAGGCTCCTTCATAACAGAGAGACGCTCCTTGTCAACACCCTTACACTTTTGCTTTACCCAAATTTGACTTTTCTCTCTTTTCCATCTCTGGAGGCAAGTGGGGGATCCCTGTCACACAACATACCATCTGAATTTACCATTAGAGCTGGACAGGAAATCTGTGCTTAGGATTTGGCAGTGCCACAAGAGCTGAGATTGAAGAGCTTTGAAGTGAATAGTCATGTATCATAATGTGCATAATAAAACATCAGCCGAGGTAAGGCCGAAGCCATCCACGCAGACACTTGGATCAATCAGTTTTAGTCAATTATTTTTTTCTTTCTCCTCTTTTTCTTTTTCTACAAAATCAATAAGATGAGACACCAGGGAGAGTGAAAACAGCGAATCAGCAGGCACGCCATCTCAGGCCTGTGGTTGTGGAGCTCGGCTGGGTTGGGATAATAGTGTGCTATGATTTGTTGCCTGTTAGGAAAACCACTTATAGCTTTTAAAGAAACCACTAAAAATCTCTTTCTTTGTCAGAGAAGACCAATTTATAAGTTCACTTCAATTTCATCTTCCAAATAGAAATTTCTTCAGAGAATATTGAACTAAGCCAGCCAATTCTGTGGAGGTTATAGATTGGAGCCGGAGGTGACTGGTTTTCAGGTATTTCATTCCAGACCTCCATAAAGGCTCACATAACTCATTATTGCTTCCTTCGTCCCCCACCTCCCATATCTACCCCCATACACGGACACTTAGGTGAAGTGATCACAGGCTGCACATAGAGAGACAAGACTGAATGATCTTTGTGTTTTCATGCCAAAAATTAAAATGCCTAAAACATTTTTCCTATTCTGACCCCAGAAAACCATACAAGGCATGGGGCAAAACTGGAATGGAGATACAGGAGCTCCGTTGGCAAACAGTGTATTTTTTCCAACCTACCATTTAGTAATTTATTTTCAGCGCTCTTGTGTTTCAGTTAAGAAACGTCTTCAGGCTTTTAATAATGGGTCCACACAAAGCTAGTCCTGGTCTACATTCTTCAGTTCTCAAAGACTTTCCACAATTTACCATACTGATGTTCTAAAAAGGTTTCATAAATAGCCATTGAGTTTTCAACAATAATTTTTAGTACATATGGATATATAGCACCAAGAAGGAAGGTTTCAAATAATTTTTCTTAAAAAATTATAAAAGTAAAAAAAGTTTATAAATTCAGAAAAGGACTTGGAGATTTCTGTTCACACCAATGGAATCCATTCAAGGCTTTTGTGAAAATAAAGTCCCTTGACTTCTTTCTAATGTGCCTTTTAAAAAGAGCGAGTGGGATTTAAAGTGATCATTGGAAATTCCCGTGCTTATTAACTTCATGGGTGTTTCGGAAGACAAAAGCATAAAGATGCCGGGCAGTGGTGGCGCACACCTTTAATCCCAGCACTTGGGAGGCAGAGGCAGGTGGATTTCTGAGTTCGAGGCCAGCCTGGTCTACAGAGTGGGTTCCAGGACAGCCAGGGCTACACAGAGAAACCCTGTTTCGAAAAACCAAAAGCATAAAGAACCATTGACTTAGTTCCCTGGTTCAGCTTTTCAGATAAGAAAGTGAGATCAGAGCTGGCAAATGACCTTCTCAAGGTCACAGTTCATTACTGTGTCTGGGCTAAGCTGGAACTGCAACTCAAATACTTAAACAAGTAGTTTTCCTGCTTTGGCCCTTTGATCCCTCCAAACCGATGGTCGTGGCCAGTCTACAAAGGTCTGATACCTTTTTTTAGATAGAGTCAAAATATGTAAATATAAACAAAATAAGGAAATACACCCTAACTTTCACATTAGTACAACATAAAGAAGCATCAGGAGCTTAGCCATAAGACCCATTTGCTCTCTTTAAGGTCTGCAGATGCTAAAGTCTTTACCACCAATTCTCTGTAGGGATCAGGGGGCCGTTTACCACTCAAGTTTTTCCTGCTCTGGAAAAGTCAGTTTCTAACTGCACACATTTTACTCAAATCATGCAGTTTCTCTTCCAATTTAATACAATGATACCAGAGAATACATCCAAGACTTCCCCACCTCCTAAATAACTTGTCAGAAGTGAGGAATGCAGACTGTAGTGATGAAAGGCTTTATTGTACCAGTAGCCCATACTCTCCCACTTCCAGTTAGATATTTAGGTAAAACTAACCTGCGAATCTTCACTCGGTGTCTTAGTATTCAATGATTTGGGGGTAAGAAGCCTCTGCATTTATTTTTTTCAGATGGTGTAATGTAAGGAGCTAATTGTGCTTTTCTCAAAGGCTGTGGCTATAATTAGACTGAAAGTTGGCTTTTAAATCTTATTTGATTTTCGCTTTGAATTTGGCACATATTATTTGTATATATTTACAAGGTACAATATCTTTAGATTCATGTATATATTGAGTAAATCCCCACTACAGCTAATTAGCACACACATCACCTTGATATCATTGATGGGAGACCTGTACTTGATTCTCATTGGCCCCAGGATTGTATTCTTTCTGTTATATGTGAACAGAATGATAGTATGTGACTGTAGAGGTACCTCACCGCTAGGGGGCTTTTCTGGCATATGAAAATAAGAGAAAATAAAATAAAATGTATTACTAAGAAAGAGAGAATGATAAAGTAGCTCGAGTCTGATTTGAGAGATGACTTCTTGTTTAGTTTTCGTTTCTTTCTTATATAACTTAGTACAAGAAAGGTAAATACTTCATGGGAAAAATAACAAGTGGTTTGTGTGGGGCCAGAGGATGATTCAGTGCTTAAGAGCCTGTACTGCTCTTGCAGAGGATCTTGAGTTTGGATCCCTGCACCCACATCTGACAGTTTACAAACTTCTGTAACTCCAGCTCCAGCTCCAGGGGGGCTTCAGGGGCTCCAGGAGGCTCCACGGGGGCTCCAGGGGGGTTGGGGGAAGCTCCATGGCCCTGAGCCCAAGCAGGTACCTGCACTTCCACCACCCACACAAGCAAAAAAAGAGTGATTTGTGCCTTGGTTGGTTTCCATGAGCTAAAGTAGGCTGGGTCTGATTGGAAATGGGACTTAGTAACTTTACACTAGCGCCTTTAACTGGCTAATTTGAATGGGGGTTTATTACCCCCAAACAGGACAATGTTTAAAAAGGACCAGGAAAAAAGAGGTTTGTATCAGAAGCATCTTAGTATGGCCCAATTGTGGAGCTCTTGTGCTTTTCTTTAATTTTTATGAGCTTAGGAAAGGGGTGTGGCAATTTCATTTTGTAGCCAAGGTGAGTTCTATGAGTTGATAAACAGGATAGGAGTTAAACCGAGGCCATTGTGTTTGCTTTCCTTCTAATGATACATTTTCCTGGTTAGTTCTTGATATCTATGAAAAACAACTTTTTCCCAAGCTAACATTTCCTGCCCCACCTCCTGGATAGAATTCAGAAATGTAATGACTACTCTAATGAATTTGAATGGTATAAACAGTAAACTCTCTTTATCAGTTGACTATGTTTAATTTCTTTTCTAGTCAATAAGTAAGCCCTCATATATTGGTGTTTTAAAATGTAACATATCTATTTATCTACCCTTTTTGCCTCTGAGAACCATGGCAACTTATTGTGTCGAAAAGGGGCTTGCAGGCTGCTATGACTATGCATAAAATTTAGCCATCTCGGTGCTGTGGCTATACATGGGTCCCATCTGTTTGTCCCATCAGTATTTCCTAGGTCTAAGTCCTTAAAGAGATAGGCACAGGGTGTACAATTACAGTGCTCTCAATTCTGAATACATGCCCATTCATTGTTCTCAGTAGAACAAATCCTGTCACAGAGTAGCTGAGTCCTAGGGGGTTTCAGCTTTAGCAATATCCTAGGCCACAATTTAATTATTCTGCATGCCTCACAAGTCTTTGAGTTGAATCTTCTTGAAATTGTAGAATAAACAATTGGCAACGGGATTGGTGTTTGAGCCTCTGTGTGAAAGACACTAATTATACAGCCGGAGCAAGTCAGTGAAGAATAATGTATTGCTCAAATGCAGAAAACAGTTGAAAGGAAAGAACAAACTTGACTATGAGGAAGGGGCCCTGGCTACACACTTGGTGTTAAGGTGATTCCGAGAGATAATATACAACCTTGACTGTGCAAAGGACAAACCATTAGAAGTCAATCCAGTCTTAGGAAAGAATATGAAAATTCACCAAATAATAGAAAAGAAGCTTCCTCTGTTTGGAAAGATGAATGATAAAAAAAAACCAAGCACAGGGTAAACTATTCTTGGTAGATGTTACAAAGAAACAAAGCATTGAAACTGCATATATATATATATATATATATATATATATATATATAATTCCAGTATACTAAAAATACATCTTCTGTCATGCTTTTTGGGATTCTCTAAGCATCTATAATGGAAAATAAGAGAGCATTTAATGTTTTGGCAATGATCTTTTTAGAAGCTACAACATAATAGTGATTTTTCCACTAATTATTAAGGTTAGTTTCATCTTGTTTCAGACTTCACAGTTATTTATAATCTAACACTACCATGCTGAGGAAGAAAATGCTCTTTCATGTTTTATAAAGCAAGCTTTGGAGTATCTTATGCTAAGTAAAATGAGTGAGCCACAGAAGGACAGGTACTACATAATTTCATATACACATCTGAAATAGTTCCTGCTTGGTGAATCAGAGATTGCAGCCATGGTTACGAGAGTCTGAAGAATGAGGCATATGAATATTAAGTTTTAGTTATGCTACACAAACAAGCTCTGAACGTTCTGTGTGGTGCAGTAGTTGTAATTACTAAGATGGTATTTTCCACTTCAACATTTGTGGAGACTAGATTTTCTTACTGCAAAACAAAGCCAAAGAAATGCCACAAGGAACCTTCAGTGAGGAAAGTGTATCAGCTCCTGCTTGTTGCTAGTACATTCTCTGGGCAAAGAGTCAGGGCAGCATTATTAACTGTTGAGAATCTAGTATGTGTTATAGAGAGAATCTGCTGTCCTTCACACTCCGTGGGAAGAATTAATAGTTTCTGTTGTATATAAATTAAACATTAAAGGTTTTGACCAAAAGATAGTCAAACATGATGTTTGTCTGCCCCTTGTACCTTTGTACTCAAATCTTCTGTCAGTGGAGAAATGTCAATATCAGCATCTTACAATGAATCTCAATGGCAGGACACTGACCCTAAGCCTTAACGTGAGCTTTTGACTTTTGACATATATGAGAACAAATATGAGGAAGCTCTGGAGGCCCTCCAACCTTTCTTTCTCTCCTTTTCTTTCTTTCCTTCCTTCCTTCCTTCCTTCCTTCCTTCCTTCCTTCCTTCCTTCCTTCCCTCCTTCCTTCTTTCTTTCTTTTTTTCTTTCTTTCTTTCTTTCCTTCTCTCTCTCTCTCTCTCCCTCTCTCTCTCTTTCCCTCCCTCCCTCCCTCCCTCCCTCCCTCCCTCCCTTCCTTTCTTTCTTTTTTCTTTTCTTTTTTTAAAAAGAGTAATAAGATCTAAAAGTTAGAAGTTTTAATTCACCAAAAAGGCATTGGTCCTAAGGGTTTTGGTTTTTGGTTTTTGGTTTTTTGTTTTTGTCATAGAAATTGGGAATAAAATGTAAGGTCTTTGAAAATTATCCTTTTCTTTTTGTGAAACTCAACCAGAACAATACATTTCAAAGATCTATGATTATATTATTATTGTTATCCTCCTCCTCCTCCTCCTCCTCCTCCTCCTCCTCCTCCTCCTCCTCCTCCTCCTCCTCCTCCTCCTCCTCCCAGAGGCTAGAAGAGGGTGCCAGCTGCCCTGGAACTGGTCTTACCGATGTTTGTGAAGCACCATGTCGGTGTTAGGGATTGAATCTGGCTCTTCTGGCAAATCATCCAGCCGAGCCACCACTGCAGCCCTGCTCTATGGCTTTGTTGTTGCTTGCTTTAGTGAAACTATAAATTCTGTGAATGCTCAGAGGTTGGAGAATCCTTCAGAGAATTGTAGGAAGAGCAAGGGTAGTAAATCCTTTAAGGACCCAGGTTTGAAAACCCAGCTTTAGGGGATGCCCAAAATAACCAGAATCCTGAGCTTGAATGCCAGGCCAACATTAAAGCCTTAAAATGAACCCACTAGTTTGTTTTTCTGCTGTTGATGAATGTGAATACAGCAGCTATAGTGATGTTGCTGATGAATGGAAATACAACAGCTATAGTGATATTTCCTATATTCCCTGAAGCAGAGGGAGTGGAGTTTTCCAACCTAACATTTCTTCCTTTAAAAATAATGTTGGAGGAAATCTCAAGCCATGTAACTGTAATGTGTTAGCATAACACATGGAGTCTAAAGACTTTATCACCTGCGATCATACATTGTTTCGATTATATTCCAAGAGAAAATGTATTTTCAAAACTTCCCTAGCTGTGAAGTGGTAAAGATTAGGCTGCCACACCTCTATTCAAAGACAGATTTAGAAATCGTATTTTACAGAGCCCCATAAGAAAGCTGCAGTTGACCTTGGAAATGCACAATTAGTCAAAGACTTACTTTTCAACAACACCAGTGCGTGTGTGTATATATATATATATATATATATATATATATATATATATATGCCAAGTGTTTCTTAATGTGACCATTAATTAGTATTATCAGAACCAAATGCCATCCTCTGTAACTAAACAAGGCCTCAAGTGGAGGGACTGGGACACCAACCTAGCCACAAAACCTCTGACCTACACTTTGCCCAGCCTGCAGAGTGTACTGGAACTAGAGCCTAACAGAGAGACCAGAGAGACTTTATCCAGCAACTGATGGTAGCAGGTGCAGAGTCCCACAGCCAAATAATAGGCAGGGCTTTCTCAGTCCCGCAGAAGAAAGGGAGGAAGGATGAGAGGAGCCAGGGAGCTCAGGGACACCACAAGAACATGGCCCACAGACAACTGACAGGACTCTAGTGAGCTCACAGAGATCAGGGAGCCTGTTTGGGTCTGACCTAGGTCCTCTGCATATATGCTATGGTTGCTTAGCTCAGGGTCTGTCTCTGACTCTTCTCCTGCCTTTGGGACTCCTTTCCTCCCACTGGGTTGTCTTGTCTGGACTTGATGTGAGAATACGTGCCTGGTTGTATCACAGCTTGTTATACCACATTTGGTTGATGCCCCTGGGAGGCCTGCTCTTTTCTAAGGAGAGGGAGATGGAGCATGGATCTGAACAAAAGGACAGATGGGGAGAGAAACGGGAGAGGGCAGGCAGAGGAAACCGCATTTGGGATGTAATATATGAGAGGAGAATAAAGAAAAAAGAAAAATGTGAAAAATTATCAGAACCAAATTTATTATGTGAAGTTCAATTTTCTCCATAAGTATTATGACTCAAAGTTATCTGGCGTATGATTTACTAGCACCGTACAGAGTTTTATGTGCTTTTAACTAGGGTTCTAGCAGAAGAAAGGAACAGTCTGTTCTAGAAACTTCTTAGCAAAATGTTTTTCATATTTAAAAATTAGTTTTAAGTATTTCTCTATTCTTACTCTAAATATTTTACTTTTCATTTTTATTATGCTTTATAATACACATAATATGTCACTGTGCTAACTCTTAAATGCTTACAGAAAATACTAAGCCCAATCAAAGCCACGACAAAACAGTACTGTTGTGTAAATAAATGCATATTATAGATTTATGTTCAAAATTTTTATAAATATTTTTAAAATTTTTGTGCATATGTGTGTGTCTGAGTATATGTATGTATACCACATATATTCAGAAGCCTGTGAAGATCAGGACATCAGATTCCCTGGAACTGTAGTTACAGGCAGTGTGAGCTACCATATGTATGCTGAGAAACAACCCTGAGTCCTCTGCAAGAACAGTGAACACTAATAACCACTCAGTCATCTCTTTAGTCCCACACCGAAAGTTACCTAAAACTTTGAAGATGGCTGCTTTAAAGACATTCCCTCTTGTAGAGTGTATTATTCATGTATTTTGTAAAGTTGAAAATAGTCTTACATCTCTGAAATAGGAGTGTTGACCAAAATTTTGTTCCACACAAAAATTGAAAGGATGAATTTCTTTCTATATGTAGTGAAATACATTGTTAGTATGTCATATTAATACAGCCAACTAATTAGCCAACTCCTCTACAAACTCTCAGTCCTACCATGTGTTCTGAAAAAAATATGTACTCACTTACTGAACTTAGACAAGTCAACTCTGCTAGACAGTTATTTAGTGAAATTTGCCCAAGTTATCGTAGATTATGAAGTGGAATTAACCACTTGAGTGAATTTGTGATTTTCATACCTATGACCATGTCATATTGCAAAAATGTATACATAAATCTCAATGGAATATATACCCAAATTGTTTTATGATTGAATTTAAGTATTGTCATTTTGTAGCAGTTAGTATGCTCCTTGTAAAATTTAATGTTTAATAGATATGCTAAATCAATTGTCCCACAATTTCTGTCTTTCTAATTAGTATTCATCCCCCCTAATGTGATGTGCCTCAGTTACTATTAAATATAGATAGCACCATGACACTGGGAACAATTTAATAAAAGCTGCTCATTTCATACATTTCATACAGTGATTATCTCATATAACAGGTATTACAATGCGGCAGAATGCTAAGAAGGTCTATTTCTGTCTTAGTTTGTGCCCAGGCCAAGCCAGTCCTGACATCGCTCTCAGTAATTCCAACTAGAAGTCAGAATCCCCAAAACAGACTTGCAGAGCAGATAGACAAGAATCCGTTTTATATATAATAAAAATAAGAATCAGTTAAATAATATATACATTATCACATATTATAAAATGAGCTACAGAAACCAAGCCAAGGGGTGAAGATTAACAGGAAATTTTTTTAAATAAGTGAGTCCAGCCATCTTGACAGACATTAGTCACAAAATCCAAGATGAGGAAAACAACTTATGTGTTCATCAACAGGTAGATGGATGGAGAAGCGCAGTATATATACACACACTGAAAGGCAGGGGATTCTTGCGTTTGGGACAACACAGACTAACCTAGGGTAGTTTATAGTAAGTGAAATGAGCCATGAACAGGAAAGACATATACCTCAGGATCTGACTCGTATATGAAATGTGAAACAGTTGAACTTAGAAATTGAGAGTAGAGCCGGGCAGTGGTGGCACACGCCTTATAATCCCAGCACTTGGGAGGCAGAGGCAGGAGGATTTCTGAGTTCGAGGCCAGCCTGGTCTACAGAGTGAGTTCCAGAACAGCCAGGGCTACACAGAGAAACCCTGTCTCGAAAAAAGAAAAGAAAAAAGAAAAAAGAAAGAAAAAGAAAAAGAAATTGCTAGTAGAACAGTGGTTATCAATGGATGAAGGTGAGATGGAAGAATGAGAGATGTTAGTCAAAGGGTACTAAGTTAGTTAGGAATAAAATAACAGACACTAACTAGTTCCCTGTTTTGATGGCAGATTAAAAGAGGAGTCTTTAATAGAATGGATCTTACTCTTGTCAGGTGAAGCAATCGGGCGTTTCCCATGGGCCAGGGTGGAATAAGAAAAAAGACCAGTAGCATGACATTGTTTCTGATCACGGCACGTGATGTCCTGGAAAGGGGAAAAGGCCTCACTGGGGTGATGGAGGCTGGATAAACATAAAATATTTGGTATCCTAGGCAATGGCTTTATCTCCATCAAGAACTATTCTGGGAGAGTCTCTCAAGAGGACCCCCATAAACACAGCGTAAACAGCCACCCTCAAACACCTGCACCAACACCAGAAAACTAGGAAACAATTAGATTTGCTTTTGAATTGACTTCACCTCGAGGAAGTGAAGGAAAGGAAACAGAGCAAACAGGTCCTGGCTTGTCTTTCCCCAATAAAGGAGGTCAATCTGAATCAGATATGAGCTGAAGAGACAAAAGGTGTCAGCTTGCAACGAATTCACCAAGCTTAAGAAATCATTAGCATTCTTATTACTGTTTAATATTTTACTCTCATTCTTGGGATACAAAAAATAAGCATAGAACTTTAAAACATCTTTCCGCATGAAGCTAGAAGATCTCCAGGGCTGGCTGTGGTTTCACCCAGTGACAAAAGGAGGACAAGTCTTCACAAAGAGATATGACAGGAATAGGGGTAAACAACATGCTTTCCCATTGTGCATTATAAAGCTTGCTTCACCGATTTCAGTAACAGTAGGTAAAGCTCTACATAATGCATGCTATGCCTCTGAGCCCTGGCTCACGTGATGCAAATAACTATACTTTCACAATGACACTATAAAACGACCACACTCTTTTTGTTGATAAGAAACAGCTCCAGAGAGAGATTGGGTAACATGCTTGAGGTTGCATGATTTTAATAAGCAGCAGAGTTGTCCAGCCAGCTAATTCAAGTGTGTCCGAATTCAATTTCTTTTCACAAAGTCTTTCTTTCTCTCAAACATTACATTACAATGACGGCATCTATAAAATGTAAACCTGAGTCACATTAGTTTTATTAATGCTTTGCAGAGAAACATGCTGCACCATGCGATTTGCTATGTTTGATTCCAAGAATAGGTCAATGGACTACCCCACAACATTGTTCTTTCTTTTTGAATACATACTGTCCTCTTCTGACTTCTCCCTTCTTTTGTAGGTGTGGAAAGGCAGTACAGAGTCCAGTACAGCTGAAAGGCCGTGACCTCCTCACCCTGAAGAACTTCACAGGAGAGGAGATTCAGTACATGTTATGGCTCTCTGCAGATCTGAAATTCAGAATCAAGCAGAAAGGAGAAGTATGAAATATTTGCCTTTTCTTCTCTTCCATTACAAACCAATGGCCCTTTTTTGAGGCAGCTTTCCTAACGTAGAGGGAAAAGAGAGTAGATTAAAATTCCTGAATGGTAGCTAAGTTATGAAACCTCACAGGCAAGGTAATTGCTTAGCACGGAGTGTCCGGGCATATAAACAAGCATGAAAAGCAGTTATTCTATGACAATTCCTTGCAATTTTTCTTTCAACTGAATGCTTAAATTCATTAGTAACTGGATCTGAAACTGAGATATCATTTGTCTAGAAAGATTTCATTCTTATATGTCCCTTTTCTCTCTGTTTTCTAACAGCTAAAACTTAAAGATAATATGTTGTTGTTTTAGCAATATACTTCTGTTCTCGATATATACCAGATACGTTCATCATTAGGATGGTATTCAATTTGATGAAATTATGTTTTAAAAAACATTTCAATTATAAAGAGACAAGTAAATTCTAGTCAAATAGGGGAAGAAATTGAATATGGTGCTTAACCATGGGCATTGTTCTGCATTTTGAGCAATTTATGTTTCAAAATGCTAATACAGTGACTTAATTTAGAATGCTTAATTTTGAAAGCAGATTTGTATTGCAAATTTGTTCAAATATTGTTTGTTTGTTTGTTTGTTTGTTTATGAGACTGGGTCTCTGTAGCTTTGGCTGACCTGGAACTCGATGTGTAAATCAGGCTGGCCACAAACTCATAGAGATCCATTTGCCTCTGCCTCCCTAGTGCTGGGATGTGTCACTTTGTATGACTCAAAGTGTTTATTTGTTTGTTTGTTTGTTTTTTTTTAAGATTTCGTCCCAGGCTGAGGAAGTTTGGTATGACTCTGACTTTTTTATCTAGTTGGCTAGCTCTCCAAGCTCCGAAGAGACCAAAAGATGCTCCAACTTCTATGGGCTGATATTCTTGTAGAACACCTGAAATGGGGGAAAAAGCATCCTTGGTCACAGACCATTGTCCTTTAATGCTTCCCTGCCTGGAGACCAGAAGATGATAATGCATCCTAGGCGGAAGTCCAATAGTACATGGCGACAGAGGAAGAGCCCCACCCAACACTCAAACTCCCAGAGTGATTTCAAATGACTTCCAGGAACAAATCCTTTATGTTCTCTCAAGAGGGAGACTGAGGAACATGAAGCCGAAAACTGAGGCTCATCAGTGTCCTAAGTAGGACTCTAGGTGTCCCATGTAGGACAGAGTAGAATCTTACTGAGAAAGTCCTCCTGCATCAAATATCTTCATCACTAAAAATTTAACAAGGATTTCAATATAGTTAAGTAAGATAATGGCTCCCATGTGAAGTATTATGCTTTGGAACAAACTCCCAAATTGAACCCACTAATCAGTCATACTGTATCTCAAGCATAGTGACACTCATCTATAACTCTAGGCCTTCAGAGGTAGAGAGAAGATGATCAGGAGTTCAAAGCCTGTCTGTGCTACACAGGAAGTTCAAGGCTAGCCTGGGCTACATGAGAAACCTGTATCCAAAAATAATATTAGTTTCTAATTTCATGCTAATAATCTGTGTATAACGCATATGAAACAACTTTAAATTTAGTATTAAACAATATTGTGACCATTTATTCAGAAGTAGTAGTTAATTGATTTGTATTTTTATTAGCATTTTGAAATATAATTCTTGATGTTGGATCATAAGTATACTTTGCATTTTAATCGTATTTTTGTCCTTGGTTTTCAGTATTTGCCCTTATTGCAAGGGAAATCCTTAGGAATGATTTTTGAGAAAAGAAGTACTCGAACAAGACTGTCCACAGAAACAGGTGAGTCTACTGACAAGCTCACACTTGTGTTGAAGAACTAGCCAGAGGATGGAGCCTTGGAGGGCTTAACCTGGTGGGGAGTTTTGTGTGTCTCTTTAGCAACCACAGAGAGCAAGTGTTTCACTGGAAGCAGCAGTACAGAGGTGTCTTTCAATTCACATAAAAAGCTATCTGCAGAAAGACCAGCTTCATCTGTAGTAAACCTGCAAAAACTTGACTAGAGACTTCAGACACTGCTTCACATTGATGGCAAAATGTAACTGGACACAAATCCTGAGGCCCTAAACATATGGGGGAAATGTGTCTACTTTTACTCATGAACTTTTCCGTCTGTGACAATACTATGAGATGGTGGAACTAAACCTCTTCTGCATTAGGCAGCCCTTATGTGTCTCGGAGTTTATGGTGTGGATATCGGGTCTCCTCTCCCTCTCTCCGGTTACACCTAAGCCCTTGTAGATATTAGAATGTCTTAATAGCTAGGGATCAGCTGGTGTGCAGAGCACCACCACTGAATGTTTACACTGGGGCCTCCTGAGATGTCTGCATTTCTCTTGGGTCTGCAGTTTGATGCAGGTTTTTGATGCACTCTGATTGTGACACCTTGTTAAGAGTCTCTTGTTTCAGCTCCTGATAGCACACTCCACACTTCATTGGAACGGAGATACCAGAAGGCCATCTTTATCTAAATGTTCCTTTCTCAAGGACAGTGCAAGGGAACATTTATTACCTATTGGAGCTCTGTCTTAAAGGCAGAAGAGAGATGTTCTCAGTGCTGTGGTCCCTCAAACTCCTATGAGGGTTCCATGTTCTCCATCCCTTGGAAGTTGGTCTGGGGTGCACACAGCATACACAGTGACAGTGGTCCACCTAGTTCTACTGCTGTTACCTCTTTTCTTGTGCTCTCTTCATTTCCATTCTAGGTTCAAGTACTAGAGATCATGTGAGGAAAAGCCTAGCTGGAAGCAAGCCTGCTCTGACTTCCAAATTCATCCCTACTGATTGTGCCTAGACTGCAGACAGGCAAAACACATGTGGTTGTCATTTTCTAAAGCGATTCTCTCCACAATGAGTTTCAAAGAGGTGATTTTGAAACTTACAAGCCATGAGTTACCTTTTTTCTTTTTCCCCATAGTTCTCCATCAGACCTCCATTGAATCAACAATGTGACCCAAATGAGCAGTCAGAGTTGAGAAAGAAGTGCCACATAAACATTGACAGTCCTCGGATGCCTGGCTCTGCCTTAAAAGCATCAGAGAGCCCTTTCTCAGGCTTTGATGTTAACTACTACTCTATCGCTTATGATTTGGTCTGACTGCAACTAATAATGAAGTTCATCAAACAGATAGCTAAGACCAAGCCAAACCAAAACAGGGAACCTCTAAGTTCACTCAGTACAAACAGCACCAAGGATTGGAGCTCAAGACCACTTTTCTTATTAAAATACTTCCTTTGCCACTTGAGAGAAGAAAACAGGAAGAGGAAAAATATGTAAGATGTCACCAGATCCTAGAAGTTCTAGGAAGGAAACAGATGGCTCTATTTTTCTCTTTAAATCTGGCTCCTGCAAGACATCTCTTTGGCATCTGAGCAATAGTGAGGAGAAATGAAGAAACCTGTCAGTAATTCTTAAACATTTCCAACATTGATCTTCCATGAATCTAGCAGAATTTTATCTTTTAAAAATATGTAACCATTGTTACTTTAAGAGAGATAGACTTTTCCCAAGCAACCAAAGGAATTAGTATATAGGAACTTTTAAATTTTAATTTTTTTTGATACTTTATTTACATTTCAAATGTTTCTCCTTTTCCGGGTCTCCACTTTGGAAAGCCCCTATCCCCTCCACCTCCCCCGCCTCTATGAGGGTATTCCCCGGCCCACCCACTCCTGTCTTCCCACCTTGGCATTCCCCTATACTGAGACCTCTAACACCCTCAGGCCCAAGGGCTTCTCCTCCCACTGATGGCCAACAAGGCCCTCCTCTGCCACATATGTGGTCCTAAACATGGGTCCCTCCATGTGTATTCTTTGGTTGGTGGTCCAGTCTCCAGGAGCAACAGGAGGTGAGGCCAGTTGACACTGTTGCTCCCCCCATGGGGCTGCAAACTCCCTCAGCTCCTTCAGTCCCTTCTCCAACTCCTCCATCTGTGACCTCTCAGTCCAGCTGTTACTGTGAAGTGAAACTTGGGTATTCCAAACTTTTGGGCTAATATCCGCTTATCAGTGAGTACATACCATGTTCGTTCTTTTGTGACTGAGTTACCTCGCTCAGGATGATAATTCCAAGTTCCATCCATTTGCCTGCAAATTTCATGAAGTCATTGTTTTTAATAGCTGAGTAGTACTCCATTGTGGTAATGTACCACATTTTCTGTATCCATTCCTCTGCTGAGGGACATCTGGGTTGTTTCCAGCTTCTGGCTATTATAAATATGGCGGCTATGAACATAGTGGAGCATGTGTCCTTATTACATGTTGGAGAATCTTCTGGGTATATGCCCAGGAGTGGCATAGCTGGGTCCTCAGGTAGTACTATGTCCATTTTTCTGAGGGTCTGCCAAACTGATTTCCAGAGTGGTTGTACCAGCTTGCAATCCCACCAACAATGGAGGAGTGTTCCTCTTTCTCCACATCCTCGCCAGCATCAGCTGTCACCTGAGTTTTTGATCTTAGTCATTCTAACTGGTGTGAGGTGGAATCTCAGACTTGTTTTGATTTGCGTTTCTCTGATGACTAAGGATGTTGCACATTACTTTAGGTGCTTCTCAGCCCTTCGAGTTTCCTCAGTTGAGAATTCTCTGTTTAGCTCTGTTCCCCATTTTTTGATAGGGTTATTTGGTTCTCTGGAGTCTAACTTCTTGAGTTCTTTGTATATATTGGATACTAGCCCTCTATCGGACATAGGATTGGTAAAGATCTTTTCCAAATCTGTTGGTTGCCATTTTATCCTATTGACAGTGTCCTTTGCCTTACAGAAGCTCTGCAATTTCATGAGGTCCCGTTTGTTGATTCTTGATCTTAGAGCATAAGCCATTGGTGTTCTGTTCAGGAACTTTTCCCATGTACCAATGTGTTCAAGAATTTTCCCCACTTTCTCTTCTACTAGATTCAGTGTATCTGGTTTTATGAGGAGGTCCTTGATCCACTTGGACTTGACCTTTATACAGAGAGATAGGAATAGATCAATTTGCATTCTTCTACAGGTTGATTGACAGGTAAACCAGCACCATTTGTTGAAAATGCTGTGTTTTTTCCACTGGATGATTTTAGCTCCTTTGTCAAAGATCAGGTGATCATAGATAGGTGTTTGGGTTAATTTCTGGGTCTTCAATTCTATTCCATTGATCTAACTGCCTGTCGCTGTACCAATACCATGCAGTTTTTATCACTACTGCTCTGTAGTACAGCTTGAGGTCAGGGATACTGATTCCCCCAGAAGTTCTTTTGTTGTTGAGAATAGTTTTTTGCTATTCTGGGTTTTTTATTATTCCAAATGAATTTGAGAATTGCTCTTTCTAAGTCTATGAAGAATTGAGTTGGAATTTTGATGGGGATTGCATTGAATCTGTAGATTGCTTTATGCAGGATGGCCATTTTTACTATATTAATCCCACCAATCCATGAGCATCACAGATCTCTCCATCTTCTGAGGTCTTCTTCAGAGACTTGAAGTTCTTGTCATACAGATCTTTCACTTGTTTGGTTAGAGTCACGCCAAGATACTTTATATTGTTTGTGACAATTGTGAAGGGTGCGATTTCCCTAATTTCTATCTCAGCCTGTTTATCCTTCAAGTATAGGAAGGCTACTGATTTGTTTGAGTAAATTTTATATCCAGCCACTTTGCTGAAGTTGTTTATCAGCTGCAGCAGTTCTCTGGTGGAGTTTTTCGGGTCACTTAGGTATACGATCATATCGTCTGCAAATATTGATATTTTGATTTTTTTTTCTTTCCAATTTGTATCCCTTTGACATCCTTTTGTTGTCTAATAACTCTAGCTAGAACTTCAAGTACTATATTGAATAGATAGGGAGAGAGAAGGCAGCCTTCTCTAGTCCTTGATTTTAGTGGGATTGCTTCAAGTTTCTCTCCATTTAGATTGATGTTGGCTACTGGTTTGCTGTATATTGCTTTTACTATGTTTAGGTATGGGCCTTGAATTTCTGATCTTTCCAAGACTTTTATCATGAAGGGATGTTGAATTTTGTCAAATGCTTTTTCAGCATCTAATGAAATGATCTTGTGGTTTTTTTCTTTGAGTTTGTTTAATGTAGTGGATTACATTTACAGATTTCCGGATATTGAACCATCCCTGCATCCCTGGGATGAAGCCTACTTGATCATGATGAATGATCGTTTTAATGTGTTCTTGGATTCAGTTTGGGAGAATTTTATTGAGTATTTTTGCATCGACAT
>CM052722.1:8678676-8747499 GCA_028551405.1 Uromys caudimaculatus | reverse complement strand
TATAGGCTTTTGTAGTAGGATCTGGTGATTTTTTGAATTTCCTCAGAATCTGTTGTTATGTCTCCCTTTTCATTTCTAATTTTGTTAATTTGGATCCTGTCTCTGTGCCCTCTGGTTAGTCTGGCTAAGGGTTTATCTATCTTGTTGATTTTCTCAAAAACCAACTCCTGGTTTTGTTGATTCTTTGTATAGCTCTTTTTGTTTCTACTTGGTTGATTTTAACCCTGAGTTTGTTTATTTCCTGCCTTTTACTCCTCTTGGGTGTATTAGCTTCTTTTTGTTCTAGAGCTTTTAGGTGTGCTGTTAAGCTGCTAGTGTATGCTCTCTCCAGTTTCTTTTTGGAGGCCCTCAAAGCTATGAGTTTTCCTCTTAACACTGCTTTCATTGAGTCCCATAAGTTTGGGTATGTTGTACTTTCATTTTCATTAAATTCTAGGAAGTCTTTAATTTCTTTCTTTATTTCTTCCTTGATCAAGTTATCATTGAGTAGAGCATTGCTCAGCTTCCATTTGTATGTGGGCTTTCTGTTGTTGTTGTTGCCATTGAAGACCAGTTTTTATCCGTAGTGATCTGATAGGAGGCATGGTATTATTTCAATCTTCTTATATCTGTTGAGGTTGTTTTGTGACCAATTATATGATCAATTTTGGACAAGGTACCATGAGGTTCTGAGAAGAAGGTATATCCTTTTGATTTAGGATGAAATGTTCTATAAATATCTGTTAAATCCATTTGGTTCATAACATGTTAGTTTTACTGTGTCTCTGTTTAGTTTGTGATTCCAAGATCTGTCCATTGATGATAATGGGGTGTCGAAGTCTCCTACTATTATTGTGTGAGGTGCGATGTGTGCTTTGAGCTTTAGTAAGGTTTCTTTTATGAAAGTGGGTGCTCTTGCATTTGGAGCATAGATGTTCACAATTGAGAGTTCTTCTTGGTAGATTTTTCCTTTGATGAGTATGAAGTGTCCTTCCTTATCCTTTTTGATGACTTTTGGGTGAAAGTCGATTTTATCCCATATTAGAATGGCAACTCCAGCCTGTTTCTTGGGACCATTTGCCTGGAAAATTGTTTTCCAGCCCTTTACTCTGAGGTAGTGTTTGTCTTTATCCCAGAGGTGTGTTTCCCGAATGCAGCAAAATGCTGTGTCCTCTTTATGGATCCAGTCTGTCAGTCTATGTCTTTTTATTGGGGGAATTAAGTCCATTGATGTTAAGAGATATTAAGGAATAGTGATTGTTGGTTCCTGTTATTTTTGATGTTATTTTTATGTTTGTGTAGCTATCTTCCTTTGAGTTTGTTGAAAG
This sequence comes from Uromys caudimaculatus, assembly GCA_028551405.1. Lineage (NCBI taxonomy): Eukaryota > Metazoa > Chordata > Mammalia > Rodentia > Muridae > Uromys > Uromys caudimaculatus. The sequence continues at coordinate 8,746,192 of CM052722.1, read as the reverse complement.
ATTACTTTCTTGCTTTTTCTACGGTGTAGTTTCCCTCCCTTAGTTGACGTTTTCTGTCTATTATCCTTTGTAGGGCTGGGTTTGTGGAAACATATTGTGTAAATTTGGTTTTGTCATAGAATATTTTGGTTTTACCATCTATGATAATTGAGAGTTTTGCTGGGTATAGCAGCCTGGGCTGGCAGTTGTGTTCTCTTAGGGTCTGTATGAGTTCTGCCCAGGATCTTATAGCTTTCATAGTCTCTGGTGAGAAGTCTGGTGTAATTCTGATAGGTCTGCCTTTATATGTTGCTTGACCTTTTTTCCTTACTGCTTTTAATATTCTTTACTCCTTTTGTGTATTTGGTATTTTCACTATAATGTTACGGGAGGAATTTCTTTTCTGGTCCAATCTATTTAGAGTTCGGTAGGCTTCTTGTACATTTATATTCATCTCTTTCTTTAGGTTAGGGAAATTTTCTTCTATAATTTTGTTGAAGATATTTACTGGTCCTTTCAGTTTTGAATCTTCACTTTCTTCTATACTTATTATCCTTAGGTTCTGTCTTCTCATTGTGTCCTGGATTTCATGGATGTTATGGGTTAGGAGCTTTTTGCATTTTGCATTTTCTTTGACTGTTGTGTCAATGTTTTCTATGGTATCTTCCGCACTGAGATTCTCTCTTCTATCTCTTGTATTCTGTTGGTGATGCTTGCATCAATGACTCCTGATCTCTTTCCTAGGTTTTCTAATTCCAGGGTTGTCTCCCTTTGTGATTTCTTTATTGTTTCAATTTCTATTTTTAGTTCCTGGATGGTTTTTTTCATTTCCTTCATCCATTTGTTTGTGTTTTCCTGTAATTCTTTAATGGATTTTGTGTTTCCTCTTTAAGGGCTTCTAGTTGTTTACCTGTGTTCTCTTGTATTTCTTAAAGGGAGTTATTTATTTCCTTCTTAAAGTCTTCTATCATCATCATGAGATGTGATTTTAAATCTGAGTCTTGCTTTTCTGGTGTGTTAGGGTATGCAGGGCTTGCTGTGGTGGGAGAGCTGGGTTCTGATGATGCCAAGTAGCCTTGGTTTCTGTTCCTTATGTTCTTACCCTTGCTTTTCACCATCTGGTTAACTCTGGTGTTAGCTGGTCTTACTCTCTCTGACTGTGGCTTGTCCCTCCTGCAAGCCTCTGCATCAATACTCCTTGAAGACCAGCTCTCTCTGAGAGGAATTTGGGTTTAGAGAGCTGTGGCACAGGGTCAGCTCTGGGATACAGACAGAAACCATAAGGATCTTGTCCCCAGCTGTCCCTTGGTTCCTTTGTCCTGATGGCTCTACAAGGATCCCTCTTGATCCAGTGAATTTGAACAGAAGTGGTGGTCTTGCCTGTGCTTAAAGGTGTGTTGGCACTCCTAGGATACTAGCTCTCTCCTGGCACTATTTGAGTATGGAGCCCTGTGTCACAGGATCAGTTCCCTGGCTGGCAAATTAAACCAGAAGACCACTCCTCAGTCACTGTGTACTGGGATTCCAAGTGGGTCGCTCTGAGCAGACAGGCTTGTCCACACTCCTGAGATGCTAGTTTTTTCCTGGCGCTATTTGGCTATGGAGCCCTGGTGGCCCAGGCAGAGGTCTCCCACCACAGATGGAAACCGGAAGGCTCCTGTCCCTGGCTTTTTCTCAGTCCCTGTGTCCCGAGGATTCCGGGCAGGTCCCACTGAGCAGTGGTGCTCGTCTTAACCCCACTCATGGCTTTTCCACACTCCTGGGAGGCTAGCTTTCTCCCGGCACTATTTGGCTATGGAGCCCTGGTGGCCCAGGCAGAGGTCTTTTGCCACAGATAGAAACCAGAAGGCTCCTGTCCCATGGTTTTCCTCAATCCCTGTCAATTTTTAATTTTTAAATGAATATGTCTTGGTTGTTCTACAATTATCTCTGTTTAAGTATTATGCTTGATATTGAAAAATCCTTGAACAAGTTCCTCCATAATGATGTATTAAATCTGTCAGCAATGGCAAGAATGAGGCTATAATGCAATTTTTGATAAAGACTCTGTGACAAGTGCTCCATATTAATTACATGGTTCACCTCACTCCATCCTCACTACAATGCTATGAAAGTAAGAGAGAGGAAAACATGTTGAACTAGGTTTAGGAAATAGTCCAAGTACAGAGAGCTAACATATGGCAGACATGTGATTGGATGCTATTATTAAGTGTATTTTAAAAATAGCTAGTTCAGTTGAAGCATGAGATAGTCCCAGTTTATTCTAGTGAAACTGTTGCTGCAAATGGCACTAAGCCTTTTGTTAGATGACAATTGTCTGTAAAGAAGCACTCTAAAACAAAATTACAAACTCTATTAACAAATGCACAGGGACAGGACTATTTGCCCTTTAAAATGTATGCTTCCTAGAGTAGTTATCATTATTCTCAGTAAATCCCCATGGATCTAATTGTATATAGGATACTGCCAGTTAAACTCAGTAACAGACCAATCAGAGGGAGAAGCTGCCTTAAATGCTTAGAAAAATGACAAATCCCAATGGAAGCCATGACAAAACTGTTCTGCTATGTAAATGTGCATCCCCGGGGGATAGACATGGGGATCTTGCTTGTTCACCTTTTCACAGCACTGCACCCCCACTTTCCTATGTGTATAGGAATGGTGGTCCTTTGGCAGACTGTCTCAACAGATACAACATATGTCCTTGGTATTTAGAATGAAAATACATTGTGCCTCATCACCTATTCCTTGGACAGAATTGTACTACCCTCTGGGATAGGCTGATTTTTACAGTCTAGTCCTTGAGGATTCCATCTTAAGCCTGAGATCCAGGGATCCAGCAACCTTTCTACTTATCTCAGGAAACGTGGTTATCCACTCACATTAATTATTTATGAAACATGTATATTAAAGTCTAACAAACGTACAGGGAAGTATACATATCAATAAGTATATGCTAGTTCAGTGGATTCTTACAATAAATACATTACTGTTACAAATACCCAAGAAAGCAGAATGTTAGCAGCACTCAGAAGCCCTTTGCATCAACCCTGCTTTTTCTTCAAGTTGCTATGCACCCATCCAAGGATACCCATTATCTAGGTTTCTACTAACACAGATGAGTTCTGCCTGTTTTCAACCTTTATATTGAAAGAACCATTCAGCATCTGCTCTTTTGTGTCTGGCCTCTTTGCTTTGCATTATGTTGGTAAGATACTGTTTCTGTCTCTGTGTAGTTTTAGATCATTTATTCCACATCCCTCAGTGTATGCCTTCCTGGCAAACCAGTCAGTTCTCCTATGTATCTACGGGCAATTGTAGTCTTTTATTGCAAATTAATTGGGCTGATAGACAGATACTTTTTTAATCTTAGTAAGTGCAGTAGCCGATAGAAAAATGCACAGGGAATTACAAGTGATGGTTCTTCCCATTATTTAACATGGACATGTCACTTTCAAGGTGAAATTGAAGGTGATACTGTGGCAGATGTTTCAAATTCATCATTTTTACATAGACACAAATACAAAACATGGGATGCTATTCTGAAGCTATGATGGCAAATCATAGGTTAATGAAGGCCTCAGTCCTGCCAGCAAGAGACATCAGATCCCTCCCTATTTATACTGAATGAATTCTTACTTACATCCCATGTTCCAAAGCCCGTAGGACTATGCAAAGAAAACAAAGAGCAACATAAGATTTACTGCATTTTTTCAAACCAAAACTGAGAAATTAACAGGAGAAAAGCCACTGAACAAACATAGCTTCTATGAAAGCAGGAGCAAATGTAAGAGGTAGAAGGATTCATCTGAATGAAAGGTGGCAGGGGAGTGGAGCGCCATCCTTCCATCCTCTCTGCCATAACTGCTTATGTGGTTTTCAGATCCTTTAACACCCCTTGAATTATCATGATCCAGGCCTGATAAATTAGCAAATAGTTGACTTAAGCCTTTGGATAGGGGTCTGAGTTTCTTTCTGACTAGTTTAAAAAAAAGAAATCCCTTCTATTCAACCCTTAGCGTTTTACATCAAGCTTGACACAGAATCATTTGGGATGAAGGCATTCTTAATGGAGAAGATGCCTCCAGAATATTTTACTGTAGGCTATCCTATAGGGCATTTTCTTGATTAGTGATTGATGTGAGAGGGCTCAGCCAAGCAGGATTGATGCCATCCCTGGACTGGTGGTCCTGGGTGCTATAAGAAAGCAGGCTGAGCAAGCCACAAGGAGCAAGCCAGTAAGCAGCATTCCTCCATGGCCTCAGCTCCTGCCTCCAGGTTCCTGCCCTTTTTGAGTTTCTTCCTTGACTTCCCTCAGTAATGGAAAATGACCTGACAGGTCCAAAATGAAACAAACCCTTTCCTCCCCAAGTTGTTTATGGTCATTGGTTTTATCACAGCAATAGAATTCCTAACTAAGGCAGGCCCCACACCTTTGGTCTTTCTCATGAACTAAAGCCTTCTTAAAAATGCTTTCTCTGATCCGTTCTTCCTACTTCTGTCACTCGTGTTCATGCTAGATATGAATCTACTTTGTAACACAAGGAGGGAAGTATAAGGATTTGAGATTAGTCCCAAGTTGCTGCCACAGAATGACTTCTACCTGATAGGCTATAGTGTGGTGTGGATCAGACAAGACAAGCAGTCTTAAACTTTCTTTTGTGTGCATATGTGTCTATTTCCCATGTGCTCAGATGTTTGTGTGTGAATGGGCACATGTATGTATATGCATGTGCAGGGCACAGGACAACCTAGGGCAGCATTCCTCACCCACTGTCCACCTTTGTTATTTGTTTGTTCTTATGAGACCAACCATCTCACAGGACTGGACTTTGCAAGACAGGCTAGGTTGATTGGCCATTAAGCCTTAAGGATCTGCCTGTCTCACCTGCTCAGCACTGGGATTATAAACACATTACACCATGTCCAGTTTTATTTTTTAAACATGGGTTCTGGGCATCATATTGAGGTCTTCAAGCTGACGTGGCAAGCAGTTTACCAAATGAGCTCTCCTTTAAGAGTCGTCGGATTTCCTTTGCCCTCTTTCTTCACAGTCCCAGCCCCCAGTAGTACTTATTATCATTTGGCCCGGCATATGGTAGAGGCGCACGATAAGTCGTTTCTTGATGAGTATTCAGTATTCAACTTTGTTTAGGTTAACTTTGCATGTTTACAACCATCACTGAAGTAGGTGACTTCACCCATTTGATGTTTCTGTTCTTTCTATCCACACTATGGAAGTGTTTAATGGAGATGAAAAGAGTGAGAGCTATCAGTTTGGGAATGGGCCCTCTCTCCAGAGTCAACATCCTTCCTTCATCCATCAATGCGTTCAACAAATACTCCTGATACACTTAGAATTTGACATCTTTATATTAAATGTTTGTGACTCGATTAACAATTAACAAAGCATGGGAAACCCTCTGCCCTCATGGCACTTACGTTCTAGTAGGTAGAGAGACAATAAATCATAGACATAATAAACATGCAAATGATAGAGTATGTTGAACAAAAACACAAACTTTCAGCACAAAGAATGGGCCTAATGATGAAGCAGAAGGGTTTGCACCATTAATTGAATTGGTGCTTTTACCCTGGATGAAGTAGAAAAAAATCGCCTGGGATTTCTGGGGAAAGGAGGACCACAATCTAAGTTGCATTTTATAAGTTACCCTGACTACTCTATAGAAAATAGACTGTGCATGTAAGGAGTATGGAAACAAGACAAATGCAGTGAAGTGCATCAGTGTGATGAGAGCTGGAGAGAGAGGGGGAAGGCTAGAACCGGCGTGGTAGCAATGAGCAAGCTAGGAAGGACAGGTTCTAAAGATGTTTTGGAAGGAGAACCAAAGAGATTAGGTTTACTTGACAAAAGATAGATGTTAAAGATGACTTCAAGATCTCTGCCTGAGCAATGATGGAAACTGCAGGTGGAATGTGCTGAAAGGGAATAAACAGACGTTCATTATTGCTTGTATTGAGACTGAGATCTCTGTTAGACCAACAAAGAAAGATCTTATAAAAGAACTTGAATATGAGTCTGGAGTTGCCAAGTAAGACCCAGCATATAGATGTTTAAGGGTCATCATCATAGAGATAGCATTTGGAGCCATGGAACTTAATATAGTGACTGTAGATGGAGAGAAGAGGACCAAGAATTGATCTTGGAATGCTCCAATGTTTACAAGTCACAGAAAATAGTAAAAACCAGAAATCAAGGGTGTTTAAATAAGGCACTACATCCACTTTCAAGTATCAAGACCAAGAAGGAAAATTGCCAATATAAATATAAAACCAAGAAGGTGTGATAACCTGGGGTTTATAGAACGAATGTTTATCCAGAAGAGACTGGTGCACAGCTTTGTTGAAGAGATTAAGAAAAAAAAAGAGGGATAAAAAGATGGAACAACATGGAGGTCATGGTAATGTTGATGAGAGGAGTTTTGCTTCAGTGATAGCTAGTAAAGCTTTTGTAGAGCCAAGTTTGATGGAAATGAGAAGAAGGGACTGATTAGAGAGGAGCAAAGAATTGAAGTTATTCTTGAAAGTGAATGTGGTGCCAAGGAAAAGTGTTTTTATTAACTATTGAGGATAGTTCTTGGAGGTTAAGACATAGAAGATAAAGAATTGATAATGTCCATGAACACTCAAAAGGGATTGACCTCAAGTGTACGCATGGAAGCATGAGACAAAGATGACACAGAGATTGTTAAGCATTTTGAGTAATGATCTAAAGAATGAGGGTGAATTAGACATGGCAGTAAGACAGGAGGAAGAGATGTGGAAACTCAAGAGATGAGAAGTTCATCTGTGCTTGTGATAAATAAAGCAGAATCTGTGGATCTAGATGTTGGCTAGTGGAAGTTCTCCGATAGCTGTGATGTGCTCATTGAGGTAGGAAATAGGCCCAAACGTTGAATACTGAGGCTACTTTCAAACCACATATCAGTCACACAACTACTTTCTTACTACTTCAGCTGCTTTCATTCTGGTCTGAGTTCTAAACTTTCATCCAAATTTTACAAATGTCTCTCCTAACTGGTCTCCTTGATGCTGACTCTTTATTTATATATTTCATTAAAACCAAAACCTAATTGTGTTACTCATCTGGTCCAGCCTTCAGTAGATTTCCATTTTCCTCAGGCAAAAATCCCAGTTTTTGGCTTTTCTTCCCACCTTCTACTCCTCACATACTCTATATTTTCCACACCTACCTTCTTGCTATCTCTTAAATCAACCAGTTGTGACCATTGCTCAAGACAGGTAACTAGTCTCCCTCCATCTCATATGTTTCTCATGGTTCACACTCACGTATTTCTCAACCTTCATGCAAATACCCCTTACTCAGTGTGGCTTCGGTGACCATGGTACTTCAAATGGCCATCCTGATCTCATATTTCCTGCCACCCTTTCTTACTCAAATTTTATAACCCTTAGCAGTATATAACCTATAATATATTCAGTTTACTCACTCAGTTTATAGTCAGTATTTCACCACTAGAATATGTTACAAGAAAGCAAAGAGTTATATTTTATAAAATTCCTACAATAGCATCTACTAGACTGTTTCTCGGGGGAAAATCAATGGAGATAAGTGGATATAAAGTGCTAGCAAGTGCTCTTGATTTGTAGTATAAGATTCAGGACATAGTGACTTCTAGTACAGTGACAGACATAGCAACATAAAGGATGGTTATTGTAGCTTTTAATGCTTATTTTTTATGATAGAAGTTTTTGAGTAAATACAAATGTAGAAAGATTAGCATAAGGAGCACACAATACTCCTTATATCAATCATAACAATTGCTAGCATATTGTTTGCCTTAGTTTGTCTGCTTCCTCTCATTGCTGAAGTATATTTAGTGAAATTAAAACTATGACATTTATCCCCCAAAATATTCCTTTACATTATTGAAGCATACACAATATTTTCCTCAGTAGCTGCAACATCATTAGCAAAATTATTCCTTAATAATATTTAATAACACTCTGTCCTGGTTTGCATTTCTATTGCTGTATAAACACTGTATATGAAAACATCTTTGGGAGGAAATGGCTTATTTCATATTAATTAGAACTGTTATTTCAAAATTTGTCATGAAAGGAATTCAGGGCAGGCACTCAAGGCAGGAACTCAGAGGCAGGAGCTGATGCAGAGGCCATGGAGGGGTGCTGCTTACTGACTTCCTCCTCCTGGCTTGTCCAGCCTGCTTTCTTATAGAACTTAGGATCACTACCCCCAGGGATGGCACTCCCACAGTGAGGTGGGCCCTCCTGCAGCAATCAGTAATCAAAAACTTCCCTACAGGCCTGCCTAAATACCAATCTTATGGAGGCATTTTCTCAACTGAAGTTCCTTCTTCCCATATGACCCTGGCTTGTACCAAACTGATAAAAAAAAAAAAAAAAAAAAAAAACTAGCCAGGAAATATTCCCTATTGAAATATTATTATTCAAATTGTGTTAATACAACAGTGAAGAGTGTAAGGAAATTTTGAGTCAAACTTCCATTTTTTTAGCCAAACTTCCAATTTGTAGGTCCAGAATTCCTCAACCAATTCAATGGGCGATTAATGATTTCCTTCTCACAAAATAAATCCCCTGAACAGATGGGATTAGCAAGCTATGACAGTTATGTTTTCCAGGACATAAATTTGACACATTACAACATAAAGGGCAACGTATGGTTGCAAAATACTTCAGACAATTATTTATCTCTCGAAATTATGCTTCTTTGCCTTTCATTATATAATGGAGCAATTCTGCACATGGACTCTATCTCAAATGGCATAATAAAGTCTGGTCGGCTGTCACCATCTCCCACAAATTCGCCTTAGATCCTATGTCAAAAGCCTCTGCCGGTTGTCCTCACAGTTTACCTGTGGCTTGAGGCAGACTCCTATGCATCTAGTCTTCTTCACACTATCAATAGAATGTGTTGTGAGAAGAGGGTAGGAGCCAGGCTCCTGTGCTCAGGCATCAGTAATGCACTAAACATGCAAAGACAGCGGGAAAGCAGAGAGCTAATGGCCTAGTTGGTAACTAGCTTTGTCTTCGTTAGATGAAGGCCAGTAACCCTTTATCTCTTAGTGACTTTAAACTACCATCTCAGCACTCGCTTTATTTATTTTTAGTTTTTACATACTTTAAAAAACTTAAAGTATTATTTATGCATAGAACAATGCAGATATTAAACGTGCCCTTCCATGTTGACAAATGTGCGTGTCTGCGTAACCTGGAAGCTCTATGAAGATGTAAAATATTTCAATTATATCCTCTCATGCTGCAGTAACAGCTAATTTATTCCTTCTTTTTCCTATACTCATTCCTAGACATTTTCCAACACTAAATATTTACTCTTTCATATAGCATAATGTTTCTGAAGGTTCATTCTTTTTTTATTACTGGTTAATACCCCACTGTAATCCAGGGTATCCCATATCGCTTCAGTTTATTTCTCTGTCCTCCTAGAAGGATGTCTTTCTATAATTTGAAGAGTTAAAAAGTGGGCATAGTTCCCCAAAGAGAGCAATGTCCCATTCTTGCCATCTCTTGAAAAAATGGGGGAGCTATATAAGCATGCACTCAAGTGTAAGTTAATTTTGCTATGCTTGGGAATTTCCTGCCAGAGAGGATGAAGTGTTTTGAGGTGATTTTTCGATTGAGGTAGATGGTGTTAGTGCTCATGCCTCATAATTTTGGTTTACATTTAAGTTCTTTTTTTCCTGCTCAAAACATTTACTGTCTTTTTCTTATATTGTAGGCTTTGCTCTTCTGGGAGGACACCCTTCTTTTCTTACCACACAAGACATTCACTTGGGTGTGAATGAAAGTCTCACGGACACAGCTCGGTTTGTAAAACTTTTCTTCCTTCCAAAGTTTATTTCAAACTCTGATGGGTTAGTTTAAAAAAGAAGTTGATGCTTCTCCTGAAATAATGGTTTCCTCTCTCAGTGTTTTTTGTAACTTCTCCCCTTTACCAGACTCTTCATTTAATGTTTGAAATGCCTCTCTTTCATTCTGTAGCCCCTTTCTACAAAGGTCTAAGTTTTCTCCCATTGCTGTGATAAAGACCAAGGTAAAAGTAATTTGGGCAGGAAAGGGTTATTTCATTTTAAAGTCCATGTAAGTCCGTCTTAAGATGGAATAGACCTTTTCCTAACCAAATGAAGAAAGCCAGGGCGAGAACTCAAGACAGAAACCAGGATGCAGGAACTGAAGCAGAGGCCCTAGAAGAATACTGTTTAATGGCTTGCTCAACCTGCTTTCTTAAACCATCCTGGACCACCCGCCAGGGATAGCATCACTCACACTGAGCCGGGCCCTCTTCTATTGACTGGCAATCAAGAAAATGCCCCCGAAGACAATCTGATAGAAGCATTTTCTTAATTGAAGTTCCTCTTCCTGTTAGACTCTAGCTTCTATCAAGTTGATTTAAAAAAAAAAAAACCCACCTAACAAGGACAATGTTGAAGTCTTTAGTTCTTAGCAATTTATTTTTTATTTTACATGTATTGAGGACTTTCTTGTTTCATGTCTGTACATGATACAAATGCCTGGTGCTCTCTGAGACCAGAAGTAAGCATTAGATACCCCAGGACTGGCATTTCAAATGGCTGTGAGCTGTCATTTGCGAGGGAATTGAACCTGGGTCCTCTGGAAAAACAAGTAGTGCACCTAACCATTGAACCACATGCCCAGGCCCTTTTAAAGGCAATTTTATAGAAGATTATTATAAAATTCCAAATTAATAAAATTAAAACTATTATCAAGATGACTCTTACATTTAACAATCAAGGAAGTGGGGGTGTAAGGAAACTCATGTTTGGTGAGTCATTGCTAGTCTGTATCAATGCTATGGATAGCTAACACTTAATGGACACTATGGGCAAGTGTTATCATAACTTATTTAACCCTAGTAACAATCCACACAGATTGACACCTGAAAGTGAGACAACATAATCAGGAACACACATACTAGCTGTTATAGCACAGAGTCTCAAAGTCCGAGGTATTAATATAGCACAGATTGCTAAAAGAAAAATGACAGACCATTAAAATACATACTCACTGAGAAACTGACACAGAACGGCTCTATTCCATTCAATATGTACTCTTCAAGGTCACCGTGTATACTAACCTACAGCCAAAGCCTAGGAGAAGAGAGCATGAAAGGGCTGTATCTATTCCCAAGCCACCTTCCAGAGAAGGACCACAGTCAATGGCAGCAACACTACCTTGGCCAATACTAGTGGATCACACTCACCTAAAGGAAAACTGGGGCAGCAAAATGACTCTAGCTCCTATAGAATGTTGAAACGTTAAAACATAGGTCTTCTGACTTCCTGTGTAATCATCTTATGACTGTATTGCCTTTAGCTCATAAATCCAAAGAAAATGTCTTTGTTAAATGTTTTATAACAGTAGAGAAGCCTATCTTTCCCCCCCCAAACAACTTCTGACACAAAGCAACTCTTTCCAGATAATGTCTGCTTTTTATGGCAGCTCCTTCAGTATATGCTAGAGAATTTGCCTTAGTTGACTTGCTAAAGAGATTTTAACAACTCATCTTCAAGCCTTTTATGTTTGAAGATGTTACATTATTTCATATAAAGCAATGAGAGTACTAAAATGTGATGTCATTGTCCTCTGGACAGCAGGGACACAGAAAAAAAATGAGTACATATTAGAACATTTTAGAACATATTTTCAAGTATGCTGCTACTAACTGAGATTATGTTTGCCTAGTAATTCTGATTCCATAAAAGTAAAGCAGTCTTAATTCATAAGCAAATAACCAAAGCAAATGAAAGAGAAGCGGTTTTGATGGAGTGGCTCCAGAAAGCACCAGGTGAGCAGCAGTGAGTAAATCATGTGTGAACTAATGGTTGCAGCAGTACCCAGCTGAGTGAGCGTCCAAGAAACGGGAAAGCATTGCAGATTGGCAGCTAGAACAAGATTAGGGTCCAGGAATGAGTGGACTATTAAGGATACTCAAAGCAAGAGTCAAAATCTAACCACAGTTGAGAGCTGGGAATGGATATTAACATGTGCTTTTCTTTGCCTGCCCTCCAAGCAGTCCCCACAGCCCATGAGGCCTTAAGAAGCGCCACACACATCCTGAGTAAAGCAATCTATTCACAAGCTCCAACAGTGCTGTGACCTTTTGAGTTCTCATAATTACTTCTATTGTTGTGTATAGTAGAATAAGGATAAATTTGGATCCATATAATTCTTTCTGATCACTAAACCCAACCTAAAAGGTTAAATAAAAATAGTAGTTACTTCTTCAACAATACGTCTTCAAGGATGTTTACCACAGACCTCTTGTGGTAAACTTTTCTAGAACTTTTGCAAAATAAACATTATTGGCCCAGATTTTTAGACAAAGAAGCCATGGCACACAAAAGTAATGAAACTTTGTTGCTAGGTCAGCATTTACATGTTTTGATTATTCATGGATTCTGCTTCCATCCATGGAAAGAAATATTATAGAAACTCCTGACTTGGATGGAGCTTCCTGAGGTTTGGCCTTTGCTGACATGCTATATTAGCCCCTGTAGGACTCAACAAGTCATACCCACGGTTATGAGTGATTTTAACAATAAAATACCAAATACAATCAGCAATGCAACCGATACATGCAGTAGAGTTCAGGAAAAACTGGGTACAAGCTCCCAAACCTGTTCTTGTGGGGCCATACAGGATATACTTAATTCCTTGAGCAAAGCCTTGTGACATGGAATATGAAATATTGACAAAAAGAGGCCCACAGTTGACTCACCTCTCAATTTTTGCTGAAGACTGGTCACATTACCACACCCTACCTGGCATGTAACCAAATTCCCGCCCCATGCCCCCAACAGAAAGCATGTGTTTACTTCAAGTCATATTGTTTATAAGAACATTTTAGGCACAGTGTTCTCAGTTCCTGGGAATGGTGGAAACTCCCCCCAATGAAGTTCCCAGATGTTATTTCAAGAACCAGCCTTAGTTCAGAGCTTTTAAAGGATAACAGGTTGCTTTGCTTTGTTAATTAAACGTTTTACGACATTGTTTCCTCTATTAAATGAAGGACTTCTAATCCTAAAAAAATCCCACTTTTTTTGGGGGGGGAGATGATGTCATCTGTTTCTTTTATTTGTGTGTGGCCAGGAGAGAGAGAGAGAGAGAGAGAGAGAGAGAGAGAGAGAGAGAGAGAGAGAGAGAGAGAGTCTATTTGTGCATGTGGAGATGTGGAGATCAGGGAACAATTTGTGGGAGTTAGTTATCTCTTTCCATAATGTAGATTCTTGAGGTTGAAATCAGGTCATCAGACTTGGCAGCCAAATGCCTTTTCCCACCGAGCCTTCTCACCCAACCCTAAAATTCACCAACATGTATGTAATATATAATCCATATAAAGTACTTACTCCTAAACAGAAGTGTGCTCCAATGTGAACATCTGTACATATTGAAAGACCTGGCTTCAGCATAAGACACCCCAAGGCCAAATTCTCAGTACAAGGGAGACTTATTTGTCCCAGAGGGCAGAAAATGAGAGACAAAGACAGGAGATAGAGGACGAGGGAAAGGGGGAAGGGAACAGGGGAGAGGGAGCAGAAGTATTTGTCCCAGAAGTAGAGGAGGGGCAGAGGACTGCCTTGGGATAGAGAGGAGACAGACAGTGGCCTGCAAGCAAATGGCGGTTCATAAATGTGAGGGGGATTAATTAGACAGGTTAATTAAGGTAGGCAAAGGGGGCTGGACTTCAGTACTTTGATTGCTGGACCTTGGTAGTCAGCCTCAGGAGGAGGAAGTGGCCAAATAAGGGAGTAGACCTTGGCGGCTAGCTTCAGGAATGTAATCTAATGGTTTTTAGCAAGGCAGAGGGAATGGCGGAGAAGGATAAGGCCTGCCAGGGACATGTTTGCTATGCTTGGACTTGCTAGAGCCCCTTCAACTATGTGAACACTCATAGAGTAATCTGGATCCTGGTAGAAATGGAAGGAAAGGAGATTCATGCCAGGAGTTTTAAAACCTAATTTGGGAGTTGGTAAGTTTGTTAAAATGTAAACTTCTCACCCAACCCTTACAAGTTCCAGTTCTCCGGCTAAGTTTATGATGATTTATAGAGCTCCAATGATGATTGGAGAGTAACTGGAGTGATTTCAAGAGACAGTGTCTGGGGAGACTGTTTGTTCAGAAAACTGCCTGAAGTGCAAGCATAAGGACCCAAAGTTTGATCCCAGGAGCCACAGATAAGCAAGACACAATGGCACGAAACTGTAACCCCAGTGCTGGTGTGGACTGAAGACAGGTGAATCCTTGTCGCTGATTAGCCAGCTAGCCCAGCTGAATCAGTCGGCTTCAGGTTCAGCCAGAGGGCCTATAGCAAAGAAATAAGGTGGAGAGCAAGCAAGGTACCATTGCCAATGGCAATGTTTGACTTGCACACACACACACACACACACACACACACACACACACACACACACACACGAAAATGTGCATATATCACATACATAGGAGAGAGAGGGGTGTTATGAAGAGGTATGGAAAATCTAGGCTGTTGTGCAGTGTGGCTAAATTATTCCAGATTGTGTGTGTGTGTGCACATGTGTACATGTGTGTGCACAAGTGTGCGTATGTGTCTCTCTCTCTCTCTCTCTCTCTCTCTTTCTCTCTCTCTCTCTCTCTTTCTCTCTCTCTCTCTCTCTCTGTGTGTGTGTGTTTATTTCTGCTCTCAGGAAAAGGAATATGTTAGCTATTGGGCATATTGCATTAAAAGTTGAAGCTCCAAGTACATATATTTACATGCCCGTGGAGATAAGAACCTTGGGTGACATTGAGAGCTGGAGAAGTGTGTATTCACTCAGTGGCTTAAAAAAGGAACTCCACAGGCTCCCTGTGATAAAATTGTGGAAAGCTGTACCTCAAAGGCAGCTGCAATTAGGGTAAAAAGAGAATACATGTATTCCACATATAAGAAGAAACTGGGCTGGGAGATGGGGCTGTCAGAAAAGAGTAGCAGTTCTCGTAGAAATGTGACTTTCTTCTGTGTATCTCATGACTACTTAATCTGCCAAACTATCTGACAAACAAGGTATTCTGAGATTCAGAAATTCAATAAAACCAAACTGAAAAAGACAAAAGAAATCCACTGCCTTCCAGAGAAGTGACTGAACAGGAGGGGGCGGGACGTGAATCTTACCGGCATCTACTCTGCAGTGTGCACTGAGCAGCCTTTAGCAATTGGACCCTTTGCCTTTTGTAGACGCTAACTTTGGAAGATGCAATGGCATTGTGTGGCGGTTGAATGTCAGTGCTCGCCCTTTCTAGTCAAGAGAACAGTGCACAGCCGACACTGATTGATGGCAACTGCTTTTCCAATCTACCTGGCTGGCTGCTTTGAGGGCCTGGGAAATAAAAAGTGCCTGTGTGTTGGTGGAAGATAGAACTGGGGTGGGGAGTCAATAGATGTAGCCACTGAATGAGTGATGGGGATAAAAACCAAACTGGCCGTTCCCTCAATAACTGTTAAATGCAGTTTCCAGAATATCACTTATTCTTTTAAATGATTTAATTATTCAAAACAGTTCTTACATGCCAGGTTTTTTTTTTTTAGATCAATCATTGTTTTAGCATTGAGAATCCAATGCTGATTATGTCAAATAAGATCTTTCGTGGGGTGGGAGTATATGCTATTGCTTTATTAAATAAGTAAATAGGATTAGATGGAAAGATATGCTAGGATGGAGGCAAGGCAGGGTGACCTGTCATTGGTGTAGATTCTACCTTGCATGAGATGGTCAGGTCTGCATGTGACTGGCAAGCTGAG
Source organism: Uromys caudimaculatus (assembly GCA_028551405.1). Taxonomy (NCBI): domain Eukaryota; kingdom Metazoa; phylum Chordata; class Mammalia; order Rodentia; family Muridae; genus Uromys; species Uromys caudimaculatus. The sequence goes on along the minus strand of CM052722.1, from coordinate 8,730,393 downwards.
AGCTCAATTAAAAGAGAGAGCCAGATATAAAGAGCTGTAGGAAGAGCATCATATAGAGAATGAACTTCTGGAGAAAGGCCTATGGCAGCAGCAAGCTGGTTATTTAAAAACAGAAGGTAAAGCCTGAATTGTCCTAAAATTAGCAGATAAATATATTTTAAATCTAAAAAATACATATATATATATATATATGTATGTATGTATGTATATAAATATGAGTGTCCTCACTCTTACTTACTAAAGGGAGAAACATTAAATGAAGCAATGTGTACTGTGTGCCTATAATCTCAGCACTTAGATGCTAAAGCAGGTGGATCCTTTGTTTGAAGTCTGTCTGGGCTACCTAGAAACACTGCTTCAGAAAATCAAAACACACACACACAAATCAATCAAGGAATGGAAAAACTGAATAATAACTATCTAAGCATCACAGGGTACATCATATCGGATGTCCCTGAAGCATACTCATCTGTTTGGCATAGCATCAGGCTGTCTAGGCCTATTGAACAGCAACTCTGATTTTCTTCCACCTCATTATTTCCTCAGCTCCCTAGAAAGCACCATTCTACTCACTACTGCTGTGTGTGTGCCTCTTTCAAATATGTCATCTGAGTGGGAATTGTACCATGTTGCCTTCTGTGACTGGCCTAGTTCATTGGGCATAATGTCTTCTAGGCATAGGTATGCTTCTGCGAATGGCAGGGTTTCCTCTCAAGAAAGGCTGACTGACACCTCATTGCATGCTGTCTACAGTTTCATTGTCCACCCATGTGTTGGTCTGGTGGCTTCCCTGTCTCAATTCTTATGGCTAATGCTGCCAGGAATGGGAAAATACAAATGTCTTTTCAGTCCTAATTTCAATTTGAATAAGTAGCCAGAATTGTCAGTAGCACAGCCTATGATAAGCATCTTTTGTAATATTCTGAGGACATGCGTATTCATCTCCCTAATTCCTGATTCCTAATTCCTATTTACATTCGCACCCAGTACACAAGGCTTTGCTGTGGCTCCCACCTTTGCCTCTACTTATCTTTTGTCTTTTGGGTGCCAGACCTTCTAACAGTGTGAACTTGCTAGCTCAGGGTGGTTTTGAATTGCACTTCCCTTCGGATCACTGTTGGACATGCTTTGTAAAGCATGTTGACCATCATATAGCTTCTTGGCAGAAATGCTCACTCAAGTCTCCATTTAGAAAGGTAGGATTTGTTTTATTATTGAGTTGTAAGAGTTCCTTAAATAGTTGGCATTTTGACCCCCGTACTCAGACACATGCTTTCTGAACACTTTTTTCCTATTTTGCAGATTGCCTTTTTGCTCTTCTGAATGATTTTCTCATCTAGCTCTCCTGCTACATATGTTTCCCACATTAAAAAAAATCACATTTAGGGTCAAGCAAGATCTTAAAGATGAGCCCATAATAGAAAAGTACCCCAAGGAAGATTTTACAATTAATGAAAAAATGTTACTTCTTTTCTTCTTGATTTGTAATAATATAAACCTGTTTATATTATACAAGATAATGTTGTATTATTACACAAGATATTGAGAATAAATCCTCCTTAACTAATCCTGAGTTGAATACCGTCTAGTCTGAAGGTGGGTTAATGAAAACAATAGGACTAAGCTGTCCAGTGGTATTTGGGGAAAGCTGATATGCTGAGGATTCTCAACATCAGATACAGGTTCAATGATTCCTTAGGAGGCAAACGCTTCCTGACCAAGAATCCTGGCAGCTCAAAACTCTAAGTGAAGATTACAAAAGGAGGGTTGAAGGTACAAATCGGTGATCGAGCATTTGCCTAGTATGCACAAGGCCTTGAGTTTCATCCTCAACACTGTGGGTGAGGAGGGGGGAAGGAGCGGGAATTACAAAGGAAAATAAAAAAACATATGGGATAAAATGTGGACCGAACTAGGCATAAGCTTCTCTAAGTTTTCACTAGTAGAAATCACACAGGATGTACTTAAATCATTCAGCAAAACAGTTTGCAAGGTTTTTGTTGGAGGCTGTAACATAAGCATACTTAATTATTCCTCCAGAAAAATAGGTCGCAGGGTTTTCATTGGGGGACTGGCCACTTTAGCACTCTGCCAAGCACAAATCTACAGTCCAGCCTCCTAAAAGGAAGGAGGAGCACGTGTATACTTACCAGTTCAGGAAAATTCTCCTAGGCTCTACATTTTTAGATAGCAGCCCAAGGCTACCCTTGTGCCGGGCCTCCAAAGGATAGCTTTCTCAAGACATTTCCTGGACAACCAAGCTTTTCAGCTTTGCTGCTCAGGAAACAGTAAGAGGAAGTTTGGTTGTACACAATGACACCATTGAGAGCTTTGTAATCCTTCCAAACAAATGCTCTGTATTTTAATTTTTGTTCAAAGCAGGCTAAGGCCCTCGAGGATATACAGGCTCTCTCTATGGTGTTCACTGACAAAGGGCTGGGTTCTCAGTGACAAAGCGAAACCCAATTTAAAAACTGGTCAGAGAACTTGAATTCATCCTACACCATGCAAGGGCAGTCTTAAACTTTTAGTCTTTTCCTTAAGGGAGCATGGATCACTGAAATACTGGGACCCCACAGAATAAGATCAGTTCTGCTCCATGCTTCTGTTTCTTTAAAATCTTTCCCAGCACCTCTCTCCCAACCCTAATGTATCAGAAAAGGCAAAGCATGCCCGTGAACATCCCCTGAAATGTGCTTCAGATTTGAAGGCATTTTCAGATTCTCCGGCGTCCTACCGGGGTTAAGAGTTAGATGGTCTATTTTTTTCCTTGCTCTGAAATTGTACTTTTAGGTGTCACACCAGGAGTGACACCCCACTCGGACCAAATCACCAAGTTATTCTTTGGAATTTTAAAATCAGATGGAACTCAGCAACAGTGGTGGGCATTATCTCTCCAATTCTAGGCTTTGTATTTCTTCTGTAAGGATAGCTGCTCATGCGTAACGTGCTGAGTGCAGAATCGAAAGGTGCATAATGGCTTCACAGTCATTTTCACTTTAATACAGTACTTAGTAATATGGCTTCAGGAGCCATATGTACGAGAGGCTCCATATAAAACCCAAATAGTGTGCCGTTGTTCAACTCTAATTAGTTTCACTCCATATGTAATTTACTTATGATGGTGATTGTTGAGAGTGGTCTGCTGTTGAGACACTAAGAAAGCCAGCAGAAACCACTGTATTCGTTTTCTGGAGCTACCAGGAGTTGCCATACGTGCAGACAGGGACATTCTTTACTCTGTCACAATTCTAGAGGATACAAAACCCAGATCCACGTGTCACCAGCATCCTGGTTCCCTTTCCAGTATCTTCATATTTCTTCACTTGTAGCTGCATCACTTCAAAGTTAGCTTCCATTTACGCCTCGGCTTTTTGTCTCTCTGTGTGTCTATGTATCTTCTCCCCTTGACAGGAGCAGCGGCCCTTGGCTTTAAAGTTCTCCTACTGTAGTAGCAATTCATCTTAACTGGTCTAGTCTCCAAAGACCCTACTTTCTTTTTGTTTTGTTGTTTCGAATTATTCAGTCTATTTATTCACTTTACATCCTGATTGCAGCCCCCCTCCTCCCATTCCCCCCTCACACAGCTCCTTCCCACATGCTCCCCTCCCCTTCTCTTCTGAGACCAGGGCAGCTCCCTGCTGGGTACCAATCTACCCTGTCATGTCAAGTCACTGCAGGACTAGGCACATCCTCTCACACTGAGCAAAGATTCTGCTTTCAAGCAAGTTCACATTCTGAGTTTCTGAATGGCCAGATGTTTTGAATGGCCAGATGTTTTGAGGGAACACCAGTCAAGCCCCTGTGGCCATGTATACACCTATCCTTGTGCATCAGGGAAGAATTTCTTATCTGTACCACGCTGATATTTCAAACAGTGAACTGTAGGGAGGGCTTTGAGCATGCGAACAATTGAGAAAGGAGTCAATCATTTTATTGAGAGGAATGCTGCAAAAACATGAACTGTTATTGTAAAAGTACTGATGTTGGTGACGTTAACATTAGAAAGGTAAAATATTTTAGCCCCTTTGTAAAACATTTTCAAAATTGCACTTAACAAGAAATATGTGCCTAACTAGATCCTAACAATTGCTATGACTGCTATGATGTGTCTCGAACGGCTGTATAGCTTGGTTAAATGATCACAAGAACATGCTATGTTCTCTTAAAGGAACAACAGTGTAGGGTAAAGAGCAAGGACTTTGAAGCAGGGCCAGTTTTAAGTTCAATTCACAGCTTTCCCACATACTATCCCTTGTGGGTTGAGTCAATTATTTCTGATTTGCAGTTTCCTGAGTTGTAAAATAGAGACAATAATATTTCACGGGTTCCATTAACGGACATGGGTACAAAAGGAGTTCATGTAATGTTGATTGAAGCCAGTCATAGTTTAATTCAATCTCAGGACACTCTTATGACTCAACTCCAGCCACTTCTGTGGTTCCCTAGACAGCTTTCACAGACTGCAACTCTGTAATTACTAAGGGACCTTATGAGAAGGTCATTCTAACTACCATTATATTATAAAGGGTTTTCTCTGGGATCCTCAAACTCAGAATCTAACATCTAGGTCAAAATAAGCTGGTCATTAGACATAATTTCATAATGAAATGAATATGGCAAATGAATTCACTCCTAATTCAGCACTAACCCATTTAATAAGATTGCATTTCAATTTCTTGAAGTTATACTTTTTATTTCTTTATCAATTTTTATTATTAATACGGTGCAAGCAGGCCATGGTTATTTTAATCTGGTTAGAGATGCTAGAGGGCTGAGATATTTTCTTTCCTGGAGCATACTCAGTTAGAGAGTATTGATCAATTTATACAGGAATTTATATTGCCTGTGCGTCTTGTAGGGCCTTGGACTATTTTGGAAAAACAGAAAGAAAGAAAGAAAGAAAGAAAGAAAGAAAGAAAGAAAGAAAGAAAGAAAGAGAGAGAGAGAGAGAGAGAGAGAGAGAGAGAGAGAGAGAGAGAGAGAGAGAGAAAGATAGAAAATATTCACCTCAAAATGTTCTCCCTGTTGTTATTATGTACAAACAAACTTCCTTACACTGTTTCCTAGTCATCTATTCAAGTACCATGCGTCACTGATAACAGACTGGGGTCTAGAAGGTCCAGCTAGGAAGAGGGTAGGATAGGAGCAATGGGAGATAGGACTTGCAGGACCCTACTAGAATAAACCTACATTTGCCTTTGGCTTTTATAACCTCGGAGGAAATCTATCTTGACTTCACTGTGAACATCATAATTTGGGGTGATCCTGATTGTCTCCTAAACTGTTCCTGTTTCTTGGTAAATACACAAAACCCATGAGAACAGTGTTGGGAAACTTTCCCACATGTGGCTGATGCTCTTAAAGTTAAATTGTGTCATCATATGATCAGGTAGATTTCAGCCTGATTGCTAGCCACCTTTGCCGTGGTCACATTGAAGGTCACATTGCCTGTTACACAAGTCGTGCTTCGTCACTTGACCATCAGAAAATCCCCAATAAATTGTACCCCGTGCAGTCTTTGATTTATGTGTGTCTTGCTGTATTCTCAGGGCACCTTCTGGCTGATTTTCACATACCAATGTCAGATATCCCTCAACAAGTTCTAAAAGGCATGAAAACTGCCATGTGATTGTCTATCTCCTCAACATCTACATTGGCTCTTAAGATCCATCTCAGACCATGACCTGTGTTTAAAAAACAACTACAAAAAAAAAAAATGTTCACTTAATCCCACAGACTCTGCACCAGACCTTCCAAGGATCATGCAAGACTTGATTATTTGGTTTGTTTTGTTTTTAAGGGTGTTTAATTCCTAAGTAAGTTTCCAGTCTTATGTGGAAGTAAAACCTACCAAAGAACAACAGAAACTATATGCTGTTACATCACCACTCTTGGCAAGTTCCTTCCTTACCACGCTTTCAAGATGGTCAGAGTTCTGCATGGATATACCAATCATTAGGACACTCTAGTTTTTGTTGTTGTTGTTGTTTTGTTTTTTTACAGATGTATTTGTTTATGTATTATATTTTATGTATAGGGTACTTTGTCTGCATGTATGTCTGCACATCAGATGAAAGTACCTGGTCCCATAATAAATGGTTGTTAGGCGCTTTGTGAGTGCTGGGAAACAAACCCAGATTCTCTGAAATGGCAAGAGCTTTTAACCACGGAGCCATCTTTCTGGGCCTAAGCCACTCTTCATATACTGAACAGCCTTCTTCCATTTTTAATGTCATCTGGCTTTTCTGACCAAAACTTATACAGCTTAAGAGATCTTTCTCTCTTTCAAATTGACTAGAAATGGTCCTATTAAATTCTTAATATTCTTCTATTTTAACATATTTTATAAAACTCATGGATTTTAATATATTTGAAGGTTTTAATACAGACAGTTGTTATACTTATGAGTATAGATATCCTCCCATACTTGACAAATGTGCTGTGTTCCAATTGGCTCAGTTTGAAACAAACTTCATCCATATTTGATGACAAGACATTCCAGAATCATCTCATTTCTTTAAAATGGCCAAGATTTCACTATTATTATAAAAAGCTCTATGCCTCTTTTGATTAGTTTTAAAATCACATTCGAGAGAAATTTTCTTAATGCCTATGGTAAATGAGCACCCTTTCACTGGGCTATAGCTTTAGCCTGCCCTGCCCCCACTTCCTTTTGAGACAGTTTTGGTCTGTATTGCTTGGTGGCCTTGAGATCACTGTGCAAACCAGAGTGATCTTAAACTTTCTGCCAACTTCCTGCCTCCGCGTATTTTGTGCTGGTGTTACAGGTATGAACCATCATCAGAGGCAGACATGTTTCTTTTGTTGAATGATATAATTATTTTCCGGTTATTACAGTAACACTCCCTTAGATAATAACCACTGTAAAGAAGTTATTGGAAATGATAGCACCACCATCAAGAAAAGAGTCAGAGTTAACATTCGTTGTCCAATAGCATCTTCACATTGAACGAATTCAACCATTCTTCCTTTTACTGTATAGAAAGGAACACATACACAAAATAGGATGGATAAACATTTTAAGTTGTCTATATATTTTTAAAATTCCAACATTAGCTATTAAATACCTGTGGCACACTGTTGCTTGCAGGACATTTTAAATACAGGCAATACAGATTGTGCCAATGCTGCTTTGCTATAATTGTTGGCGGAGGGAGGCCTGAGAGCATCTGAGAACTTGGAATCTATTGGAAACCAAGCACAACTCCATTTCTATTCAATCGAAATGAAAAGAGACCAAAATGACAAATCTTTCCAGAGCCAGGAAGTATTTTTAACTTGTCAGCCTTTCCTTTGTAACAAGTGTAATCAAGCTCCTAAGATGTTTAAAGCTGGGCTTTTAAATGATGAGCTGCAGGAAGCCTCCTACCCTAGCTGCAAGCTTGTCATTGTTTTCAATGAGAGGGCTTCTTTATATTTTAAAATGATCTTTACTAGCCCAAAAGCATAAAAAGAGTGAATTCTGTGTCTAGAAACTTTAAGAATGAAGGAACCAATGCTATAGAAAATAATATTCACTAATCACATAAAGTATGTTTATTATCTTTGCCCCCCCCCCAAGTGTTTCTAATACAAAAAGCAGTCTGGGGACTGCTCCTCCCAGCTGGCCCACATCATAGCCATATCACTGGCTGCCACCTCACTTGCAGCATTTATGGCTAAAGGAGAGTCAAGTGGCGCTTTCGATAAAGATTGACGCTTCCTTTTTATGGTTCATGAATGTCCAAGGAACTTTTTGTGAATGCGGCAACATTCCTTACATTGACATTTGTTTACAGTTCAATCTATTAAGCATATTAATTTTATCAACCATTTACCATTCCTTTAACTATAATTCAAAATGCATTCTTCTGAATCACTTATTCTCAAAGCATGGTTACCAAAGCAAAACATAAGCAACCCTTGGGTGCTTGTTAGAAATGAGAACTCTTCAGTGTCAACTCAGACCTCCTGACTGAGGCACTGAGCTGATGATGTTGCTTTGCAAACTCTCCTAGTGGCTCTGCTGTGCTTTCAGAGTTTGCATTTCTTTATCAACTTGCATGTAAGGGCTGACTGTAGAGCTCAGTGGTAGTGCACTTGTAGCATGCATGAGGTCCTGGGTTCTATCCCTAGCACTGCAAAAAGCAAAAAGACGCATACTGCTTATCCAGTCAAATGTGTAAGACCAACTCAAATATTTCCATACTGATTGCAAACTTAAATGCTTTCAATACTTAATTACAAAGGAAAATGTACATATCATATTGATTGAAGAGTCAATTGATATTTTGATGATAAAACAGGCTATAATGTTCTTACTACTTTCATTGATATTATTTTTATTTATTAGTTTTTAAAAAGACTTATTTATTTTTTTTATGTGAGTACACTGCAGCCCTCTTCAGACACACCAGAAGAGGGCATCGGATCCCATTACAGATGGTTGTGAGCCACCACGTGGTTGCTGGGAATCGAACTCAAGACGTCTGGAAGAGCAGTCGGTGCTCTTAACCACTGAGCCATCTCTCCAGCCCCATTTTTATTTATTCTTATATCTCCTTTTTTATCCTTTCACAGTCCTGGAATTAAAACATCACTGGGCTGTAGATGCTTTTACATCCTTTCAAGGTTTTTGTAATTTGACCAGGATGGAAAGAAAAAAGAATAATCTTAGGAGGACAGGGATACAATTTAAATGGATTGTTAAGCACTTGATTCTGATTGGTTAGTGAGCACTGGTAGCTAAGGCCAAGGCGAGTTGAACTCCAGCTGTTGTCTACTTGGCTTTGTATCCTATCGAAATAGTTTTCAGTCTTGTCATGGGGCTACATTTGGTTCTTGTTTCTTTAACATACTATCCCAAATGTCATGGCTTATGCAATTAAAAAGCGAACTTACTGTGTTGGGGCTCTGAAATTTAGAAGAGGTACCTCCTTCTGGAGGTTCTGGGGGAAGATTTGAATCCTTGACCTTTCCAGCTCCCAGAGGTTGCCCACATCCTTCAGCTCACCCCCAAACCTCTCACCACTGCATCATCTCCCATGTCTCATCTCTTTCTTTCTCTTATAAAGGTATAGAGATTATATGGAATCCAACTCAGGGGAATCATCCTCTATACAAACCCCTGCTTTGATTATATCCACACACTTTATTTTGTGAAGATTTTGAGGATTAGAACAGGGGCATCTTTGTGAAGAATTATTCTGTTTACTATAGGGTCCTCATTGTTATCCTTCATGTCCATTCTGGGCTTTTAAGAAATTTTGAAGATGAGTTGTTCTCTTGGTTCCATTTGTTTACCTTTAATTTTTGACTGTACATGACCCATTACCACAGCTTTGTAATAAAAGAGGCTCATCCTCTCTCAATGTGTTAAAGTATGGACCAAGTTTCTTGACATTGAGTTAGGTCATGAAAAGATTTCCCTTTCAGAGAAACAAGAAAGTGAATCTGGAACTTAATATTAACATTAACTAAGTCTTTATGTTGGAATAACAGTTCAATGGCACTGGAAATCACATGACAACTGGTGCTTGTTAAATGCTGGAGTCTCTGCTACTTCTCCTTTGTAGAAGACCTCACATGGTAATGGAGCCTATTTTTGGAGCAGTTTCTACTGTTTCAAGAACCAGTTGGCTGATAAATTACATTATTTCATTATGCATTAAGCAGATTGAAAATTATAGATATATGCTTAACATCTAGAAAATATATTTAACAAAAATACTCATAAAATATCTATTTGAAAATACATATATGTATGTATGTGTTTCCAGTTGTTTAAATAAATTTAAATGTAGAAGAGATAATAGTCATTTTTCATATTTCTCTTTTTTATATTTGTATATTCCCTTTATATCAATTCATTTCTTACAAGTATCAAGACCTTGTACAAATAGAATGTGTTTCATGCAAAATAAATTTTACTGCTATAAATAATTATAGGTTGAAAACGGAAGCATCTTTAAGATGTCTTCCTCCTCATTAGCAGTGCCCTTGCCATGTAGAGGCCTCTCCTGCTTCCTGGCAACAATGTGTTACAGACATATTCTGATTTTATCCTGCCGAGGATGCTGAATTGAATATCCCCTAATAGTTCCTTTTCCATATATATTTTAATAAAATATTGTTAAGGACCAAATTCTTTGTCCTAAGGATGCTTGCAGGAATCTAGGCAGTTAAAAACAACAGCTTCTGTACTGTCACTCTTGGTAATTGACTGAAATGAAAAGAAAATACTTAAAGTGTGTATAAAATCTTAATCCACCCAGTATAACAGGTTGAATTGTTATCCCATATTCATTCTCTCTCTCTCTCTCTCTCTCTCTCTCTCTCTCTCTCTCTCTCTCTCTCTCTCTCTCTCTCCAAGAGGAACTTTATTGGAATGCAAGGATTCTTTGAGGGATTTGAATAGCCGTACGGGATCAGCGAGAAGTGTTCATTCCTGAAGGATAGCGGCCCATTTTGTCATTACACACGTCTATTCTGACTATGGGATCTGTATGATCATAAAAGAGATTATCCCAAATGATAGTTTCCTTTGTATCCTGCATAAGGAAATAGAATGTAGATTTATTTCTACTTGGTGCGCATGTGTGTGGTGTCTGGGTGGGTGGGGGGTGTCTTACTATGAAACCAAGGTTGGCCTTGAACTGGTGGTGGTCCTCCTACCTCAACATTCAGAGTACTGTAAATACAGGTGTGCACTGCCAGGCCTGACTTTTTCCCTTCGGTGCTGGTGGTAGAATTAGAGCTCCATGAATGTTAGATAGTACGCTATTGACTTACACCCTCAGTCCTGTCTGCCGGCTTTTTTTAAATCTTTCCATTCCTTTATTGTGACATCAAACTTGTAGAGCATACGTGAACAGACATTTCATGAGTTCATTCATACCTCTCCAAAATGGCTCAGCAGCTGGAATGCTGCATATGTTGATTTTGCTTTCTGAAGGCTGGTTTGTAGTGTAACTAACTATAAGATTCCACTTCCAGGCTCTTTGTGATAGTACAGTGTAGAGAATTTTCTAGAGTATAATCCTCCCATGATACATTACACAGTACTTGTCTGCTCCAAATCTAGGACCATGTCCAGGGCTCTCTTCCTCTCAGCTTCAAGTACATAAGATTCCAAATCAGATATGCTTTCTCCCTGTGCCTGGGTCCTCTTCTTCTTTGGACTGGACATGGCCCCCACAGGATCTTCTTAGTTCAGCATAAATGTGGAGCTTTTGGGAAGGGATTGGATTATTATATATGCTCTGGCATCATCAATGGATTAACAGATTCACTGATGAATCATAAGTTCCTGGGATATTGGGAGGTGATGAAAATATAAGGGGTAGGACCAAGGTGAAGCCACTGGGTTTGGAGGCATCTGTGTACACTGTAAGAAGTTTTAAGTATGACATATAAAGTGAAGCCTACTTTTGCACCTCTTATGAGATTGTGGGTATCACAAAATTAATTCTCCTTAAATATGGATTTATTACTTGATTATGATTTAGACCTTACTAAGTTGTCCAGGTCCACCGAGTAACTTTTCTACAGTAGAATTAGAAACTTGCGTGCTTCTGGGAAGATTTGTATTACGATTCTCAGAAAGGCCAAGCAGATATGAAATTATTTAAACACTGTTACTGATGCCTTAGAAAACTGGCTCTTAAACTTTGGAAAGTTATCTGAAACCCTCGGGAATTCAGAAATCATCCTCTATATTTGGGATCCAGGCTTCTGTGTAGTAACAGAAGATTCAGCAAAGTACCATTGTCCCCAGGCCATCGGATAGATGGGGTAGCTGCTTGTTCTAATGCAGGAGGCTTTACTGGGAAGTATTGGTGGGTGTATCAGTCTATGGCTCAGAGGATTTGAGATTTTTTTTTTAATTTTTATTTTTTGATACTTTATATACATTTCAAATGTTTCCCCCTTTCCAGGTCTCCACTTTGGAAACCCCCTATCCCCTGCCCCCTCCCCCTGCCTCTATGAGAGTATTCCCCCACCCACCCACCTGCCCACCCACTCTCATCTTCCCTCCCTGGCATTCCCCTGTACTGGAGCCTCTAACACCCTCAGGCCCAAGGGCCTCTCTTCCCCCTGATGACCAACAAGGCCCTCCTCTGCCACATATGTGGTCTGAACCATGGGTCCCTCCATGTGTATTCTTTGGTTGGTGGTCCAGTCTCCAGGAGCCCCTGGAGGTCTGTCCAGTTGACACTGTTACTCCCTCCATGGGGCTACAAACTCCCTCAGCTCCTTCAGTCCCTTCTCCAACTCTTCCATCTGGGACCTCGCTCTCTGTCCAACGGTTACTGTAAAGTGAAACTTGGGTATTCCGAACTTTTGGGCTAATATCCACTTATCAGATTTCTTTTCTTTTAAGTGACCCAGAAAGTATTCCTTGCCATCCATTATAGGCTCATACCTCAGAAGCTAATATTCTAGGAAAAGAATCAGTGGTATTTTTTAAATACAGTAGCTTTGGTTCTCTCTTTAAGTATGAACCTCCAACTTTAATGTGCAAGTTTGCCACTTGGAGATCCAGTCACAATAGAGATTGTGGCAGTAAATCTGGGTGGAGTTTGAGATACTGAGCAGCTGCTTAGATCCCAGGTGCTGCCAATATTGATCTGGAAAGCAATGTGCTATTTTGGGGGTTTTCAGCGTTAGCTAAACATTGGCGTTTCCTTGGAAATAAAAAAAAAAAAGCAAAGCAAAACAAAACAAACAAACAAACAAACAAACAAACAAAAAACACAAATCCTTAAGTACCATCCTCTAGAGATTCTAATTTTTCTCATATAATATACTATATGGAGTGAACATCAAAGATTTCTAAAACCATTCCAAGTGATTTTCCTATGGAGCAAGGTTTGAAACCCCTTGTCTTTGGTGATATTTGAGATACCACCAAAAGATAACTGACACTGTGTATTTTTAAAAAATATTTTATTAATTCTTGAAGAATTAATACGTTGCGATCATGTTCTCCCCATTATTCCACGTATTCCTCCCCAATTCGCCCTTGCTTTCCACTAAAACACCTAACTTTTGACTTCCTTTTCGTTTTAAATAACCCATGGCATCCATTTTCTACTGCCCATATTCTCCTCAGTATAAGGCTATCCACTATCCTGGTTTTGCTACTCGGAACTACACTACTAACAAAAACTAACCCTTTATCCCCCAGAAGCCATCAGCTGACCATAGCTCCTCATTTAGTGGTAAGGACTGCTAACTCCCTACCTACTACTTGCTAGAATGTTGACTGCCTTGATTACAGGTGGGTCCTGTACAGGCCACTGTGAGTTCATGAGTGACGTGGTCCTGTCATGTCCAGAAGACACTGTTTCACTGTGGTAGTCTCCAACCTCTGTCTTTTGCAATCTTTCTAACCTTTTCTTCTGCAGTGTTCTCTGAGCCTTGGGGAGGAGTCCTATCACTTAAACTATAAAGTGGATTTTTATTCACCTAGCTTATTGCTACAATATACAATGTCCTTAAAATAGTTTATAGCTACAATTTATCTGGATTCCTCTACTGATGCCCTATTATGGAGAAGCTCCCATCAGTTACAAAATAAGAAAGAGCTAAAACAATAAAATAACTTTCAGGCAGCTCAATCTACAAATTTTAAGGATCACTCCCCATATCTTTTTTGTGTTAAAATGTTCTCTGCTTTATTAGAAAAGAGTAACAATATATTATACCTACTTGTTTATTTTACATGCTCTAAGTTACTAGTCACAGAGATATTATGTAGATATCCAGATATTTTTGGAAACTTGGCTGATTAAAAAAAAATCTGGAAATCTAGGAATCATAGCTATGAGCAGTCTACAAACATTTGAAAGAATAAGAATGTCTAGGAAGATTTTATATGTGAATATTTTTTCCAATCCTTGATCCTGTAAGTTATGAGTCTTGGGGGGGGGGGGTTCTTGAATTTTATAAGTCCCAGAATTCATTTTGAGCTGTCAGTACATCTCCACTATGAAGCGGACTCCAAGATGGAATTAACTCATGCAAAACATCTATTAGGGGAAACACCCATGGAAGACAAAAGAGGTAGAGAACATGAAGCAAGGATTGGGATAGAGCCTTCATGTTAGCATGCAGGACTGACCCAGGTACATGAGAAAGGAAGGAAGAAGCTGTGGGTAGGAGAGACCTAGCTGGCACTGTTACTTTGAAAGAAAAAAAAAGCTTAACGAGGCTGTGGGGTGCTCCAGAGGAAAGACTTAATGGTCCAGCTCCATTCTCCTCTGTTGAGCCAAGTCACTGGGTGGGAACAACCTGAGGAGAAGATGCCATTGGCCTTGAAACTACAGATGCAGACAGTGACATCCAGATGGGTTTGTGTACAGAAGGTTCTCTCTTGTAGTGTTTCTGTGTGAGCTTCCATAGCTGCTACATGGATGCTTTATATATTATGAAAACAGTGAAAACTTTCCCCCTGTGGGCTAATGTAAAAGAAAATGAGCCACATACCAAGTCATAAATGCTCTTTTGAATGCCTTGCTGTTTGGTCTTGTCCCTTTAAACCTAGGTAAACTGAAAAAGTGGCATTTATCAGTTATATTTTATCACCATGTCTGCTGAGTTCACAACTGATTTCTTAGCTCCACAAAAATATAACATGGTCACCGAATAAAATGTGGGTGGAACAACATCTGTCCTCCATAATGACTGTACACTTAGTGATAGCTTTTCAAATCTGTCACATTCCTAGGTATATTGCAACACATCCATTTTCATTTATGGGCACTTATTCATATCTTTAAGAAGCTTGTATTAGAGAAGGGGTTATTGAGAACAATTGCTAAGAATGTCTCTTCTTGGTTTGCCACAGTGTCTTATCTAGCATGACAGACGCAGTGTTAGCTCGAGTGTATAAACAATCAGATCTGGACATCCTGGCTAAAGAAGCATCCATCCCAATTGTCAATGGGCTGTCAGACTTGTATCATCCTATCCAGATCCTGGCTGATTACCTTACACTCCAGGTTGGTGGATTTCTTTGCTTTATGAAACAGAAAAGTTAACAAATAATTCCTAACTATCATCAAGTGGAACCATTTATTTAAATAATGTTTAGTTGTTATTATGAATAACTTCTATCTTAAAAGTATGAGTATGTGTGAATACTACAGAGCTAGAAAAGAGAACATTGCTCTAAACAGACTGTATGACCTTTCTTCCCAATCCCGTTTCCAGACTCCTTCTAGCCCTCTCACATCTTCTGTTCTTTCAATCACTTTGCTTTCTGTTGCTCAATTTAACAATGAATGAATAAGGAATTAAATTGCATGTAGAATGAACACAACTTATATGACTGTGTTGTTAGCATTTTCAACTTGTTAGGATCTAGAATCACCTAAAAGGCAAGCCTCTGAATATGTCTTTGAGTCACTATCTACAATAGGTCAGTAGAGCTGGGAAGAGCCATTTTAACCATGGGTAGCACGACCTGGGGTCCTAAAGTGAAGGAAAAGGGGGGCGTGAGCTAAATGCTAGGACTCCCCTTTCTCTCTGCTTCCTGACTGTAGATGCAATGTGGCCAGTTGCCTCAAGCTCTGGCTGCCCAGACTCCCCCACAGTGATAGACAGTATCCTTGAACCTTGAGCCCCACATAGCCTGTTCATTCCGTTATTAAGTTGCTTTTGTCAGGTATTTCATCCCAGCATTGTGCAAAGTAACTAATGAAGTAATCCTACAGATACCAGACTCTGTAACTTGGAAATGAAGAATAGAGGAATTTAGTTTAAATGCTCAAGATGGTCTATTACTGTTTAATAATAGAAAGGGGGCATTTTCTGCCATTTTATAAATTGATTAAAAATAGAATAAAGAAGCCGGGCAGTGGTGGTGCACAACTTTAATCCCAGCACTTGGGAGGCAGAGGCAGGTGGATTTCTGAGTTCGAGGCCAGCCTGGTCTACAGGACAGCCAGGGCTACACAGAGAAACCCTGTCTCAAAAAACTAAAAAACAAACAAACAAACAAACATAGAATAAAGAACATGTAGACTTTATAGTATTAATAGTCTAATTAATTAGGCCATGTGTGCCCAAATCAGATACTTGAATGACTTTTAACACTTACATTATTTATTTGGGTTGACACAGCCAAGCTACATGTTCTTGTCCTTCAGAATCCTAACAATCAGGGTCTCCATGTGTCTAGATGATTTTGAAGAGAAAAGGCAAACTGGATACAGTTCCACCTTTCTTCTAACTCAATGAGCTGTGAACATTTAAATGAGAGATCAATCACAAAGAAACGCTGTTCAGAGGTGAAGACAAGATCCACACAGAAGAAGAAACATTGTCAGACAGAAAGTTGCTGTCTTTGAGAGAAACCTTATGTAGACATTTGATGGCTCCATGTTTCCCTCTGGGACTTTATCATTACTAAATCATGAGCTCACTGAGGGGGCATGAGCTGTTCTATTCATCATAAGGTCTCCTGCTGGTCCTTATGCAGTGTTTGACCAAGGCGACATCAAGATATTATTTCAGTGACTCAAGAAAAGATGATGAAGCTCACAAGCTGTAAGTGAGGTGAACCTCCCTTCCCATCCTAGCTTAGCCGCCTACTAGTTCCGTGATCTCCAAATGACTCAGCCTCTCTCCTTCTTTGATCTTTACAAGGATTTAACTTTAAATGTATTAAGCCTACAGACGTTTCAAGACAAATAAAAATGGGCTGCTGAGGGAGCTCAGTGCATAAAGGCACTTGTTATCAGTTCTGGAAAACCACAGGATGGAAGGATGGAAGGATGGAAGGATGGAAGGATGGAGGATGGAAGGATGGAAGGAAGGAAGGAAGGAAGGAAGGAAGGAAGGAAGGAAGGAAGGAAGGAAGGAAGGATGGAGGATGGTGCCTGGAAGTTGTCCTATGACTCCCACATACATGCTGTGGCATGTTCTTGCCATCCCTCCATAAAATAACTACTTTTTAAATTTAAAAATAAAAACAAACTCTTATGTGTACATTATACTGCTTTTCAATTTTTTCTTTTGTGGTGTTGGGGATGGAACCCTGGGCCTCACGCATGCTTAGAAAGCTCTTTGCTAGTGAGCCCCACCTTTAGAGAAGTTTGGTCCATTTCTAAAGCGATGAAGCAATTCATTTGGATTTATTTATTGTTTTAAAAGGAAATAATTGAGTTGAAACCTACTATATCTTTCCTTTTACTTCCACTGTACAAAGAAGTTGTCACCATGATATTTGCACTCACAGTCCCCAGGAGCGCCTTTATACTTTACACATAACTGTATCCATAAACAAAGTAATGTTGGACATGTTTTGTTGACCGTTGATGGTGGCAATGCTCTCAGAGTCACTATGCTATACTGTTTCTTGTGTATGATAGCAGTCACTTCTTTACAATAGGAAATGCAAGTTATGTAGAAGTAATGACTTTCTGCCCCTTTTCTTTGTTTCATCTTCAGCAGCAAGTTTGGTTTCAAGACATTGACATTGTGAATTCCTCAAATAGTAAAACAGAGTCAAAATTCATGAAAATGTAAGCCTCATGATCATGTCTTAGCTTAAGGTATTAGAACCTTTTAGCGCTACAGTTTTGTGATTGTATGTTCATGATATTGACTATAATTCCAAATATAGTCTATTCCTTCCAATAAGGCATTTATTTCAAGGTAAAAATTTTCTTTTATCTTAACTCTAGTAACTGTCCCATGAAAGTTTCTCCCCGTATCTAAGCCCTTTCCCTCTTGTTTTGTAGGAGCACTATGGCTCTCTCAAAGGTCTCACCCTCAGCTGGATAGGGGATGGGAACAATATCCTGCACTCCATTATGATGAGTGCTGCAAAGTTCGGGATGCATCTTCAAGCAGCTACTCCAAAGGTAGGAACACTGGCTGCCATGAAAACACTTCCCTGTTGATCAGAAGCTATTACCCAGTGGGAACAAAGCTTCTGATCAAGGCAAACATAGCTGAAGCCATGTAATTTAAGCTATATTACCAACTCTTCTTTGAATAACTGTCTAGCTTCTTAAGAGCCCAATTTTCCATTTCTAGAGTGGAAACTAGTCTTGGCTGATGCCTTTTATTCCACGAGTCTGTAATAACAGCATATCTGAATTCTGCCTTTGGATGCCCTCATACTGGTCATTATGATGACTGGCATCTTTGTGCGTTATCATCACACAGGCAGAAGAAAGCAGTGAAAAGCATGGAAAGTCTTCAGGCCATGGCAATGGTGCTGTAATCTCTCCAATGAAGCAATTTAAAAAAAAAATTAAAGAAAGAAAAATGTCATTCCTATATGAAGGACCCATTGCTAGCATCCAGCTTTAGATTTCAAACCCCATCGCCAAGGACTCTTCGGAGTTTTAAATCTGAGTCTCATGTGCCTACAAAAACTACCCCCTACATGTATTTTTTTATCCTGATAATACACTCCCATAGAATGTATGAGAAGCACACTTTTTCATATCTGAACTCTTGTTATTTAAGGAAATGGTAATAGCTGTTGCCTCTATATAAGACTAGAAGGTTTAAGGATAGAGATAGAAGAGAGTTTTCTTCTTCTTTTTGTTCTTCTTCTTGTTCTTGTTGTTGTTGTTGTTGTTGTTGTTGTTGTTGTTGTTGTTGTTCTTCTTCTTCTTCTTCTTCTTCTTCTTCTTCTTCTTCTTCTTCTTCTTCTTCTTCTTCTTCTTCTTCTTCTTCTTCTTCTTCTTTTCCTCCTCCTCCTCCTCCTCCTTTTCCTCCTCCTCCTCCTCCTCCTCCTCCTCCTCCTCCTCCTCCTCCTCCTCCTTCTTCAAGGGATGTCCTTTTATATGGTTTAAATTTCTTAACACATAGATGTTTGATTCGTTTAATAATATACATTCATAAATAAATTCACTAAAATAAAAACATGTGCATCCCCCTAGAAGTAGTCTTGCATTATGATATCCTTGTTCTGTGCAGAATAAACAGGGCTTGGGAAAGGTAGGAATTAGCCCTACAAGGAAATCAAGCATAAGCCACCCCTAAAGAATCTGCTGAGAATGTTTTAAACACCCCAGATCTACTGTTCCCTTCTCTCCATTATGTTTCTTACTTAGCTTCTAATGTGCTTCCAGGAGTCTTTTTAAAAGGAAATTTCCCTGAGTAGAAACCATTTCGGAAGCTAAGTGTTGAT
This sequence comes from Uromys caudimaculatus, assembly GCA_028551405.1. Classification (NCBI taxonomy): domain Eukaryota; kingdom Metazoa; phylum Chordata; class Mammalia; order Rodentia; family Muridae; genus Uromys; species Uromys caudimaculatus. The sequence continues at coordinate 8,711,234 of CM052722.1, read as the reverse complement.
TTGCAGAGAATTGGCCTTCACATTAGGACACAACTGTTCACCATGATCACGTGTCCTGTCAGTGTATTGTCCACCAAGCACATCTTTGATGTTTTTCTTGTGGCTCATTCTGAGATGAGTATAGGGGGACTTCAAATTTTTTCTTCATGCTTCTGTTTCTTGAATTTGAGATGTTTATTTACCCAACTACCAGGAGCACAGCGTGAAGATGACTCTCTGGATTTCTCCAATAGCAATCACCCAGTACTTGAGTATCTCGTGAACATTTCACCCACCCCACCTCTGTCCAGTGTCTTCAGTCGAGTTTCCTACTAACATATCCATGCCTGGGAGACTCACAGGGAAGTGGTAAGAAGAGATCAGGAAGAGGGAAAATCAAGGACGGGTCCTATTTATAGGGACCAAACATATTGGTTCCCCTAGACCTGGAGTATTTCCAGAGACGAGAAACAGTCAATGCTAAAATTGCAAGAGTATTTGGAAAACCAGGAGGATTTGGTCACCATAACACCATGACATATTCAATCCAACATAAAGAATCTTAAATTGATGCAACAAATGAGTTCCAGAGTGTCAGGTATACTTCATAATTTTCCCAACCTGGAGTCAGGAGAGCATGTTTTCATCTTTCTGGACAGTTACTTCTGAGGGACAACAGGCAAAGTAGAGTAGCAAGTTCTCTGTCACAATGAGAAGAGCAGCCTGGTAGCCAGAGAGTGGCTTTCTGAAAAAGACAAAAAGCTGTAAGTTATGTGTTGATTACACACTTGTGTGGCCTGCTGTATTCCAAATCCGTAAATAAAATCCTTTTCTCTCGGGTTCTAGCTGAGTCAGTTTGGGTCAATGCATCCTTCTTTCTTAGTTTCCTGGGCCAGAACAAATTAGGACAAACTGAGTGGCTCAGAAAGCACAGTAACATGTTGCCTGAGATCTAGGCACTGGCACAGCCTAGCCATGTTCCATTTGTTAATTGGCTTCTTCCTGAATTACTCAAGCTTTTCTTCTACCACCTTCATTCTGTGTCCATGGATCTCTAAGTGCAAATGTCCCTGTTCTTCAAAATAATAGCCTATTAAATTGAGGCGTACTACACTCACCATGGCCTCGGCTTAAGTGCTTATATATGCAAAGAACCTATTTCCAAATAAAGTTACATCCTGGGGTTCCCATAGGGCTCTGTGTGTGTGTGTGTGTGTGTGTGTGTTGTGATGGCACCAAAGCCAGGGCCTCATACATTCTACCTAAGTACTTTACCACTGAGTTATGCCCTACCTCTAGGGCGTGACTTTACTAAGGACATTATCTGCCCAGATGCGCCTGCCATGCTGTGGAACAAATGGCAAACATGCAATAATAGCATGCTCTAGAGGCTCACCTACTACAGCAAATTTTACAGACTCAGAGAGATGGCCCTTCCAACAAATCCTCCCCTCCTTTCATTTAGCATGCATTGGGGAAAAAAGCTCAACTGTGATATGTTTGAGCACACTTTCACTAGAAATCTAGTCTGCAGAAAGGCTCCCTATTAAGACAAAATGTGAGTGCATTTCCTTTTACAGGGAAAATGTGCATTGAAAATCATTGTTCCCTGCTATAAGGAGATTTCGGAATGGCTCCATTCTGTTGAAGAAATAAACAGTTTAAACATTGTATTACATGTCAAAAATGTTTTATTAGCATTAAAAGAAAATTTCCAATATTACAGAGTAATTTCAGTAATGTTCATATACAGAAACTCATTTAAATGATAAAGTGTAGCAAAATCCACTTAAATCTTGGTGAGAGCAGGGTCTTTGTTTTAGTTTTTTTAAAATACTGCTGTAAAGTCTGATAGTGCAGAAGTTGGTCCATCAATTTGTAAGTCTTCTCTTGTTAGTAGAACTATTTGCCTTAAAGATAGAACTAGATTTATTGTCGATTTAAGAAACACTGAAGAGTTTCCAAAATCAGAAGTGATCCATTTCCTCATGCCTCAACCAAGAATAACTTACATGTTCCAAAAAGTATTATTCTGTCCGTGATTTGCAACGGTGTTCCATAAGCCATAGACGGTGATGATTTTAACATTGTTCTAAGTGATTATTTAGACTGGTTTCTTAATCACCTTCTTCATCTGGCTTTAAGATTTATGTAAAAGCCAATGGGTGATTTAGTATTGAAAACTGAGATGTGAGTGAAGAATTTCTCTCTGCCTTGTAAGTCACAGTACAGGGTGGGCAAGGATGGCTGATTTTCTCATTTCCAAGCTTCTCTCTCAGTTCTCTAAATACTTATCGATTCCTACTCTAGGAATGATTATTCTTAGAGTACAATTTCTTCTCTCTGAAGGCAAGACTACATGTTCAGAGCAGTAGGCGTCTGGTGTAATATCCATGGCTCTTTATGTATGCTTACCTATATGAGTGTTCACGGCATTAGTTTCCAAATTCACAAACCTTTATTAATTAGTTTCCCCCAAACCCCATAAACTAGACTCTAAAAGCTCATGGCAGTTTGAACATAACAAAGCTTGCTTTAAAATGTCTGCAGCTATCCTAATAAAAATCTTGGCAGTTTCTTTCCTCCAGAATTTGGGGAGGAGAAAAAGATTATGGTAGACAAGTATGTGTAAAGAAGCCAGATTTCAGATACACAGGCATGGGCATGCCCGCCATAGCTGAGTTTCTCAGAAAGCAGAATCTGAGAGTTTAAAATGTAGGCTACATGCCCATGGCAGTATGTCCTTGAAATCAATGGCTGTGGGGGGAAAGGGCAGGGTAAGGAAGCAAGAGTGTTTGGACAGAGAAGTTGAGCATGACATGGGCTAACACGCAGTCTTAGATGACTTATAGAGCATTTTGTGTGTGGAATGGTCATTTGACTCTGTCTGGACTTGGATGGAAACAGTCTGGTTTTAATATCTTCCTATTAATCACTCTTTGAATATATGGGGCCCTAGAAGGGTATGCTTGCTTGAGTGAGTGACTTTCTATAAAGGAGGCAGAGTCCAAAGGGGACAGACAGATGAAAGCCACCATCTGACATCACCATAGCAACTTAAAGAAGTAAGTCCTTTTATCATGATTATTCATAATGGTGGGGGCATGAAAGGGATATCACAGAATTCAGCAGAAACCCATACTTAAAATGTACAAAGTTGATTCATAATAGGTGCTATGAATTCAAAACATTAGAAAGACGGAGGACGGTGAGTATAACTGTGGGGTTTGACTGACACGAATTCCATAAGAGCTCATGAGCCGACATATTCTGATGAAGACACCCAGGAGGAGATATTCAAGGCTGAAAGGCTGGGATTGTAGAAAAGGGCAAAATGTGTAAAGGGCCGAGAAGATGGTTGGCTTCCTGTGGCAGAATATTGAGAAGAATTAAAGGAGACAGAAAGAAGGGATGTAGGTGGAGAGGCTTGAGGCGCTTAATCAGCTTTGACATAAGAAGCAAGTACTAAACAATTCACACAGACAGGAAGCTGTGGAGAGACTGTTCATGGCAACATGGCAATAGCTTTAGCTTCTTTAGCTGCCTGCAGAATGTCCATTAGAGCTGGGACTCGGGTGAGTAAGCAAGACTCCCAGGGGGTCAAATCATTTAATCCTAAGAATGGGCACCTCTTACAGTCACCTTGCTCACCTCTCCAAACTATTCCAAACATATGTATAAATGACATTTTAAAGCAAGTCCCACTCTCTGGGAAAAGAATAAAGGAGGAGCCCATTTCTATTTAGCTGGAGTGGCCACAGTGGGCTTTGCTGTGGAGTAGTCATTAAAGTCAGGATTTCAAAACATGGAAAGGATGAGGAAAAGTATACTAGACAAAAAAGAGAGCCATGCTTACAAAGGCGTAGATAGAGATGCATTAGGCTCTGCAATTATGTGTATAGCCTTCTCGTGCCATTAAAAGGTCAAGGAGGGGTCTGTCATGAGGTAGAAAGTGCCATGCTCTGTCTTTATGACTGAGGAAGACAGAGATAGTGCAGAGGGCACCATGAAAGCTTCAATGTGTCCTACTGAATGTGGATAAGCTACAGCTTTTAAAAGAGAAGAGAGAGCCTATTCTTAGGCTTTATTTTGTTTTGTTTTAAGACATACTAGATAGTTGTTAAATATAAGAGCTATTAAATAGTGTCATGTATAATTAAACTAACTAATCACCTAACTAACAGCTAATGTTTCTTCTTGCAGGGTTATGAGCCAGATCCTAATATAGTCAAGCTAGCAGAGCAGTATGCTAAGGAGGTATGCTTTTTATTTGCAATCTTCTAATTGTCTTTCTCTGTCTTATGAAGTTTTTCTTAACCAGCAAACTTCTCTGTGCTAGAATGGTACCAAGTTGTCAATGACAAATGATCCGTTGGAAGCAGCACGTGGAGGCAATGTATTAATTACAGATACTTGGATAAGCATGGGACAAGAGGATGAGAAGAAAAAGCGTCTTCAAGCTTTTCAAGGTTACCAAGTTACAATGAAGGTACAAATTGACGCTTCTATGAAGGTTCATTAATTGCATTCATAAAAACTAGAACTAACTCATCACTCATTCACTTTAGGGATAGCGGACTGACCCTCCATACACTATTAAGGTCTCACTGCAACCCAACAAGATCTCTCTCCTCCCAAAGACTAGCGATGTTCTATAGACAAATCAGTTATGCTAGACAAATCTGAAACCTGGCCTGTAGAGGAGCACGCTTTTCCCTCTTTAACAATAACAGAGGCTCCACAATGCTTTATTCTGCATGAGTTCAGAGACATTGGGTTACTTCAGGTGTATACAGTTTCTTAAGACTTCTTCCATAAGAAAGGCCCCAATAACTGCTTGCAATATTAGTTCTTGTTTTTATTTTTATTTTTGAATGTTTCTTAAATCCGTGGTAGTTTTGTAGTTTTGCCAACTGTCCCCAGGGATCTGCTAGGGACACCCTTTCAATCTAATGCCTTCCTGGAAGATCAGAAAAGCTACATATCAATCTTTGCTTCCTGCTTGCCTCCTTCTCTTCCCTTCCCTCTCATTTGTTGCCTGCAGCGCTGGGCATCTACATGGAGCCCAGGGCCTAGAGCAAGTTAGGCAGAGAGCTCTACACTGCACAGTACCTTCCGCTGCACGCACTATGCTCAACGTTGAGCAATCAACAGAATGACCTGTGTGTATAGCTATCCTCAGCTGGATGGCCCAACCTCAGGGGCTCTCATTCAGTGGGCCATGCATGTAAGAATTTGCATTCTATCTGATTCCCAGGTAATGCATTTTTGCTGCTTGAGGGCCACACTTTGAGAACCTCTGTTGAAAGCATACCCTGAGTGACAGGAGCACCTTGGGCTGGAGACAGTGATTATACAAAAACACAAAAAATTATGAACAAAGTAACAGAAATCATTTTCTTTTTATTACATATCAACATTTGAAAAACAAAGCAAAAATGGTTCCCCTTTTAACAAGGTATAAAACCAACGTGTTTATTTTCTTTCTCCCTCTCTCTCTCAACTGTGACTATTTCCACAGATAGCTACTATTTAACATGGTTCTTTTCATATTTTTTTGCCCATTTACCTATGTTTGACACTTACATTCAAGTATTGCTTTTATATTTGTTACATGGTACTTTAGACATATTATTCTCACTTGGTTTTTTCCACTGGACAAAACTGAGATTTTTCTTATTAATTCATTGAGATATTTACAGTTTGTAAAAATGTTTTCACTTTCATTTTTATTTTATGTGTATGGGTGTTTTGCTTCCATGTATGTCTCTGCACTGCTTGCATGCAGTGCCCACAGAAGCCAGAAGAGAGCATTGGACCCCCTTGAGCTGGAGTTACAGACAGCTGTGAACTACCATGTGGGTGCTGGAAACCAAACCCAGATCCTCTGGCAGAGCAGCTGGTGCTCTTAACTACTGACCCATCTCTGCAGTCCCCAGATAGTTTCAAAAGAAGTTTTAAAAAGTTTTATTAAGGAATGACATGCATGTAAACAAAAAAGCACAAACCATAATGATCCCATTTTCACAAAGTGAATGTTTTCAGCATCTTGATGGAGAAACGTCCCCAGTATCCCTGACACCTGCTTCCAGTCACAACTCAATTTCAGAGGTTATCTCTATAAGATATTTTATTCTCTGCAATATTGCACCTAGAGTCCCAGAGTACAAGTGAATGATAATTTGCCCACAATGGTTCTTAATGATATATTTAATAATCTTAATTTCAAACAATTCTACAAAGAACAACCTTATTCACATTTCTTTGCGACGGTTTACTAGAGAATACGTTTCTGAGGGAAGACTTTTTTTTCATGTCCTATACACTTTCAAAAATGTACCAGTGCTGTTCATCCAAACAGGATGACTAGCTTAAACACTTCCAGTCGTGAATTACAGCTCTTTCTCCACACACCTCATTCTTTGTTATTTACATTTTACATCTTGTAAATTGAAGAGAAAATGGCATCTTGTGATTTCTAAAATTTCCCTTAGTTTTGATTATGCCAAGCATTTTTCATATTGACTGGTCATTCCGTTTCTGTCTTTATATCTCTGCCATATCTTAACTTGATTTCTATCTGCTCCCCTTCATCACTGGTTGTATGAGATTTTTTTATACACCATGATTAATCTTTTGTCATATATGTTTCAAATATTTGGTGGGGCTATTTTAACTTACCTATGCTTTGTCTCATGCTTGGCTTGGACAATTTTCTGGTGCCGGTATTGTAAGCTGAAAGAATAATAATTTTCCTGACGTACGACAGGTATAAATGCTACTTCCTTTCCATCTCATTTGCCAGTACTTTAGAAGCTCAATTATTCTCAACTTAGAAGTGAAATAAAATTTCAGCACAAAGGCAGTAATTTTGCGGTAAGAATGTATGAGGCAATGTAGTTTTAAATGTGTAAGTGAAAACCGGAAATGGATGGGGGGTGTTACTTTTGGGAATTCCCTGCAGGTGAAAATTGAGAGTGGTAGCACATTTGCATTTAGAAGAAAGTAAGTAGCGCACAGTGTTCAGAATCTCTTTAATGCACTCCTACCTCACTGCTTTCTTCAAAATTATTTTAATTTGTGACAAGGTCTACTTCAAATGCCAAAACTCATAATTTGAAAAACAGCTCAAAGTATAATGCCATTGCATCGAAGTAACTTCTTGATGTATTGGCAACTTTTGCTATCAGCCACATATGAGCCAGGTTCATTACTAAAATGTCCATTGTCATGCCAGGCAGAATATCAGAAAAGTGAATTAACTGGTTTAACTTGGAGTGGTGATCTCCCAAATTTAACAGAGTGACTACAAAATGTCATAGGTAGGAGAGATAGATGCATTATCCTGGGTGTCTTTGTAGTGATCTACCATGGCAGGACAAATGTGTTGTCACATACTGAAGACGCTCCCATGCATAAGAGTTCGCACTCAAAATATGATCTTATCCCCACCTCTTTAGACTGCTAAAGTGGCTGCATCTGACTGGACCTTTTTACACTGCTTGCCTAGAAAGCCAGAAGAAGTGGACGATGAAGTGTTTTATTCTCCACGGTCATTAGTGTTCCCAGAGGCAGAAAATAGAAAGTGGACAATCATGGTAAGGAAGAAGTGGGCAATGGAAGGGTAAAAATCTCTAAGTGTGCTTTCAACTTGGTGGTTCATGCTTTGGGGTAAAGAATAAGCAGCCAAGGTTATCCAACTATACTGATTGCTCTTCTGGCATCTATTTTACAGTTTTAAATTGTATTCTATTTAATTATTTTTGAGTGTGTACAGGGTGGCCCACACTTAACAAAGAGTCTAATTGGAAGTAAGAAGAGGTTTTTGCAGGAGTCAGTTCTTTGCTTTTACCATGTAGGTACTGGAACTCAAACACAGGTCTTCAGTTTTGGCAGCATATTGTCTTTAGCTACTGAGTTGTTTGCCAACCTGGTCTCTATTTTTGTTCAGGAAGATCACAAGTCACTATTTCTTATTAGCATGCATAGTATAGTTGAATGAAGTAAAATTCATCAATTTTAATCAAAATTCTTACTGCCATGAGCTACTATTATCAATCTGTCTGTGTTTGTTGGAGCTGCTAATTCAGTGCCTAGTATAAAACAAGCATTCAAAAATATCATCTCTTTCTTTGACTCTTCTCCTTTTTCATTCTTTTCTTGATACATTAACCAAAGAACTGTAGTTCTCTGAGTTTGGTCATAGAGATTTGTTTGTAAGTATGGAACATTTCTAAATTCATGGCAAATCTTATGTCAGACATTATTCATCCCTTTCAGATGAAGCCATTGGTCATCTTTACCACTGGTATGTTAAGAAATATTAACATGATATTAACATGATATTGCTTTGCAATATTTATTGGGAAATGTCTATAGAAAACTGAATGTACACATGCTATAAATTAGCGCCTCCATTTTTAAGGGATTTAGCTGATATCAATTACTGTACTAGGAGAGTCTTAATCGCAACAGACTCCATCCTAGGTAGATACTGCAAAGAGGTTAATAGACATTAAAAACCCTTGGGGGAGGGGATACAGTGACTCACTATGGAGCACCACATAGAAAGGACATCACAGGCTGAAAAATAGACACCAAATCACTGTAGATATTTTATAGTCCGAAAAACTACAAGTACAACCCCCCACAGCCCGGTACCTCGGGCCACTGAAATCAGATGCACTAGCTGAAACAGATACTTTAACCTGCACATGGAACCGAAGCATCAATCTTTCAGACAATGGCTGCTATTGCTTGCTGTTCACTTGTATATCCAAGTCTTCACTAGATGCAACTTATTACCATTCTTTTACTAAAGCTTCAAAGAAGTCTGGAAAATGTAGTATTAGCGTCAAATCACCGTAGGATGTTGGGAAGGACTATCTGTTAATTCTTTATCTATCAGTGAGAACAGGATCATTGTGATCATTAAATAATGCATAAGAATTTTCATATAGTGCCGAATGCAGTATAAATATTATCATAATTAACATCATAATTATTTTCTTCAGGGTTGATCTGATGCAGTTAACAGTAGGACCCTAACTGTTAGCTAAAGCTGCAATTGCTATGTCATCTAGGCTAGTCTCAGAAGATTTACTGTTCATTTCAGTATTTTATTAAGAGAAAGTTTGATTCACTAGTTCCGAGATGGGGCTTGGGAGTTGGTATTTCTAATGAGAACCTAGATAAATCAGGTGCCGTTGTCTTGTGGTCCACATTTTGAGTATTAAAGATCTAGATGATGTAAAATAGAAAATGGCGGTTCTCCAACATTCACCTTAGGAAAAGACATAGTCCACTTTCCCTTCAAACTCCATTCTTTTACCAGAGGACAATTGAAGTTCCAAAGATGATCCAAATAAATATGTTAAGGAAGGTTGCATAAATACTAGGCGAGCTGCTTAAAAATGCTAAAATCTCAACTGTAGAGATAGATAGTCTGTCTTTCTGAAAAGTTAAAGTGTATTATACAACATGTTTAAGTTAAGTTTACTTCCAAAGTTAAATCTATAATGCGTTAATATGGTTAACATGTTTACAAGAACATACATCCACACAGTGAACTTTTACAGCCCACTTTATCCACCTAGGTCTCCCTGGGGTCTCACCATGCCCATTGCCTTGCAGGACTCTTATTTTGAAAATATTTAGCTTAATGAAATTCTGGAGGGAGGGCTATGCTAAAGTGAATGCAGAGTCTGACAGTGCTGCACTGGCTGTCAAGAAACCCCTTCTACCAACTGGCTTCAAAACAAACCATCTGTATCATCTTAGATAAATTGTCTCAACCTTCAGTGGGCTCACCCATAAAATGAGTCCACTGAGTCACAGAGATTACAAATGGGAGTTGATTTTATTTAGGTCACTAATGTCATCAATAGGCTACTTTGAGTGCTATGTGGAGGGGAATCTTGTGTCTGTGGTGTAGAACAGAAAGAGCGGCATAGCTGATTAATTAACATTCTTGACATGAATGCTGAGAAGGTGGCAGTCGACATCTCTGTCCTTGTGCCTGTGCTGGAAGATTTGGAGGTCCCTTGGAGTTCATTTCATTTCAGCCACATGATTTGAGCTTCTAAACTTTGCCAGATTCTCTGCCTGGTATTGCTGGATTTAAAATGAAAATATAAAAGAATAATATGCAGCCCTCACACAGCCTGTTACAATTTCTAAGTGCAGAGCATTTTCAAGCAGGATTGAGACCTCGGAGGTCATCGAGACTGCATTCCTGTTTTAAAGGCAATAAAATTATTCTCTGCTTGTTCAGAATGGCCTTTAGATTCAGCACTGCTGTGATAATTTGTTTTTGCAGGATGCTCTAAATGGACAATATCCTACAATTGTTCTATCAATCAGGGAGACACTGGGTACACATAGCTATTTAAATTTATATTAAACTTTTAAAAGTTAAAGATTTAATTTCTTGCCCAAACTAACTTCAAACCCCATATTAAGTGTTCAATATTGTCTGGAGCTAGTGACTACCATATTAGACAGCACAGGCAGGACTTTTTCATCAGTGCTGACAGAGCTAGTGAAGAGCACTCCTCTGGGGAAGGATTTTCTACGATATAACTTCATTTTAAATCACAATGGAAGCAAGAGGAAAAGATGCCCCCTGCCTTCACATCTGAGATTCATACAATGGCTACTATAAGGTCCATCACTCCAAGAATGCGGAGAAAGCCTGTTCCTAACCTGTGTCAGATCAACCAAGCGAAAGTGTGCGGAGGGAGTTCCTTCCCACGGCCTCCACATGAAGGCCTTTCCAACGAATCTACTCCCAACACAATATTCGCTCCAGAGTGCACACCTCTTCTTTAAAAGCATAAACAAAAATCACACAGTCCTCTCCAGAAATTTTGATTTTGTATTTTTCTGGGATTAGTGAGAAAGCAATACTTATAAAACTATTGGTATATTTTTCCCCTCTGTATACATTTTTTTAACCCATAGTACTAAAGTAACCTAAAGAGACTTTTTAAAATGATACACTTAAGAGCACTATTATCTGGATGGTCCTTAAGTGTGCAGCACCTTTGCAAATACAATTCGTAGTACTCAAAAGCATTCACTCCTCTCCAACCTAAGACTGCCATATAAAATACAGCATGCCCAGTTAAACTGCAATTTCAGATAAACAATTAATTTTTATATAAATATGTTCCGCACACTATTTAGAACATACTTATAGCCAAAAAGAGTATTGTTTAGATTTTGACTCTGTTTGGCAAAACGGCCTATTCCTAGTTTTTTGTTTGCTTTGTTTTTGTGAAGCTAAGCTTGACATATTGTATGACTCTGAGTAAGAAAGCAAAACCTGAGATGCAGATCTGTAAATCCCTAAAACAGCTTGAACAGTTTTGCCTGTTACATGGTTTCCCCAGCACCACTGAGATGTCTCCCTGGGTCCTTTGTAACAGTGCCCTGCCTTACCAAGGTCTCCCTGGGCTGTCGGTTCGCCAGCATCCTTTTAACCACTTTAAAATTTTATTGTCTAAAAGTAACACCTTGTAATTTTGTTTCTTTGTCTATTCATTGTTCTCACACTGAAATGAAAGAAAAGGATCACTCCTAAAAACAATGACTGTGTCCAGGATGTTCTGCATTGTGCCTGCAAGAATGCTGGCAACATAGCCTGCATTATGTAGTCGATGCATTTGTTTTCACTCTGAAGGCATCTATGATACTGGTTTAAGAATGTAGGCTTTGAAAAACAAAAGGGGTTTAAATTTGGTCCCCTGATCTTGGAAAAAATACCTTAATTTCATTTAATCAAATCTACTCACGTGAAAAAAACAAAAACAAAAACCAAAACTGAGGCTAAAACAGAAACAAATTCAAAATGGTCTTGAGGATTTAAGGAAGGAAGAGTCAGCTGAGCACAGAAATCAGATTCCCGGGACAAGCGAGTGTAGATCCATCGCTTACCCTCACGCAGTCGGAAGGATTGCACCTCATCTTTACTGTTTACAGTTAGTATTGCTTACCCTTTCGTACAATATACAATGCTTTAAAGTATGGTGCACAGAAACCACTCAGCAGAGGCTAGCTGTTTAAAAGTACATTCATGGGGCTGGAGAGAGAATGCCTCAATTAGGAATGCATACTGCTTTACAAAGAGGACATGATTTCAGTTCCCAGCATCCACAAGGAAGCTACTAACTACCTGCTGACCCCACCTCCGGGGTATCCAGAGCTCTCCTGTGATCTCTGCGAGCATTGACACATAATTATAATCACGTGCACATACCCACACACCGATGTACACAGATAGACACAATTACAATAAAATAACTTTTAAAGTATATTCAGTGACTTTCTTTGAAATGCAGCACTGCATTTCTGCTGTAGCCTGTGGACACTTGTACAGGATACTTGCTTGAACTGCAAGATAATTGCCTCAGAGGCAATAAAACTGCTTTTTAAGAGTTTGGGTTTAGACCCATTTCATTACTATGTGCCCTTTGATTTCTAAGTAATAATGAAGGAAGCCACCTTAGCAGGTCATTTCATTATATAAGAAAATTCATGGAAGTTCATTTTTAACTCATCCAATTATTTAGCCTAGTGGTGGGCAAATATTTTTGACTGACACATAATATGGTATTTAGTATACTGACAAGTACCAAAATGAGCATTCATTTTGGTATACATATACATATATGTGTGTGTGTGTGTATATATATATATATATATATATATATATATATTAGGTATATATGTATTCTTTATGTATATATGTGTGTATAATGCATATAATATATTATATATGTATTATAATATATATCATAGATATTGTAATATATATGTAATATCCAGCATATATATGTGTAATATAATACACATAACATATAATATATTAATGTGTTATATTAAAAATGTTATATATTTAATATAATAAATAATGTAAATATATATTATATATAATATATTCACTAATATATATATAATTACATATTATATAGTCTTTATATATTATATATTTTATTTTTTATATACTATTATATAGTAGTTATACATATTTTCACTAATTTATATATAATATGTATTGTGTATATTATGTATAATGATATGTATTATATAAATATATATTAGCGAATATATGTATAATCACTGTGATTGTTTCTGGTAACATTTCTACTGTCCCTAGCATGGATATTGGGAAAAGTAAAAATGACAATAACTGTTTGTGGTTGACAGCCCAAGACCAAGTTACACTCTTGTCTGTAAAGCTAATCTTTTTTTCCAGGGGACAAAAATTCAGAGAGGAGGCATTCATTAGCTTGAATAGTTTACATTTATTACTTAATATGGCTTCTCTCAAACTTCTCTAGGTTTCAAATGGCAAGACCACAGAGTAAACAAGAGGAACTGGGTTAGGGGACACTATATTGCTCTAAAACCAGCCAGTACCCATGTTCCAACTAATGACTGGAAAACCCACTCATTGCAAGCACATGGCATCACACTTTAAATCTCTGACCTGTAATGAGTCTTAAGTAAGCATGGTGTTCATGCAAATATTTGGGTATGGCTAATCCCTCTGGACCTTCCTTCATCTAAACAAAAATAAGTATTAGTTGAGACCTATTCCCTTATCCTTTCCTTGGGAAAACACATTTTAAATTCTAAGTCTGCAAAACTGAAATCTAATTCTCTTAGTTTAGGTCCCAAGGCAAACTGGTGCTAATGTTTATCTGTTTGATTCTCTTTCTTTTGTCATCCCAGGCTGTCATGGTATCCCTGCTGACAGACTACTCACCTGTGCTCCAGAAGCCAAAGTTTTGATGCCTGTCAAGAGGGCAAAACAAAACAAAACACCCCCAAAACCAAACCTGCTCTTTAGCAACAGAATAAGTCAGTTTATGTGGAAAAGAGAAGAATTTCAAATTGTAAACACATCTCTAGTACATGGTATGACTCTGTAATTGCTTTGCTGTTGTGAGAATTTCTTAAAGCTTTTAGTTTAAGGGCTGGGCATTTTATTATCCTGCGTGACGTGGTTTAAAAACTCTCTTCAATTCACAACTTCTGAATGACATTTGGGTATCATATTAATTATCATACACATTTCCTTACACTGAACATTAAACACTATGCTTATAATGCATAATGTCTAAGTCATTAAATGTAATCTATACTTATTACCTTAATAAGTGATCATTCGTGCTCATTTATAAATAAACATTTGCCAGCTAGTCAACTGCTAGTAAGTTCATGGGCCTTAAGACAGATGAAGAAATCAAATGACATGCATCCTGCAAATGAGCACAATTTTCAGGCCAATGAGAAAAGACAGTCACATGTGATTCTTTAAAAATGACAATTTGCCCATACTGAAGAATTTTTTCTGATCATTTATGGAAAGACTGGAGTCTGTCAAGTGCACACATCTCTCTATGTATCGACCACTTCATGTTGCAACTGGAAAGGTTTGTTAACACATGGTAGGTAGAGCTGTGGGTACTGATCCAGGAATGTGGGTCCATTACAGACTCACATAGTCCATAATTACAATTTTCCATTAGGAACAATTTAATTTTTTCATATCTGTGCTTATCACAAATCTACTCATACCACACATTGACTATTTCCATAAATCTACTATTTGCCAAAGTTTAGCTCACCTATTTCTCCCTAGGTGTGATCATCATAATTTGAATTGATCTCCTTTGTGGGTGATCAAATCATCAAATGACTATGAAATGATTATGAATATTTTAGTTGATAAATATCTTAAAATAACACATTTTATGCAGGACCAAATAATGTAATTTACTTCACTTTCTACCCCTATTTAAAAAACTGTTTTCAGTCTGGTTGACTGATACTCTTTAACAGACATTGATGACTTAGAGGAGTAAGCAAGAGATGAATAAAAAATTGGATGTACAATGAAGATGCAATAAAACATTTTTCTGTAATATCATGAAAAATATCAAACTTTCCAGTAAATGTCAAAAGTGACCTTCACATCAATTGGAGTTTATTGGAAGCACTTAAGAGACAAAGAGAATGAGGTTTACTGTAATATCTTCTTTTAGCAAAGAATATTGGAACAATGCAACCAGCAGGTGCTATACAGACTATGAAGGCTCATCTTCAAACTACTACTTGAAAAGTAGTGGGACAGGGTGATGGCTAAGTGGGTAAAGTGCCTGCCACACAAACATGATGACCTGAATTCTGATCCCAAGTTTCCACGTTTAAGAAGCTAGGTGTGGTTTGTGTACCGTAAACCTAATGTGGCATGGTGTGGGAACAAATGGTGTGGCGGAGAGAAGTCCCGAGTGTCCACTCCAGGTGCTGTGGCTCTGTGAAGGACAGGACACACAGGAAGTTTGGCCGCACGTCCTCCCACAGTCCGCCAGGCAGGTGGGGGCTATGTGAAGCCTCAAGGACACCACCCGTGGGTGGGGGAGGGGTTGTTCCCGGGGAATGCCGACCGGCTCTGGAGTTCTCAGGCTCTGAACATCACAGATGCCACCAGATGCCCTGGGAGAGCTGGGAACAAACGGGGCCTCAGAGCACAGCTGGCGTCTGCTGTGGGATCTGGTGGGAGGCTTGGGTGCTGACTAGCTGCTTTGGCTTGGGTGGAAGTCTGCTGCTGCTGGAAATGCTGAGATGCCTTCAGAGAGAGGGTAGATGTGTGGCCCATTAAGCGAAGGCCAGTTCCATTGTTTCCCACAGCAGATGAAGATGAATAGAGACAGTCCATAGTTCTAAGGCGTTTATTTTCATTGTGGAGAGTGGCATGGGTGAGACCGTACCCCCCTCTCTCAGGGAGGGGCGAGGTTAAAATAGTAACTGGGAAGGGGCGTGGCTAAGCCTCTAGGTATCTCATTAACATGGGGATGGCTTGGGGCTGCGTGGCCACGCCTCTACCTGAGAAGGGGCTTGAGGGGCGTGACCCTTTTTTACATAACCAAATGTCACAGACTATGGAGAGATGTAGCCACGTGTTAGAAGTTGTATTCTAGGAGCTTGGGCAAATGGCTGCCATCCCTTGTAGGCTGAAGACAGCCCATTGCGCCTGCAGCCTTCAAACCTTAGCTCTACCAGAAAACAGACTGCCAATCATGGCCTGACAGCATGGGGCATGGAAACAGGCTGATACCCAGAGTTGACTGGACAGTCAGTCTAACCAGTGGGGGAGCACCAGGTTTAATATGTCCATCCATCCTAAAAGATAATGTGGAGAGTAATTGAGGAAGAAATCAGATGTTGATGTTTGGATTTTATACCCACACATGGCAAATACACAAAGTCATATTCTTCCAAGTACCACATGGTATCATAAGGTGATGGGATATTATACTTTTTCTGAGCCAAATTTATGGTCTAGAGTTGTTCCTAAACCAAAAATGACTTGTAATTTTTTTTTTTTTTGGTTAAAAATGTAGTCAGTTTTTCCTCAAAGTTCTCTAAGCTTTCTGTTTCACATGACTTAATTTCTATTTCAAAGAAAACTGGAAGGAAATTGTTAGATCTGAAAACTTTTACAGAAAATGTTAGTTACATCACCAAGAAAAAAAAAGTGAAGGAAGACAGTTTGACCTTAAATTTTATCAATTCTATTTTTATCTTCTTTTTACACTTTCCTCCTTGTCTCTCCCTTTATAAAATGACTACAACTCCAAAGATTAACAGAACTTGAACAGTGACCCTTGGGCCCCTGACATATATAAGAAATCCTATCCATTTAATTAATAAAACTAGCCAAAGAATTATTTTTTCCAGGCACTTTCCACTGTGACATTGGGAATAGAAAACCACACATAATTATGCTGCAATGATTTCTACATTGAGAAAGAATCATCAGTAGGATCGTGGAATTTTTGATGATTAATTTTTAGTGACTCCCAGAAAAACAATTTAATGTCATGTACATATGTTATCTCATACATTACATCCTGACCACAGTTTACTCTCCCTCCACTCCAGTAAATCTCCTGCCCTATTCCTTTCTCTCCTAGATCCACTCATCCTCTATTTCCTGTCAGAAAAGAGCAAGCCTCCCAGGGGTATCAACTGAACATGGCATAACAAGTTACAATAAGATTAGGAACCTGTATCAAGGCTGGATGAGGCTACCCACTAGGAGTAAAATGGTCCCAAAGGCAGGCAAAAGAGTCAGACTCTTTTGGGGACTCCCACTGTTAGGAGTGCCACAAGAACACCAAGCTAAATGACCATACCATATATAGAGAGGACCTAGCACAGATCCATGCAGGCTCTGTGATTGCCACCTCAGTCTCTGTAAGCCCCTATGAGCCCTGCTTAGTTCATTCTATGGGCTATATTCTTGTGGTATCCTCAACCCTTCTGATTCCTACACCCCTTCCTCTCCTTCTTCTGCATAGTTCCCTGAGCCCCACCTAATGTTTGACTGTGGGTCTATGCATCTGCTCGCATCAGTTGCTGGATGAAGTCTCTCTCTCTCTGATGACCACTGGGCTAGGTGCCACTCTATGAAGATAGCAGAATATTGTGGTGGTTTTAATATGCTTGGCCCAGGGAGTGGCACTGTATGGAGGTGTGGCCTTGTTGAAGTAGATGTAATCTTGTTGGAGGAAGTGTGTTACCATGGAGGTGGGCAAAGAGACCATCCTCCTAAATACATGGGAGCCAGTCTTCTCCTCTTTGCCCTCAGAATAAGATGTAGAACTCTCAGCTCCTCCTGCACCATGCCTGCCTGGACACTGCCATGCTTCTGCATTGATGATACTGGACGGAACCTCTGAACTTGTAAGCCAGCCCCAATTAAATGTTGTTCTTATAAGAGTTGCCTTGGTCATGTTGTCTGTTCACAGCAATAAAACCCTAACTAGTAATCATTGATATTTTTTGGCTCATTTTGTTTAGTTTTAGCTGAGGTCTCTGGGCTATCCAACCACTGGTAATTCTAATGATTTGGCTATTATAACATCCTGGGGTAAAGAGAAGATCAACAACTGATACCATGTTCTTCTTGCATGTGTATTAGTTCCTTCCAGCATCACTGTGACAAAAATACCTGACAAAAACAACTTAAAAGAAGGGGTGTATTTTGGCTCACTTCCTGGAGGTACAGCTGGGAAGACATCACAGAGTCACGGTGGCGAGAGCTTGAAGTTAGTTCATATCTTGACAGTTTAGGAAGTAGGGAGCTCAGGGAGCATAGAACCAGGCTATAATCCTCAAAGACCTATCACCAGTGACCCCTCCTTTATCTGTGAAACCTCTTATCTGGTAAGTTTCACAGAACACCAAAAAAGGCCACATATTAGGTACCAACTTTTCAAATACATGAACCCATGGAGGGACATTTCACATTCAAACCATAATGGCACATAACCCTTGAACCTTAACTAACATGCCAGGAATTCCTTGATTCATTGCTAAAATTCCATGGCATGTCTCCTCAAATGGTAAATAAGAGTGGTGACTGTATATTGTGACGCTATCCAGGCCACATTCCTTCAGGATCTTTTTGTCTTAGAAGTTGTCGTTGATTACTTATTTAAGCCATACCTTGAGACATGGCTTGACTTAGTTCTTTAGGACTAGTATCTTTTGACAACTATGAGGATCATCCTGAAGGACAGAAAGTTGATCAAGTGACAGTGATCAGGGTCCTACAAAAGGAAATGTCACATGAGGCTGTGCAAGCTGTACTCTTGTGCAAAAATCACAAGTAAAAGATTCAAGTCCATGTTGAGACCTGATCAGCACGCCCAAGTCTTTCCACCAGAAGTGCCTTTTGTTGGTGTTGCTGTTGGAATTTCTCCCCTAAGTGGGGACATTTCTCAGTATTCCATATGCCTGGATAAGTGCCTTGTTTTGAATCACACAAAAGTCTGGTATCCCCTGGCAAGTAGATCAGCCATCAACAATTTACATCAGGAAGTTTTTCAATATCACCTTGCACTTGAAGACAAGACCCACAGACACAATGTAGTAATTGCTGTCTTGTCTCATTTTCTGTTGTCCTGGGCTCAAATGTTTCCGGCTTATTAATACTTGAGTTTCGTCAATCACACCAGATTTAGTTTCTAATCCATGCGTTTATGCAACAACTATTTTCTGAACAGAACCATTAGGCAAATGAATTTTAAAAATGGAACGGGATTTAACATAATTCAGTCTGTAGCTTCATTTTACAGGGAAAAACATATGAAATAACAGCAGTGTTTCTAAAATTAATATATATCCAACTGAGAAGGATAAGTACTGGTCTAAGCACTTCTTTATAAACTGTTTAGGACATAGCCACTTGGCTTGACTCATCCATAGATGTGATTGAGAATAGGGAACTGGCCAGTCCACAGTCATGGTTTTGGGGGGGCTAGGAAAAGAGTCCCACATGAGGCAACAATAGTTAGTTACCAGTATCTAAAACTATGAAGAGTCACAAAAACATCCGTGTAGTAGTTGCTGGTGGGGTTCCAAAGAGATTTTGCCTGGATTTATCCACTCACTTTGCCCATCCCCAGTTGTTAGTATGGTTTTCTGATAATGGCTCTCTGCTGCCCATTTCTCTACAATACTGCTGTGAGTGTTCAGAGAACATTCTTAGCCAGGAAGTCACTTTCACTGCCGCCCCGGGACCAGTATATTCAGCTTCCCCTCCCCACTTTAATCTGCTTCCTTTCTTCTGAGAATGCCTCCTCAGGACATCCCTCACGTCAGAGTTTCCACCGCTTCCAGGGAGTTGGCTCTAAGATGGCCTTGATTAAGACATTTTGGAAGGTGGAAGGTACCATATTACTCAGCCTTCTGGCAAAAAAGAAGTGGCAAGAGGCCATTAGATGAATAGTGACCATACATTGGTGTTCTGAATATTAGTAATAGCAAATATTTTCCTCTCACATGTTCATATTCATAATAGGGAGTGTATTACCTAGATGGGACAGAACTGAGGCCAGGCTACTTCACTGCAGAGTCGCAGACATAACCTAACTGACACAGTAGCTGTGATGATCTTGATGAGCTATGTCGTATAGCTACATAATCCTTAAAACTGTTTAGTGCTTCTGCCCTTTGCTTTGGCTTTCTGAGCTAGTGCTGGCATACTTTAGTACTTCTTCCAACTGATGGTGCAGCAGAATTCTCTAGGGCCTGACAGCATATTTGACTGAATCCCATACCCAAACTTCCAATTCTACTGGTCTAGAGCAAGGCCTGAAAGTCTCCGTTTCTTTTTTTCTTTATTTTGTATTTTTCTCTCATGCAATATATCCCGATCACAGCCTCCCTCCCTCCATTCTTCCCAGCTCCCCCAATATAACTCCGCTCTTCTCAAAATTCACTTTTCCTCTGTTTCCATTAAGAAAAGAGAAGGCCCCCCAGGGAGATCAACTGAACATGGTATAACATCTAGGCACAAACCCTCATATCTAGGCTGGACAAGGCAATTCAGAAGGGGGAAAGGGCTCCCAAGAGCAGGCAAAAGATTCAGAGACACCCCTGACTCCTACTGTCATCAGTCACACAAAAGAACACTAAGCCTTCAACCATAACATGTATAATATATGCAGAGGACCCCTGCAGGTTCTATGATTGTTGCTTCAGTTTCTGTGAGCTCCTGTGAGGCCTGTCTCCATTTCTAGCAAATTCCCAGGGATACTGGTGCTGCTGGTCCAGGAACAACACTTGGAAGGTTACTGGTTTGACATAGATCTAAACACTTATGGAAGCTGTTTTCATCCCCATAGCCATGAAGTACAAATGTAAAAAGGTCAACACAGCATAAGTCTCTAACTATTGCTCATCCCTTGACGTTAGTGAGGCCTGCGTTTCATCTTTCTTTGTTATGCTCTTATTATTCACAAATGAAAATGATAACGTCCATCTCATCTCACAGGGTTATCAGGAAGATTAAATGAATTAATGTATGTATTAGTATATGGTCCAGAACATATGCTAAGTAAATGTTATTCACCTTTTATTTGTCTGGAAATTTCAAATATTTAAATTCTTTTAAAGAAATACAGTGTGAATACACACAGACACACACACAGGCACACACACAGACACAGACACAGACACAGACACAGACACAGACACACACACACACACACACACACACACACACACATATATATATATATATATATATATATATATATATATATATATATATATATATATATATCCTATCATGACAAAGATATTGAGTAGGATAGCTAATATAAACATAAGTACATGGAATGGGCTCACTAGGGATAAAACCCTTTAAATATTGGAAGCTAATACAAATTTATAGAATTTGGAATTTCTTTTAAGTGCTCAAGTTTTGTCTTTGACAGTAATCAGTTTATTTTCTTGGAAGTGGCAGCCTTCCTTCCCTCTGTGTTTTAGCACAAAGATATCTTGCAAATTTCCAGATCTAAATAACCATAGTTAGTCATTTTTCCAATAAAATGAATATCCCAATTTTTAAAAATAATGGCTTGCTCAATGCATAATTCAAAGAACTGTACAAATGTCCTTTAAATATAATTTTACCATCATATTTTATTATGCAATACAAGGTCTAATGCTCACTCTAAATTTCAAAACAGAGAATATAAAAAAGATGTTTATTCACAGGTTGAAATTTGATACTAATACTTTTTACCACTTAATCAAAGACCTTTTAAAGTGAACCTAGGTTTTTGTCCAAGTGCCTTTGTGTGATTAGAAAGAATATAATAGCGCTTGGTTGTCCAGCTTCAAGTTTTGCTAAAGTGTCAAGAATTTTTCCCACCATTCCATTCGTATCATTCCAGGTTCAGAGACTACTTTTTGTGAATGTTTTTATAGTGCCCTCAGGGATCCAAAAAAAAAAAAAAACCAAAAGAGAAAAGCTCTGAATGCTCATTCCTGAGTAAACTAGAACAACTGGCTTTTGTCTTCCAAAAACATCCTCTTGGATAACAAAAAGTGTGTGACTCACTCTTACAAAGAAATCTTACTAGTGTAAGATTTTTGCCCCAGGTTTGTGCCAGGCATTGTGTTGAGGTCTGGGATGAAAGTAATTGGCAGGAAAGATCTGTGTCTTGTTCTCATGTTGCCTGGCCTAGGAGCTGAGACTGACAGCCGCGTGTAAACGGAAGTTGTGACAAGAGCTGTGTGGGAAACAAATGGCATAGAAAAAGGAAGGGATATTAGCAAAAGTGCTTGGATCATTTGGATCAGTAGGTCTCAAATTTCAGTGGGCAGCAGAATCCCTTAGAGAGCTAAGTGAAGAATAGAGAAGGAGGGAGAGTCTGGGCTTCTGTGGCTTTATAATATGATTGCCAAAAATTTAGAAGTACTACTTGAAGTGTAGTACGCAGTGCAAAGCTCTCAAAGAAGGTGGCCTTAAAAGGTAGTCTGGATGCTGACTGGGGCCTGATATGACTGTCTCCTGAGAGGCTCTGCCAGAGCCTGACAAATATAGAGGCAGATGCTCACAGCCAGCCATTGGACTGAGCTCAGGGGTCCCCGATGGGGGAGTTGGAGAATGGAGTGAAGGAGCTGAGGGGGTTTGCAGCCCCGTGGGGGGAGCAACAGTGTCAACCAGCCCGAACCCCAATATCAACCAGCCAGACCCCCCAGAGCTCCCTGATACTGGACTACCAACCAAAGAGTACATATGGAGGGACCCATGGCTCCAGCTGCATATGTGGCAGAGGATGGCCTTGTTGGACATCAGTGGGAGGAGAGGCCCTTGGGCCTGAGGGTACCCCAGTGTAGGGGAATGCCAGGGCAGGAAGGTGGAACTGGGTGGGTGCCTGGGGGAGCATCCTCATAGAGGCAGGGGGAAAGGGGATGAAATAGGGGGTTTCCGGAGGGAAGACTTGGAAAGGGGATAACATTTGAAATGTAAATAAAGAAAATAGCCAATAAATGAAAAAAAGAAATAATAAAAAAAAAAAGGTAGTCTGGATTCATTTTTTATTCAATAGGGAAGCCAGGCTGCACTTTGACTTTGGATGAGATTTATTGGAGGTGATGCGGTGATGCTATTCTGCTGAAGGCCCACCTGTAGGACTGGCAAGTTCACCGAGTCACTAAGTGAGCCCATTCCATTGCATTATTTTATGTGTATGGGTGTTTTGCTTGCATGTATAACTGTGTGCCATGTGCGTGCCTAGTATACATGAAAGCCAAAAGAGGGCATGGGATCCTCTAGAACTGGAGTTCCAGATTGTTTTGAGCTGCCATGTGGGTGCTGGGAGTCCAGAAAAAAGCAGTCAGTGCTCTTACCCACCGAGACCTGCATTCTATTTCTTATTACAAAAATATTTTATTACAGAAGTTAACAGCTTCAGGTTCCTTTAGAAAATATAAGTTTTGAGCATAGATTGTTATATAAGATATTCAAAAGTCTCATCATAGAATATTTATCTCTTTAAAATTGGACATACATACCAATTGACTCCAATACCAAATGATCAGCCCTAAAACATGCATACAATTAACATTATACAGATGGAGGAGGTTGTATTTAGAAAGAATAGATATATAGAAATGTATATATACATATGTATATATATAAATATATAGGTATATTCATGTAACAACAATTAATGCAAAAGAGGCCATGAATTTTAAAAAGAGCAAGGGGACATATGGGAGAGTTTAGAAGGAGTAAAGGGAAAGGAGAAATTATAGAATTATACTATAATCTCAAAAATAATCTGATCAGATATCTAAAATATGCAAAAGATTTAGATGTGCTTACAGACACTTAAAGTCCTATTTTTAAAGAAACAAATGGGACAGATTGCACATGTTTAAAAACTTTTGCCCTAACAGAATATCTTTCTCACAGTATCTTTTTGCATGCTCAGTAGACTACAAATGTTCTCCAAAATTTGCTCCATTGTATTGCTAAGGTTAACAACCAGAATGACATTTCAAATTAATTCTCAAAGTACATGTGCTAATAAGATTATCTCCCCTTAAGGGTTTTCATTAAATATAATTGTAAAAATTACATTTCTTTAACTAAGGTCAGTAAAAGAAATTAAAGTATTTAATATCTGATTCTTATATAATTAAGTGCAGAATCAGAGGAAGAGAGGTCCAGCTGGAGAGACTAGTGACTGGATTAGGGTGGGATGGAAAGGAGGACTGGAGTCTTCAAGGATCTGGGAGGGCCGGGTAGTGAAAATGCAGTGACAAAGAAATAAATGAACATAGACATTTTCTGGGAAGTCGGGCAGGGGTTCCCCCATGTTGACCTTTGAGGCTATTGGAAGAAGTGTGGTTTTTATTCTCAGTGCATTTAGAGGGCATTAATAGTGCCTGTTTATCAGTAGTGGTCTGCAAAGACAACCCTGAGTCAATATATCATAAAATTATGTCATTGCCTATCATAAAATTTAGTCATTATTAATGACTACATCTGCCAAATATATGATTGCATTGATTTCTTTTCCATTTAATTGGTATAAATTAGTTCCTGAAGTTTGCTCAACTTTGACAAGTCAAAAAAAAAAAAAAAAAGAAAGAAAGAAAAAAAGAAAAAAAAAGAAAAGAAAGAACAAATGAACCTGGATGAATTTGTCCATATAAAAAGAGTATTCTGGGGACTGTCAACTTTGATAGAACTAACATTTTGCTGGCTCTTGTTTTGTTCTACCATATTTTTGCATTGTTAGTTCCCAACCTTTGTTTTGTTTTGTTATGTTTTGTTTCCTATTACTGTGATAAAATACTCTGACAAAATAAATTTGAGGGAGAAAATATTTTTTTAACTCATAGTCCATCATGATGGGGAAGTAAAGTCAGCAAGACCTTGAAGCAGCTTGCCCATTGTACCTAGAGACAGAATGAGGGATACGGGCTAGTACTCAATGAATTTTCTCTATTTTATATGTTCTGAGATCCTCTGCCCAATAAATGATCCAGTCAAAATTAAGGTGTGTCTTTCCACATAGGTTAATGTTATTAGGATAGTCTCCCACAGGCATACTCAGAGGCCCACATTCCAGGTGTTTCCTGCCACACAGCTTTCTCTGTTTCTCTGAAACTTCATATTCCTTCTTAAGTACAAGACAGCTCATGTGATAAGAATATGGACTATTCAAATCCCACGTCTCCTCCAATTGGTGTGATGACCTTTGCTAAGATCTGTAGCATCAAATCCACCACGTATGAATAGTGAATTATTGTGCCTACTTACAGAAAAAGCATGGAAGTCCAAAAAAAAATACTTAGTGCATGGCCTGCTATATAATACATTCTAAAAAGTTACCAATGTATCTTTGTTACACATTTAAAATGTTCATATTTACATCTTATGTTTTGTCCTCTTTCAACTTAAGGAATATATCGTCCATTTTCATATCTACTATGTCACCTTGCACTCTAAATATTTGCAGTCTTCTTGGTACAACTTGGAAACAGAGTAACACTCAAGGGGGAAGGGAAATTGCCACCTTTAAAGCCAATATGAAAATTGTTCAATGCCTTGTGGTGATGGCACACACTTTTAATCCCAGTACTTGGGAGTGGGGAGCAGAGGTAGGTGGACCTCTGGGTTTGAGACGTCCTGGTTCCAGAACAGTCAGGACTACACAGAGAAAGCAAGCAAACAAGCAAGAAACAAAGAAGCAAAGAAAAAACAAAGAAAGAAAAACTGTTCAAGTGTGTGGGTGAATATAAGTAAACTTGCCAAAAATTGGATAGGCATTCAAGTTGACAGCACTGTGAGCAAATATGTGAGTCAAGAATGTTCACTGCTTATTTGCTATTGTACAATTAGAATTAGGGGATTTGTATGTGGAAGTATTTGGGGAAGTTTGTTAGTATTAAACTAGAGTGTATCTTCATCAGCAAGATCTTAAGTTTGGAGGGTAATGTTTTGTTTCTGTGAGCTTTAGCCTAAGAGAAATATACAATCAAAGCAAAGTTGCATCAAGGTTGATCCAGCAATACTCTGTAGACTTGGGGGCAGAGGGAGTCAGTATTATGACACCTGTTCCTTGAATTAGGCAGCAGTTGTGGAAATGGAAGACTTGAGCCAAGAGGAGATCAGCAGGACTTTGTGATTGCATCTTAAATCAAAGCAAGGACTAAACAATTAACTTGAAATTATCATGAGGAAAAGAAAAGCATCCTGCTTTGCATATTTGCTGCCCTCCTGCTATACTTAAAACAACAAAAGTAGGCTGCATGGTCAGATATTTGGTTCTTGCTTCACAGAAATGGAAGGAGCTTAAGCGTGATGCGGGCTCCTTTATGCTATTTATCTAGCACAAGTAAAGCAATTGATAGGTGTCTGCTCATTTTAAGAGTATTTTTGCAATTAGACATAAAGCCTGATAGTCAAATCAAGACATTTTGTAGTAGCAAAATGAAAAAAGGAAATGATAAAGAAGACACTAGTCTGCTCATGTTTATTGTCTTTAAATTTGACTTCCACTTTAATACATCAAACAAATATTGCTTGCTCCTTATTCTGACCAGCGGCTCCTACCCTCCTCCTTCCATCAGTAAGCTCAATAACATTCCATTATTTACTTGGGCATCTCTGTTTCTTTGACCTGACAAAAGTCCAAATTTTTTCATAATCAAATGAATATTCCTTTAAATGCCACTGGAAGGAAATTATAGATATACATAAACTAAGAGTGTGAAGTTGTTCTCAGTAATAAAAACATGATATATTCTCTTCTCTAGTTCTGACCACTTCTTTGGCTCTTGTAATGGCTATTTTTATCCTTGGGCCACTTCAGTTTTGGCCGGAAAGCTAACTTTCAGTTTCCAGGGATCATTTCCAATGGCCTTTCCAAGTCCTGTGCATTTATAAAACACTAAGAATGTCTTAATATATAGTCGGTAAAATGAATCTACATCACAGCTTGAGTTCTGTAGCAGGATGAAACTATAGCAAGTGAAGAAACTCTCAGCACATATCTGCTAAGCAATCACAGCTCAGCTAGTCTCCCTTAAAACTGGGCAATCCTTACCCAAAGGACAAAAATCTAAAGAAATCAAAATTCCTGCTGTCTGTGGGGTTAGATGGAACTACTAAAAGTCCTATACTTTACCAATGGAAATGTGAACTGCTACAGCCACAGTGCAGAAACATCTGACGGTATCAACAATACTAAACATACATCCATGAGCCAGTCATAGCCCTTACTTTGGTAGATGGTTGTGTGATCATATTGACAAAACATTATGGAACTCTTTAACAGATCTGTACTTGCATGTATTTAAATTTCAACTCAGTTAGCATTATAAAAGTGACCACACACTGTTGCAGTAAATCTCCAACCCCAATAGCCCATGCAAAAAACACACAACTCAATTATAATATTTATAAGCTGCACGCCTAGATTGGGCAGATACATCACTACAGTACTCTATTCCCCAGCTATGAGATCCCTGGCTACTTGTGGCTTCTCCAGGCCAAGTAGTTCTGCTCCATCTTCCTTCTATCTCCTCTTCTGTCTTCCTGTCTCCTCCATCCACTCGTCCACCTCTCTTTTTCCTCTCTTCCCTCTCTCTAAAACCTCCAGCCCCCCTTTCCCTCCCATTGCCCAATCACAGGCTCTAGCCTTTATTTGACCAGTTAAAATGGGGAGAAGGTTCACATGAAATCACCTGAGTAGTGGTCCACTCCTTGTCAGGGCAGCTCCTCTTGAGTAAGTGAAATTAACATCAAAATACAAACAGCACCAGGGCAATCCACAACAACCTAGTGTAAACATTAAGTAGATACAGAAATCCAAAGTATAGGAAATAAAGGAGTCACTAAAAGTTATATTTTGTCTAGATTTAGAAGTGTATGAGACTCTGCTGCTTTAATTGAACTATCTATCTGAAAGGATAAATCATCCCCGTGTAATTAAAATAATTAGACTGGGCATATTGTTTATAATAACTAGATCTGCGAGCTACAAAGACACAAGCAGAGTTCAAGATGGAAATTATCTGCTGTTTCCTACTTCTATGAAATTGTCAAAAAATTAGTAATAATAAAGTGATTTGTCAAAATTATTTCTAAAATAGGACTAATTGACTTGCCACTCTCGTGTGACACCCATTCAACATGCTCCAACTGCCTGCATCATATGTCACTGCTCCTCACATTGAATAGAGCCCCTCCCTGCATTTTAATGAAAAGGTTATTCACATTTAAAGACTGTCATATTACATCTTCCTGCAATAGCAAAGTACCACAGACTGGGATAATTCAGAAATAAAAAAACCATATTTCACAGTTCCAGAATCTATAAATTCAAGATGAAGATGCCATCATATTGACTTATGCTCTCTTCTTTAAAGATAGAACTTGTTACTGGGCCAAACCATAGTAGAAGACATAGATTAATGTCTGCATCCGCGTCTATAAGGGTATTGAGTTCATTCATGAGAAAGGAGTCTTCATGACCTAGTCTCTTTCTAAAGTCTCCACCTTCTAATACAATTTCCTTGGGGTTGAAGGCCCAGTGTATGCATATGGAATAGTGCATCCATTAAAACCACAGCAAGAATCTACAGGGATTTAAAAAAAAAAAAAAAGATGTAGATCTTCCAGCCCATAGCAGCCTAGCTTTCCTCAACAAGATCAGTAATAAACTGTGAAAAGGATTTCTTAAGTCCCATGGTGGATTTAAATGTTCTAACAGGGATCTATGAATCCTGTGATACTAGGCATTTTTACATATATATTAGTGTTTGCCTGGGAAAGAAAACAAAGCTTTACTGCAAGGATTACTCCTGGTGTAGTATAGGATTGATATACCTACACCCTGAAAACCAGCACCAAGTTAAGGAAAAGGCCACACTTCCCATAACCTGCTCCTGCTAGTGATGTAGAACTTGCCTGTTGGTAACTCTGGCTTTAAAACTCCTTGAGAGTCTTGGTGAACTGTAATAACTGGATTTCAGCCCTGGGTGTTTACATTTAATCTTCCTTCTATTTTCTTTCTACTTTATCCTGGTCTCTCTTTCAGATCTGATTTGAGGCCTCCAGCTTCTTCTGGTTCCCTCTCGACTTTCCTTACAGATGCTCTTCATATTACCCCTCTTGCATAGCTAATCCTACCATAGTGTCTAATTCATGGAAAATATGGATTAAAGAAATAATACTAGGTATGACATGAGAATACAAGAAGTAGGATGTGAAACTGGGACTCAGGCATTTACTATCCGCTATGTAAAGAGGACACTGTACTGGCTGAAAGGCAGTGCATAACTAACCCCTGTGTGAATCAGTTGCTAACGTCTTCAGGAATAGAAACTTGAGAGAATGTCCCAATAGAGGAGCTCGGGGGCAGAGATACGATGGACCACTCCCTCTAATGGGAAAAAAAGCAAAACAAACACATCTGTGCTGTCTCTTACTACTAGACCAGATGGTGTTACAGTTGTCAGTGATGAAAAACTATGTAGCATGGATATTATGATCCAATGGGAGAAAAAGAGGGTAAGACTTAGGAGTCTAGAGCAAGAACTTATAGTCTGAGCCTAGACCACAGGGCTCCATAGCCAGGAGAAAAGCTAGCCTCCTAGAAGG
The DNA here is from genome assembly GCA_028551405.1 of Uromys caudimaculatus. Classification (NCBI taxonomy): domain Eukaryota; kingdom Metazoa; phylum Chordata; class Mammalia; order Rodentia; family Muridae; genus Uromys; species Uromys caudimaculatus. The sequence goes on along the minus strand of CM052722.1, from coordinate 8,681,761 downwards.
GTGGACAAGACCATGAGTGGAGGTAAGATGAGCACCACTGCTCAGCAGGACCCGCCCGGAATCCTCAGGACACAGGAACTAAGGAGCAGCCTGGGACAGGAGACTTCCTGTTTCTATGTGTGGCTGGGAACCTCAGCCTGTGCCACAGGGATCCATAGCCAAATAGTGCCGGGAGAAAGCTAGCCTCCAAGGAATGTAGACAAGCCTATGAGCAGGGGTAAGGCCAGCACCTCTGCTCAGAGGGGCCCACCCAGAACCCTCAGGACACAGGGACTGAGGAGTGGACTTCCGGTTTTCCTTCTGCAGCCTGGGAGCTGATTCTGTGACACAGAGCTCCAACTCAAATAGTGCCAGGAGAAATCTGATCTCCCAGGAGTGCTGACATACCTTCAAGCACAGGCAAGACCACCACTTCTGTTCAAATTCCTGGATCAAGAGGGACTCTTGCAGAGCCACCAAGACACAGGAACCAAGGAACAACTGGGCATAGAATCTTTTGGTTTCTGTCTGCACCCCAGAGCTGACCCTATACCACAGCTCTCCAAACCCAAATTCCTCTCAGAGAGAGCTGGTCTCCAAGGAGTACTGACACAGAGGCTTGCAGGAGGAACAAGCCACAGTCAGAGAGAGCAAGGCCAGCTAACAGCAGAGATAACCAGATGGTGAAAGGCAAGGGCAAGAACATAAGGAACAGAAACCAAGGCAACTTGGCATCATCAGAACCCAGTTCTCCCACCACAGTGAGCCCTGGATATCCCAACATACCAGAAAAGCAAGGCTCACATTTAAAATCATTTGTCATGATGATGATAGAAGATTTTAAGAAGGAAATAAATAACTCCCTTAAAGAAATACAAGAGAACACAGGTAAACAACTAGAAGCCCTTAAAGAGGAAACACAAAAATCCCTTAAAAAATTGCAGGAAAACACAAATAAACAGGCAGAATTAAAGGAAAACACAATCAAATAGACGAAGGAAATGAACAAAACCATCCAGGAACTAAAAGTATAAATAGAAACAGTAAAGAAATCACAAAGGGAGACAACCCTGGAATTAGAAAACCTAGGAAAGAGATCAGGAGCCATAGAATTAGAAAACCTAGGAAAGAGATCAGGAGCCATAGAATGCAAGCATCACCAACAGAATATAAGAGATAGAAGAGAGAATCTCAGGTGTGGAAGATACCATAGAAAACATTGACACAACAGTCAAAGAAAATGCAAAATGCAAAAAGTACCTAACCCAAAACATCCAGGAAATACAGGACACAATAGGAAGACCAAATCTAAGGATAATAGGTATAGAAGAGAGTGAATATTCCCAACTTAAAGGACCAGTAAATATCTTCACCAAAAAGAAGAAAACTTCCCTAACCTAAAGAAGGAGATGAACATAAACATTCACGAAGCCTACAAAACTCCAAATAGATTGGACCAGAAAAGAAATTCCTCCCATCACATTATAGTCAAAACACCAAATGCACAAAACAAAGAAAGAATATTAAAAGCAGTAAGGGAAAAAGGTCAAGTAACATATAAAGGCAGACCTATCAGAATTACACCAGACTTCTCACCAGAGACTATGAAAGCTAGAAGATCCTGGGCAGATCATACAGACCCTAAGAGAACACAAATGCCAGCCCAGGCTGCTATACTCAGCAAAACTCTCAATTATCATAGATGGTGAAACCAAGATATTCTATGACAAAACCAAATTTATACAATATCTGTCCACAAATTCAGACCTACAAAAGATAATAGATGGAAAATGCCAACACAAGGAAGGAAACTACACCCTAGAAAAAGCAAGAAAGTAACCTTTCAACAAACTGAAAAGAAGATAGCCACACAAACATAAGAATAACATCGAAAATAACAGGAAGCAACAATCACTATTCCTTAATATCTCTTAACATCAATGGACTCAATTCCCCAATAAAAAGACATAGACTGACAGACTGGATCCATAAACAGAACCCAGCATTTTGCTACATACAGGAAACATACCTCAGAATTAAAGACAAACACTACCTCAGAGTAAAGGGCTGGAAAATAATTTTCCAGGCAAACAGTTCCAAGAAACAGGCTGGAGTAGCCATTCTAATATCGAATAAAATCAACTTTCAACCAAAAGTAATCAAAAAAGATAAGGACACTTAATACTCATCAAAGGAAAAAATCTACCAAGAAGAACTCTAGATTCTGAACATCTATGCTCCAAATGCAAGGGCACCCACATTCATAAAAGAAACTTTGCTAAAGCTCAAAGCACACATTGCACCTCACACAATAATAGTAGGAGACTTCAACACCCCATTCTCATCAATGGACAGATATTAGAAACACAAACTAAACAGAGACACAGTGAAATTAACAGATGTTATGGACCAAATGTATTTAACAGATATTTATAGAACATTTCATCCTGAATTAAAAGAATATACCTTCTTCTCAGCACTTCATGGTACCTTCTCCAAAAGTGACCATATAATCGGTCACAAAACAAGCCTCAACAGATACAAGAAGATTAAAATAACCCTATGCCTCCTATCAGATTACTATGGATTAAGGCTGGTCTTCAATGGCAACAATAACAACAGAAAGCCCACATACACATGGAAGCTGAACAATGCTCTACTCAATGATAACTTGGTCAAGGAAGAAATGAAGAAAGAAATTAAAGACTTCCTAGAATTTAATGAAAATGAAAGTACAACATACCCAAACTTATGGAACACAATGAAAGCACTGTTAAGAGAAAAACTCATAGCTCTGAATGCCTCCAAAAAGAAACTGGAGAGAGCATACACTAGCAGCTTAACAGCACACCTGAAAACTCTGGAAAAAAATAGAAGCTAATAAACCCAAGAGGAGTAGAAGGCAGGAAATAATCAAACTCAGGGCTGAAATCAATCAAGTAGAAACAAAAAGAACTAGACAAAGAATCAACAAAACCAGGAACTGGTTCTTTGAGAAAAATCAACAAGATAGATAAACCCTTAGCCAGACTAACCAGAGAGCACAGAGACAGGATCCAAATTAACAAAATTAGAAATGAAAAGGGAGACATAACAACAGATTCTG
>CM052722.1:8665313-8678576 GCA_028551405.1 Uromys caudimaculatus | reverse complement strand
CCAGGTCCAGATGGGTTCACTGCAGAATTCTATCAGACCTTCAAAGAAGACCTAATACCAATACTCTTCAATCTATTCCACAAAATAGAAACAGAAGGAACACTACCCAATTCCTTCTATGAGGCCACAATCACACTGATACCAAAACCTCACAAAGACGCAACAAAGAAAGAAAACTTCAGACCAATTTCCCTTATGAATATTGATGCAAAAATACTCAATAAAATTCTCGCAAACCGAATCCAAGAACACATCAAAACGATCATTCATCATGATCAAGTAAGAGTCATCCCAGGGATGCAGAGATGGTTCAACACCCGGAAATCCACCAATGTAATCTGCAGGGGGCCAGCCCCGGTGGGGGGGGGTTGTTCTTCTTCCTTGTGGGTTCTTCTTGAGGCAACAGAGGGGGAAGAGCTTCAGCAGAGGGTAAGACTTTATCTTAAGATTCGGGGGTAAGACTTTGTCTTACGAGATATTTAGGGTTGCTGTATAATAATAAATTGTTTACTTATTTAAGTCTAAGTTACTATGCTACTGTAGCTGACCTGTCTTCTGTGATCCTCTGAGGCCAGAAACTGCAGTCTTTGGCACTTAGCACCTCATCCTAAAACAGCTGGAGATAAAGTAAAGGATTAATTGCTAGAGCCCTTTCCCTTTTGTCCAGATGCCTCTTGCTTGTTCGGCTAGGGGGAAGTTTGGAGCAATAAACTTCGGTTAAACCAGGAGAAGAGAATAACACTCGCAGAAGGAAAAACTTTTACATAAGCAAATATGCATAAACTCACATAAGTTCATATACAGATTCATACAAGCACATTTATTCATTTCCATATAAACCAGCTGGACCCAGCTTGCATGCATTCGCATAATTTCATACTTACACACACATGCATGCATCCTCACAATTACATACACACACACACACACACACACACACACACACACATATCCATACTTACATATGCATATGGAGCAAAAGACCAAGCACCAAGCACCAGTGCAGGAAGAACTTACTCATCTGTATGAAAAATTAGCTCCAATCTTTATTGCATAGTGAAAGAAAAAGCTTCTATCTTTTTAATGCTAAATGAATTAAACCTATGTTTGTAAGAATAAAGCTTTGTTCCTTTTAATAAGTCTAAGCCTGCCTTGTCCTTACCATAGGACCTGTTCTCTCCCGTGGTCAGGAGAAGGCTGCCTGCTCCTTCTGCACTCTGCAGTGTCTTCTGTTTTCCTCCTTCCCTCTGCATTCTGCACATTGCTCTCTTAGTTTTTTTTTTTTTATGTTACCTATAGTTTCTAAGTTATTCCACTCTGCATTCTCCTTCTACTCTTGGTCTCTTCTCCTGCTCTGATGTCACAATAATGCTCTAACTCTCAATGTCTTTTCTCCCAATGCTGTGCCTATACTTCTAAGTTCTTCTTGGGTTCAGTTCTGTCTAAAAACTTCTCCTCACCTCAGTTCTTCTCAGCTCAGTTCCTCTCAGCTCCGACCCCTTCAGCTCAGTCCTGACTCTTCTCTCAGCCCTCTCTTCAGCTCAGCCCCCGACTATGACTCTTCCCTTTGTCCTCAGCACTTAAACATCTTTCAGAATACATGATCACATGTTACAAAGTTCATCACAAGTTCACACAAAAAATCAAATCATAAATTGAAATAGAAGTTTACAACAGAGAATGTTTACATGCATATCCATTAAGAGTAATTATCTGGCTAATCATCCATCACCTGTCTCAGCTCCACAGGTTCATTGAAGGTTTAAAACCATAATTATTAGTGAAGTTTTGTATAGATAAACCCAGTCAACATTTTATCTTCTGTCCTATCATCAATAATAAATGGTTAGTTCCCTTTTTATGACCTTTGGTAAATTGTTTTACAACCTCTTGGAATGTGCTCTGAGTAGGAGAAAGTCTGGTTATTATCTAAGAGCAATTAACTGATGACACTTGGGGTGACTGGCAGAGTTCACATTGCAGTTTTGACTATCAGAAAAGGACCTAAGAGCAGTCCCACTATAAAAGAGTTTAATAATCACTGATATAATTTTAGGAATTCTTATAGAATCATAATAAAGACTTAAGTCATCTATTTGTCTATATAGCATCACTACAAGACAGTACATCTCCGTGGATCTGCAGAGATCTGCTCCAAAGGGGTGTGCTACTACTTAGTGAATGTTTAATAATAATGTTTAATAATAACAGGAAAAGCATATCAATAGCAGGAATCTTTCCTAAAATAAATCCCTTACAGCCTTGCTTCATAAGGGCTCACCTATTGCAGATTATATAATAATCCCAAGCAGGTCATTTCAGAATGATCACCTGCTAGTTTTTAGCTTGTCCCATTATGTCTCCCGACAGTAAGCCACAACATAAACAAACTCAAAGAAAAAAACCACATGATCATTTCATTAGATGCTGAAAAAGCATTTGACAAAATTCAACATCCCTTCATGATAAAAGTCTTGGAAAGATCAGGAATTCAAGGCCCATACCTAAACATAGTAAAAGCAATATACAGCAAACCAGTAGCCAACATCAAACTAAATGGAGAGAAACTTGAAGCAATCACACTAAAATCAGGGACTAGACAAGGCTGCCCTCTCTCTCCCTATCTATTCAATATAGTACTTGAAGTTCTAGCTAGAGCAATTAGAAAGCAAAAGGAGTTCAAAGGGATACAAATTGGAAAGGAAGAAATCAAAATATCACTATTTGCAGACGATATGATCATATACTTAAGTGATCTGAAAAACTCCACCAGAGAACTGCTGCATCTGATAAACAACTTCAGCAAAGTGGCTGGATATAAAATTAACTCAAACAAATCAGTAGCCTTTCTATACTCAAAGGATAAACAGACTGACAAAGAAATTAGGAAAATGACACCCTTCACAATAGTCACAAATAATATAAAGTATCTTGGTGTGACTCTAACCAAACAAGTGAAAGATCTGTATGACAAGAACTTCAAGTCTCTAAAGAAAGAAATCGAAGAAGACCTCAGAAGGTGGAAAGATCTGCCATGCTCATGGATTGGCAGGATTAATATAGTAAAAGTGGCCATCCTGCCGAAAGCAATCTACAGATTCAATGCAATCCCCATCAAAGTTCCAACTCAATTCTTCATAGACTTAGAAAGAGCAATTCTCAAATTCATTTGGAATAACAAAAACCCCAGGATAGCAAAAACTATTCTCAACAATAAAAGAACATCTGGGGGAATCAGCATTCCTGACCTCAAGCTGTACTACAGAGCAGTAGTGATAAAAACTGCATGGTATTGGTACAGTGACAGGCAGGAAGATCAATGGAATAGAATTGAAGACCCAGAAATGAACCCACACACTTACTGTCACTTGATCTTTGACAAAGGAGCCAAGACCATCCAGTGGAAAAAAAGACAGCATTTTCAACAAATGGTGCTGGCTCAACTGAAGGTCAACATATAGAAGAATGCAAATTGATCCTTTCCTATCTCCCTGGACAAAGCTCAAGTCCAAGTGGATCAAGGACCTCCACATAAAACCAGATACACTGAATCTAATAGAAGAGAAAGTGGGGGAAAGTCTCGAACACATGGGCACAGGGGGAAAGTTCCTGAACAGAACACCAATAAATTATGCTCTAAGATCAAGAATCGACAAATGGGACCTCATGAAATTGCAAAGCTTCTGTAAGGCAAAGGACACAATCAATAGGACAAAACGGCAACCAACATATAGGGAAAAGATCTTTACCAATCCTATGTCCAATAGAGGGCTAATATCCAATATATACAAAGAACTCAAGAAGTTAGACTCCAGAGAACCAAATAACACTATCAAAAAATGGGGAACAGAGTTAAACAGAGAATTCTCAACTGAGGAAACTCGAAGGACTGAGAAGCACCTAAAGAAATGTTCAATATCCTTAGTCATCAGGGAAATGCAAATCAAAACAACCCTGAGATTCCACCTCACACCAGTCAGAATGGCTAAGATCAAAAACTCAGGTGACAGCAGATGCTGGCGAGGATGTGGAGAAAGAGGAACACTCCTCCATTGCTGGTGGTATTACAAGCTGGTACAACCACTCTGGAAATCAGTTTGGCAGACCCTCATAAAATTGGACATAATACTACCTGAGGACCCAGCTATACCACTCCTGGGCATATACCCAGAAGATGCTCCAACATGTAATAAGGACACATGCTCCACTATGGTCATAGCAGCCATATTTATAATAGCCAGAAGTTGGAAACAACCCAGATGTCCCTCATCAGAGGAATGGATACAGAAAATGTGGTACATTTACACAATGGAGTACTACTCAGCTATTAAGAACAATGACTTCATGAAATTCACAGGCAAATGGATGGAACTTGAAAATATCATCCTGAATGAAGTAACTCAGTCACAAAAGAATGAACATGGTATGTGCACACTAATAAGTGGATGTTAGCTCAAAATTTGGGAATACCCAAGATTCAGTTCACAGCAACAGTTCAACTGAGTGTGGGGTCCCAGATGGAGGAGTTGGAGAAGGGTCTGAAGGAGCTGAGGGAGTTTGCAGCCCCATGAAGGGAGCAACAGTGTCAACTGGCCTGATCCCCTGGTGCTCCTGGAGAGTGGACCACCAACCAAAGAATACACATGGAGGGACCCATGATGTTGGCCACATATGTGGCAGAGGAGAGCCTTGTTGGCCATCAGTGGGAGGAGAGGCCCTTGGGCCTGAGGGTGTTAGATGCCCCAGTATAGGGGAATGCCAAGGAGGGAAGATGGGAGTGGGTGGATGGGGGAGCACCCTCACAGAGGCAGGGGGAGGGGGAGGGGATAGGGGGTTTCCAAAGAGGAGACCTGGAAAGGGGAAAACATTTGAAATGTAAATAAAGTATCAAAAAATAACTTATAGTCTACAATAATTAATGATATGTCTTAAGAAGCAGGTCCTAGTATGTTACTAGGCCATAAAAAAGATAGTGTACTTGACACTGGGTGGCAATCATCATCATCATCATCATCATCATCATCATCATCATGGAGCTCAAGTTATCTTTTATGAGTGCATGCCTTGTGGTAAACCAAGTTAGAAAGTCTGACAGGCCTGATGTCAATCAATCTTACCATGGAAATGTAACATCCAGGATGGAGCCTGACTGAAATCCAGGGACACAAGTGAGCTGTGTGAGCAGGTAGGCCAAACTCTCATGTCCTCCTTGTGAAGTACATTGGTACTCTCTCCACTCTTCTATAAATGTATAATTGTATGAGAAGAGTAAAGCCCCTGATTTGTTTTCAGAGGGGTCTGCTCAATACGTGAGTGAAAGCTATCAATGAATGATGGGGGCCTGAAAGATAGCTAGAAGGAGACATCTCTAAACATGTGGAGCTGAAGTAGCACCTCTGATCATCTATTGTTTGGGGCAACAGAAGTAGGCTGTGTTGAGAATACTTACAGATTCATGGGAAACTGACTTATTTTCTGGCCATGTGGTAGAAGGCTGAAAGAGAAATCTAGATAAAAGATAAGACGTTCCAGAAGAGAGGCTGGTGGAGAAAACTGTGAGAGTGAATTTAAGATGTAAAGATATTCCCATCACACAAAAAACTATCACCAGGACAGGAGACACCTTCCTACACAGAACACTCAAGCACTAAGATTATCAATTAGTAAATGAAAAGCTGAATAAACTGAAAATCTTCTGTAAGACAAAGGACACCTTCAATAGAACAAAATGACAGCCTACAGATTGGGAAAATATCTTCACCAACTCTACATCTAACAGAGGGCTAATATCCAAATATAAAGAACTCAAGAAGTTAGATACCAACAACCCAAATAATCCAATAAAAAAATGGAGTACAGAGCTAATCACAGAATTCTCAATAGAGGAATCTCTAATGGTCAAGAAACACTTAAAGAAATGTTCAATGTCCCTAGTCATCAGGGAAATGCAAATCAAAACAACTATGAAAATCTACATTACATCCATCTGAATGTCTAATATCAAAAACTCAAGTGACAGAACATGCTGAGGAGGATGTGGAGCAAGGGGGAACACTCCTTCATTGCTTGTGGGAGTGAAAACTTGTCCAACCATTCTGGAAATCAATCTGGCAGTTTCTCAGAAAACTGGGAATAGTTCTACCTCAAGGCCCAGCCATACCACTCCTTGGCATATACCCAAAAGGTGCTCCACCATCTCACAAAGACACTTGCTCAACTATGTTCATAGCTGCTTTATTCATAATAGCTAGAAACTGAAGAGAACCCAGATGTCCTTCTACTGAAGACTGGATTAAGAAAATGTGGTTCATTTACACAATGGAATGTTACTCTGCTATTATAAACAAGGACATCATAAAATTTGCAGGTAAATGGATGGAACTAGAAAATATCATCCTAAATGAGGTAGCTCAGATCCAAAAGGACATGCTTGGTGTGGACTCACTTATAATTGAATATTAGCTGTAAAGTAGAGGATAATCGTGCTACAACTCAAAGACCCAAAGAAACAAAAAGAAGCAAGGGAGGATTTTTAATCTTTCTCAGAGGGGGAAATAAGTTAGACATTGGATTTGGAGAGGGAGGAAACTACGTGGGAGAGGGGATGGGAAGGAAAAATGGGGGACGGGAAGGGAAATGGGTTGAAGATCAGGAATAGGGAAAGCTGGGGAGAGAGAATGGAAATCAGCTACAGGCATGGGGTCCTTTCTAAGACATACTAGTGACCTGGGATAGGGAGGCCCCAGAGAGTCTATGGGGGTGATTCTAGCTGAGACTCCTAACAGTGGAGTATATGGAGCCTGAAGTGCGCACTTCCTGTAGCCAGGCAGGACTCCCCATGGAGGAATAAAGATGCCAACACACCCACAAAACCTTCAACCCAAAACATGTCCTGCCTATGTGAAGTGTAGGGACAATGATGGAGCAGAGACGGAGGGAATGGCCAACAAACAACTGGCCCAACTTTAGATCTGTAGTTTGGGCAACAACCAATGCCTGACACTATTAATGACATTCTGACATGCTTGCAGACAGGAGCCAAGCGTGGCTAGACTCTGAGAGACCCACACAGCAGCCAATGGAAAGAGATGCAGAGACCCACACCCAAACCTTAGATGGAGTTGGGGAGACTTGTAGAAAAGTTAGAGAAGGATTGAGGAACTCGAAGGGGATAGGGATGCCACAAGAAAACCAACAGAGTCAACCAACCTGAACCCTTTGGGGGCTCCCACAGACTGATCCACCAGCCAGAGAAAGAATGGGCTGAACTTAGATCCCCTGCACATATGTAGTAGATCTGCAGCTTGGTCTTGATACAGGTCCCCCAACAACTAGAGCTGGGGCTGTCCCTGAATCTATTGCCTGCCTGTGGAACTTGTTCTCCTAACTAAGCTGCCTTGTTTGTCCTCAGTGGGAGAAGATGCACCTAGTCCTGTAGTGACTTGATGTGCTAGGGTGGGGTGATACCTAAGGGGCGGCTCCCCCCTTCTCAGAGGAGATGGGGAAGTGGAGATGGGGGAGGAACTCTGTGAAAGTGGGACCAGGAAGGAGGGACTGCATTTGGATGTAAAATGAATGAATGAATAAATAAATAAATAAATAAATAAATAAATGAAAAATTATCACCAGTAAACACCCATCACAGAAAATGCCACTAATCACCTAAGAAGGTATAGTGATTTGGCCACTTAGCCAGCCTTCCACACCATTTACAACCAGCACAACAGGCACAACATACAGGATGCTCATGGTTGCAAAGACATTTCCCCAGGGTGATCTAGCTAAAGATGTGTTTGAATGGTCAGCAATGTTAGCAATAGTGACAAATACTTACCTTCTCAGGTATGACTCATAGCTTTTCCTCTTGGTCACTTGGTGTCTTAGTTAGGATTTCTATTGCTGTGAAGAAACACCATGACCACAGTAACTCTTATAAAGGACAACATTTAATTGAGGATGGCTTGCAGTTCAGAGGTTTAGTCTATTTGCCATCACAGCAAGAAGCATGGCAGCATGCAGCCAGACATGGTGCTAGAGGAGCCAAGAGTTCTACATGTTGATCCACAGACAGCAGAAGGGGACTGTGTGCTACACTAGGTGTAGCTTGAGCATATGAGATGTCAAAGTCTGCCCCCAGAGTGACACAGCTACTCCAGCACCACACAAACTCTAACAAAGGCATAGCTCCTAACCATGCCACTCCTTACAGAACAAGTATTTAAACACATGAGTCTATGAGGGCCATACCTTTTGAAACCCCAATACTTCATTTTAAATTGACAATATTGGGCCCTTCTGTAAGGGGTTAGCAAAACCTACTGCCTTAATTTTCTATTGCTGTGACAAAATACTATGACCAAGGCAACTTATGATAAAAGGCATTAAATTGGGAGGGGGGCTTGTTTACAGTTGTAAAAGGCTAGTATATGACCATCAGAGCAGTGAGTGTGCTGACAGGAAGACATGATGCTGGATGGGTAGCTGAGAGGTTATACATAATCTGAGAGAGAGAGAGAGAGAGAGAGAGAGAGAGAGAGAGAGAGAGAGAGAGAGAGAGAGAGAATTGGGCATGGGCTTTTGAGATAATTTTCCCAAACAGCTCACCAACTGTTGACCAAGCAAATTGAGGCAAAACTTATTTGCAAGAGAGAGAGGGTCTGACTTTATCCAATGAGCAACTATTGTATTTTGAATCCAGTTATACCTGATTCCAGCAATCATAAGTTGTAATCATCATGACTACCTCTAAGTATCCCTGCTCTGTTTCCTTTACATAGTTTTACTGAATACTACAAATAAACAACAACATGCCAGTGGTATGTGTTTATGGCCAGATGTGCCGCTGTCAGGACTACGAATGTACCTAATATTTTTTACTTCACCTTAAAATAAACCAGGTACATCTCAGCTCAGATGAAAGCTATATTTATCCTAACCACTATATAAATCTTCTTCTTATGACCTGAATTTCAGTGATCCATTCACTGGTCTTCCTGATACCTACATTACACTTTTATTTGTGAGTCCCAAATGAATGGAACTCTGCAATTTGTATCTTTTTGCCTCATTGTTCCCATAACGCCTTGTGGCCAGTTCTCATATACTAGGACTCAATTTTTCCACACCACCTGCTACTTGGATGGTTCTCAGTACTCCTTTGCCTAATGATAACCATGAATGGACAAGTAGCCTTAGAGAGGATGATTGTCAAAGACTTAATTCACTCCAGGATGACAGACATCTCAGGTCAAACTACATGATAAAGCCAGTAAGACCTGTCTGGATGACGGTTCAGGGTGACAGAAAATTGGAAGGGCTGGCAGTCGAGAAGAAAATAGGCAGCAACTGCAGCCCCAAGTCCAATCTAGTCCCAAGGCTTGTAATTCGTCTCATTAATCTTCTCTTTCTGAATTTGACCATGGAGGAAAATCTGGTCTATGATTCATAGGGTTTCACTCAAATCGCATCTACGCCTACCTCCATTTTCCTCAAAGGCCTTTCTCTAAATTAATCTGTCGTGTAGACAATCCGATCTCAGAGGATCTGAAACAACATATATTGCATTGTATACTTAAATGTCTGTAACTAAAGAGAAAACAGATAATAGCCCATCTGCTGCATGCCAAATTTGCATTGCTGCCTTGCAAGAACCAGAAAGAGAACATGAATGAGTTCTTGACTAAACTGCAGACACCTATTGCTATACCTCTAACACTTTACTACAGCATTGGAAAAAATGAGTTAATGCTGGGAGTAAGTTTAACCCTCCCCCTCAAAATAAATTCTCTTTACTCTGACCAGGTAAGTCACTCTTCCAACAGAGTCCAGCCTTGTTGTCTAAACAATTGGCACGGGTTTAGAATGTCACAGAAGGAATTAACCTGGAGAAAATGTCTGCTTTAAATTTACTTATTAAAAGAATACATTAGAGAACTAAAAAATCTTCCTCTATCATCTAAGACTGCAATGTTATCAGTCACTCAAAGAAAGTAAAATGTACTGCAAGCACAAAGGCACGCACTTTCTCCGTCCTGAAAAAGACATTGACAAGGCTAGATGGTTATAAACCATTTCTAGAGAAAAATTAAATACATACATTTCAGGGTTTAGACAGTTACAGTTGGATATATATAGTGTTCTCTCTCCCCAGCTAGTCTTGAACATTTTCTATGACATTAATTGTGTTCTGCTGGAAGAGAGGGGACGGTAGCTACCTAATCTATATGTTCCCCATGGGAGAGGATTTTAGAGGATGGCGACTCCCTTCTCTTATATTAGTGACAGAACTAATTCAGAGAGCTCCTCCTTGACCTAATTATTCATGTATGTATTATTAGAAATAATCCCAAGATTTTAGAACATAATAAAATATAAGTAGTGTCAAGCAAAATCCATATTCTCTCCTTGTCCCATCCCATTTTGTTCTGGGTTTCTACACCTCAAAACAATTAAGTAGTTTGGGGAGGGGTCTAAATCAGTCCATAAAATACTCTCCTAGAAACTATAAGGGCCAAAATTTGATCCTTAGGATTCACGTTACAATGTTGAGTGTAAGATGTGAGCTTGTGAACACTGAGCTGGAGAGGCTGAGACAGGAGAATTTCTGACCAGACAGTTTACCACAATTGCTGGGCTCAAGGCAAATGCAATATGTTGTCTCAGTGAGCATGGATGGCGTCCCTGAGGAAGACGGTTGAGGTTGCCTTTGAGCCTACCCATGCAAACACCTACACACGTCTGTGAACACATGCAAACATACACAAACATACTTTAAAAGTGGAATGAAACCTTACTTTATGGTGTTTCAGGGCCCCAGCCCCTCCAGATGCCAACACAGTTTTTTGTAGCTGACTGCATGGATTTTTCACAGTCAGATGTGAGAAGAGGCTGAGGCTGGGATCTGGAGTCTAAGCAGAAGTGAAGCCTTTTCATGCAAGCACAGAAATGAACAAATGGTCTGCCATGACACATCTGTGAAGCATTCAGGTATTGGTAGAAAGATTTGGGGATAAAGAGGCTTGTGGTAAAAAGCACCCTGATGAGAGCTCTCCTCATTTTGTGCCCATAGCTATCTTCCCCAGGGGCCACAATTCTGTGCTTGTTCTGTTTGGGACAAAAATAAATGTATTAGGGGTCCATGCCAGCACTTCAATTGAATTAATCAGTAGATTCAATTCCATCAAGTGACCCTAGATCAAGCATGTAATCTTTAGTACCTATAAATTTAGCCATTTGTAAAACTAATACCATGTCACTGCCCAAGTTTGAAGTGAGTCAGTGTTACAATGAGCAAAAATAAAGTCTATGATGTATCAAATCTTTCAACGTTATTAAAAGAAGATGTAGTAGCTCTGGTGAAGAAGATACTTTGAACAGTGACTACTTAGACAGGGACAGACCAAATGTTACTAGTTTATATTACTATTTTAAAGAAAGTAATAAACTTGTGTCACTAGAACAATTCATCACATGGCATTGTCTCTACAGGAACACATTTCCTAGAACTTCAATAGATGAATGGCGTGATAAACTTCAGCCCGTGAAAGAAAGCATGTAGTCCTGAGCAATCCTCTTTAAACTTCATTTTTTTTTCTTCTCCATGCATGAACCTCTATCCTGTAAACAAGCAAGCCCCAACAGGGGTTCCTTTCCAAAAATGCCTGAATGACAACAATCCACGTACTACAACTCATGATTCTGTGAGACTCTTTCCCAAATGCTTTATTTCACCATTTTCTTCTGACTCTCTAACACCTATGCTCTCAAACCAATCTGCCTTCAGAAGTCTCTTCTAGGGGGACAGAAAGAGGACAATCATAGGATAGCCCATTTGAGAGGAAATCTTGAGGGGAAACTGTCAAATTTCAAGAAGCTAGGCTCCATCCCAGTGTGATCTGGCTCCTGTCTGCCCGCCACATTACATAGTGATACGCTTAAAACATGTTTTTAGTGCTTTGGCCGCTTATTATGGTGAGTGGTGGTTTTCTTTTTCTTTTTCCAAAACAAAGTCATTTGACAGGGAAGTAACAATAGCCTCTGTTTCTCCTGGGTCAACCACACCTCCAACAGTAATTGAGTTGGAAGAGTTCCAAAATTCATCCAAATTTGTCCATGGTGATATTAATTAGAAACTTTCTTCTCTTTCTTTCGTCTTTCTTGGTTCGTTTTTATTGAGACAAGTTCTCACTAAGTGTCTCAGGCATGCCTTGAACTTGCCAGCCTCCTTTTTCTGCTGCCCAAGTACTGGGAACCATAAGCCTCTTTATCCTCAAATCTTGCTACCAAAACCTGAATGCTTCACAATGATGTCACAGCAGGCCTTTAATTCATTTCTGTCTGTTGTAAAAAGCCTTCACTTCTGCTTAGAATCCAGAACAGAATGCTAAGTGTTTTGTTTCTTTTTAAATTTTACCAAACGCCTTGCAAAATAAATAGTTAGCAGAAAAAATGGATTTGAGTACATATTTTCGTTATTAAAGAAAAATCATTTCTAATAGCCTACATGCATTAAATAGTTCACTTGACATTGTGTGGGTTGCATATGCCATTCTAGACAGGTAGGGAGGTTAGGGGGAAATCTGTTCATGTTTTCTTGTGGCATCAGAACAGGGATTGGAGAAAGCAACATCAAAATTAACATGTAAAAGAAACCAGGTTTCAGAGAAGACTGGAAATCCCTCTCTACCAAGCTGTGTGCAACAGATAGAGCATATTCAGAAAGCAAGCAAACAAGCCACACTATGCAAATCGGAGTGCTAGATAAATATCATATCGCCCTGAACTTTGTGGCCCAACACCTTTTGAGCACATGTCTTTTCTTTTTTTTTATGTTCACTATAGCATTTATTCACAATATTCAAGATATAAAGTCTATCTGAATACCCATCAATTAAGGAATAGAGAAACTGCATTATAAACATGTAATGGCATTCAATCTTTTTTTTTTTTTGATACTTTATTTACATTTCCAATGGTTCCCCCCTTCTAGGTCTCCTCTTTGGAAACCACCTATCCCCTCCCCTCCCCCATCTCTATGAGGGAATTCTACCTCCCACCCACCCGCCCACCCACTCCCATATTCCCACCTTGACATTCCCCTTTACTGGGGCCTCTCATCCCCCTGATGGCCAACAAGGCCCCCCTCTGCAACGTATGTGGTCCAAGCCATGGGTCCCTCCATGTGTATTCTTTGGTTGGTGGTTCAGCCTCCAGGAGGACCGGGGGGGGGGGGGCTGGCGAGGATGTGGAGAAAGAGGAACACTC
>CM052722.1:8649075-8664813 GCA_028551405.1 Uromys caudimaculatus | reverse complement strand
CTCCCCTGGTCCTCCTGGAGGCTGAACCACCAACCAAAGAATACACATGGAGGGACCCATGGCTCGGACCACATACGTTGCAGAGGGGGGCCTTGTTGGCCATCAGGGGGATGAGAGGCCCCAGTAAAGGGGAATGTCAAGGTGGGAATATGGGAGTGGGTGGGCGGGTGGGTGGGAGGTGGAATTCCCTCATAGAGGTGGGGGAGGGGGAGGGGATAGGGGGCTTCCAAAGAGGAGACCTGGAAAGGGGGAAACATTGGAAATGTAAATAAAGTATCAAAAAAATTACAAATAATCCTGACTATATACAGACAGTTCCAAGGCAAGTTTCAGTTGAAAAATTCCTAATGACATATGTACCATGTAATATATTCTTATTTTAGATTTCAAGTTTCAGAAATAACAATATTACTATTAAAATAAGGCTATTATGTATAGAGTAAAATTGATCATGTATTTATTTGGATTTTAGACCATATGTCTCCAAGAATAAAGGGCAATTTGGAAGGAATGCAGTTCAATGTCTCTTGAGCTTATTCCACCAATCTGACTATAGTTAGATTCGTCATTACAATTGTTTTAATTTCATTGGTTGCTGTGCTTCTTATTCTAACACTTTTTAGTCTAAAACAGTTAAAGGAGACAAAGTCAAAACTATAGAACAAGCTACATTCAAAGAATTCTAGCTTTCATTGTTCCTTACAATATATTTCTCCCTGCCTCCTATAAATAATAAAATGTTTAATTCCATGTATTGTATGTTACTGGAAAGAAAAAACAAGTATGTGTGAGCATGTGTGTCTGTGTCCCAACCCCTTTCTTTTATCAAAGGTACCAAGTATCCTTTATTTTGCTTTTTATAAATTATCCGAGCTAATATTCTATAGCAAAATGTAGACATCTTCCTCCTTTTAATGCAAACAAAATTGTCATTGTTTAGAGTTATTGTGGCTTATTCAACCAGTATCTTCTTTAGAGTCCTTGTCACCAGATTTCTGCTACTTTGTAGGTTCTTTGTTCTTCCATCCTCCTCCACCCCTCTTCTTCCAGCCTTTCAACCCCATAACACTAGATAGGAGAGAAAGAAGAATAGAGGGGTGAGAGTGATAAAGATGTCCCTGAATAAAGTCCGGGGTAGAAAAGGGGATGACAATATAGTTAGACTACTTTCTGCCAATTAGAGGAGGCAAGTTCCTTGGGGTAAGTTTGATCTTCACCTTCATGCCATCTAATTTCTTCTTGTTGTCTTTCTACGCAGGACTACTTCACAAACCGCCACCAACAGCATCCAATCACTCCCTATTGGGGTGATAGCATTATGTGTCCCCCGAAAAGTCTCCTGAATTCCAAATGTCACAGCCTCGCAGAAATTATCTGCAGCTGGCAAAAAATCACACCCCTGTGGAAGCACAAGACAAATCATAGTTACCTGCTGTGGACAATCTGAAGCAGCCCCATATCCCACACCTGGGATTCAAACAAAAACACATTTTTTAAAAATAATATTTCTGTATTTTTAAAGAAACTAAAATTCTCACTACAGGTCCTTAGCTATTTCTAACAGTGAAATGTATCGTTTGGTCAATTCCATCCTCTATTTTTGATAAATTCCTATGAAAGGATATTATATCATCAAACCATAAATGCATATTTGATTTTTAAAAAATACTTCGAAGTTGTCAAATAAATTGTACTTTCAACAGCTCTGGAAATGCATATTTACATAAAACCTCACCAGAATAGTATGTTGTCAAGCCTTGGAGGTTTGTATAGTATCTCAGTATTGTTTTCTTTCTTTCTTTTCTTTTCTTTTTCTTTCTGTTTTTGAGGTGGAGTCTTATAGTGTAGCCTTAGTTGGCCTGGAACTATGTAGCCCATACTGGTCTTTAATTTGCTGCAATTATTCTGCCTTAGCTTTCCTAGTGCTTCAAATGAGCCACTGTCCCCAACTGACATTTACTTAAAATTTTTTATTATATTCTAAAATTGTTTTGAAATTTTTCTTGCAATATATTTTGAACTGGATTCTTTCTCCTACCCTAAGCCCTCCAAGATCTTCCCATACCTTCTTGCTCACTCAACTTCATGTTCTTTCTCTTTTTTAATTTTTTTCTTTTATTGAGCATAGATTATTTTCTCATACAATAAAACATGACTACGTTTACCCTCCCTCTACATTTCCCAGTTCCTCCCTACCTTCTCTTCCTTCTGGACCTACCCCCTTTCTGTTACTCATTAGAAAAGAACAAGCTTCTAAGAGATAAAAAACAAACATGACAAAATAAAACAAAGAGATAAAATGAAAATCATCAAATCAAGGCTAGACAAGGCAACCTCACAGAAGGAAAAGAGGCCCAAGAACAGGCCCATGAATCAGAACCCCACTTGTTCACACACTCAGGAATCCTGTAAAAACACTAAACTGACACCTATAATATATATGCAGAAGATCTAGTGCAATCCCTTCCAGGGCCCATGCAAGTTGCTCCAGTCTCTGTGAATTCACATGCGCTTTGCTCAGTTGACTCAGAGGAGCTTGTTTTCCTGGTGTCCTCCATCCTCTCTGGCTCTTACACTCTTTCTGCTTCCTCTTCTGTTGGGATATCTGAGTTCTTAAGGGAGGAATTTGATGGAGACATCCCATTCAGAGAAGTATGTTCCAATATCTCTGTCTGCATAAAGTCTGGCTATGAGTCTCTGTGTGTACACCCATGTGCTGCAGGATGATGCATCTCTAATGATGGCTGAAGGAGGCACTGACTCACCTATGAGTATAGCAGAATATCAGTTGGAGTCATTTTATTGGTTATTTTTTAGACCAGTAGTATTTTGTTTTACCTTAGGTCTCTGGGCTATCTAATCTCAGATTGTTGGTTACCCAAGCAGTGTGAGGTATGGGTTCTGTCTTATGGAGTGCAACTTAAGTCAAATCAGACACTTGTTGGTTACTCCCACAACCTTTGTGCCATCATTGCCCTAGCATATCTTTCAGGCAAAACAAAATGTAGGTAAAAGGTTCTGTGGCTCGGATGGTGTCCATGTTTTTCTTTAAGTAGCCTGCAGAATACCTTCCCGCCCCAAAGCATTAGAATGTACGGGTGAAGGCTCCATGTAGACACCAGTTTTACTTCTTAATGTTCAGTTAGTTGTGTGGATGTTGTCTGTAGCAATCGAGCCCCATTGCCAGTTTATGGAGAACAACCTATTATCATGGCTGCAGCCTGGGTTGTTTGGAGATTTCCACAGGACTCCCTTGGTCAACAACTCAGTTGAATGTAACTCAGCCCAGGTACCAAAGGCTTCATTTGATGACAAGAGATAGTCAGCTGGGACTCAATATAGCCCATTGTTCAGAGACCTCATTAGGAATGACTGCAAATATTTTAGGAATTTTCCACTGCACATATCATTCCTCAAATGACCTCCAATTAGTGTTATCTCTCCCCACAGTTCCTTCGAGAACCTTATCTCCCCTCTGCATCCTTACCTGATACTCCTACTCCCTTCCCACACACCCCCAATCCACCCATAAAATCTATTCTACTTCCCCCTCCCAAGGAGATCCATGTGCTCCCCCTCTACTCCCTTACTCTATGCCTAACCTCTCTGGGTGTACAAATTGTAGGTTGATTATCATTTACTTAATGGCAAACATGCAAATTAGTGAATAATACCATATTTATCTTTCTGAGTCTAGGTAACCTCACTTGGGGCAATTTTATCTAGTTCCATCCATTTGCATGCAAATTTCATGATGTCATTTTTTTTAAACAGCTGAGTAATACTTCATTGTGGAAATGTATCACATATTCTTTATCCATTCCTTTGTTGAGGGACATCTAGGTTGTTTCTCGTTTCTGGCTATTATGAAAAGAGCAGCAGTGAACATGGTTTAGCAAGTGTCCTTGTGGTAAGATTAAGAGTCCTTTGATACATGCCCAAGAGTGGTATAGATGGATCTTGAGGTATATTGATTTCCAACCTTCTAGTGAAAATGTCATATTCATTTCCATAGTGATGTCCAAGTTTGCACTCCCACCAGCAATGGAGGAGTGTTCTCCTGGCTTCACATCCTTTCCAGAATACAATCTCTCACTTGCGTAGTTGATCTTAGCCATTCTGACAAGTGTAAGATGGAATCTCAGTGGAGCTTTGATTTGCATTTCCCTGATTGCTGAGGATGCTGAACATTTCTTTAAGTGTTTCTCAGTCACTTTTCTTCAACCCAGGCATCCATTTCTTTGATTATATCTTCAGTACCTGAGATTCTCTCTTCCATCTCTTATATTCTATTTGTGAAGCTTGTGTACTGGCTGGTTTTGTGTCAACTTGACACAAGCTGGAGTTATCACAGAGAAAGGAGTTTCAGTTGAGAAAATGCCTCCATGAGATCCAGTGGTTAAGGCATTTTCTCAATTAGTGATCAAGGAGGGAGGGCCCCTTGTGGGTGGTACCATCCCTGGGCTGGTAGTCTTGGGCTCTATAAGAAAGCAGGCTGAGCAAGCCAGGAGAAGCAAGCCAGTAAGTAACATCCCTCCATGGCCTCTGCATCAGCTCCTGCTTCCTGACCTGCTTGAGTTCTAGTCCTGACTTCCTTTGGTGATGAACAGCAATGTGGAAGTGTAAGCTCAATCAACCCTTTCCTCCCCAACTTGCTTCTTGGTCATGATGTTTGTGCAGGAATAGAAACCCTGACTAAGACAGCTTGCCTCTGTAATTCCTGTTCAAATTCCTAAATTTTTCATTTCCAGAAATCTTTCATTTTGAATTTTCTTTATTGATTCTATTTTCATGTTTGAATTTTGAAATATGTTATTCATTTTCTTATGTTTTTGTATTTTCCTGGATTTCTTTAAGAGATTTATTCATTTCCCCTTTAAGGACCTCTATCATTTTCATAAAGGTGATTTTAAGGTCTTTCTATTATGTTTCAGCTATGTTGGAATATTCAGGGCCTGCTATGGTAGGATAGCTAGGCTCTAGTGGAGACATATTGCTCTAGGATGATTGTAGGTCTCAATGCTCATTTCTGGATTTGTCTTTGTTGAGTGGGTGTTTTGCTTCTTGGTTTCTGTTTCCTCTCTGAATTTTCAAAGAATATGATGTCTGTGTGTTGCCCGGTAGGAAATTACCTGTGGAGTTGATAGTTGTGACCACTGAGAGTTCCAGAGAAAATGTGTTTCTGGGTATTGGGAGCTGACATTTAGGAATGGGGATGGTCTAGAAGGCTGCACAAGTTCTCAGGAGGGAGGAGAGGAGAGTGTTCCACTGGTATCCACTTGTTTCCCCTCCTTGGAATGGGTGGAGACAGCAAAGAGGGGTCACCCCAGACCACCCCAGCTATGGCACTAGGTATTAGACTGGGGGTTTGTATTTAGAGAAACAGGAAGGGAAGATCTATAGGCAGCCTGCTTGGTTTCTTGGCAGAGGTGGTCAGTAGGTGAGTGGGGAGTGCCTGCTGGAGTTTAAGGCTGGTATAAAGCAATAAGTGAGGGGGAGCGAGAGGAAAGTCTGTGGGATTCACAGGAGATTTGGGCAGAGAAGGAAGGAAGGTTGCAGCAGGTATTCTGTTGCGAGGTAGAAATGAAACTAGAGGCTTGGATTTGGAGGGGAGAAGGGAGTGCTGATGGTCTTCAGTTGGCTTACCTGTTTTCCCTGGCTTCTCAGCTGCTGCATTCCCAGTGCTAGAGCTGAGGGGTTGGAACAAAGCAGTGAGTGGGGAGAGGGAGATTAGAAGAAGAAGATCTATGGAATTCACAGGAGATGACAACGGCCCTACCCCAAGAAGGCTACCACAGGTGTTCTGCTGCAAAGCTGGAGATGTGACTGGGAGATTAAATCTAGGGAAACAGAGGGAGAAGAGAAGATCCGCAGTCAGCCTGCCTGGTTTTCTTATGTGTTTCTCTCTTAAAAGAAAAATCCCTAAAAAGCAAACAAACAAAAAACACCCAACATAAAGAGACCAAAAAATGCATACAAACGCAGACACACTACCATCACCATTACCACCACCAGCAACAAAGGACAATAACGACCAAGAAACCTGGAGTTAGTTTGATGTTGATCAACTACTCCTGAGCATGAGACTTTCCCTAATGTGTGGCTGATAGACCTCACCGAAGAAAACTGATTTTCCCTCTCCCAGCAGCTATCAATTGCAAACAGCCTCTTGACTAGGGGTGGGACTTTGTGTCCACTTTCCATTTTCCATACTACAATTGTGTCTGGCTTGAATTTGTGCAGATGTCACATGATGTCACAGTCTGTGTGAGTTCACATGTGCGTCATCCCTTTTGTGTCCAGAAGATGGTTTTCTTGATATGGTCCACTATTTCTGGCTTTTACTATCTTCTCACTTTCTCTTCCAAATACATCTATGTGGACTTAAGGGGATGGTTTGATGAAGACATCCCATGTATGGCTGAGTGTGATAAAGTCTCTCACTGTACATTGCCAATTGTGGATCTCTTCATTAATTACCATCTGCTGCAAGAAGCTTCTCTGATTATGGCTGAGTCAGGCACTGATCTATAGTTGCAACATGTCATTGGAAGTCATTTTATTGCTATGTTCATTTAGCAGACTAATAGCATTATATTTTCCTATAGGACCCATGACACATGTAGTCTAAGTTCTTGGCTACCTTAGTAATGTCAGGTACAGGTTCTATCTTATGGGATGGGCCTTAAATTCAATCAAAAAGTGATTGCTTACTCCAATAACTTTTGTGCTACCAGTACCAGTGTATTTTGCAGGCAGGTTGCTGTTGTAGTCACAAGGTTTGTAACTGGATAATATTGATGATCAGTTTTCTCCTTCAATAGTAAGCATAGTACACTTTTCTGGAAATTTCACTGGAACCCCCTTGTGAAACCTTAGTAGTTCCTGATTTTATCTTATCAGTTCGAAATTTCATCAATCAAAGACATCTACTGAGCTACCCTACTGTATGTTTGTGGGGGGTGGTGCAGAGTTTCTTAGCAACCCTTTGAGACTTATCTTAAAGGCCAGAAATGGGTATGTATGACTAATGCTAAGACAATTGTAACTCTCTCTTGGGAAGCCAATGCTTATGCTTTGGGTGTGATTTTACTCTCTTTTTAAATGTGTGTGTGTGTGTGTGTGTG
This sequence comes from Uromys caudimaculatus, assembly GCA_028551405.1. Classification (NCBI taxonomy): domain Eukaryota; kingdom Metazoa; phylum Chordata; class Mammalia; order Rodentia; family Muridae; genus Uromys; species Uromys caudimaculatus. The sequence continues at coordinate 8,657,686 of CM052722.1, read as the reverse complement.
TGTGTGTGTGTGTGTGTGTGTGAAAGAGAGAGAGAGAGAGAGAGACAGAGAGACAGAGACAGAGAGACAGAGACAGAGAGAGAGAGAGAGACAGACAGAGAGAGAGAAAGACAGACAGAGAGAGACAGAGAAGTGTGCAAGTGCCCACAGAGGTCCCTTGGATCCTCCTGGCATGGATCCTGGAAACTGAACTCAGGTTCTCTGGAAGAGCAGGAAGCACTGGTGACTGCTGAGACATTTCTCTAGCCCCTTTACTAATTTTTAGTACATCTCTAATTCTGCCTTGTGCCAGCTAATCCTGATATTATTTTCTTTCATGTTGCAAGCCACACATCCTGGGTTTGCCTGATTCGGAATCCCTAAAATATTACTGGAACTCCTAGAGGTGTTGAAGGTGACAGCATGAAGCTGTATGTCTGTCTCTTCACCAATAACAACCCAATTAAGACATACAGATGCAGCCTATTGGGAATACAAACCTGCAGGGAACTAAGAAGTATAACATGATAAAGGAATTGGAAATAGTATGGGCAGAACACTGGCAGCATCTACTTCCATGAGTGACCTTACATTTAATGGGAGGTTAGCAAGGTACACAACAGGCATTATTAGGGATGACTTCAGAACCAGTACTCTGTTCCGGGTAAATAAGATGTCATTGGTATTTTATTTACTTGATTTGCCTTCATAACTGTTGGCTAATCACATGCTAAAAGAAAATGACAGTGTATTATGTATACTCGGGTTTTCCCTAGTCACACGGTGTTGAGTCAGATGGCTCCTATGAGGCTGCCTTTGTAATTTCACAGACGTGCAAGGTAATCCCTCTGTGTGAAATCAACACCCAGACTTGTGTTGGAATTAAACCAGAGTTCCCCTGACAGTAGCAAGAGGAACAAACAGAGCTTTGTTTTCCTGCTAATGAGAGCAAACAGCTGTATCCCTGGTGGCCTTCCTTGGAAGTTTTGCAACTGTGAGATGATCACAGACAGGCCAGAGGCATGGCTCAAAATTGCAGAATGAAAAACAAGAAAAAGACTAGAACCTGCCAGAGATAAACAAGTACTTTAACCTAGAGGTAAAAACTCATTGGCAAAACATATTTGCACCCACAGGCTTTCAAGGCTGGTCTTTTGTGTTTTGATCATAGGCGTGATGCCAGTAGACATCAGGACCCAGAAGGTCCCTCCCAAAGGATTACAGGTCTTTGTGTCTAGAACAAGGAATTGAGTAGAGATGAACAATTGTAGTAGAAGCAGAGATGGTTGATTCAGAAAGCGTAAGCTTCAAAGGAGGGGCAAGGTAGATGAAGCTAAGAGAGAGAGAGTTCAGTCTCTCAAAGGGCCGTACTGTGCAAATGGTGGGATTTTGATGCCAGTGGGCTTATGGGCTCATTTGCATTTCAGGGGCTTTCTTGTGAATTCTCTATTATATGTATTTTTACATACAACTTCATATATTATAAGTCTCACTAACATCTTCAATCTTACCTCGGGATGTGCATTTAAGTATTAAGATGAAGTATAGATCAACTTTAGACATTCTCAAGTGTATTTTTGGAGTAGTATCTGGCCTTTCATTATCCCAACTTGCTAGCTCCATGCTAACTCTTCAGCCTTTACACAAGACCCTTAGGATGTCACTCTTTGTGATACCCTATTGTTTCAGGCGACTCCAAGGAGCTGCAAGAGTCCAAACAGATAGTGAGCTAAGATTTTTTTTCTCATTCCATTTCTTTTTATTTAACTAAAAACGTATATTTTATATGTATGGGCATTTTCTCTACATGTATGTCTGTGAAGAACATGTGTGCCTGGTGCCTATGAAGTTCAGAAGAGGGTGTCAGATCCCTTGGAACTGATGAGAAACTGTTGTGAACAGCCATGTAGGTCCTGGGACTCGGACCTGTGTCCTCTGCAAGAGTAGCTAGAACTCTAACCTCTGAGACATCTCTCTAGTCACCATTTGTTCTCTTAGTGATGTGTTTATAAAAATATAGAGAGAGAGATGTTATATGGGTTATGGGGAGGAAGGTGTGGGGGAAGGGTCTGCAGGCCCAAGCCCAGGCATCCCTTCCCCCTGAGGGACCAGCCACACATGAAAGTATAGTATAGAATAGAGTTTATTTAGGGCATGGGGAGGGGAGTTAAGAGGGTAGTAGAGGCAGAGAAAAGCAGAGAGAGGAAGAGTAGAGAAGTAGAGAGGTGGAGGCCAGCCATGACCACGTGGAGAGAGGGGGGAAGGGAATGGGGAGAGGTAACAAATAAGAGATGTAAGATAGAGGCAAGAGAAAGAGGTAAGAGAGAGAGGAGGGGGTAAGCAGCCCCTTCTTTAGTGGGCCAGGCCCACATGGCTGTTGCCAGGCAACTGTGGGGCGGAGCATACCTGGCTATTGCCAGGTAACTGTGAGGTGGAGTTTAGACAGAATGCTAACATTCTCCCGTTTTGGTTTAATTAAAAAGAAAAATTAGAAAGAGGCAATGGTAGAGCAGGAATAGGGTTGTCACAATATCTGACTGCTTCATGCTGGCATTGGGGGCGACGTGTCTCTGGGGAACCTAGAAGAATGGGGGTGGGGGATGTTTGTCCAGTCTTAGGAGAGTTGGCAGTTTCCTTGCTGTCCAGGGTCTGTGGAGCTGACTGAGGGTAGGTCAGAAGGAACAGGTCTAGTAGAAGCGTCTGTGTCTGAGAGGAGATTGGAGCATCTGACGGTTGCTTCTCTGGAGTTGTCCTGGGTGTAGTAAATGCCTGGACTTGACAAAATATTGAAACACATTCTTATAGGTAGAAAAATAGATTAAGTACATTTGGGAGAAAGAATTTTTTTTTAAGATGTACATTTTAAACCCAGAGGAAGCCCACCCTTTGGGATAGGTTGTAAGTGGGAACCTTGGGCAGATATACTTATCTGGATGGAGTCTATTGGGTCCATGAGAGGCAGATCTGAGTGGATTTTCTGTAGCTTATAAGTTTATAAAAGAGACAACAACATGAGTTAACAATATGAACAGTCTTTAGGATAAGCCTTTTGTGGAGCAGAAGGGACAAGATTAAAAAGTTGAAAAAGTTGGATTGTATAGTGGAATGTTTTATTAGAGTCAGGCAAATTTATAGGAACTCCGATAACATTAGGGCAGTGGCATAGCAACAAGAGGAAATATGAAGCATTTAATTAATGGAAACCGAGTTTAGGTAAGGAGATAGCATACTACATCTGTGAAAGCTTAGCTGTCAATGCTGTCAGAAGTCTGAGAAAGAATAAACAATAATCTAGCAGTTATATTATTTAAAAAATGACAGTGTCCACTAGTCAACAGTTCCCTGGTCTCTGTGGCAACTCAGGCAGAGTCAGTCTGGCCTTCAAGCGCAGAAGACGCAGGACTTTTTCTCTGTGGAATGGATACACGTGACATGGGAAGTAAGCTTACCTTGGTTTAGTAGCCAAGCCCCTTGACCCAAAGTATCCGGTTTTGTCCACTGCATTTTCAGTGATTGTCATATCACAATCTAGGCTGTAGCTGTGTCCACATCTTCTGAGACCATCTATCATTGCCAACTGTCAAAGACTTTGGGAATTCTGTCTGCCATAACTTAAGAATTAACAAACTTCTGACAGGATTGAGAACTATATACATTGGTTATAGCTAAATAGAATTTAATAGCAGTAGCAAAGAGTCATATGGCTAGGACCAGAATAAGGAAGCAGGCAGCAGTGGCATGGAAAGAGAGGGAGAGAGGGGGAAAGTTCCTTGTGTGTGCTGAAAGGTGGAAACGCAATCAGGGATCAGGGGCCAGCGGAGCAGGAACCAGCTGAGAGAACTGGGCAAGACAGATGCAGAGCAGAGAGTGAGGGCAGGGGAGGCAGCAGAGTCCCTGGCAGGGGGCAGAGACAGAACTGGCTTGAGGCAATGCCAAAACTGCGTTTCTGTGGCTGGCTGTGAGCTTTGGTGGGGTAGCAGGTAGTCAAAAGTGCACTAGAAAGCAAGTCTAAGGGAGGGGACCTCTGGCAGGACGCTAGGGGCAGAGCCAGACCCACCTTTCCTGCTGAGAACCGAGCAGAGCCAAGGAGTAGAGGGGGTAAGGGCAGCAAGTGGGGTGTCCTGTCAGGGAGCACTAATCAGACTTGCTTTTCTGGCTAACTCGTTGAACCAGTGGTTACAACGAGCCACAAATGAGATGGGGAGAGGGAATTCTGTACTACGGGTCCTCAGTGAGAAACTGCCAGTTTAGTGAGATGGAGTAAGATTGCTTTAGACCAAGATATCCCATTAAATAAGGACAAAGGCGGCGAAGACTGACCACTGGGTGAGACACGTGGGGGGTGGGAGCTAATGCTCAGAGGTAGTGCTCCTGAGAGAGCGGTTGTCCAGGCCCAGTTTGGAATTCACAGCAGCAGTGAGAAAGGGAAAGGAAAGAGGAATGTCCCACCCAAGGGAATAAGGGTCAGTGAAAGACTGTCTCCCATACTGAAGGACAAAACAGGGTAGCTCTGAACTTAAGAGCTCTCCCTGGGGACCATTTAGATGGTCATTTACTAAGGGCAGCAAAGGAGTAGCTCCGAGCTCAAGAACTCTTCCCTGAGTCCATGTGATGGTTACTCTGACCAGTGGGGGATGGGGGCTTACCTGTTCTTTTGAACTAGCGAGCGTGGATCTCTCATGGTGGCTGAGGTGGGATCCAAACCTGCAGAGTTTCTAATCCGAGTTACACAGCACCAATGATGTGTTTATAAAAATATATATATATATATATATATATGTTATATGGGGTTATGGGGAGGTAGGTGTGGGGGAAGGGTGTGCCTCAGCAGGCCCAAGCCCAGGCATCCCTTCCCCCTGAGGGACCAGACACAGGTGAAGGTATAGTATAGAATAGAGTTTATTTAGGGCATCGGGAGGGGAGTTGAGAGGGTAGTAGAGGCAGAGAAAGGCAGAGAGTAGAGAAGTGGAGAGGCCGGCCATGACCATTTGGAGAGAGAGGGGGAAGGAAATGGGGAGAGGTAAGAGAGAAGAGATAAGAGGAGGGGGCAAGCAGCCCCTTTTATAGTGGGCCAGGCCCACCTGGCTGTTGCCAGGCAACTGTGGGGAGGAGCATACCTGGCTGTTGCCAGGTAACTGTGGGGTGGAGTTTAGACAGAATGCTAACACTTAGTACTTAAAATTAGTGATCAGAAATGTAAAGTACAAGAAAAGAAATAAGATAATAGATGTTTGTCCAGAGAGTCATTTCCCACTGTGTAGATTAGGCTGTGCTCTGTTCTAAGCTACTGCCTTGCTCTACTTTTCTTTCTATCATGTGGCTTGGGAGCTGAGCCTTACCCTGGGCGCTTCCTTGTAAAGCATCAGTTAGATCCATTTTTTATTGAAAATTGATTCTTTCCTCATTTGCTATAACCTGATTATAGCTTCCATTTCCTCTACTCCTCTCAGTTCCTCCCCACCTTCTCTCTCCTCTGGATCTGCTCCTTTTATGTCTCTCACTAGAAAAAAATCAGGCTTCTAAGTAATAACAACCAAACATGGCAAAATAAAATATAATAAGATGAAGCAAAAAACTATCATATTGATGTCATTTTTTTAACAGTTGAGTAATTTTTTAAAATTTTTTATTGGTTATTTTATTTACATTTCAAATGTTATCTACCTTCCCAGTTTCTCCTCAGCAAACCCCCTATCCCACTCCCCTCCCCCCTGCTTCTATGAGGGTGCTCCCCCTTCCACATACTCCTGCCTCACTGCCCTAGCATCCCCCTACACTGGGGCATCAAGTCTTCACAGGAACAAGGACCTCCCCTCCCATTGATGCCTGACAAGGCCATCCTCTGCTACATATGCAGCTGGAGCCACAGGTCCCTCCTGTGTAGTTTTTCAGTGTTGGTTTAGTCCCTGAAAGCTCTGGGGGGGGGGGATCTGGTTGGTTGATATTGCTGTTCTTCCTATGGGGTTGCAAACCCCTTCAGTTCCTTCAGTCCTTTCTCTAACTTCTCCATTGGGGTCCCTGTGCTCAGTCCAATGGTTGGCTGCAAGCATCCACATCTGTATAGGTAAGGATCTGGCAGAACCTCTCAGGAGACAGCTATATCAGGCCCCTGTCAGCAAGCACTTCTTGGCATCAGCAATAGTGACTGGGTTTGGTGGCTGCATATGGGATGGATCCCTGGGTGGCACAGTCTCTGACTGGCCTTTACTTCAGTCTGTGATACACACTTTGTCCCTAAATTTTCTTTAGACAGGAGCAATTCTGGGTTGAAATTTTTGAGAAGGGTGGCCCCCATTCCTCAACTGGGGGCCATGCCTAACCTCTGGATATGGTCCCTAGAGGTTCTCTCTCCCCTCTGTTGGGTATTTCAGCTAATGTCATCCCTGTTGGGTCCTGGGAGCCTCTTGCTTCCCTGGCAACTGGGACTTTCTGTTGGCCACCCCCAGTTCCCCATCCCCCATTGCTACATTAATATTTCATTATATAAATGCACCAGAATTGTTTTTTATCCATTCTTCTGTTTAGGGACATCTAAGTTGTTTCCAGTTTCTAGCTATTATGAATAAAGCTACAATAAACATGATTGAGAAAGTTTCCTTGTGCTAAAATGGAGTATCCTTTGGGTATATGCCCAAGAGTAGTATAGCTGGGTCTTGAGGTAAATCAATTCCCAATTTTCAGTACTGCCATTTGATTTCTAGATTTCCTGGATGTTTTGTGTCAGGGATTTTAGATTTGAAATTTTCTTTTAATACCGGAGACTCTGTCCTCCAGGTCTTATATTTTGTTCATGAAGTTTGCCTCTGTACTTCCTGTTTAAATTCCTAAATTTTTCATTTCCAGATTTTCCTCATTTTGGATTGTCTTTATTGATTCTGTTTCCAATTTCAGGTCAATTTCAATTTTTATTTATTTCTTTACACTCTATTTGTGTTTTCCTGGACATGCCTAGGTGCTGATTTCTGAATTTGTCTGTTGAGTGGGTGTTTCGCTCCTTGATTTCTGTTTCCTCTGGATTTTAAGAGAATGTGATGTCTGTGTGTTGCCTGTTTTCCTGGACTGCTCAGCTGGTGTGCTCACAGGTAATGCTTGCTGGTACTGGAAGCTAGTATACTGGGATAAGTTGGGGGAAGGAAGGTTGGAAGAGAAGGTCCCATTGGGGATGGTGTCAGAGAGAAAAGGACCACAGCAGATTTCTGGCTGAAGATGGTGCACTATTATAGAACCAGGGACCAGACAGGGTGTTTGGGTCTGGGGAAACAGAGAAATAAGAAGATCTGTGGGCAACCTACCTGGCATTTAGTTAGCTCCATTTTGAGTGCAAATGCAGAGTTGGGATGAGTCTGAATCTTGCATACCAAATTCATCTCAGAAAAACAAGGCCTGTGAACTCACTGAAGACAACAGACCAGCAAATGATATGCCCCTTTCACCTAAAAGGAGTGCTAGAGAAAAGGAGAGACACCTACCACTGCACTGGTTGAAACCCTACTGACAAATAGGCAGGGAATGCCCCACTCTCTCCAGGAATTTATCTCACACAGTCTCGCTGCCTAATATTGACAACTTGAATTGCTGTTTATCTCCCTAGACTGTTTTGTGGCTTGCTTCTACTTTGCCTGAACTAGCCCTGCCTTGAACCAGCTCAGCTCTCCACATCCCTCCAACAGTGTTCCAACAGGGTTCATTAATATCTTATCAAGCCATCTGCAGCAACTTTCTTGGCATCTGGGCCTGCTTCTGCCTTCAGTGGATGCTCTTGAACTCTGCAGCCTCTTCAACCCTATCATATACTTATATCCATTGTGATTCATGCATGTGCGTGCACACACACACACACACACACACACACACACACACACACACACACACACACCACTGTATAAAGTATAATGCAAGTTAATATTAGTAATTTCTTTTTGAAAAAAGCAGTTTGTAATTGACAGCGGTGATACCATCAAGGGAAATGGAGATTACTTGGTAAAATGCATTCAACAAAGCAGACATAGTTTGTGATCTGATTGTTTTTTTTTTTAATTTTTAATTTTTGATACTTTATTTACATTTCAAATGTTTCCCCTTTTCCAGGTCTCCACTTTGGAAACCCCCTATCCCCTCCCCCTCCCTCCGCCTCTATGAGGGTATTCCCCCAACCACCCACCCACACCCCCACTCCCGTCTTCACCCCTTGGCATTCCCCTATACTGGAGCATCTAACACCCTCAGGTCCAAGGGCCTCTCCTCCCCCTGATGGCCAACAAGGCCCTCCTCTGCCACATATGTGGTCTGAAACATGGGTCCCTCCATGTGTATTCTTTGGTTGGTGGTCCAGTCTCTAGGAGCACCGGGGATCAGGCCAGTTGACACTGTTGCTCCCTCCATGGGGCTGCACACTCCCTCAGCTCCTTCAGTCCCTTCTTCAACTCCTCCATCTGGGACCTCACACTCAGTCCAACGGTTGCTGTGAAGTGAAACTTGGACATTCTGAACTTTTGGGCTAATATCCACTTATCAGTGAGTACATACCTTGTTCGGTCTTTTGTGACTGAGTTACCTCGCTCAGGATGATATTTTCAAGTTCCATCCATTTGCCTGAGAATTTCATGAAGTCATTGTTTTTAATAGCTGAGTA
>CM052722.1:8485137-8642278 GCA_028551405.1 Uromys caudimaculatus | reverse complement strand
ACCCCTCTCCGGTGCTCGATGGCTACCGACTCCTGGCGGTGCAGACAGAGGTTTCCGCCTTTCTATGGCGCTCATTGGCTACCGACTCCTGGCGTCCCAGGCAGAGGTTTCCCCCTTTCTATGGCGCTCCTTGGCTACCGACTCCTGGTGTCTGGTTACATTATTTTAATGTCCACACACTCGGGTTCCATTTCCCATCTATTGGAAGAGAATGGTAGACGAGCAGTGAGTTTAAAATGTTGAGACAAAGAATTTTTAAACTCTTAAAACTAAGTTTCCAAAAATTGTTGCCAAAATTTGATAGGGTGACAGCGTATGCTTTTAAAAAGTGATTTAAAACTCTTCCAAATCAGGGAAATATTAAAACATCATGGTTTAATTGCGAGCAGTTACTGAGACCAAGAGGAGAGGCGAACACAGTTCTAAATGAAGCGTCAATAGGTAGCCTGATATTTACAATTAACTTTTGCCCTGTATAATTGCTAATCGCTTCTTTCACTATATAATGTGTCCTTGTTTGGATGATCAACCATATAGCCGTTCTAGCTGTAAGGCAACAGTACTAAAGCACAAAAAAACCCCACAACACTTCCCTAAATCTTCCCTCCACTACATTTCTTCTTTCCCAGAGTTTGAAGATCTATCTGTTCAACATGACATCTTCCATGTTTTAAATTATAGATTTAAATTTCAATGAGGCTTCTGTTTTTCTCTCTGTTTCTACCTGTGATCTGATTGTGCGTGTTCATTGGAATCACTGAGAAGCCTTTAAATACCCAATGCCCAAAGAGCATCTTGGAACAATTAAATCAACATCTCTGGAGATGAGAGCTAGTAATTGATGCCGCTTAAAAGGTTCTCAGAAAATTCTAATGTGCAAGCGGGGTTAAGAACTATTGACTGTGATGGCCATTAAAACAACTATTTCTATTACAAGGCATCTGATATCGTGAGTGATGCGTACAACGTAGAATCAATCTCCTGGTAGAAGAGTGCTCTCATTACCCTTAACCAAGAACCACAGTGCACTCTTCTTTGCTTCATCCTCTGCACGGCCAAGGTTTCTATTCATGCAAGTTATCTTTGGATTACACAAGGAGAAACAGTAACTTCATTGCCTCTAATGATAATATAACCAAATCTGATCCCTAATTTTTCAAATGAAAGAGATCCTTTACTCCATGATAAAAGCAACCAATAAGGGAATGTGACAGCACCTCCATCTTGACTACTCATTATCTGACATTCTGAAAGCTTAGACAACTGAAGCTAGGTGGCAGTCCTGCTTAGCAATTAAAAGAAACACTACAAACACAACTCCAAAGAAGACTCACGCAGAAGGAAACCAAAATGAACTTCCCACTGCTTTAATAACGAACATGGATACAATAAAGCGAAATGAACATGCTAACAGTTTGTCTTTAAACATGCTCTTTCTCACCAATATTGGTGAGGTTTCCTAAGACTATAGTTTAGCTGCTTTTCAATAGGACCCACAGACCTCTCCATACTGTGTTCTTGAGGGTGATCACGTCGGCTAGACAGTAGCTAAAATTTTTTTGTAACCCATAAATGGAAGCAAGTGAAAAAATATTGTGAATACTGAAACATATTTGAAATATAGAGTGCATGGTATACTCAAAACCACGATAAAGTAGAATTTTTTTACGTGCCTGACTAGGAATGGAGAAGTAGTTGACCGTTTAAGAGGACTTATTCTTGCAGAGGATGTGGGTTCGATTCCGAGCACCCACAGGGTGGATCACAGCTGTCTGTAACTGCAGTTTCAGGGAATTTGATACCCTCTTCTGATCTCTGCAGGCACCGGGCATGCATGTGGCACACACATAGAAATGAAGGCTAAATCTATACACAGAAAACCATACAGAATCACATGCCAATTTTTCTAGAAAAAATTTAACAAAACTATTAATATAGTGTGTCTGTGTCGGTCAAGGTATTTGCTGAGATGATTATATTCTGTGTACATGTATTTATCTTTTAAATTTTCTATTATAATAAGCATGTGGTATTTTCCTTTAAAATTCCATTGTTTTTATGGGAGTCACAATGCCCTTCAATTTCTAAATGTCCATTAACGATTAGGTAATTAGTAGATCCTGACTGCTCTCTGTCATATCTATTGTCAGCCCAAGGCCTGCTTTGCATTCATTGATGGCTTCCCTAATTAGAGCTGTTGATGGATGATGCTAGTGTGTGCTCATCCCAGACAATCAATAGTTTGTGCATGTACTCTAATTTGGAAGGCTAACCAGAAGTTGACTTTTTTGTTTGTTTGCTATTGTTTTAGGGGAATACTCAAGATGAAGATAAGGTATCTTGAGCTCTGTACTCAACATATATTGCAAAGTGTTTATGAAACTGTAATAGATGCAATTGTGGAAGACATAGAGTTCTATTTTTAACTTTTTTCTCTTATTGAAATTAATTTTTCACATAATTTATCATGGTTATGGTTTCTGCTCCCTCTACTCCTCCCAAGTTTCCCTACCCCACCTCCCTTCCCATCTAGTCCACTTCTGTCTCTCAGTAGAAAACAATCAGGTTTCTAAGGGATAATAACACAAATAACAAGATAAAAGAGAAACTAACACATCAGAATCGGGCAAAACAAACAAGGACATGAGCCCAAGAGAAGGCACAAAAGCCAGGGACCTCTTAGCACACATACTCAGGAGTCCCATAAAAACACTGAACTGGAAATATCACGATATACACAAAAGACCTGGTGCAGACTAGTAGAGGCTCTGTACATGCTGCCTCCGTCTCTGTGAGTTCATATGAGCTTTGACTATGTTGACTTAGATGGCCTTGTTTACATGATTTCCGCCATTCCCCTGGCTCCTATAATCTTTAGGCCTCCTCTTCTGTGGGCTTCCCAAACCCTGAGGTGAACGATTTGATGAAGATATCCCATTTAGGACTGAGTATTTCAGGGTTTTTCATTCTCTACATGGTGTCTGGCTGTGGGTCTCAGTGTTTGTTCCCATCTGCTGCAGGAGGATGCTTCAATGATGATGGCTGAACAAGGCACTGATCTATGAGTAGAGTAGACTGTCATTATGGATCAATATTGCTAAGATTTTTTTAGAGCAATATTATGTTTTACTCTAGCTCCCTGTGCTATCTAGTCTCAGGTTCTTGGTCACCCAGGCAGTGTCCGGATGGGCTGCAACTCCTGTAGTTGGGCCTTAAGCTAGGTCACATATTGGTTGGTTACTCCCACAAGCTTTTTACCACCATTGCACGAGCATATCTTGAAGGTAAGACACCAGTATGGATCAAAGGATTTGTGGCTGTGTTTGCATCTCTCTTTTGGTAGCAGGCAGAGTACCTTCCTGTACCAAAGATGCTAGAAAGTAGGGGTTAAGGCTCTATATAGGCACCAGTTTGATGTCTCCATATTCAATGAGTTGTGTAGGTGTTGACTTCAGCAATAGGCCTTGCTGTCAGTGTGTAGAGAACAACCTATAGTCTCAACAACAGCCTGGGTTATTTGGTGATTCCCATGGCAACCCTTTGGTCAACAACTCAATTAGATGTAACCTAATCCTGGCACTAGAAACTTCATTTGATAACAGTAGGTGGTCAGTTGAGGCTTTTCCCTGCCCCATTGTTTTGGCAATTTCATTTAGGTCACTCTCATATATGTATATATTTTGGAAGGTTCTGCTATCTGTCCCATATTCGCTCCCTTGTCCCTCTCTTCCCTCTGTCTCCCAACCTGATCCTCCTGTGTATTTATCCATTCATAACTATCTATTCTATTTCCATTTCCTAGTAGGATCTGTCTCCCGTATTTGTCTCCCCTAGTCCCTTCCTCAATATCTAACCTCTCTGATTCTACATACTGTAGCTTGATTATCATTGCCTTGATAGTTAATATTCACATATAAGTGAATATATTATACATTTCTCTCTATGGGTTTAGGAACTTCACTCAGGATGATTTTTTTTTTCTAGTTCTATCCATTTACCTGTTAATTTCATGATTCCAATTTTAAAGAGCTGAATAGTTACTCCATTGTGTAAATAACCACATTTTCTTTATCCATTCTTCTTTTGAGGAACATGCAGGTTCTTTTGAATTTCTGGCTGTTATGAAGAGAGCAGCAATGAACATGGCTGAACAAGTGTCTCTGTGGTAAGATGAAGAGACCTTCGAGAATGTGACCAAGAGTAGAATAGTTGGATCATGAGGTAAATCAATTCACATTTTCCAGAGGAACTTCCACACTGATTTCCATAGGGACTGTACAATTTTGCACTCCTACCAAAAATAAGTGTTCTGCTCACTGCACATCTTTGTCAGAATGAGCTGCCACTTGTTTTATTATCTTAGCCATTCTAAAGGGTGAAGACAAAATCACAACATAATTTTAATTTGTATTTCCCTGATAACTGGGGATGTTGAGCATTTCTTTAAGTGTTTCTCTGCCATTTGAGTTGCCTCTATTGAGAGCTCTCTGTTTAGCTCTGTGCCCCCATTTCTTAATTGGCTTATTTGTTTTTTACTATTTAGTTTTTGGAGTCCTTGATATATTTTGCATATTGTCCCTCTATCAGACATAGAGTTGGTAAAAATCTTTTCCCATTCTGTAGGTTGCCACTTTGAATTATGGTGTTCTTTGCTTTTCAGTTTCATCAGGTTCCATTTAGTAATTGTTGATCTTAGTACTTGAGCTAATGGTATTATCTTCAGGAAGTCTTCTCCTGTCCCAGTGTGTTCAAGGCTACTCCCCTCTTTCTCCTATATGATATTTACTATATCTGGTGTTACATTGAAGTTTTTGATCCATTTCGAGTGGAGTTTGGTGCAGGGTGATAAGTATAGACCTATTTAGATTCTTCTACATGCAGACATCCAGTTTAACTATCACCATTTATTGAATATGTCTTTTTTTTTTCAGTGTGTATTATGTAGTGTCTATAGGTGTGTGGATCTATGTCTGAGTCTTCAATTCAATTCCATTGATCAGTGTGTCTGTTTTTATACTAATGGCATGCTGTTTTTATTACTATAGCTTTGGAGTGCAACTTGAAATTGGGGGTGGTGACACCTCCCACATTTCTTTCTTTGTTCAGGATGCTTTAGCTATCCTGGGTTTTCTGTGTTTCTGTATAAGCTGAACATTGTCTTTTCAAGATCTATGAAGAATTGTCTTGAAATTTTGATGGGGATTGCATTGAATCTGTAGATTGCTTTTGGTAGGATGGTCATTTTTTACCAAATTAGTCCCACAGGTCCATGAGGATGGGAGATCTTTCCATTTTCTGATATCTTCTTCAAGGACCTAAAGTTTTTATCATACAATTCTTTTACTTGTATAGTTAGAGTTATCCCAAAATAGGTTATATCATTTGAGGCTATTTTGAAAGATGTTGTTTTCCTGATTTCTATCTCAGTCTGTTTGTCCTTTGTATATAGGAGCGCTACTGATTTTTTTAGAGTTAATCTTATATCCAGCTACTTTGCTGAAAGTGTATCAGCTGTAGGGATCTCCTGGAGGACATTCATAGATCACTTATATATACTATCATATCATTTACAAATAAAGATATTTTGATTTCTTCCTTCCAATTTTTATCTCCTTGATAAAAATTCTCTTATTGCTCCAGTTAAGACTTCAAAAAGTATATTGAATAGGTATGGACAATTTTTGTGTTCCTTATTTTAGTGGAATTGCTTTGAGTTTCTTTCCATTTAAATTTATGTTGGCTATGGGCTTTCTGTAAACTGCCTTTATTATGTTAAAGTATGTCCTTTGAATCCCTAATCTCTCCAGGAATTTTATCATGAAGGGGTGTTTGATATTGTCAAAGGTTTTTTCTGTACCTAATGAGAAGATCATGTGCTTTTGTCATTCAGGTTGTTTAGATGGTATACTACAATTTGCATATTTTGAACCACCCCTGCATCACCAAGATGAAGCCTACTTGATCATGGCGGATGATCTTTTTGATGTGTTCTTGGATTCGGTTTTCAAGTATTTTACTGGGAAATTTTGCACCTGTGTTCATAATGGAACTTGATCTGTAATTCTCTTTCTTTGTTGAGGTTTTATTAGCTTGGATATGAGGATATCTGTTGCCTCATAAAAACAAATTTGGCAGTGTTCCTTCTGTGTCTATTTTGTAGAATAATTTAAGCAGTATTGGCATTAACTCTTCTTTTAAAAGTCTGATAGAATTCTGCACTAATACCATCTGGCCCTGGGCTTTTCTTGGTTGAGAGACTTTTAGTGATTATTTCTATTTCACTAGGGAATGTAGATCTGTTTAAGTTGTTTGTCTGATCTTGATATAACTTTGGTAAGTGATATGCATGGAGAAAATTACCCCATTCCTTTCCATTATCCAAGTTAATGGAGCACAAGTTTTTAAAGTATGTCCTTATGATTCTCTGCATTTCCTCAGTCTCTGTTGGTATGTCCCCTTTTCACTTTTAATTTTATTTATCCAAATATTCTCCCTCTGCTTTTAGTTCATTTTGATAAGGATTTGTCAACCCTACTGTTTTCTCAAAGCAACAGCTCCTAGTTTCATTGATTCATTTTTACTTTGTGTTTTACTTTCTGTGGCTATTGTTTCTATATTATTGATTTCAGTCCTGATTTTGATGATTTCTTGCTATCTATTCCTTTTGGGTGTGATTTCTTCTTTCTGTTCTAGACCGTTGGTTCTCAACCTGTGAGTCATGGCCCCTTGGGAGTTTGAATGACCCTTTCACAGGAGTCACCTAAGATCATGAGAAAACACAGATATTTACATTATAATTCATAGCAGTAGTAAAATTACAGTTACGAAGTAGAAAACAATAATAGCTTTATGGTTGGGAATCACCACTATATGTAGAACTGTATTAAAGGATTTCAGCATTAGGAAGGTTGAGAACCACTACTCTAGACTTTCCAGGTGTGCTGCTAAGTTACTAGTTTGAGATCGCTCCAATATTTTTTATAAAGCCTGTTTTTATTTTGTGTATATGAGTATACTATAGCTGTCTTCAGACACACCAGAAGAGGGCATTGGATCCCATTACAGATGGTTGTGAGCTACCATATGGTTGCTGAGAGTTAAACTCAGGACCTCTGGAAGAGTACTTAGTGCTTTTAACCTCTGGGCCATCTCTCCAGTCCCCCCCCCCCTTTTTTTTTAATGATGGCACTTTGTGCTATGAACATTCCTCTTAGAAAAGCCTTTATTGTATCTCACAAGTTTGGGCATATTGTGTCTTCATTTTTATTGAATTCTAGAAAGTCTTTAATTTCTTTTTCATTTCTGTCTTGGATCATTTTTCATCCAGTAGAGAGTTAAGAACCTGTAAGCTTTCTGTTGTTTCTGTTGTTGATATCTAGCTTGAATCTGTGGTGGTCTGATAAGATGCACCACAACTCTGTGCGTGTGTGTGTGTGTGTGTGTGTGTGTGTGTGTGTGTGTGTGTGTGTTTGTGTGTGTTTATGCGTGTGCCCTAAAGCTTACATTGTGTCTCGTATCTTGTCAGTTTTGGAGAAAGTTCTGTCAGGTGCTGAGGAAAGGTATATTCTTTTGTATTTGGGTGAAATGGTCTGTATGTTAGGTCCATTTGGTTTTTAACATCAGCTAGCTCCAGTATTTCTCTGTTTAGTTTTTGTTTGGATGATCTGTCTATTGGAGAGATTGGGGTATCGAAGTCGCCCACTCTCAGTGGATCAGTATGGGGTTTAAGCTGTAGTAATGGGCTCTTACAGAATATGGACAGTCTATCCAGGCCCTTCTGGCTTTTAGAGTCTCCACTGAGAAGTCAGGCATTGTTCTAATAGCTCTGCCTGTATGTTACTTGGCCTTTTTTCCCTTGCAGCTTTTAATGCTATTCTTTCTGTACATTTAGTGCTTTAACTATTATGTGACACAGACACTTTCTTTTCTTGTCTAGACTACTTCGTGTTCTATAAGCTTCCTGTACCTTGGTGGGCATCTTTTTCTTTAGATTAGGGAAAGTTTTTCTGTGATTTTGTGGAGCATACTTTCTGTGTCTTTGACCTGGGTTTCTTCTCCTTCCTTTATTCTTATTATTCTTAGATTTAGTATTTTTATGGTATCTCAGATTTCTGGGGCGTTTTGTGCCAGGATTTTGTTAGATTGACCATTTTCTTTGGAGGAGGTATCCATTTCTTCTGGCAAAGCCTTCTCTCTCTCATCTGTTTGTTGTATTCCGTTGCAGAGGTTTGCCTCTGAGGTTCCTACTCAACTTCCTAAGTTTTTCATTTCCACTTTTCCCTTAGTTTGCCTTTTCTTTGTTGAGTCTATTTCTACTTCCAGGTTTTGAACAGTTTTATTTTTTCCACTTTTTGTTGTGTTTCCCTGGATTCTTTAAAGAATTTATTCATTTCTCCTTTGAGGACCTCTCTCATATTCATAAAGGTTAAATTAAGGTCTTTTTCTTGTGCGTCAGCAATGTTGCGATACTCAGGGCTTGCTGTGATAGGACTGCTGAACTCTGATGGAGACACATTGTCCTGGCTGTTATTGACTGTATTTTTTGTGCTAATGTCTAGGCACCTGGGTTTGGGAAGATTGCAATTCTAGATGCCGATATCTGGTCTTGTCTTTATTAGCTGAATGTTTTGTTCCTTGCTTTCTGTTGCTCCCTCTGGTTCGGAGGTGTGATGGCTGTGTGTTGCCTGGTAGAAAATTCTTCTGGGATCTTAAAAGGGGTGGCCTCTGGGTACTACAGCTAAAGTGTTTCTGGGTATTGGGAACTGACTTTTAGGAATGAGGATGGGCTGGGTGGGGGTGAGGGCATGAGCAGGAGGGAGGAAAGCAGGTGTTCCACTAGGATCTGCTTAGAGCCCTGGGAATGAGATCAGGGGGTGAGGAGAGGCTGCAAGCCAATGTTCTGCTACAGAGCTGGGGATGTGACTAAGGGACAGAGAGATGAGTATCTGCAGTCAGTCTCCGGATTCCCTGACTGTGTGGTCTGAGGGGTCCCAGGGAGTGTCTACTTGGATTGAGGCCTGGGATAAAGCGATGCCTGAGGTTAGAGAAGTTTAGAAAGGCAGCTCTCTGTGCTTCCTTGAAGGTGGAGGGGGAAGGGAAAGCTAAAGCAAGGGTTCTGCTACAGGGATGGGGATAAAACTAGGAAACTGGACTTAGAGGAGCTGAGAGAGAAGTAATATCTGCAGTTAGCCTGCCTGCTTCCCTGACTGGCGTGGGAAAGTAAATTCTTACATCAGAATTAAGACCTGAAGAATATTTAGTGGTGGCTGGGGAGGTGGCTCAGAAGGTAAGAGCTCTTGTTATGGAAATAAGAGGTCTGCATTTAGCACCCACAGAAGAAAACAGTCGTGGCCCACTGTGCTTGTAATCCCATCCTTGTTGGGTAGAGACAGATGGATCCTAGGAGTTTATTGGCCAGCCAGTTTAGCCTAATGGATGACCTTTACATTCAGTAAGAAACTGTCTCAAAAATAATGTGGAAAGCAATGAAGAAGTGACCTCCAGAGGCTCTTACATGGGCACATACATAGCAAATGTATACACACACACACACACACACACACAGCCCACACCACACACTCATACCTCATTAATTTTAAAAAGAGAATTTAGTGATTCTTGTAAGCATATATTCATTTAATTAGTTGAGCTAAAGCACAGTATACTGAGGAATAGAGTTGCGAGCCCACTTGACAGTAATAATTCAGTAACTCTCAGAAATAATGCTTTTCTGTGTAACCGGATACTGAATGAGATTTTCCTGTTTCTCTGGAATTAGAGTTAATGCCTAAGGCTGATGACAAAGGACCAATTAACTTCCTAGAAGTTCAAAAAGCCACTCTCCTTCAAGGAAAGTGATTTGAATGTTTTTAAGCACATGTTGAGATTCCCCCCTCTCCAATTCTGGTCACTCTGTAGCTGCTTACCGGAACCCCAACCACCCTTTGGGGCTTGCTAGATCCCAGACTTTGCCCATCACAGACCCTCTAGTCTACCCAGTGTTTTTTGGAAACATAGATTTATGCATTTCTCAGTGCTAATTGGAGAAATGCCTATTTGTAGTTGATGGTGACTAGCAAAGAAACCCTCAACTGCTGTCCTGGCTGGTTTTGTGTCAACTTGACTCAAGCTGGAGTTATCACAGAGAAAGGAGCTTCAGTTGAGGAAATGCCTTCATGAGATCCAGCGGTAAGACATTTTCTCAATTAGTGATCAAGTACTATCCCTGGACTGGTGGTCCTAGGTTCTATAAGAAAGTAAGCTGGGCAAGCCAGGAGAAGCAAGCCAGTAAGAAACATCCCTCTATGGCCTCTGCATCAGCTCCTGCTTCCTGACCTCCCTGAGTTCCAGTCCTGACTTCCTTTAGTGATGAACAGCAATGTGGAAGTGTAAGCTGAATAAACCCTTTCCTCCCCAACTTGCTTCTAGGTCATGATGTTTGTGCAGGAATAGAAACCCTGACTGAGACAACTGCCCAGGGTGCAGAGAATAAGAGACTTGCAGAATGTTTAGCCCTAGATGGAACATATATACTGTATAAACTTATGGCGTGACTGCTCCATGGTAGAGTTAAGGGGAAGATTTTCATTATAAATATGAGAGTGAGAGAACAGCCAGAGGTATCTGGAAGAGTCAGAGTAAAGAGAAAAAGTTATAGATGAACCATGCCCAGCAGATCTGACCTGGTCATGAGAGAAAAGAATTGGGAGCAGAGCTGGTGGGGCACATAGAGAGAGGGAGAATGAGGAAGAAGAAGAAGAAGAAGAAGAAGAAGAAGAAGAAGAAGAAGAAGAAGAAGAAGAAGAAGAAGAAGAAGAAGAAGAAGAAAGAGAGAGAGAGAGAGAGAGAGAGAGAGAGAGAGAGAGAGAGAGAGAGCATAGCTGAAAATGATTAGCTGGAGAGAGGGAAGTCTTTGAGTTGGGGGATTTTAGGGTAGAGAGGTGGTGAGAAGAGCTAAGATGCTAGGCTGGACTCTGAACTCTGTAACAGGTACTGGTGATACTGAGGGGGCCTGGAGACCAGCATGTGCTTCAGTATGCTAATAAGCAACACAGGTAGTCAAGTGTCCCTTCTGCTTTTTGGAATTTGGACTCAAGGCTCAAGGCTCCTTATAGAAGAGGGAGTAGAAAGAGTGTCAGAGCCAGAGATGGTGAGTGACTATAAAGAAACAGTGTCTACTGAACACAACAGGGTAGCTGCACATAACAGCTCACAGTGATCGTGACAGCTCGTACAAGCCCTGTGAGAGCTGAAAACAGACCAAAATCTAGAATGGAGAGGAGATATGAACACAAATACTTACCCCTAGCTGAGAAGCAATTGGCAGTTGATATCTACTGAGAAGGGGTGGGGATCAGTTTTCTTTCTTTTTTTTTTAATTAATCATTTTATTCCTTTACATTTCAAATGAAATCCCCCTTCCCTGCTTCATTTCCCCTACACAACCCACCCATCCCATCCCCCCTCTCTCTCCTCCCCTTTGCCTCTATGAGGGTGCTCCTCTACCCACTCAACTATGCCCACCTCATCGCTCTAGCATCCCCTATGCTGGGGCATCGAGCTTCCACAGGACTAAAGGCCTCCCCTCCCATGGATGACAGACAAGCCATCCTCTGCTACATATGTATCTGGAGCCTGAGTCCCTCCATGTATGCTCTTTGGTTGGTGGTTTAGTCCCTGGGAGTTCTGGGGAGTCTAGTTGGTTGATATTGTTGTTCTTCCTATGGGGTTGCAGACCGCTTCAGCTCTTTCAGTCCTTCCCCTAGCTCTTCCATTGGGGACCCCGGACTCAGTCCAATGGTTGTCTGTGAGTATCTGCATCTGTATTGGTCAAGTGCTGGTAGAACCTCCCATGAAATACCACACCAGGCTCCTATCAGCAAGCACTTCTTGGCATCAGCAATAGTATCGGGGTTTGATGTCTGCACATGGGATGGATCCCTAGGTAGGGCAATCTATGGACGGCCTTTCCTTCAGTCTCTACTCCATTTTTTGTCCCTGTCTTTCCTTTGCACAGGAACAATTCTGGGTTAAATATTTTGAGATGGGTGGGTGGCCCCATACCTCAACTGAGGGCCATGCCTATCTACTGGAGGTAGTCTCTACAGGTTCTATCTCCCCTTTGTTGGGTATTTTGGTTAAAGTCATCCCTGTTGGGTCCTGGGAGCCTCTCACTTCCCTGGTGTCTGGGACTTTCTAGTAGCTACCCCAGTTCTCCATCCCCCATTGCTACATCCGTCTATTAAATTCCCTGACCCTCTGTGCTTCTCTCTAACCCTTCCCATACCTGATCCTGCCTCCCCCTTTTTTCCCCTTCCCCTCCTCCCTCCCTCTCAGGTGCCTCCCTTCCTCTACTTCCTGTGATTATTTTGTTCCCTCTTCTATGTAGTATTGGAACATCCACACTTTGGTCTTCCCTCTTCTTAATCTCCATATGGCTTGTGGGTTGTATCATGGGTATTCTGAGCTTTTGGGCTAATATCCACTTATCAGTGAGTACATTCCATGTGTGTTCTTTTGTTTCTGGGTTACCTCACTCAGGATGTTGTTTTTCTAGTTTCATCTATTTGCCTGTGAATTTCATGAAGTCATTGTTTTTAATAGATGAGTAGTACTCCATTGTGTAACTGTACCACATTTTCTGTATCCATTCCTCTGTTGAGGGACATCTGGGTTGTTTCCAGCTTGTGGCTATTATAAATAAGGCTGCTATAAACATAGCTGACATGTAGAAGAATACAAATTGATCCATTCCTATCTCCCTGTTCAAAGCTCAAGTTCAAGTGGTTCAAGGACCTCCACATACAACCAGATAGAATGAATCTAATAGAAGAGAAAGTGGGGAAAAGTCTCGAACACATGAGTACAGGGGAAAAGGTCCTGAACAGACCACCAATGGCTTATGCTCTAAGATCAAGAATCGACAAATGGGACCTCACAAAATTGCAAAGCTTCTGTAAGGCAAAGGACACTGTCAATAGGACAAAACGGCAACCAACAGATTGGGAAAAGATCTTTACCAAGTCTATGTCTGATAGAGGGCTAATATCCAATATATACAAAGAACACCAAAAGTTAGATTCCAGAGAACCAAATAACCCTGTTTTAAAAATGGGGTACAGAGCTAAAGAATTTTCAACTGAGAAATCTCGAATGGCTGAGAAGTACCTAAAGAAATGTTCAACATCCTTAGTCATCAGGGAAATGCAAATCAAAACAACCCTGAGATTCCACCTCATACCAGTCAGAATGGCTAAGATGTAAAACTCAGGTGACAGCAGCTGGGATTGCAAACTGGTACAACCACTCTGGAAATCAGTTTTGCAGATCCTCACAAAATTGGACACAGTACTACCCGAGGACCCAGTTATAACACTCCTGGGCATATACCAAGAAGATGCTCCAACATACAACAGGGGATCAGTTTTTTTCTAAGGCCTTTCTATAGACCCTGGTAAATCAACCACACTCTTGGATGACTATACATTCAAGAATACATGTACAACAAAAATTGAATTTAATGGGCAAAATAAAAGAAGGACACAAAGCCAGGTGGTAGGGAAGGGTGCTGGATCTGGGAAGAGTTGAAGAGGTGGAGAACATGATTAAAATGCATAGCACAAAATTCTCAAAGAACTAAATGGTTTTTAAAAATGAAAGAAAGACCTAACAACAAAGCAGAGTCTATCCCACACCGATTCGAGTCAAAACAATAGGAAAACTAGACCTGGAGATTAAGAGGGAGATCCCTTACCTCTTTAGTATCTGTAAAGTAATTTGTGTTGTCTCCTTAAAATTGCCATTTTCCTTTCTCTTACCTGATTGGAGAGATGGTACTTCACATTTTCAAACCCAAGATGGAAGCCTCAACAAAATTACATTAAGTTGAGTTTCACACTTTCATCAGATGTCTCATTAGCCAGCTAACTTGTAGAGGGTGTTTCTGTGTTACTGAAGGAGAGAAACAAGATTTGGATGATGTCTTAGTTAAGGTTTTGCTGCTGTGAACAGACACCATGACTAAGACAACTCTTATAAGGACACCATTTAATTAGGGCTGGCTTAAAGGTTCAGAGATTCAGTCCATTATCATCAAGGCGGAATGATGGGATGATGGCAACACCCAGGCAGGATGGTGCTGGAGAAGGGACTAAGAGTTCTACATCTTAAAAAAAAAAAAGAGTTCTGCATCTTGTTCTGAAGGCAAACAGAAGACTGGCTTTCAGGCAGCTATGACTAGGGTCTTAAAGCCCATACCCACAGTGACATACTTCCTACAACAAGGCCACACCTACTCGAAAAAGGCCAAACCTCCAAACAGTGCCACTCCCTGAGCCCCATAGGCTTGTTCAAACACATGAGTCTATACGGGCCAAATGTAAACATAGCATAATGCAAAAGATATTCAGTCCAACTTCCAAAGTCCCCATAGTCTACAGCAGTCTCAACAATGTTAAAAAGTCCAAAGTTCAGAGTCTCTTCTGAGATTCGTCTGATCATTTAACTGTAATCCTCAAAGCAAGACAAGAAACCAGATAGGCAAACTCCAAACTCAGTATCTCCATGTCTGATGTCAAAGGTCTCTTCAGATCTCCAACTTCTTTTTCACCTTTGTTGTCTGCAAAAATCTTCTATCTCCTGGACTGGTTCTACTCCCCTATAGCAGTTTTCTTCAGTAGATATCCTATGGCTCTGGTATCTCAAACATCATGGAGTCTCCAATGCAACTTCAATGTTATAGCTTCTTGTTCCAATGTCTGGGATCCAAAGGGCTTGGGTCACATCTCCAGCTCTTCCCTTTGTAGAACTCTAGGCTCTGGCTGACTCCACTCCACTGCTGCTTGCTGGAACTGAAACATGGCCCTCTTGTTCTATTCCATTATCACCAACTTCCTGCTTTCCAACTCCTTTACTGCCTAAACTTGGCTGTCCTGGAACTTGCTCTTGCTCTGTAGACTGACCTTGAACTCAGAGATCTGAGTTGGCTCTGTCTCCTGAATGCCAGGATCAAAGGTGCATACCCCCATGCCTGGACTTAAGATTTTCTCTACTTAGAACTTGCTCTATACCAGGCTGGCCTGGAACTCAAGAGATCTGCTTGCCTCTGTCTCCTGGGATTAAAGGTGTGTACCACCATGCTTGGACCTAAGCTTAGTTGGGTGGAATCTTGCCCCAAAGACTCTACTCCCTCAATCTGTTTATCTCCTTGAACATAGGATTCAGCTCCTGGTGAATTCACTTACTGGTGTCCCTTTATTACTTGAATAATACATTTTCTATCTTTCCTTTATCAGCTTGCTCCTTTTTCATTAAAGTCATAAGACTAAACCAGAGAACAAAGTCTCTGCTGGGCTTTTTTGAAACTTCCTTTGTCAATGCAGCTAATTGAAATCTCTTTACCTTAGCTTCAGGTAAAAACCTCAGACAAGGGCAAAAGGCACTCATATTCTTCACCAAAACATCTCAAGAACAGTGTCTAGGCCATATACTAAAATTCTTCACCACTGAAACCTCTTGGGCCAACAGGCCTACACAGTTCAAATCACCTTTACTCAGGAGCACCATCGTCCACATTTTTGCTATGATGGTACGCTAAGCCCCACTTTAAGCATTTCATTCATTACTTCCCAAATCCAAAGTCCTAAAGTCCATATTCCTCCAAACAAAATCATGGTCAGGCCCATCATAGCAATACCCCACTTCTGGTACCAACTTCTGTCTTAATTAGGGTTTTACTGCTGTGAAGAGACACCATGACCAAGGCAACTCTTATAAGGACAACATTTAATTGGGGCTGGCTTACAAGTTCAGAGGTTCAGTCCATTATCATCAAGGTGGGAACATGGCAGCATGCAGTCAGGCATGGTGCAGGAGAAGCTGAGAGTTTTACATCTTCATCTGAAGGCTGCTAGCAGAATACTTACTTCCAAGCAGCTAGGATGAGGGTCTTTAAGCCCACACCCACAGTGACATACCTACTTCAACAGGGCCACACTTCCAAATAGTGCCACTCGCTGGGCCAAGAATATTCAACCACCACAGAAGGAGATTAAAAAATTGGAGATTACCAAGTAGAAAGGCTACCAGGCTTTCTGTCTCAGAGGTCAGTCGTCACTGTGTCTATCTCACAGTGGAAAGACTTGACAATCTGGTACATTCTTGGTCCAGAAGGCTGGGAGTTTCAGTGGTTCTAATCTATTATTAAAACTTGGAAGGTTTCTGCAGAGCTTCACCAAAGATGCTTTATTGAAGAAAAAAGTTTTACAGTGCTCAGGATTAAATCTGATATCTTACACTGTACTGCTCTTCTAATCCCATTGCCTTAGTCAGTGTTCTATTGCTGTAAAGAAACACCATGACCATGCTTGCTTAGTGTTTCAGAGGTCTAGTCCATTTTCATCATGGCAGGAGACATGGAAACATGGTGGCATGCAGGCAGACATGGTGCTGGAGAAATAGCTAGATGAGCAGGTAGCAGGGGAGGGAGGGGGAGAGAGAGACAGACAGAGACAGATAGAGAGACAGACTGGGACATGGCTTGGGCTTTTCAAACCTTAAAGCCCACCCCCAGTAACACACTTCCTCCAATGAGGCCACACCTCCTAATCCCTCTCAAGTACTGCCACTCCCTGATGATCAAGGATTCAAATACAAGCACCTATGGGGGCTGTTCTTATTCAAACCACATCTACTAAAGTTCAGAAGACTGTCATGTCTCAATAAGAACAATCTCAGACCTAAAAAAATGCCACTGGATGAAGTCAAACTGAATATCTAAAAAAAGTGACATCTAAATAATATAAAACTAACATACTGAGCAACTGTTTGTAAAGAAAGCTGTTTTAAGAGAAATCCTTGGGTATTTGGGTTGCTCCAAAGGAGAGTAAACATGTTTCTATCTTAACATATTTTAAATCAACAAGAAGATGTAACTTACTAAATTTGTATATGCCATGTAAGTACATGAATATGAATATAAGAGGAAATTAACAAGTATATGATTTTCATAGAAAAATACTAGCAAATTTATCTCAGGAATTAAGGAAAGTAAGATGCAGATTTAATTATGACAATCAGAGTGTTCAGCCCAGTCAACACATAGTGAAAATCATACTCCCAATCTGCCTGTCATCTCAGGCATAGAAAGTAAGGAGAACCTTTTTTAAACAGGAAGCTGGCCAATCTTGTTCACATAATCAGTACTTACATTTGGGTGTCAGTAAAATGTAATAGAGTGAATCAAAGAAAAAGGAAATGCTCCAGTAAATTTGAAAAGGATAGCATAACCTTGACTTAATAATCAAGGATAGTAAAGGAAGAAAAAAAATTCATAGTTTCTTACCATTGCTGAGTATACATGAAGGAGCCTTAGACAATTATATTAACAACCTTAAAATGTATAAAAATATGACCATGAAAAACAGAAACAAAACCAAATGAGTTTTTTAACCCCAAACAAAACTAAAAGGAAGAGAGAGAGAGAGAGAGAGAGAGAGAGAGAGAAACAGACAGACAGACAGATTGATCATTGCTTAGTTGACTTCAAGAATACAAATTGATTTGATATTAGAAAAATCAATACAGGTGACTCACTACATGGATCACTTAACATTGAAAAACCATACTCATGCTGAGACTGAGTGTCTTCTCCAAAATTCATGTTAAATTTTGTTACCACGGTGGTGGAGAGATAGCTCAGCAGTTAGGAGCATTGACTACGCTCCCTAACACCCACATGATGGCTCATAAACACATGTTACTTCAGTTCCAGGAGATATGACACGCTTTTCTGGCCTCTGTGAGCACCGGATACCCATGCTAAACATATGTACATTTAGGCAAAGTATTCATAAGAATGAATAAAATATAAAAATACTTAATTATTACTATGACTGTGTTAGGAGATGAGATGACTCAAAGACGTCATAGGATCTGGAGGGCTCCACTTCACAAATAGATTAATGCTGCTATCTTTAAAAGTAGGTTAGCTACCATAGGGTGGATTCACTCTATTAACAAGCCTTCTTGTGATGCATGTGCTCACTTTCATGGTTGCTTGCTTTCTCTAGAACCCCATTTCTTAAACTGTGATGGGTCATGAACTATTCGTCAGAAACAAAAAGTTTCTGAGCATGCAATAACCAAAACTCATTCTAAATCTAAACACATACTTCTGTCATTTTGTAAAACATATTTATGTGAAGCTGTGTTCTTAGCATTGATAATTATGATATCAAAATGTGGGTAAACTCTGAAAAGCATTGAAGATGCATCATGCCCTGCAGTATCAATCTCTCAGCCATGACTTAATTCTTTATGGTAAAACAAACAAGCACATTCATCTCATTAATATGCAAATTTTCTTTTTGATATCTACAGTCTACTGTCTTGTGTTATTATTAGACATATATTAAAGTCAAGTCTATTACTGGATCATTTACCACCTTCCCAATTAATCTCTTGTTTGAGAAAACTTGTTTCAGTTTCATCAAAAAGATTTCCTGAACCATTGCATACCTATAAATATCTATTGGCTTTATACTTGAACAATATTTTATCTTGCTATAATATTCATGGATTCTTTTCCCATTAGCAGTATATAGGCATTGCTGTGATCTTTATAGGTGACTTTATGATTTAAAGTGCCCTTTTTATTTTGAAATTATCATTTTTATCTGTTTTTTGTTTGTTTTATTTTTTGTCTTTGCTGAGTTTTTGAAAGGGGAGAGGGAGAGATTATAAAGTTGTGTGTGTCAGGATGTGGAGAGGATCTGGGATCAGTCAGGGGAGGAGAAAACATAATCAAAATGTATTTCATAATAGCTTGAATTAAGAAAGAAAAAATAAAAATTTTTAGGAAATGCATAAATTTTATTCTTGAATATCTTATCAATGTGTCATTATAGAAAGAAAGATCATGCTCTGTATTTTAATAGAGAAGATATAGAATAGGTAATTGTTTGAATAAATGACAAAGAGTTGACAAAACCAAGGGGAAGAACCCTGCCACCCAAAGAGAGTTCCTTACTTGTAGCAAATAGCTCCCAGGTCTAGGACAGAGGAAACAAAGGGAAGGAAAGATCAAAGCCTTCAGCCTTGGAGGAGGGACTCATTGGAATCTGAGGAAGGGGGCTGCCTAGTTGATGGCAGCATTGCAGGAGTTTGAACTGTTCTTCAGGGCTCTGAAGAGTAATGTCCCTGGCTGGCTGTTATACTCATTACTGAAGTAGCAGAAAAATAAGACAGTTGGGAGAACAGCAGAAGAAATTGGAGATACAAAGAACCTTCCATAGGATACTGTGAATGGCAGCATGATGCTAACAGGAAGAAAGATGATTTCTCTCTTTATGATATATCTCTGGCCAACTGGTAATAAAAACTGGAATTTGCAGAATCCCAGCTATGGTATTACCAAGTGGAATGAAGAGTTTTGAGCTGAGAACCGGACATATTAATTTAATACCTGTTTCATTTTGTTTTTGTCATTGTTAGGTCTTGTTTTAGTTTTTGTCTTGGTTTTGCTTTGTTTTTGATTTCAGGATGTAGCACTTCAATCTGCATAGCTAAAACTCCGTCATCCCAGCAATCTTTTCTCCACTAGTGCCTTTGAGCTGCGTTCTTTCTTCCATTGTTTGGCCCTTAGATTCTTTTTTTTTTCAGGTCGACTACAGACTGGGGAAAAGAAAGTATGCCATGTGCCTACCATATGACTAAAGCTAAGTGTGTTGAGGATGGAATTTAGAAATCTAGCAGCAGGAAGGTGGCTGCACAAAGTCAGGGCTTTCTGCATCTAAGAGCCTTAATTTTATTGCAATAAACTGAGGGAAAATACTAGTGTTGTCACAGACCTAGCCTTACTTACTTCATTACCAGGTCTGCTTTATGAATCTAAATCCCCAGTGTCTGAAGAAAGGAATCCAAACAACAGAACCAAAAATGCATTGAAGATGAAACTAGTTCAGTAAGTAACTTGAGCATTCTTCCATTTTGGGTTCTCTTTGGAGCCTTTGAGTGCAAACTTGTTCCCTCATCTTTCCCTCTAAATATCTGAGGAGGAGACTGGGCACATGAAGTCCAATTGCAACTTATTTTATCTGTGTGGTGATATAAATTTTAGTTCCCACAGAAACCAAAAATTATGTCTGTAAATGGCATTTTGTTTGAGGATGATTGCTCCCTTCCATACTGATGAAGTATGTGGGTGGATTTGTGAGCTTTTGCTCTACTCAGGCAACCTGATCTAGTCATCTTTGCATATTGCTTTCTCAAATGGCAAGCTTCATGTGAAATTAAGTGCTTTACTAGAGATGCTATTTAAATCGCAATTTGACAGTTTCTAAGCTGAAAGGGAAGGGTGGGGGTGTATAATAACATCAACACCAATGGCACTGAGCTGCCACAAATGGATCTACTTACTTGCCTAGAATCTACGAAGGCAAGAAGATTTCAAATATTAACGTCATTTTATTCTGGTGACACTTTTGAACTGACTTTATCTATTTATAATTCTAATTTCCACTAGTTTGACAACCCTTCCCTTTATATTTTTGGGGTCTATCTTGAATTAAAAATAACTTTCTCCTGCCTCCCCCAAGCCAGAAAACTAACTGTACTCAAACTTTTTTGAAAGAAATTCCCATTGTCTTCTTACTGATCATCTCTTTAAACTATAGGCACAACACCTGTCTCTGAACTCACGTCACTCACTGATGTCCCAGATGGCTTGCCCACTGTGGTTGTCCTCAGACTGTCATGCCCAATGTTGTTCCTTTCTCACCTCTTCATCTCACAGAGATCTTTGCATAGTAGCCTCACCCCTCCTATCCCCGACTTTTATAACACCGAAACCTCTTTGTTCTCTTTATTCTCAATCGTCCTTCACAGACCCCTGCCTTCATTTTCTTCTTCCTCTTCATCCT
The DNA here is from genome assembly GCA_028551405.1 of Uromys caudimaculatus. NCBI lineage: Eukaryota > Metazoa > Chordata > Mammalia > Rodentia > Muridae > Uromys > Uromys caudimaculatus. The sequence goes on along the minus strand of CM052722.1, from coordinate 8,621,360 downwards.
AAAGTTTTGCCAGAACTTTGTCTTTGGCTCTTGCTTTTTCTCTCTCATCTTGATAAGGATATTAATGCCCATGATTTGGCCTACCGATCTCTTAATTCACTTACCTTCTCAACCCCCATGTTCACATGTCCTAATAGATATGACTTGCCAGCTAATGCAACAGCATCTCAAATTCAACAGGCCCAATGGTGAATTCACTATTACCTTCCATAGGTTATCACATTTCCCAAAGCCCAAAGCCCGTTCTGTTTTGCTTCTCCATAGAGCTAATACACTGTAAATTTGTAAGCTTTCTGCCTTTCTTGTGAATCTGTGTCTGTATCTCATCATTGCAACTGCCCTACTCCTGATTCTCATAATCATCCACCTTGTTTTTTGTAATAAGCATGTGCTTTCTCTCCTTCATTTTTCAACAAAGTTAAATTCATTCGCTAGACTGCACAGCTCTGTGCTACGCTGTCATGAAGCCTACAACATTACAAGGAATTCTGTTGCTCCATTATAATCTTATAGCACCACTGTCATAGGGTAGTTCATGGTTGACTAAAACATCTTTATCAAGTTTTTTGCCATATGGTTTAAGTAAGCAGTAGAGTATATATCATATAGGCATATATTAGTACCTATTATGATGATCAGCCATGAAAAATTAGTGAAGGACTTATCAAAATCTTCATTATGAAGCTATATGTGGCTATATATTAGACAGTGACATTGCTCCATGCAGATTATTTTGAATCCCTCTTTATATTCTCACTGGTGTATGATCTTCTTCTATCAATTTCAGCATCCTTCAAATTGTCAGGCCAGTATCTTTGGTGAGTTCTGCCAGAGGCTGCTAGAGCTTTGCCCAAAGTGTCAGAAGAATCAGTTGGGCGTTTCCATCCTCCCATGCTACTCCCAGGATAATCTGTGCAGGATACTAGCCTTTGTGCACATAATGCTGAAAGCCTAATTCACTATCTGAAAGTAGCCTTTGAGAGCTGGAGTGATTTCTTTGTGTAGAATCTGCCAAGGCCTCACTCTTACTTATCTTGGTTTCATCCCCTACTCTCTCATTTGCCTGTCTCTTAGTGTAAGCTGCTGGGCAAGTGTACTGAACAAGTGTCAGATACCATGCGAAATGTATTTTAACCTTCAAATCCATTTTGAAAGCAAAGTAACATCACTATGATTTAACAGCATAGGAACCTGAAGTTTTAAAAAGTTAAGATGTTGGAAGTCTATATATAAACTGGTAGGTGGCAATGCTCAGAATCCAAACAGGGCTTCTAAAGTAGTTTATCAACTGATTTGCTGTAAGATTTTCAGTAGTACATTGGTTTTGTAGAAGACAGGCTTCTACTAAGGATCACAAGATCACTGCCTACTGTTATAAATATAAACATATAATCCCCATTTCATGAATGTGTGCTGGAAACTGTGATTTGTTCCTCACAAATGAAATATTGTAAAATTAATTTTAATTCCTTGGTCAGTTATGCTAGACTTGGGAGCAAATCATCTCTCTGGCTTCAGTGAACAAGCTGCCATAGTGGGACAACTCAGGTGATGGGAAATTGAGACTAGCTTCTAGTTAAGAGCCTATGAGGCTCTGAAGCTCTCAGATCAGGGGACCATGCCAACATTGAGATGAGTGAGCTTGTAAGCAATCACTCTCAGGCAGATCTTTGAGATACAGTTGTACTTATTGTCTGCATCTTGCCTGCAGCCCTTAAGAGATCTTGAACCATAAGGCTCGGAGAAAGCTGGGATTCCTGATCCACTGAAGCCAGAAGATAATAAATGTGGGGTCATAAAAAGAACACTGCTGCTTGGAAACAGAAAAATAAGACTTGTTATTCTGTGGCATACTTGAAAGCTGCTGCTCAGGGAATTATTAATAGGAATTCTAACTCATAATCTATAAACTCTGTTGGTTTTACAGTCATATATACTTAGCTAGGCTGCTGGCAATGAGCCCCTTCAGAGCATTGGTACTTGGTGCCTTTAGAGCTAAACAAACAAGGAAATTTAGAGTGAGGGCTGAATAAAGGAATTTTTTAATGCCTTCAAAATAAGCTTTTGGGTTTTGTGTTTGTTTCACCCAGTGAATCAATCGATAAGGGACGGCGTAAGTTTGGTACCAGCTGTTTTACGACTGATTTAAGCAAAACTATGCTCAGTGCCTCCCAGTGGACTCCATGTTTCCCAATATGTGGCTCTCCACAGCATACTCACCAACATTAATCAGTGTTCATGCAGATGGAAACCACCCAAGGATTCTTTCTCCAATTCTGTATTCCTTTCATTGACATAGAATGTTAGATCAGAAATCAGAGATGTTAAAAGTAAAACTGAAAAAGATGCAACACCCCCCCCCACACACACACACACTTCACCGGCCTGAAGCAATCCTTTGAGTAGGCAAGAAAACAAAATAAAGGGACAGATGACACTGAATGACAGTTAATACCTATGATGAAAAGAGTAGGAAAAAGCTAGAAGATAAATGCAAATGCATAATATCCTTTGACCCACAGGGAAACAGGTACATATTCCCCATCCTTGTCAAATAATACTTGACATCAAATGGGGAAGTTTAGCACAGAACGCTCCGTGTCCCTAGAAACAGCTCAGTCCTGGATAAATCAGACTGGGTGGTCACCCTGGTAACAACAATTAACTCCCAGAGGCCTCCGCTCTCTTGCTTTCCAATTGGAGGAGAGAATAAAAATATAAACCTATTTTCTTAAGTGTTTCTCTTTGAAAGCTATAAATACCCTGCTGACAGAACATTTAAGGTAGTGGCATAAATTCGATTTCTTCAACTAAAAAAAATGACAGGTATTGGAAAGATTTGCTAATTTTTCTTCCACGGTATATTGAAACGAAAGGTGGGAAGTGGAGATAGGAGTGTGAGTTTGAAAGACAGAAAGCAATTAAAAACATGCACTGAGAAAGCATTTAAATCTGCTAGTACATCATGAACTGATGGACTTACGTGTGCAGATACAGAGGACAAATTACTTACATTCTCTTATATTTCCTTCATGTTGCTGGGACTAAAAGCCCCTCTGACCAGAAGCAACTTAGGGGAGGAAAGGGTTTATTTCAGCTTACAAGTTAGAGTCCATCATGGAGGAAAGTCCATGCAGGAACTCAAGCAGGAACGGAAAGCCAAAACCCATGGATGAAAGCTGCTTGGGGCTTGCTCAGGCGTGTACTTAGATAGCTCTCTTCTACAGACCAGGGCCACCTGCCCAGGGAATGGGGTTGCCATCCATGGACATGCTAGTGGGTATGACATGATAGGACACCTTCATCACATATGTTTAGAAACTAGCAGGCCAAAGGATACAAAACTAATCTCTTCACTGCAGGCATTTGATATACAATTCACGTGCTCACATGCAATCTGTCAAGGTGAGGAGGTCATGGGAACAGGAGCTGAGACACCAAGTCCTATTGTATTCCTAGGAGGAGGACAGAGAACAATCAAGGCTTGTATTTTGGCTCCCTTTCTCCTTTTTAGTCGGGCTGGGACACAGCTGCACTCCCTACTGCATGATTTCACTAATATGTATACTCTAAAGCAGTAGAACCCATAATCAAAGGAGAAAGCAGGGTGATTGTTATCAGGAGCTAGGGTCAGTGTACTGGAAGGATACTGGTTAAATGATGCAAAGTTGAAGTAAAACAAGAAAACTATAGTTGCTAGTTGCTTGTGTTTTGGCACTCTGTAGCATATACATATTTCAAAACCGTATAATAAATGTATAGAACTTGTACTTGCACATTTCATAATGTTATTTAATTAATTAAATAACCACTGGCTCATGTGCATTGTGAAGCTAAATGACTAAGATGCTATTTGCAGCATGTTTGAACCTTCCTTAACCATATATGGCTTATTTTTCCTTCTGTTCCTTCTTTTCCCTCCCTGTCTCCCAGTTTCCCTTTCCTCTCTCCCTTCCCCCTTCTTTCCTTTCTTTTTCTCCCTGGCATCTTTCTGCTTTTGCTTTTGGACATACTAATTATAGTTAGGGGGCTTTCTCTGCCTAATCACTGGAAAGGGAATAACAGAAAATAATCATGATAATTGGAATAGACTGTTATTTTTTAAATAATTACACTTTTATCTTTTATTTTTTTAATAGGACAGATTAAAACACGAGAGAATGCTCTCATGGCCCATCACTTGGTTTCAGAATCTGTAAACCATAACTATCTTAATTTCACCCATAATCTGACCATTTTTCCTACTCCTTACCACTGGATTCTTTTTAAAGCAAGTCCCAGATAATGTTAATTTATTCATGCATTGTTCAGAATACTTCTCTTCTGAATAAAAACCCTTTTAGTAGGATTATAATACTTTTATCACCCAATATTAACAATAATATAAATTGAGCAATTATTATGACAAACTAAATTAAAAGAGTAAAAGTACTTCCTTCATGTTATTACTCAATATGCAAATATCAGCCAATTTAAGAGTTGATACTTCACTCTTTGATGATGAACCCTCAAAACTTAGAACATGGTACTAAATAAAAATTCTACAGGATGCTGTTATGGACTATGCTCTTGCATTGGGCCAGGACAGACCAGACTAAAGGTCGAAATATCAAAGGGTCCATATTTTCAAACCCAAACCAAGTTGTTATCTGACCTTTGGAGATGTCAGGAACCTGCCCTTCAGCCAAATGTTCATAGCAGGCCTGTCAGCATTAAAATGAAATGTCCTCTTACGTCCTTTAATTCTTATAAAAGGAATCTGAGGTAACTAGCTGTCAATCCATCAGATGTTCTTCTATCGATCTGTATCTCTGAATCCACTTTACAAGAGAAGAATGTTTGAAATCACAAATCTGCCATTCCCCTTACCATCTCTAGCCTTTGTCTCTAAAGCCAGTCTTTACCATTCAGTCCATCCAGATATTTAATCTATTTGATGCGATGAAGTACTGCCTGCTTTTAGAGTAAAAATTGAACTAATAAAGAGCTTTAAAGAAGACCGTTGTTGAGAATAATTCGTCTTTTCATTTGTTCATCTGTATTTGTTTATCTCAGAAGTGTTTTAGTTCTTCTTATATAGCTTTTGAACACATTTGAAATAAGTTTTCAAATGGGTATTGCTTTTCATTTGGTTTAATTTGTTATTTGTTTAATTAAGGAGTCTTTCCTTCTGTTATATATTCTAACATCTTATTACTTGTCTAACAAGTGATGGGGTCTTGTAAATAAGACAATTACTTCTGTTACATTCTCTAAGCACTTATTACTTGTACATATGAATGTTACTAATTTTAATCAGCTTCACTATACTATAATTTACAAAAATCAATATTTAAAGTGTAAAGTTGACACATAGCTTTGATAGTTATATAAATGTATCCATTTAATCACTACTATCATTGTGGATTTTTTAACTACATTTTTTAAAAGATTCATTAATTTATGTATATGAGTGATCTGTTTGCATATATGCCTGCATGGCACAAAAGGGCATCAGCTCCCATTATAGATGATTGTGAGCCACCATATGGTTGCTTGGAATTGAATCAGGAACCTCTGGAAGAGCAGCTAGTGCTCTTAACAACAGATCCATCTTTCCAGCCCTGCTATTGTGAATTTTTACATGTTTTTATAACCTTTGAATTTGATAAACTATTTTCAATATATATCCTCAAACTCATTACTAGATTTAACTAATCATATATATATGTGTGTGTGTGTGTGTGTATAATTCTAATTTCTTTGTCTTTTCTTTCATCTTTCTATTTAAAATTTTTCTTGAAATTTTACTTCTCACCCATACTATGCTAAAAAGATTCTTTTGTTTTTTTCCAGTCAATGTTGTAACAAGAATAGATTCAATGTCAAACACTGGCTGCTCCTAAAGATTTAAACAGCTATTACAGGCACACAGAAACATGATCGTCTTTGCAACAGGTGTGGCTCTAAATACAAGTTTACTGATGTAAGCAGCTAATAATAATTAGAATGAGAGCTGAGTCAAGAATAGATATCCGGCTCATTAATATTTGCTTTGGAGAAATAGGCTGAGTGTTTGTCTCCAGTCTCAATAGATCCATGACCTGGATGATTACATGAATACACTTGTACTGGGGCCCAATGCTAAGGTTCTCATTATGAAGAGAGCCTCAAATGACCGATGGCTCTACAGATGTCTTCACCAAGCTCTGTTTTATTCATGTTTAGAAAGCCACAGTGGCTAGCAATGGACTTAGTGTCACCAAACCATGACAATTTTAAATGAAAGATGAAAAACAACCATCCAACTAGCTGAGCCTAAAGAGCAGCAACTGTACATAGGGACATGGATGGTCTTTATTTGTCAACTCTTTGCTGGAATTGTGAACTCTAAGGCTAGACTATTACCTCCCTAAGGATAGGGTACTGACAACAGTATTATGGGGGAATGCTGAGGAGAAAAGAATGGGTTATCCCAGTAATTATTAGAACTGGTCGAGACTGTGAAAAGGTAATGCTTTAGTTACTGTGACAAACCGTCTGAGATAATCAACTGATAAGGAGGAAAGGTTTATTTTGACTTACAGTTTCAATCCGTGGCTTGTTAGCCCTATCATTTTGTAAATGTGGCTAAGCAGAACATCGCAGCAGATAGCTATGGCAAAGCCACACTGTTCACACCACGGCAGTCAAAGAGCAGAGAGAGAGGAAGGAATCAGGGTGTCAAACCATCTCTCAAGAACATGCACTCAGTGTTCCTGCTTCTTCTATCCAAACACCACCCCTAAAATTTCTACCACCTCCCAAGATTGCCATATGCGGGGGGACACATAACCTTTGAGGGGACATTTTAAGATGCAAACCATAACATTCTGCCTCTGATCTCTAAAGGCTCATTTCCATCCTACAATGCAAAATCCATCCATTTCATCACTAAGAATCCTAATAATCTTAACAATTCCAGCATGACTTAAAAGTTCAAGTCAAATGATGTATTCAAAGTACACTATATACGATTAAAGTATTGTAATGAAACTCGTTATTTTATATAATTAATACAGGCTAATTTGTAAATGAGAATAAACCCAAAATCTCCAAGACTCCACTCTGAGTAAATTCTTAGCTGTGGGAACCTTTAAAGTTCTTCCTAAAGCTATAACTCCCAAAGTACAATGACACAGAGTAAACATTCCAGAACGACTGCATTAAAGTCCAGGAAAGAGAAATGGGACCAGAGCAGCACCCAAAGTCAGCGAGGTAAATGTTACATTGTGTGGTTCCATGCCTAGTGTTAGCAGCACATGCTGGGGGAACACGCTCTCCAAAGGCAGCCCTGTTTCCAGCATTGTCAGCTTTAGCCCAGATGGCTTATTGCCCAGAGCTTCCCTTATCAGATAATTCAAGGGCCTGCTGTCCTAACATCCTAGAGGCCCCCTTTGTGCCTTTAGCTTAACTCCTAGATATCCTTGCCTTTTCTGCTATCTCAAGGCCTATGTGCCCAGAGACTAACCCTGCCACATACTCACAGACTTCTTTTGATTCTTCTTATTTCTAGTTTTTTAAGACGGGGTTTGGTCATATAGCCCTCAATGGCCTGGAACTTACTATACGGAACAGGCTGGCTTCAAATTTAGAGCAGACTTTCCCTCTCTGCTGCTTGAGTGCTAGGATTACAGATGCGTACCACCATACCCAGCCCCAGATCTTATTCTGAAATTTGGGTAGACACCTCCATAACTCCATAACCTCACAATGATTGTGCATTCTGCACTCATGCAAAATCATGTGGATATTGCCAAGGTCTATGACAGACACGAGCGAAGGCCTATCACAGACACAAGTTATATGTGCTGGGTCCTCTGAAGCCGTGGCTGCCGTGGCCAGGATAGCATGCCACCTGAAGTTTTAGAAACAAATCCCCAAGAAATAATTCCCTTAACATATTTGTGTAAGTAGTGGACCACAGAGCTCTGTTTGCAAACAAGTCTTTGAGCCCACCATGAGTAGAGTCTGGACCATTCCTGAGACACACTTAAGAGATTACTCCTGTTATCCCAGGGTGAAGCTCTTGGCTTCTTTTTTATGCTGTTCATCTTTTCGGCACCTGCACCTTTCTTGGTAGAAAATTTAAATGTGTGCATTTTTGTAGTCTTCCAGAAAGTTTTTCAGATCTTTTCAGTAGAAGATCTTGTGATTCTCTCCATAAATCCAGAAAAGTGGTGCATACCTTTAACTCAAGCACTCGGGAAGTAGAGGCAGACAGATCGCTGTGAGTTTGAGGCCAGTCTGGCATACAAAGTGGGCTCCAAGAACAGCCAGGACAGAGAAACCCTGTCTCGAAAAACAAGACAAAATAAAACAAAATCCAGAAAACAATGATCAGTAAACTTCGTGGTAGTTTCTCAATGTTGTGCACCTTGAACTTTCCTCACACTGACTAATTATTTGCCACCCTCACAGTCTTGGTACAGAGAGAAATATAGATAAGCTCTTTGCCACAATGTAAGAGAATGACACCCAGTCCAATTTCCAGTAGAGTCCCCAATGAAACTTCACAAACACAGCATGTCCTATCTACAGTCTCATAAGATTTTTGTTCTTTTGAATTCTCACCAGAATCACCCTGTGGAGATCAGGCTGTGCCTAGGTCTAAATGACTCCATATTGGGTAGAATGGCTTGCCACTTGCCCCAAGTGAATCCATTTTATGAGCAGCACTTAGTTTTGTTTTGAGTCCAGTTGCAGAGGTAGGGTTACTTTACATCTCATTGTGCACCTAAACATCACCATGTGTCAAAAAATGGTTCCTAAAAGCAAAAAAACGTACCATCTATAAACTTAACAGAGTAGAGTGGCGCTTATAAGCACGTATGTGTATTAAAACTATATACAGACTTGATGTGCTAGGGTAGGGGAATACTCAGGGGGCCCCCACTCACTTGGAGGAGGAGAGAAGGAGGAGGGGGAAGAATTGTGGGAGGGGTGACTGGGAGGGGGCAGTGAGCAGGATATAAAGCGAATAATAAAATTATATATACACGTAGATGTATATATACGAGGTAGTATGCTCTCAGGAAGCATGAGAAGGAAAGCTGTGAAGTAGTGTGCAAATGAAGGTTTAGCACTCTGGGCAACTGGTGCTAAGTCTCACTGGGTATGCTCTGAGCTACTGTGTAAAACATGCCTCAGAATTGTCTGTGGTACTTGAGGAAAGTAAGATGTTTACCCATTAAGTTGCACTCCCTTTTGGTCCGAAGTCAACTATGAGGGAAGGGTGGAAAGTTACCATTTGACATTTCAGGCCTGCTTCACATACTGACCAGGCATGTCCCATCATGCCAAGGGTTTGTATAAAATTTCTAAGATAGATTAAGAGAATATGAGAGCCATAATTCTATATTCTTTTTTTCCTTGTTTTTTTTTTTAATATGTGAGTGTTATTTCATGAACGGTAATAAAATTTCCTTGTACATGGGCCAGTTCTTGTATTTATTTGTATGATTGCCCTGCCAGTATGAATTCTACTGAATTCCTTGCTATTGTGAGATTTAGTCCACCCCGTCTCTGGTAAGTTTGTAAGGGGGAGGGGCTCTTTGAGTTCTATTTTTCAGGCCTTGCATTCCAGGCATTTTCCACATGCCTCCTTTTGTGACCCTTCTTCTGTCTACAGTATTCTTTCTTCTATTGTAAATGCATTGCCTCACAAGATCTTACAGGATCATTTAAGTAACTCTTGAGGATCTTAATGAATCATTTATGTAACTCTTCATTAATAAAATGTTTCAAGTTCCGTCTTGGAATGCTTATGGCCTTTTTCAAACCACTATCCCCCCTGTTCTTTTGCTATCCAATTTATCATAGTGTATTGACTTTTTAAAATATATTTGTATTTCTATTTGGGTTTTTTGATACTTTATTTACATTTCCAATGTTTCCCCCTTTCTAGGTCTCCTCTTTGGAAACCATCTATCCCCTCCCCCCCCTCTATGAGGGTATTCCACCTCCCACCCACCTTCCCACCCACTCCCGTATTCCCACCTTGACATTCCCCTTTACTGGGGCCTCTCCTCCCCCTGATGGACTTGAAAATATCCTGAGCGAGGTAACTCAGTCACAAAAGAACGAACATGGTATGTACTCACTGAAAAGTGTATTTCTATTTGTGTGGTGCCAAGAATAGGACCTAGAACCTGGTGCTTGCCTAAAGGATGAGTTCCACAACTGAGCTACAGCTCTAGCCACTAAATTTTGCTTGTGTGTTGGTGTTCGATCTCACAGTATGAACTTAGTGAGAAAGTGAATTGTGTCACAGATCTCTTTATTTGTAACGCACAGCTCAATGCTTAGCAAGGAGGAGATGCTCAGTCATATTTTTGGAAAATAAATGCATGTGATCAATACATACGTTTAGATTCAACAAAACATTAGAACTGAAAAATGCCTACTGTGTGTATCCCTAAAATATTGGTAGCCTGAACGCATGTGTGGTTGTAGTAAATACTCCTCAGAATCAAGTGCCAATGTTCTTTAGCCAAAGATGGCCAAGAATTCCTGCAGCTGCACAAGTTGAATTTTCAGTCGTCGTAATAAAAGCAAACACATAGAGAGATTGAAGGAGTCCTCTGTAAGTGCACCTTGGAGTCTGTAATAGTGTTTGGGCATTTCAAGTAATGATTTGGGGAAAGGAATCAAGGAGGAAGGATTCTTCGAGAGTTAATGCTATGAGGAAGAGGAGGTTACCCCCAAATTAGATGTTTTGTGAAGAGCATAAGTCTTGGATTTTGTCTATGCTTAGGTTAAATCATAAACTGAGCTCCTTTTGTCTCTATCTTGTTCTCACAAGAACATATCTGAAGCTGGTGTTTTGCGAGACAGTTTATGTCCCATAGACCGACACAGCCCAGCTGTGAGCATTTGGCCAGATTGCACTGGGAGGATTTGATTGGGAGTGTCAGATGAGTTCTGAACATCAGACATTGAGTTTTTGAAATGAGGGAAAGGCTCGGGAAAGTGTGATCATGGGCTGATCATTCTCACACGGGAGGAATGGAAACTGAAGAGAGGAAACGGGGTAACAGCACAAGCAAACCGGAGCGCTCAGCTGCTCTCTGACCTGTCAGGCTGACAAGACTTTAAATATTGAAGCTTTGCCTAGTCCCAAAGGCATACTCACGTCTGAAATAAATAGATTTTGTTTTTGTTTTTTACCAGAAAGGCAAGCAACATAGCTCTCCTCTTTAAAGATATAAATGATGAGGCCCGGGGGTTTACAACGATGTGAATGGCAGTAGCAAACTCATTTGTGTAACAACAAAATAATATGGTTTCTTTTTCTTTGCCTCCCATTCTGGCTATGTCTCTCTTTGAAAACTGTTATTTTTGTTTATATATGAGGGTGAAATAGCAAACCCAGTAGTCTAGAAAATGTACCCAGAAAGGAAATAACATAATTTTTTGGTCCTTTACTTATGAAGCTGTATGACTAGAATTCTAGATCCAATCTCATGTAGTGTATTCTGTTTGAGCACTGTTATAAATTAGGTTACATACTCTGCCAGACACCTCTTTGTCAGAACAGCTCACAGTACAGCACAGGAGACATATAATTAATAACTTAAAAACAAACAAAACCCCCAGCCCTCTTTGACAGCATGCACACCCTAGCAACGTGAATCAACATAGTAGTGTCCAGAGGCAAGCATACAGTCAGGAACAGCTGGCTCCAGTCCAATCAACTAGACCCACACTCAGAGCTACATAAATGTACATGTATAACTAGGTTTCTGTAGTGTAGTTGTTATCATGCGTGCCTAACATGTATGTATGAATATTAAATTAGCTGAAATTCATTGGGGGCAACTTCAGATATAATTTTAAAATCATGGTAAAAGTTGAATTAATAGTATATGAATTCCTGTTTATCCTTTGCCAACTGTTTTTTTTTTTTCTCAACCATTTGGAAGTTGAAGGTATTTTATCAAGCTAACTAGTCCAAATTTGAGGCCCATACATACCTTTTCTACACCAGCCTGATCTAATCCAGGTACACACCATGTAGTTATTGTGCTTTATAGTTTTCATTAACTTCGGACAATAGCTCTTCTTGATCCTGAGTCCTTCCACTGCAGGCTAGTTATTCTGTAGAATTCCTCTTAAGGTTCATCTATGTGATGTTTCCTCATGGTGAGATTCGGGTATTACATTTGGGGAAGAATAAGGTGCTGGATTTCTTTTTTAATGATTGAATCTATTTTATTTTTAATGGTTTTATCTGGAGTTAATGTTTTATCTGGAACATTAGGTTTCATTGTGGCATCTCAAACACAATTTAGTTTGTGCTGATCCTTGTCCTTTCTGTGGCATCTTTCTGTCTCCCCATTTATAGCATTCTACAAATGTTCAATTACCCTTGCCCCTCCCCCAACACCCGTTTCCCCTCTCGTTACTCGTCGAAGTTCATGGCCTATATTTACATATCCCTCCATGTCTCTCTCTCTCTCTCTCTCTCTCTCTCTCTCTCTCTCTCTCTTTCTCTCTCTCTCTCTGTGTGTGTGTGTGTGTGCATGTGTAAAAAGTTTAGATACACATCTAAGAGAGAGCATGTAGTATTTCTTTTATTTCTGTTAATATTACAAATTATGGATTCATTCATTTTCTGTAAATTTCATGAGTTCATCATTCTTTATAGTTGAATACAATTTTATTGTGTACAGGTACCACATTTATTATCCATTCATCTGATGATGGATATCTAATTTGATTTTGTGTCCTTATTATCACGAATAGAGCAACAATGAGCACGAATGTGCCAGTGTTACCATCTCAGGGGTAAGATAGAGAGTCCTTTGGGTATATGCTCAGGAGTAGGACAGCTGGATTGTGGTCATTCTATTTTCACTTTAAAAAAAAATCTCTTTATTGATTTCTATAATGGCTGCACCAGTTTGTACTCACATCAAAAGTGAATAAGGGTCCCTATTTCCTTGTACCTTGCTAGGATTTGTTGTCTTGAGATAGGATCTCACTGTGTAGGCTAGGTTGGCCTCAATTTTGCTGCCTTATCATCTTTATCACTTTGGCTTAACCTTCTCCCTTGTTGGAGATCCTAGACATTTCTATACTTCCTCCAATAATTATTAAGTCGTAAGAATTGCTACAATTCTAAAGATGTCTTTTTGGGGGAGTTTATACTGTGATGAAACCTTATATTAAATCCCAATGTATGCCTGCACTCACCCATGGATTAGTGTTGGCTTTATTATCACTGTGATGAATAAATTATTCACCCAGATAGGTGAGTGACTGACAAAGATAAATAACACGGCATGAATGTTATAAAGATAGTTTCTTCTGCCTATTATTATTATTATTATTATTATTATTATTATTATTATTATATTTTACTTTTAGGTTCTTATTTCCTTTAGTTTTTCCTACCGCTCCAACTGCTCTTCTAAATAGGTAGCATTTATAAGTCAATCTTCAAAACTACTTTCAAGAGAGGGAAGAATCAACTGCATAGAAACTCCAAAGAATAAGATTTACACAGGCCTTAGTACAAAGAAGTTCAAAGTCTCAGTGATGTCTCCTGTTGAGCCGTTCTTCAGCCCTGGTGTTCTCACGCTGATAGATCCTAGGCTCCCACAGAGTGCAATGGGAGGATGTGGGAGATTAAAGAGGAGGCAGAGAAGGCCACCAAGAATTGGCAACTATGTAGAAAGTAACAGCCAGCAGTTAATTAGTTTCAGCTCTGAAATGACCCCTTTGTGTAACTTGTCCTTCCTGAGAGAGAAGTTAAACTGCTTTTAGCAGTGTGTTAATTAAAACAATTAATCCTCGATCCTAAATAAAATGTCTCAACTTGTTTGGAGAGTAGCCCTCCTTCCTTTGCTTTTCTCCTATGCACTGAGAAGTATAACCCCAAATTAACAAATTCCTGTTACTTCAGAACATGAAGTCTTATTTAGAGAGAGAAATGATCATTAAGTGAGCTCCTAGATTTGGAAGTTGTCTATTTTCCAGAAATTGAGAAGCAAGCTTGTTTAGAGAAGTTACGAACATAGCTCAAATGAAAAGACAGGTGATTTTAAAAGCAACACATTTACTGTGCACTTAGCATGTGCTGGCCCATCAAGTCTGGCTTCATGGGATTATCTCATTTCATACTCATTATAGTTTATGAATTTCATATTATGGCTATTGTTATTATGAGCAATTCCACCTTTTCACATGAAAGAGGTAAAGGAAGCAAGCCTGGGTATGTTAAGTGGAGGGGCAGGCAGAAGGTAAATGCCAGTAGGTCCGGTCCAGGGTTCATCATTGCTCACACCATACCATCTGCCTTCGAGACCCCATTTGCCTGTAGTCTAAAGGGTACATAAGTCACCTAAGAGGAGATGAACCAATGCCAGATGACTGGATTGCTGTCTGTGTGAGTTATATTTTCTTTTTGCTGAGACAGAATGTTTGATGTAAACAGATCAAGGGGAGAAACTAATTACCCAGTCAGTGTCAGCGTGTTGAGTGGATCCTGGCAGAAGAGGTAATGGCACAGCAGAACATTGTATAGCAGATGAGAACCAGAGAGAAAGAATCCGCAAAGAGACCAGAGTATGCTATAGTATGCTGAGACATGCCCCAGTGGGCATTTTCTCCAGCTAGTCCCTATCCCCTACCTTGCACCACTTCCCAGCAGTGTCATCATACCAGGAATTCCTCAAGGGACCAACCTATTCATTAAGCTGAGTCTGCATTATGGACAGGTCTCTGGGAATACCCTCCAAACGACTCTCCGGAGTGTGTGTTACTAGTCTCTGGGGCATTCTTCAGTCCAATCCAGTTGACAGTAGGGTCAAGCCATCACTGTTCAGGGGAATTTTTCAAAGGCAGCTGACTGAAACCAGTCCATAAAGGCAAACAGAGCTTGATTTGGTGAAGGGGGTGTTTAGAAGTTCCTCCAGATAAAGGGACCCCATGAACATTACAAATACTGGTGAAAGAGAACTGAGGGGTGGCCTATGACAGAGCATTTCTGCTGTCCACTTAAGAAGACCTACGTCCCAGTTCTACAAATGAAAGTTTGCATATAGTCTGTCACTAAGAAAGGGACAGAAAAGTGAATATAGAGAATTTTGACAGCATACTGTTTATTGGAGCACATCAGCTAGGGCAGGGGACACTGCAATGCCTTGACATTGGATCAAACACATTCTTCCTGCATTTTCGCTCTAACCACCATTTTCCTGGGTCTCAGTGAAATGCACTAGCCAGTTAAGTTTAACTTGGGCTTGTGGCAACAGGAAACCCTTACACAATCCCCAATTTAACTTTACCATCAGCAAAGCTGTCCTGATTACTCTCTGGGTTCTCCTCTATTCAAGCTCTTTGAAAACGTAGATGAAAAGAATGAACAATTAGTAGGCCCCAAATTTTCAATGACAGAAAGACGATAGGGAACTTGACTTAAAAAACTAATTATTTTGGTATATGAAGGAGAGGCTTCAAGACTGGTATAAGGAATCTGGCCTGAGCCTATAAACCCATTTATGGTAAGTCTCTGGATGAGTGCATGCACAAAGTGCTTACCCACAGAGAAAATCACTGTGGAATCTGTTTCTAAATTAATCTCTTGAAATGTAATGTCACAGAATCCCCATTTTTCACAGACAAATTTGCCAAGGACCTTAGCTCTCTTTAAAAGCCAAAGTAATATTTTATAATGTCTTTGAATCATTTATTCCTTGCTCATCAAATTGCTCTTTTGCAAGCATTCTTTGATGACCAAAGACTATTTTGGACTATCTGGAAGCTTTAATGGCCCCCAAAACATTGTTATGATCGGGAAACAAATTGGGTTTATTACTTATTAGCACTTTTGAGTGCTGATTTGAGTCTTTGCTTCCTATATATCAAGTACAGAGATTTTAATGTTTAAGCCAATTCAAGACAAATGTTATCGGCTTCCATATACCTCTTACTCCTTACTATAAGCAAATAGAAAAATGCTTTCTCTAGGAATAATGTTTCTATTATAGTCCTTTTTATCATGAAAAGCTTTGTATGAGTACTGGAAAATGACTCAGCACTTAAAACCACTTGCTAAGTTTGCAGAAAATCCAAGTTTGGTTCTCAGTACCTACATGACAGTTCACGATTATCTATAACCCCAGTTCCAGGGCATCCAACCCAGTGTCCTGGCTTCCACAGGTACCAGTAATGCACCTGGTGCACAGACATACAGATGAACATTTATATGCATAAGATAAAAATAAATAAATCTACAAAGATTTATTTAAAAATAAATCTACTTTGCATGATAGAGGAAAATCAGTTTTTGTCCTGAACTAAACAAAACAGTTGTCCCAATCTCTGTAAAATATATTGTCTATGCCTCTTTTTCAAAATAAATATATTTGGTCTTCCCACCGTAAAGGAAATTACATAGGCAAAGCATATACACTGGGACTGTCTAGAGGCTCTCAACACCCGACCCCAGCAGCCGCAGATTTCCATTCATTCTCCTGGCCCCTTGGCCTCTCTCCTGTCTCCTCCCATCCGTGCTTTTGACCTCTTTCCCTCTCCCCCTCCCCTCCCTTCTCCCACCCAGATTCCTCCCTCTTTCTGCCTCCCATGATTATTTTGCCCCTCTTTCTCAGTGGTATTATTAAAGCATCCTCACTTGGGTCTTCCTTCTGGTTAAACTTCTTACGGTCTGTGGACTGTATCCTGGGTATTCTGTGCTGTTTGGCTAATACCCACTTATCAGTGAGTACATACCATGCATGTCCTTTTGGGTCTTGGTTTGGGTTACCTCACTAAGGATATTTTCTAGTCCCATCCATTTGCCTACAAAATTCATGATGTCCTTGTTTTTAATACCTGAATAGTATTCCTGGGATAGGGGAGGCTCCCAAGACTGAATGTGGGAGACTTTAGCCAAAATGCCCAAAAGTGAAGATATGGAACCTGAAGAGACTACCTCCAGTAGTCAAGACAGGATCCCCAGTGGAGGGATGGAGACACCAACCTACCTACAAAACTTTTGATCCAAAATTGCTCTTGTCTAAAATAGATGCAGGGACAAAAGTGGAGCAGAAACTGAAGGAATGTCTGACCAGTGACCAGCCCAACTTGGGATCTATCCCATGGGTGGGCACCAATCCCTGACACTATTACTGATGCTATGCTGTGCTTGTAGACAAGAGCCTAGCATGGATGTCCTCTGAGAGGCTCTTCTAGCAGCTGACTAAGACAGATGCAGATACTCACAGCCAAGCCTTGGACGGAGGTGGGGGACCACTATGGAAGAGTTAGGGAAAGGACTGAAGGAACTGAAGGGGATGGCAACCCCATAGGAAGAACAACAGTGTCAACTAACCTGGACCCCTGGGAACTCTGAGAGACTGAGCCACCAACCAAAGGGCAAACATGGGCTGGTCCAAGGCCTGGCACATATGTATCAGATGGCTGCCTTGTCTGGCCTCAGTGGGAGGGGATGCACCTAATCCTGTAGAGACTTGATGCCCCAAGGTGGAGGGATACTGGAGGGGAGCACCCTCTCAGAGCCGAAGGGAGGGGAGGGGGAAGAGTCCTGCAAGGGGGGCCAGGAGGGGGACAGCATTTGGGATTTAAATAAATAAAATAATGAATTAATAATAAAAAGCATAGCCACTGATCTCTGCTCTCTGTCCCATCTTTTCTTTCTGTACTAGCTGGTTTAATTTAACTTGGGGTATGGCAACCGAAAGACCTAACATAATCCCCAATTCGACTTTACCAGCGCCCAACCCCGACCCAAGTCTATGGTTTGAGAAAAAGTTACAACCCAATTCCAGCTTTCCAAGGAAAATAACTACTATATTACTATCTGCAGGATAAAAAAATCATGAGTTTAGCAAAAATTAAAATTAAAAAACCTGCCCAGACAAACGAAACACATTCTCCACGCAGTGACCCTCCCCACAATGCTATATTTTTGCTCTTCTTCCTGTCCTGGCTTCTGAGATTGAGCTTCAATCTGACCCACCCCTGCTTGAACCACTTTGGCTCTCTCAGGGCTGCATGGAAGTTTTCCTGTCTCTTCTGAAAATAAACAACAGAAACTTAATCTTCAGTGACAATGTTTATTCATCTATATATTTTCAGGTGCAGTCTAGAAAGATTAACATTTAAAGTGGCATAAAAGAATCCATAACACACAGACATATTAGTAAAAGATGTAATATAAAGTAGGGCTTACGGAGCCATTCTCATTTACTCTTACCCAAATTGCAAAGTCAGCCCTAAGAGGTTAAGCAGGCAATCAGAAAAGAGAACTTCATTCTACTGATCCTGTCCATAAGGCAAAAACAAGCCAATTACCAAACAACGGAAGCACTATTTCTAGTCGTAAGTCCACTCCAAAGTTTATCTTGAGAATCTTCATCGAGAGGTCAGTGCATAGTAGTTAGTCCATGTTGTCAGCAGCAGCCTAGTGGGAGATGCCATGATGACTTTTATGGGGTTGCTGCTTCTTGGGTTCCCGAGAATAAGCAGATGGTATCACATCAACTTGGAGATCAGGAAAAGCAATTAGATGGTGACTGATGGCGAGTTGGGGGTGGAGGTACAGTATGATGTAGTCCAGATAGTCCATTTTTTCTGTTAGGCAAAAATTAACTATACATTTTAGAATGCATCTGGAGCACAGTCCAGCAGCCAGAATTGGTTCAAATCACACCACCACTAAGACTGCATACAATATTTATGAATTATTACGGTTTTTTGGGCAGACCAAACACAGGTTCAGTTCTTTAGTGACTCAGAAAAGAACAGGTTTACTTAACACTGCCAGAGACTGTCAGACAACAAATCCTTTATCCCACCCTCAATTTAGCTATTTTTGTCTACGCAAAGAAACTTTGTTTCCATTTGGTCTAAGGCTTTAGCAGGTGATACTGAGCTGGACGAGAAGCTGGTATCAGCAAAACAGAGGCGGCTCTTCAAGGCCACCGGCCAGGGACTCTGGAAGCCCCTAGTCGCTGTTGAATGTGAGCCTTTTGAGGAGACACTCACTCAGGCTTTCCTCCTCTCTGGCCTGCCGGCGGAGGTTGGCCAGGTAGTCGCTAATCTTCTTGATGAGATTCATCTCCTTCTCTAAGAAGTGCTTCTCCAAGAAGTGGCAGAGTTGGAAGTCTGCGTTGGCTGAACACAGGGCGTGCAGATCCAGAAGGACCTGGTTCAGGTTCTTCTCCAAAGCCAAGGAAGTTTCCATGGCATCTAGGCTCCCATTGCACTGATATGAGGGCATCTGCCCATTAGAGAAGTGATCACAGCCACTCTGTCGAGTTTGCATCAGGAGAAGATAAGCAGCCTGACGCTTCTCTTCAGACAGATCTCGGAAGAAGTGGACGAGGCCTCCCACAGACCTGTTATCTTTGAAAAAGAATCCCAAAGAGAGATACCTATCTGAGGCCTCCAGATGCATGCTGATCAGGCGATTGATCGTAGCCTCCATCTCAGTGGTGTAATTCTGACGACTCCGAGCACTCATGGTTGATGAGCAAGATGGAGCTTATGAAGAACCCTGCCTCTAGAAACAGAATGTTGAAGATTGTTCCGGATGTTACGAGTGAAGAGGCAGGAACAGAAGGTAGTTATGAGTCTAGGGGGTGGGACTGGGAGTTTCTAACAGGGCAGTGGGTGGGACTATATGGTGTGCAGTCCCACAACCTTTTCAGATAAGAATTTAATTGTCCTGTATCTTGTAGTTATTGGAATGGAGGCTTTTTTTGGTTCGCTGTCCCGTTTTTTAAACCATAATTCTGAGGTGAGGTAAGAACATCAAAAGTTTTCATAATGAGATCCTTTTAATTATCTATGACTTAAAACTTTGTTGCGTATTAATTTTGAGCTGAATACAGTATTTTTCTTTGCTTATAGTCCCTCATTGTCTCAGGGAGTAGCCATTAATCCCCCTTTCTCAGAGCAGTCTTACTGTTTGGATATAATTGTTAATAGCACCCCTATCTCCCTATGAAGGGTCCTTGTTTGGAATATGTATTATTCAGTCACCTTATTCTGTATAGATAAAAGTGAAAATGGTAACACACAAAGGATTGAACTTGTGTATAATTTGATTCTTTGTTTTGTTTTGAGAGAGCCTCTCGTAGTTAAAACTGGCTTCCAACTCCCTATTTATCCAAGGATGACGGTGAACTTTCCAAGTGCCGGGGCCCCAAGCATGCATAATCGCATTTACCTTATTTCCATTTCACTAAGCAGGCTAGCAAGAACTCCTGTTAAAGTTGTAAGAAAGCATACTGTTTCCTATGCAATATGTAATATTCACGTCTTGCATTCACTGAACCTCAAAGTTCTTTGGATTGTCATAAAAGTCAGTTGTCTAACTAGGTATCGGAGTCTTGTGATCCCAGATACCCCGCCATTAGCTAAAACATAATGTGAATGAGAATAAAAATGAAATAATGTATGTTTATAAATCTTATCAAAATTAAACACATACAGAAGATTATAAGTTAGCTGGTCTCCACTGAAAGGTAGAGACACAGACCTTAATGTTCTCATAAGATCTCATTCAACTTTGTGATTATATGCTGAGCATTTTATTTGAGAAGTGCCATTAACCTTGAGATGTCTCACAATCAGAACATTTCCCTGTGTTTTCTGTCCAACAGGCATACCCTATTCATGGCTAAAACTCTGAACCCCATGGAAGAAAGGACACTTCGGCTCTGACCTTGGGACCTCCCTGTAAATGAAAGGAAATAGCAATTATTTTGCAACAACTTTCAAAGTTAACTTCTCTGCTGCTGAAAATGTACATTTCTAAATTTAAAATGAAGCCTGAAGTTTCCTTTCACCACTCAGGTTTACAATATAAAACACGTAGTACTAGTGTCTGTGGAGAGAAAAGAACCCGAGTCAGAGCCATGTGGTGTTGGCTGATTAAACACTTTGTTGTCAGTATCGTGTTGGGACTATACCCTCTTTTGGCCTCGGTTTTTTTTTTTTTTTTTTTTTTTTTGTTTGTTTGTTTGTTTTGTTTTGTTTTTTGTGTTTTTTTTTGTTTTTTGTTTTGCCTTTAAAGGGGAGATATTAATATCTTACTAATGTGCTACCGAGCTAAATTACAGAATGAGAAAATACTGTGAACCAGGAGAACTCAAAACATGGGAAGATATCATTAATTCGTTTTGTAGTAAAATTATTGAGATCATTTCACTAAAGAGCCATTCTGCTGAAACATGATTCCTTGTGGCTTTCAGGCATGAAAACACGAGGCATAGTTTTGAGTGTTTAAGATATAAGTCATTTACAACCTTAGCAGAGTCAGTTTGTCCCTCATCCCTTGACTAAACAGGTTTCTATAACACCTCTTAGGGTCCTTTGTGGTCCTGCTAGCTATGGATGCAATATATAAATGGCAGAGCTGTGTTCTCTCAATTCTCTACCCCAAGACTATGATTCAAGAAAAGTATAAAGGCCTATTTTGTTGGGGATGGTAAGTTTCTGGAACATTCCATGTGAGTGATATAATTCACAGAATTTACCTCCCCTTCAACTCAAATGGGCCTAGAATGGTCTTGTGTTTGTCCAACTCTCTGGAAGCAAATATTGACATGAGGATTTCTATGTAAGTGATTTATTGGGAAAATACTCCAAGGGAAGACCAAAAGGACTTGAGGAAACAAGACAGAAAAGAAACTAAGTTTTAAAAAAATGTAATTTCAGGGCTGGAGAGATGGCTCAGAGGATCAGAGCACTGACTGCTCTTCCAGGGGCCCTGAGTTCAATTCCCAGCAACCACATGGTAGCTCATAACCATCTATAATGAGATCTGGTGCCCTCTTCTGGCCTGCAGGCATACATGTAAGCAGAACACTATTATACATAATAAATAAATGTTTTTGAAAAATGTAATTTCAGAAAGTATCTATTTGGTCCCAATTCCAAGGTAGACCTCAAGAGTACAAACTGCCCTTGGAGTTTATTTCAATATGAGACATGGGGACAGGGCTTTCCTAGTTCTGCCCTCTAGTTGTGAGCCTCTCTAGGGTAGTATAAACTTCCAGGGTCTTACCTTCTAGTTAATCAAAACCAGTAGCCCAAGAACAAGCAGCTAGAGAAAGTCATGGGTGCTAATCATTATCAGAAGTACACCTTGGCACTGGGTATTGAACATAGCAAACTGGCAGACATGACATAAGGGTAGTTTGGGAGAAACTATATAGCCTGCTATATTACCCCTTGGTTGTGGGAGGTATTCCAGAATATCCTGGTACCGAGAAACTTCTGCTAGGACCTCATTTTACAAGAAAATTAATGGATAAAAATGTTGTCGCTAATACTCTATATTTATCCCATGTCCTTATCCAACTTGCTTCTAGGGACATCTACCCTCTGGTAATTCTAGAGTCTGTGGCTGGATTTCCCTCCAAGCAGATAGCTCAAATTCTGTTCTTACCAAGGCCCAAACACCTTTGTGGATTGTGTCCTTTTAATATGATTGCATGTGTACCAGAATAGGTTCTGTGTGAAAGAATCATTTTTATAAGAACAACAACACCACCCTGAAAACATGGGGAGAGCTACTCCCTAAAGTCAAGAAAAGAAGACAAAAATGACATTTGTTGATGTTGCCCTTGCCCCTTGCCCTCTAGGATGAAAAGTGTTTTCGGCTCCTCTTTATAATAATAAAAAAAATGTTTCATAGAAAGATAGAAGATGTGCATTCTGTAGTGAGGTGCCCTTGTATTTCGGAAGTGCTTGAAGGTCTGGCCTTGGTGGTTGCCAAGAGCTGGGTTGGAGAGACAAAGCTGGAGTCTCTGGAGACTTCCTGTGGATGAGATTTTGATTAGGGGGCAATACTGAAAGAGTTCCCTGGTTAGGAGCAAACCACACGCAAGCATCCATATTCACAGAGAGAGCCTTTCTTAAGCAGGGAAGAAAAGTAAAAGTGGCTGCTTTCTGTCTCAGGCAGAAAACAGGAGCAAATGACCTTGCAGGTTTAACTTTTAAGAAGAAGAAAAAATGGGGAGGTCTGTGTTAGAGTGGGCTAGGGTGAGGTGGTATATCTTGATTGGGAATGTTAATTAGGTGAACCAAGGGGATGTTTTGATTGCTAGACTTGGATAATTTGATTATTGGATGTTGGTGGTCAGCCTCAGGAGGAAGAAGTGCACAAATAAGGGAGTAGACCTCGGTGGCCAACTAGTTTAGGAATGTAATCTGAGGGGTTTAGCCAGGCAGGGGGAATGGGGGAGAAAGACAAGGCCTGCCAGAGCCATGCTTGCCAGCTCTGTGCTGGCTAGAGTCCCTTCAAATACCAGACCTCTCTATCTCCATTACCATCCTTTAGAATCTGCCAGCCAACTCTGGTCCAGAACTTCAGCTAAGAAGGCATTTGTGTCTTTTGTCTAACCTTGTCCTCTGATTGACACCATTGTCTATAATAAAACAGCCTGTTGATATTTTTTTTTGAAACAGGGTTCAAGTGTGGAAAGGCCCTGGTTATCCTGGAACTGTATCTGGAGAAGAGACTGGCCTTGAACTCACCCGTCTGCCTGCTTCCGCCTCCTAAGTGCTGGGACTAATGGCCTGCACCACTACTGCCCAGCCTGGTTTTTCAGTAACTCTAAAACAAGTAAATAAAAGTCAAAGTATCCCTAGCAAGTCAGAATCTGAAAAGCTATGAAATGGTTTCTTAAGGGCTTGTCTTCCAAACTGCACTTACCTGAAAATTGATATCGCACAAAGAGCAAAATGGTCTCTGTGTACTTGCCATTTTCTAAAAGGAACTACAAGGGATTCAGAGTTTAGCTCTAACCTGTTCATCTATTTCAGACAAGGGACTGCTTGACACCAGGCAGTGGTATGAAATAAGGTTGGATCATCATTTTTCTTCTCCAAAACACACACACACACACACACACACACACACACACACACACACACACACACACACACACACACACCCCGAGCCTCCTCTTCACTCCACCTGTCTCCTCCAGTAAACTTTTCAGCTCAGAGAATTTCACCTACGGCCCGCCCACCTAAACAGTGCCGCCTCAGCACATCCTACGTCCCTTCACACACATTTACTATGGGCAGCACAAGCAAGTAGGAACCATCTTCAACCACGGTTCATTTTGTGTTCCCAGACATATCTAGCAAGATTTGAATCCATTCTCAATCCCTGACTGAGAGCTGCCCCAGAGAGGATTCATTTTCTAGCACTTTCTATTTCCCTGTAAAACAAAACAAAACATAACAAAAAAGAAATTTGTAAGGTAGAGAACTGCTTAAGGAAGGCTCCCACCGTATGCATCAGGATAGTGACTATTGAGAGACTATGGGTTGGCTACCAATTACAAAAAGTGGGATTGACCCTCTAACCTTCGTGGGACTATATCTTCAGTTCCATTTTTTGAGAATGATGGCTTAGCCAAAAACATCGTTGTAATTGCAAACACAATAGACATTCTAGAAGACAGAGTGCTGGGTTTTAGTTAGGGAGCTTATTGCAAGATGTAGTAAAAGGAATTGTCAGAAACCATGTGTAGCAGCTCTGTATCAGTGTAAATTCCCTTTAAAAAGCACCTAGTCTTTGTTTTAATTTATCCCAGTCCCAAGAACCACATTACCTCATAAAGACTACTCATTCCATTTCCAGACAGTGAGATACGGAGGAGACAAGCCACTGGGACCCAAACAGATCTGAGGGTCTGAGTTTTCTACCAAGAGACATGGAGCTTTAGGCAAGTTATTTAACTTTTCCAACTCTAACTCTTCATAGCTACAAAGAAAATACTCTTTAGTTATCTTTTAAGATTCTGTGAAGAAATAAAGTAGTCCAAGGAATGTAACGAAACTTATGACATAAAATAGATAATAAATAAAGATAAGCTGCCTTGGGGACTCAAAGGATGGCATAGCAGCTAAGAGTACTGACTGATCTTGCAGAAGACTCAGATGTCGGTTCCAGCTCTGCAACCTTCTATAACGCCAGTTCTAGGGATCTGGCTCTCTCTACTGGTCACCACGAGCACAGGCAGGGCCCATGCAGGCATATATGCAGGCAAAGCACTCATAAATATAAAATCAAAATAAATAAATCCTGCTGTAAAGATTAGCTGCTCTTACTCTCCTTCCCTACGCCCCTCCAATTGTACGTGACTCATTCTACATTTGATTCTCTCTAGTTTTAACTTCCACAGAAGTAGAGAATAAGCCCAGCCCATCTTCCCACTGATCTAAGATATCCCTCCTTTACTGAAACACACTGGGTCCCTCCCACTGTTCCTTATCCAACTTGCTTCTAGGGACATCTACCCTCTGGTAATTCTAGAGTCTGTGGCTGGATTTCCCTCCAAGCAGATAGCTCAAATTCTGTTCTTACCAAGGCCCAAACACCTTTGTGGATTGTGTCCTTTTAATATGATTGCATGTGTACCAGAATAGGTTCTGTGTGAAAGAATCATTTTTATAAGAACAACAACACCACCCTGAAAACATGGGGAGAGCTACTCCCTAAAGTCAAGAAAAGAAGACAAAAATGACATTTGTTGATGTTGCCCTTGCCCCTTGCCCTCTAGGATGAAAAGTGTTTTCAGCTCCTCTTTATAATAAAAAAAAAATGTTTCATAGAAAGAATAGAAGATGTGCATTCTGTAGTGAGGTGCCCTTGTATTTCCGAAGTGCTTGAAGGTCTGGCCTTGGTGGTTGCCAAGAGGTGGCTTGGAGAGACATAGCTGGAGTTGGAAAGAACATGGAGCCTTAACATTTGAAATGGATAGTTTTGGTAGGGCTATTCTCCTTTTCCCTGCTTGAAGCCTCTGTGTATTTCTTCTGCTCATTCTAACATCTGATCAGAGAAGAGAATCACCCAACAAGAAATTTTGCTTTCACTTAGCCATGACATAATCTCCTGGGTGTGCTTAAACATACATACCAAAATAAGATTACTATCTGTCTATATCTGTATGCTATCACTTCATTCCTTTCCTAAACGTTTAGATTTTTGACAACAAGCATGTATATAAAATTATATTGCCAAAGTTCCTTGCCTGGGGGAGAGATGAACCATATCTACTCCCTCCTCCTAAAGTCACAATGACAAACCAAAATATGATTCCGCATCAGTTCATCCTGGGGAGTGTGTGTGTGTGTGTGTGTGTGTGTGTGTGTGTGTGTGTGTGTGTGTGTGAAGGCCCTTCCTCTAGTCTTCCCCAGTAGCCCTCCCCAAGAACCAGAGGCCACAGTGCAATAAGAGCTCCACTGCACACATGACTGTGAGGAATGATGAATATTCAGGAAAAGGTCTCTCAACCCTCGCTGCCCCTGCCTCCTTCTATGAAGGAATGTCAAGTGTCTATAAGACTGATGATGATGAGCTCTTGCAAGCAAACATAGCTGCACTTGTGGAGATGGCAGCTGTTTTGCCTGGGAGATAGTGGCGTACAACAGATCACTACAGGAAAATCAGGGGGCAAGACCCAATTCTATTTTCAGAGGAAATGGGAAGACTTCTTCTCCTTACAAAGTCATATGATCTTTACTCATAAAGTAAGAACAAGCTGCAGTGCTCCTGGAGTCAGGACTAGCTTGCTGACTGACATCCTCCAGCTTTTAAGAAGCTACTTGGCAATGGAGATGTTAAAATTAAATACAAAGGGCTTCCTTCTCCGATCCTTATGAGCTCATTGGCAACCAGCCTACTGCAGACTAGCCACTAATAACTCTACACTCAACCTGGGGACTGGGAAGAAAGGAACGTTTCCTCTGGGGCTAACTTGACCTTTATTTATACTTACTCTCATTCCTTGCTGGGTCTTGCACCATTATCTATACAAAGAATCACAAATTCTCAGGGACGAGGGAACCTTAAAGGGCATTTAGTTCCAATCTGTATCCAAATTGTCAGAGCTCAATAATTATATAATCTGTCACTTGGACTTCTTTATGAATATAAGTCACAGTCACCCAAAAAACATCCCAGCCCTTTGCTGATATTCAGGGATACGAGTACTTGGCTTGCTACTTCTGCCTCCATGATGGGCTACAGAAGGGTCTACTGACCCATGGTGGGACCAACAGCAACAACAGATCCCATTTACAGCTTCCTGGGATGCTGATAGCTATGTGCCTGACACTGCTATGAATCTCCCCTCTGGTGCTGTTTCTGCCACTTCCATGGAGTGTGTGCAAGTGGCTGCTGTCCAAAACAGCTCTGTTCACTAGTTCAAGATAAGGAAACATCTATTTGGAACTGTCTTGCTATATAAGGACCAGATGGTAATGATTAAAATTAAATTAAATTAATGTTTGACAGTCCGTGAAGGGCATAAATTGCATGGTGGGTTGCTTGTCCAATCTGTCATCTTGTTTCTCTCATCTCAGGTCAACAAACAACAGCTGAAAGCTCCCTCCCTGGTTCAAACAGTTGCTTATTTTTCTGCTATGGAAATGGCTGCTCAGTTTACTAATTCCAAGGCTTCCATGCTGCCAAAATCATGATTAAGACACTTTAAAGAGCAGAGACCTTACCACAGTGTCCAGCCACTATCTCCTGAACAAAGTAACAACAGTTATTGATTATAATTCAGAAACTGGGAAATCGGCACCTGGCCTCAGAACAAACCATTGCCAGCATCACAAAGCAATTACGACAACCTTCTTTCCTCACATGGCTTCTAGAATATGTGGGCAGTGCTGATGTGTTATCAAGTTGAAAAAGAATTTATGGTATCGCATTTTTAAACCACTGATCTGCCAGCTCTTGTCCAAAGAACTTTCAGATGTAGACTTTTGTTCTTGCCCCTGTGTGATCCAGAAATCACTGGTCCAGTATTGCATTGTCTCTCTAGCTATTTAACTCCAAAGTAACATTTTAACCTTTGTACTTTTTCCCAAGAATGATGTTGAAACACTCTGCATTTATTTTTTTGAGGCAACAATCGATTTATACAAAAGCTACATAAATAGTAGAATAATCAACTGAAGTAGACTCGGGGGACAGGAAGTGAGATGACACCTAGATAGCCCTTCAAGGGCTATCTGCCCTTGATGTTAGTAATGCTGCTGGAAGGCCTTCAGCTGTCAGCTACCGTCTGGGCATCTGCTCTGGGGAAGAACACTACTTGGGACAACTCTGGAGGCCCATTCTTATTTCCTTTAATGCTATATTACCTGATGGATCTTGTCTCTTCAATTACCACCAGAATCCTTTCTCGTTTCACTGTGGTCTCTGTTCTAGTGACATATCATTATGGCTTTCTTCATCTTTCTTTCTAAAAGAGCACACATTTTCCCCTTCCCCTGGTCCCACTAACATACCTCCCTGAGCCCTGGTTCCTGCTTTCAGTTCATTCATTTATCTTACCAATATCCTTATTATATATTATATATAAAAATAATATGCATAACCAATACACATATAATACACATACATATACATATACATATACATATATTGCTTTGAATCAGTTTCCTCTCTAGGATATAACTTCTGCAATGTCTGAGCATGTGGTGTGTCTAGTTCTTGTTTTGGCTCTGCTTCTTAGAAAATTGCCTAGCACAGATACAAAGATGCACATTATCTGTGAATGAGTGAATGACTGGTTGCCTGGAAACATAGCTACTTCTTTTGACTTAGGCTGCCTCCCTCTCTCCAGGCACATCCCAAGAATGAGTGTGCCAGGATAGTGTACCAGTCCATAGAGTAGGATTTGGAACTACACCAACCAATTCACTTGGTAAGCAGCTTCATAGCTCATAAGGGATGCCAGACATTGCCCTGAGGACTCTAATAATACATATAATATTCATAACAGCTAGAAGAAGTAGACATTACCATTCCTGTCTTAAAACTGAAGAAATGGAGGAATAGAGAGATGATAGTTTGCCTCAGTCATACAATCCAGCACATTAATATTTGTGTCCAGAATCTCTGCCACTTAGCAGCTGTATAATTTTGAGTAAGTTACTTTCAAAACTGGCTTATTTATCCCTCAGATGGGTACATTAATGTCTACCATGAGTAAACTGCAAAAGCATTTCATAAATATGTAAAGTGCATAGGCACTTAGTCAAGGTCAAGGTCAGGCTCCATAATGCTCATTCAAGTGCCGTGCTTTCCCCTGTATCCTGCTGCCTCATGGACTTTTAAATACTACCTTCTACCTGAATTGCAATGAATTTTAATTGTATTTATTATTATTACTGTGTGTGTACCTGCATGTGCCACTGTTCGTGTTGGGGGTGTAGGCATAATTTTTTCCAACCCACTTTAATAAGGGTTCAACATCTCCTCTAGCCCACGACCCACCAGAAGTAGTGGAAAAGTTATTAGGACACGGGGGAAGTAGACTTGTTTAGAAATAGTTCTTTGGGGTTGAGTCCAATTTTCATTGTCAGGATATTAGCAGCTGCATTCCAGTCCTCCTGGCAGACATCACACATGAACCATCAAGGACAGTTCAATCCGTAAGAAACCTCAAGGCTTGCCAACCAGCCTGAAGCCACAGGAACCTCAGAAGGTTTTTGACAAGTTCTAAGGTGTCACCACAAATGGAGCTCAGCAACACAATGTAAAGTGAGACAATCCACATGTGTCTTGTGAAGAATAGCGCGACGAAGCACAACAAACCAATGCTTGAGCTCCCACTGTCTGTGGGACCATATTTATACTCCTCCATCAAGAGTCCTTTCACGTGTCTGCTATATCCAAACATCCTTTCACCCGTGTCTGCTTCAGGAAAACGCTCTTTCACATGCTTGCTTTAGCAAGACATCCTTTTACCTCTGCTCCTCAGCAAAACATCATTTGCATAATTGACTTTCCAAACAAACCAGAATTTTCCACTTCAAGGGGGTATCAGAGGACAAATTTGTGGAGTCAGTTCTTCCCTTATACCTTTAAATGGGTTCTGAGAATTGAACTCAGGTCTTCAGGCCTGCATGTGAGTGTCTTTGTCCGCTTAGCTGTACCATTGGCCCATGTTTGGGGGAGGCAGGGGCAGGTGTTGAGACAGTGTCTCGCCGTGCAACACAGGCTGATCCAGAACTCAGAGCAATCTTCCTGCCTCGGCCTCACAAGCGCTCTGAAGAAAAGCCTGAGCCATCATTTCTGGCTTGTCTGCTTTGATAGTTTTCTATCTTGACTGCTTTACAAACAACTTGGGTAATATGCTCACCCACTGTTCTGACGATCCACACACATGCCAAATCTGTTATCACCCCCATTTGATACTTCACCCTATTCCTGCAGACAGGATGATGACCAAGAAGTCTGCACATTTGCCCTTTCGTGTCACATCTTGAAATAACATTATTCTGAGAGACAGATGTAACCAACTTCAGGTATCATGACTTCCCTATTAGAGCTAGTAGCAGAAATCCTAGGTTTTCATCAGCTGATGTCACTCAGATAAGCCAAAGCCCAGCTTTGAGAGAGTGTACTAATTAGGGAAATGTAGATCCCCCTACAGTAAAGCCCATGATATCCCAGCTGTGAGGAAAAAATTGACAGTAGATAGCCCTCACTTCATAGCTCACTTAAAGCCTGTCTCAATCGAAGACAATAACTGGAACAATCAGGTAGTTTCATGAGTTTCTGGGGTGACCATATATGGTGTCATACAGGTACAGGAATATACATTTCCACCCATCTTGGCCCAACTCAAGACAATTCTGAGGCAACATTCTAGCTCCGGAGTGCCTTTGGGAGGGTCTTTGGGGCCATTATTGAGACGCTGGCACAGCTGGCCTTCCTCTGCCCACTCCTGTTTCCTTATCATTTTTCTCTCCGGATCTTGATCCCAAGGGTACAATCCTAAATAAACACAGCCTCCTATACTATATCTTAAAATCAGACCCACAGAAAACATAGCCAGTAAGGAAGGTGCGCCTGTCCAAGTATATCCACACCCATTGCATGGTCTCTATGTTCCTTGAAAGACTACAAAGTCCAGGCAACAACATGGCCTCACAGGACCATGGCTCCCAGGCTGTCTCAGCAGCTCATCCCTAGCTATTGTTTTGAACCTCTCCTCAGAGGCATGACTAGTTTAGTCTGTTTGCTTTCATGAGCACATAAAGGAAGCTAGAAAAATGAGGCCCATGAATCCGCTCTTGTGTACAACTCATCACTTCAACCCAAGGCTACTCTTTCCTCGAGGATGTAAGATAGATGATCACAGGTTACCACACAACACTGGTTCTTTGCTTTGACCTCCTGAGTCCTATGAGGATTTATCAACAAGCAACAAGCTCATTTAACTGTATGTCAGAGGCAGACAAAGAGTCAGTCATTACTGTGAATGTAAACAGCCAGGTGCTTGACAAATCTTTAGAGAGGTATGATATATTTATAAATATGTCATTGAGCAGAGGTCAGCCTCTGTAATACCTCTTTGGAAATAGCCAATCATATTTATTTGCTTTGACCACAAATGGTATTTTGATCTCAGTACTCATTAAACTTTTTGTGTTTTTAATGGCCCATAAAATCATAACATATCCCCTCCTGTGTCCACTTTCCAGAAATAGAACCATATGAAACTCAGCTTTCATTTGATCTTAAAGAATAGGTCAAACAAATGGGGACTTGGAGAACAACGGGGTCTAATGGGGGTGGGGTGGGAAATATGTTTAATTATACAGTAATATTTATGTGTAGAAAATTGTTTTAAATCTTTAAAAACAATAGTTAGACATTTAAAAGTAACACAATAAATAAGACAAATAGTTCTAAAATGAGAAAAGCAACTGCTTTACTTCAGTACACAGTACGGGGTTTGCTAACCTAATAAAGTGACAGGAAAAAAACAAAAGAAATGCATGCAGCTGTCTATAATTAATTCTTTATCTTCTTTTAAATTCTCTGTGGGAAAATACTTCATCGAATTAAGTAGATCTTCCTAAGCCATCACAGTGTATCGCTCTCCCAGTATATAGGCAAATTCTCATAAACACATGGAAAGAGTACTTGTCTAGCTATGATTTCTTATACTAGTTTTGGTTTGTTTGTTTATTTATGTATTATTACATATTTCTTTTTAGACAAGGTCTTATGTTTTGGGTTTTTTAATATTTTTACTTATTCTTTGGCGATTTCATACATGGATATATTGTATTTTGAGCATATTCGCCCATTGCCCTCTCTTAGCTGCCTCCTACTCTCTCTGAAACCCTTACTGTTCCCAACCAATGTCCTTCCTTCTTTCATGTTACTGGGTTTAATTAGGGTGCTTGTATGAGCATGGCTGTAGACTCCTGAAGCAAAACAATTCCCTCTCCTGTAGCAACTATTCACTGTCACTAGCTCCTCATATAGGAGTGGGGACTCATGAACCCCTCCCCCACTGGTGGGCTCTATCTTTTTCAGGTAACCAGAGTTGCTGTGAATTCAGGCTTTTATGTTTTAAAATTTATTTATTAATTCATTCATTGTAAAGATAGAGCTTCACTCTAGAGGCTGGGCTGCCTTAAAATTCACTGTGTAGCCAGCCCACTTTGGCCTCAGACTCTTGAAAACATCCTCCTGCCTCAGCTTTCTGAGTTCTGGGATTCCAGA
Organism: Uromys caudimaculatus; assembly: GCA_028551405.1. NCBI lineage: Eukaryota > Metazoa > Chordata > Mammalia > Rodentia > Muridae > Uromys > Uromys caudimaculatus. Next base: position 8,588,806 of record CM052722.1, on the reverse strand, counting down.
TATGAACCACCATTCTCAGCACTCAGAAAGGATCTTACTCTGTAGCACAGGCTGATGGTTGCTATGTAGCCAAGGCTAATCATAAAATCTTGATTATACCTGTAATCAAGACTTCCCAAATTACACCCATATGTCATATGACTAGCTTCTTTTTTCTTTTATGTTGTCCCTTTGGAAATACTGTTCAATTTCTGATCTTAGTCTTTGTCTAGATCACCAACACAGAGCCGGTACTGTTAAGCAGACATGAATACTGATCAATATACTGTCTTTTATACTGGGAGGTCATAGAATTGATGCTGATGTCAATTTAAATGGACAATCACAACTTCAGGAACAGATGCTTCTCTCCCAGACCCTCCATACATTTTTACTCAGGGTGCCAAGTATTTAGTTAGCAGCTTTAAGAATTTTTTTGCTGGTAAGCTTCAGATTCCCTTGGATTATCTGAAGATGATTTTAAAACGCTATGATTCATTGCCGATGGAGTCAACTGCCATTTAGAATTCTGCAAATCCTGTGGCTCATGCTGTGAACTTTTGCTTCTATGTCCCAGATGCTTACAATCACTTCATTCCAGGATTCTTATAAAGCAATTGCTTGGCTCCCTCCAACAGGAAACTGATGCAGGCTTAATTAAAATATCCTATAAAATACCTTTTATGGCTATCGACATCACTATAGAAGGAACTGCTGAATTTTATCATGAGTTCTACACTTTAGCTTTGATTGTGGGAACACGGTTTTAAATAGAATGATGTTTGTCATCATTGAAATAGCTTGGATTTTGTGACCACCCCCATAATCTCTAAGAGAAATGTGAACATCATTTTTGTTACAAAGCGGTTCCTGCAGCAGAGCCCCTGAAGAAGAATCTCTGCGTTGACGTTGGAACCTGCATCTTTAATAAGCTTCCCAAGGGAGTCTCGTGCCCTCTCCATGTGTGCCCTGGAGGTCGGTTATTTCACTGTAGGCATGGTTCCTGCGATGTCACAACTGCTTTAGAGGAAATGGCAGCACTTGGTGATTATCGCTACTGAAATGTGTGACTAATCATTGTAAAGATGGTGTGACTGCCCCACCCAGGCCTTGTTTACAAGTCTGGCACACCCATCCCCAGCTGCTTACTCTAGTTTACTAAGAGCCAGGACTAGCTCTATTTATTTTATATTTAGCAGCTCTGGAGTGGTGGCTGCTAACAGCTCGCAGCTGTGCTCTTCTGTGGAGAATTGCTCTCAGCTGGTAGACCCCTTACCCAGTCATCCCTGAAAGGTTATGCACCCAACACAACCAATGACTGACTGCTATGGATAGATTAAGTATGGATATTCAAAATATCTAGAATCATAAATGCTCTGAAACGATGCTTTTCTGTACTGACATGACACACAAAATGTTTGGATATTAAAACTATCCAATTAAGAAAGCTCAACAGGTTTGTGTGAATAATTCCAAATCTGCAAAACTCTGGAATCTCAATGTTTCTTGTAAGCAAGCATTCTAGACAAGGGATACTTAGCCTGTAGGAACAAAGGCCCTTTGCCACATGGGAGAAAACTGTGTAGTGCTATCCTTGCTCCAGAGTTCCTTGTAGGATCAAGCTGATGCTAGCTAGACTTTTGCTAAAGCCAGACCGTTGTTTAGCTTCTTTTACTCCCTTTTCTCTTTCCCTTGTTCCCCTTTTCCTAGGTATCTGACAACTACAGTTCATAAGATAAGAAGTACTGACCTGTAACAAAAAGGAAAACTTCATCCGTTAGTTATGAGAAGGCAAATTCATTATAATTGAAAACAATATGGCGGTTCCTCTAGGGACTTTTAATATGATGTACCGTGCAGTCCAGACACTCCACTTATGAATATATACCAAAGGCAATAATACCAACATCTGTAGAGAAATCTACATAGCTATGTTTATTATAGCATTATTGACAATATCCAAGACATGAAGTCAACCTCAGTATCCATCAGTGGATGGATGAAGGGTTAAAGAACGTAAGGAATATAGACTCAATGGAACATTATTCAGTCTTAAAAGTAAGAAGATGCTGTTGTTTGGGACAAGTTGAATAAACCGGGAAGATGTTATGATAAATAAAACAAGCAAAACTTTGAAAGTCAAAATACTGTGTGATTCAGATTTAACTTACATGTGGTGTCAAGAAGATGAGAAGTCAAGGATTTAGAAATAAAATAGAGCAGTAGTTGTCAGGAGAATGGGAAAGGGAGGAATTGGAGGTGTAGGCCAAAGGAGGATACCATGTTGCAGCTACATGGGCTGTACATATCTAAATATAAAATGTATAACATAAAACTCTAGCCGGGTGGTGGTGGCGCACACCTTTAATCCCAGCACTTGGGAGGCAGAGGCAGGCGGATTTCTGAGTTTGAGGCCAGCCTGGTCTATAGAGTGAGTTCCAGGACAGCCAGGGCTACACAGAGAAACCCTGTCTCGAAAAACCAAAAGAAAACAAAAAAAAACCTCTAGTTAATATTATACACTATAAATTTGTCAAAGTACCAATTTTAGATGATTTAATCACAGAAAAAGGTAACTGAGATGAAGGATATAGTAGGCTGCTTGACTGTAGTAACTATTTCACTTTATATATGTATATATCCAAGCATCTTACAAATAACCTTTTCAAAAACCTGTCTGGTTCTACATTATAGTACCTAATTCAATACTGTTATTCAGCAAAATAACAAAATCGATTTGGGATAAATTCAGACACATAAAGGAACCAGGTAGACTAACTGTAGATCTTTACCTCCCCTCCATCCCTCCCATTCCTCCAGTCTTATCCTCAGCTCTGTAGCAGACTGCCTGGTGTCCCCTCCCGCAGCCTCCCTTTTCTCTCTCTCCTCAACTTCAACAAATCACACAGATCTCATCCTCCAACGTTCCTCCTTTCCACCCGTCACTTTACACCAGCCTTGAAATCCAGCAAGCATTCCTTGGGAACCAACAAGCCACTCAGGCTCGGGAAGCAGGCAGGTTAACTGCAGAGCTCCCCCTTTTCCTCCAGCAAGGCTCACCCCCAGTTCTGCAGCAGCTTGCTGCTGCCTCGACTCCCTCCCTGTCCCCATCTCCAGATCATACAAATCTTCCGCTCTAACTCCCCCAACCCCATTACTTTATTCCAGCCCTCAACTCCAGCAGCCATTCCCGGGAAGCTGCAGGCCACTCTGGCCAAGAAAGCAAGGAGCCTATCTTCTGATCCTTATCTCTCCTTCCTCTCTTCCAAATCGAATTCCCCATGTCTGTAGCAGACCACGCCTTGTAGTCTTCCCCTCTTCTCCATCCTCCCTCTCCACTCATCTTGTTATCCCAGCCCCCAACTCCAGAGGGCATTTTCTGGGAAACTGCCAGTCAAGTCCACCAGAAAAGCAAGTAGGCCAGCTACTAAAGGAGAGATATAGGCACCATCCCAGCTACAAACCCTTTGAATTACAATGGTATACTGCCTGCAAGATTGCTAGTGCAATGGTAGCACAAAGCTTATTGGAATAACCAAGCAATAACTGGTTCAAATTAAGGCCCACTTCACGAGATGGAACCCATACTAGACACTGCCTCAGTGATGAAGAACCTAATATTAGATAGTACAGAGACCGGGGGTAAAACCAGATAATACTGGTCTAAAATATTGTAGCAATTAAATGACTCCTAATGACATTCTGCTATAGTCACAGATCAGCCATCATCAGAGAAGCTTCCTCCAGTAGCAGATGGAACAAATACAGAGACCCACAGCCAGACACTGTGCAGAGAGTGTGAGCTCTTGGAACACTCAACCCTGTATGAGAAATCTTCATCAAATTCCTTCCCTTAGGGACCAGGAACTCCTTCAGAAGAGAAGGCAGAGTGCATGAGCCAGAGGGGATGGAAGACAACAAGGCCCTCTAAATCAACAGAACCGATGCACATATGAACCCATAGAAACTGAGGCAGCATGCACAGGGCCTGCACAGGTCTGCACCAGATGGGGTTCTAGAACTGAAAGGAGAAGTGGACACATGACCCTATCCCTAACCCAGAACCAATCTCCAATTGATAACCATTTGTACAGGAACATTTAGTTTTCTCACTGAGGAAAGAAACTACTCTTAAGAGTAGGCTGCTTGCATCATTGGAGGCTTCTTGTCTCATAATTTCATATTAGGGCTTTACAAAAACCTATTTTATTGTTGTATTTTATTTACATATGTATTTTTTCTGTTTTTACCCTACATCTCCACAGCAGTTTCCCCTCCCTCATCTCCTCCCAGGTCCTCCCCTTCACCCCCACTGCCCACTCCTCCACCCCACCCCCACACCATTCCACTCGTCTATTTCTCTTCAGAAAAGGACAGGCCTCTCATGGAGATCAACCAGCCATTGCATATCAAGTTGCATTAAGAGTAGGCATCTCCTCTCCTATTAAGGCTACACAGGGCAATTCAGCAGGAAAAGGTCCCAAAGGCTCACAACAGAGTCAGAGACAGACCCTGCTCCCACTGTTAGGAGTCCTATAAGAATCAAGCTTCACAACTGTAACATATGTCTTTGCATATGTATTGTGGTTTCCAGTTTTGTGTTTCTATGGGATTCCTGGGTATGTGATATAGACCCTGAGTGGGTCTACATTTGTTTCCTGTGAGTTTTCTAGAGATATTTTCCCTCTGCTTGTTTGTTTAGTTCTATTTTAATGTATTAGCTTTTGTTTTGTCTTATTTTATTGTATTATCCCACAGAAAACTGTTATTTTGTTTTTATTTTTGATGAAAAACAGAAAAGGGGTGGATCCAGTTGGAAGGGGAGGCGGGAAGACATTGGGAGGAGCAGATGTAGGGGAAAACATAATCAGGATATATTACGTGGGAATAAAATCTATCTTCAATGAAAAGATAACATAGAATCAAGAATTAATGATAGCATGATTTAAATAAATGATAGCATACCCACTCAAAATTTGAAGGTCGAGAAAAAGAAAAATGTCGCTTACCCTTGAGTTTTTATGGTTGCGTGATGTGTGTGTGTGTTTCTTGTGATTTTTCTTTCTTCTTTTTTAAAAATATGCCTGCTTGTTTTTTAAAGACAAAGAGATAGATGGGTGAACTTGGATGGATGCGGAAGTGGAGAGGTGGGGAGGTGAGGAGGATCTGGGAGGAGATGGGGAAATGGGAAACCCTCATCAGAAAATGTTGTATGAAAAAATTTATAGTCAATGAAAGAATGATGTAGGAGGGAGGAGCTAAGGAGAGTAGGGCTTTATAAAGATTTGCTTTTTGTTTATTTAATAACTGGAGAGATATTAACATTTTGCTTTCCAAAGGGAAAGATGTCTCAGAATCACATATGAATATTTTAGATATTCAGTATATTATACTTTTTAATAAATAGAATTAAAATGCTCATGATTTTGCTGTAAAAAATTTGTCCTATAAAGTTTTTTACTCTAAAAATTCTGGCATGCTTGTAACAAGGTAAGAAGTATGCAACAATTCCATCTGTTTCTCCTACTCAATACCGATGTAAACGCTGGACAGAATGTATAGGGCAGATCTTTGAAGATGCTGAAAAGTAAACAATGGCAATCAGATGGGGCAAACTCAGGCCAGAAGATGAAGTACTACCATAGTGATAATGATAACTTACCTTCATTTTGTGATCCATAGCCAAAGCTAGAAGAAGCAGAAGAAGCCTCAAATCTAGAAATACATACTGAGGTGAAATACCTATTTTTATTGTAAAGACAGAAAGAGCTTGAGTGGGGCCTTCTATTTCAGTTTCAATGAAAAAGAAGTCTCTGGAGACTCAAAGAAATTTCTGACTCCCCTGGTTTGCCTGCACCTCTTCTCTGTTTCCTTGAGTTCTGAACAATCTTGCACTAGTGGTTTTTCTTGTTCCTCTGCCCTCCTAATGCGTGTGGTCCCAGACATGGCACAGCATAATTAGTTTAAGCCTCAGACCAAACTCATATGTGTGCCACCCAGTGGCCTATCCGGTACCTCAGCAGTTTTTTATCCCATGATTAGGTCTCAACAATTTTGGTATATTGTTTAATGTCAGATCTTTCCTATGAGTTCATGGGTAAGTTCAAGAAATTGCTTCCCCAAGACTTTCCAAATTTTCCCAATTCCTTTTCCTTCCCTGAAGCTTATATTTTCAACCTCTGACTTCAGAAAAGTGGAGTAACAACCAAAAAAAAAAACAAAAACAAAAAAACAGTGCTGAAAATGACAACGGTAGTGCAGATATCAAAGACTTTAAAACACCTAGTATTTAAATATTTCAAGAATAGGCTGTCAAGAGGGCTCAGAAGATAATGATACCTACACTAAACCTGATGACTCAAATTCAATCACTGAGATCCCCATGTGGAAATATTGAGCTGATTTCCACAAGTTGTCTTCTGATCTCCAAATGTGAGCCATAGGATGTCCTCCTCACAAGATAAATTAAAATGTAATAAAAATTATAAAATAATCTAGAAAGACCAGAAAATATTCTTGAAGTAAATGGAAAGAGACAATGTCAGTTAAGAAATAGTGTATGTATAGATGAACCAAATGGATATTTTAAAATGTGAAAATCAGCCAACATTTAAAATTCCTAATATGGGCTCAATGGGGAAAAGTAGCTCTTATAAAATATATAACAAAATAGTTGATTAACCAACAGCAACCTCAAATAGGATCAACTCAAATAAATCCATTCCCAGATGGACCAGAATCAAACTGCTAAAAAACTAAAGGCAAAAAAAAAATCATTAAACAACTAAAGAAATAATATAGTGACTACAAGAGAATAACAATTTGAATACGAGAACTGTTTCTCGTTAGAATTCACACAAACCACAAAGAAGTTAAGGGAAAAAGAATTGTCAACTCAAATACTTAAGGGAAAAACATATCCCCAAATGAAGATGAACAAAGAGACTTTGTTGTTGACAGACAAGCATTTTCTGAGAGAAATGTTACTGGAAAATAACATTCTGATATTTCAGGTGAGTATCAGAAATGAAAGAGAAGTCAATATCATGACAGATACTATATTCTTTCTACTTGGATTAGTTTTTTTAATTATTTCTTTTACTTTTTGAGATTATAAAATAATTAAATCATTTCTACTTCCTTTTTGTCCCTCCTACCTACCCATATCCTCCCCCTTAGTCCCTTTCAGATTTACAGCTCCCTTTATTATTAATTAATTGTTGTTGCATACACAAATTATTTAGATCATATTTGATGGCTGAAAGTCAAACCAGTGACATTTTCTGATGAGGTTCCTTTTTTTAGACAAGTTCTTACTCTGTAGCCCAGGCTGATGTAGTTAGTACTCCTCATTTAGCTTAGGTTTTCCTCAAAAAACATGGCAATCCTCTTCTCCAATGTTGTGAAATGTCTAAGATTAAACCTTTCATCTTAGAGGGAAGCTGGTTAGGAAACAGGGTGTTGGTAAATTAACAAGATATTTTAAGACAGGATGTTTATAGGGAAGCATCATAATGTTCTAAATATATATGAAACATTCTACTCTTCAGAGAAATTTTGTAAACTCGGGAAGTAAACGATTCAACAGCTTAAGGAAGTTCCTAAAACTAATCAGATTCACTAGGCTCCTCTCTCTCCTCAAGCATATAAGATGTAAGGACAGCTGAGTGACACTCAGACAAGACAAGCTGCCTAGAAGAGGCTCAGAACAACTGACATGCTTAGAAAAGACTTCATCCTGGCAAGCTTCCTGCAGATTGTGCAGTGTGTTCCAGGATTTCAGCTTTTATGAGTTGTCATTCATGCTAAGGTGCTATTTTGTTGATTCAGCTTTCATTGAGTCATTTCTGCTCCTATAACTAACCCTTCACCCATATTCCTATAAATAATTCCAATTAAACACATTGGTTCTCCAAATTGAACTTAGTGATAACCTTACTTTGGTCTATCATTGTACCCTATCTGGAGTGAGTAGATGTTTGTGCATGTTTCTCCAGGAGTAGTGTCACATAGTCCTCTCAAGTGCTGTGATTTCAGATGTAAGCCACCACACTTAGATTGAAATATTTGTCATTAATAATTATTTAATTATTCTTCTGCTTGTATTATTTTTTCCAGAAAAATTTTATCTTATACTACCTATATTACTACCTGAAATATTTTGTGAAATGTTCATGTGCTTGGTAATAGAATTTTCCAGACTTCTCTAGTCTAATGATTTACTTTAAGACCACAAAGCATAATATCCTCTTGTAATGACAATTTAGGAAATTTGTTTTCCTTAAAAAATACAGAAATATACCAAGAATGTTCTCATTTTATTTCAGGTGTGAGATATGGGGCTGCTTCAGATTGTCCACAGCAGGTGATTATGATTTGCCTCATGCTCTTGCCAAGATGTGATTTTGCTAGCTGCAGATAGTTTCTGGGATTATGTGACATTTGGAATTCTGGGGACTTTCCAAAGGTTATATAAATGCTAGGGCCTTGAGAAAGTTGGTGGGTTGTTGATTGTTTGTTGGTTTCTGTTGGTTGTAGTTTGTTAGGTTGTCATGCCCAAAGAAGAAACAACAAGAAGAAATTAGATATCCTGAAGTCAAAGATCAAACTTACCCCAAGAAATTCAATGCCCCTAATCTGCAGGAAGTAGTGTAACAATAATGTCACCCCATTCCAACTGGTGGCTTTATTCAGGTAATTCTTTCCTTTCCCCTCTATTCTTTTTTTTTCCTTGCCTAAGGGTTAAGGGTTTGAAAGGGTAGAAAAAAAGGGGTGGAGAACGGTGGAAGAAAGAAGAACCCAAAAAGTAGCAAAAGACAACTACATTCTGTCTTTAATGTTCCGTACTTGATGCTTGACAGTTTTCCTGGCAGATTTGTTTCCTATAGCAAAATGACTTGTTATATTTTTATTTCATTAATTAAAAATATTATTAGTATATTTACACACGCATGAGCACACATACACACACACACCATGGCATGAGAATGGGGGTCAGAAGACAACTTGTGATGTTATTTTTCTACGTTTACAAGGGTTCTTGGGACTAAACTCACATTGTGAGGCTTGCATGGCAAATGCTTTTGATTGATCAGCTATCTCATCAACCCTCTCCCATTAAGATTTGAGTCACACCTACCTACTATGATTGTTCATGTTGTACATGTTAAGATGAGACATCATATGAAATGTGCAGAGCACAATGTCTGACACATAATAGTGCCTATTTGATAAACATAGCTCCATTTTTCTTGATTTTTATGCCTTGCAGTAATTTTTACTAAAGAATTAGAGGGTAAGGCTTGAGGTCTCAGCTAAGCTTTTATGAGGATATGTGATAATTTTGGCCTTAAGGAGAAGATGAGCTTTGTCAGAAATAGAAAAGGAAGGAAGAAAAAGTCCCCCCCCCCCCGTGCAGTAGCAATAACATAGCATGAATATAATCTTTGGAATCTCAGCCAGTCAGAAATTGTATTAGTGAATAAAGAACGCGTAATAAGTAGGAAGAATATTGATTTAGAATCTAGCATTGAAGAAACACAATAGGAAAGTCTTTACTTTTATGTGCATGAAAACTGATCTCATGCTGTCTACCTTATTACCAACCACATGGAGGGAGAAGCAGGCAAACCTTCATTTGGACGCTTTTTTTTTTTTTTTTTTTTTTTGTAATTCAACCTGTTCTTTCTCTTATTTCAACACCATTTCCCGGACACCAGTGTAATGCTAATGTTTGCTTATTTGGGAAGAAAGTTGGTTGAAATGAATATAACTCATACTAAAAAAATGTCTGACAGTAGGTTAACACTTTTGGCCCATTAACACCCATCATTCTTGGCTTAATTTTTGCTTCTAAGAAAGGGGAAAGACTCTTTCATGATTGGATTTTCCGCATTTAGATTGAGATAGGAAGACTGTTTTGATTAGGAAAGCTACTCACTCAAATCATACCATAAAGATAATTTCCCACTTGATCTATGGGTGGGAACAACCAAGTAGGTAAGAATGTATTCTAGTTTCTCTTGTATACATGTTAGAGTTGAACCATAGGGTGTAACACTATAGCGATTCCTGCCTGATCCAGCCTTAGCTACAAAGGGCTACAAAACAGCCCTAGCTACAAATAGTCAACCAAAATTGACGAGGCCTACTTCATGTGACATTAAAAATCCAGGGGGCCAGAGGTATGACTCCCCACCGTCCCCAAACATTTGATGTTAGGAAAAATGAGATTCAAAATAGAAACCAGTGAAGTTGAAATGCTAAATTGGTGAGTAGAGAGGATACAGCAATGGACTTCTGGTGCTGAGGGGAAGTTTTAGATGAATATCAGAGAATTGGTAGCAATTAGTATATGAAAGTTATGAAGCTATTAGAATAAAGAAATTATGAGAAAAATTACCAGAGTAGGTAGTAAAACCACCATTTAAAGACTCATTAGATGCTCATTCGTCTTTAAGACAGGATTTAAGAAAAATAATGAGATCTACCTTGTATTACTGCTGAGAGATGAGCTAAATTACCCATGAGAGGACTTTTCAAACCCAAGTGATTGTGTTTAAATGCTAAACTCCATCTGCTAGAAGAGAAATTAAACCCAGTAAGCATTCTCCTCAAAAAAAAAAAAAAGAACAAAACATTCTTTATATGAGTAATGGTCTATTTGCTCTCATTTTCTTTGTCTTCATCCCTTCCAAATTAAAACTAGATCAAACTTATCTCAAAAATACTTTTCTCAATATTAATCCCTAAAAATGGGAATCTTGGCCTAATATGTCAAGAATGTCAAACAAATTTCACTTGGTTTCATATTTTTAAAGGTTTCCTGAACTTCATTTTGAGAAATATTCTGAATCTGCATACAGAGATATGTGGATGGCTAGTAATGCCTGTCTTGCTCAGGCTAGGGGGATGTGAATACATTTACCAGGTATTTTCTATTCCTGTCAAAATAACAACTCAAGGATGATTGGTAATTAACCTTGATTTTAAAAGATTATATTTTGATATTCTGAGGCATGTATGATTTCATGGGTATCAATAAAATTTGGTCTATTGTATGATGGGCTCTTCTCAAGAATATAGCCATAGAAACTAGTATTTATTCAAGACAAAGAGCCAATAGAAGAGGAAAAGAAAATACACTAAAATTGGGAAAACAGTTTCTGCAAATCTAGTAGCCTAAGGTTGAAAGCATAAAGTCTGATGTAAGAGAAAATGGAGATATTAAGGAATAGTGATTGTTGCTTCCTGTTATTTTTGATGTTATTTTTAAGTTTGTGTGGCTTTCTTCTTTTGGGTTTATTGAAAGAAGATTACTTTCTTGCTTTTTCTAGGGTGTAGTTTCCCTCCTTGTGTTGGCGTTTTCCATCTACTATCCTTTGAATGGCTGGATTTGTGGAAAGATATTGTGTAAAATTGGATTTGTCATGGAATATCTTGGTTTTACCACCTATAGTAATTGACAGTTTTGCTGGGTATAGTAGCCTGGGCTGGCATTTGTGTTCTCTTAGGGTCTCTATGAGATCTGCCTAGGATCTTGTAGCTTTCATAGTCTCTGGTGAGAAGTCTAGTGTAATTCTGATAGGTCTGCCTTTATATGTTACTTGACCCTTTTCCCTTACTGCTCTTAATATTCTTTCCTTGTTTTGTGCATTTGTTGTTTCGACTATTATGTGACGGGAGGAATTTCTTTTCTGGTCCAATCTACTTGGAGTTCTGTAGGCTTCTTGAATGTTTATGTTCATCTCTTTCTTTAGGTTAGAGAAGTTTTCTTCTATAATTTTGTTGAAGATATTTACTGGCCCTTTAAGTTAGGAATCTTCACTCTCAGAATGACTAAGATCAAAAACTCAAGTGATGGGGCTGAAGAGATGGATCAGTGGTTAAGAGCTCTGACTGCTCTTCCAGAGGTCCTGAGTTCAATTCCCAGCAACCACATGGTGGCTCACAACCATCTGTAATGTGTTCTGGTGCCCTCTTCTGCTGTGTCTGAAGACAGCTACAGTGTACTCATATGAATAAAACAAATAAATCTTAAAAAAAAAAAAAAAACTCAAGTGACAGCAGATGCTGGCAAGGATGTGGAGAAAGAGGAACACTTTTCTATTGCTGATGGGATTGCAAGCTGATACAACCAATCTGGAAATCAGTTTGTCGGATCCTCAGAAAATTGGACATAGTACTACCTGAGGACCCAGCTATACCACTCCTGGGCATATACCCAGAAGATGCTCCAACATGCTCCACTATGTTCATAGCAGTCATATTTATAATAGCCAGAAGCTGGAAATAACCCAGATGTCCCTCAACAGAGGAATGAATACAGAAAATGTGGTACATTTGCACAATGGAATACTACTCAGCTATTAAAAACGACTTCATGAAACTCACAGGCAAATGGATAGAACTAGAATATATCATCCTAAGTGGGCTAACTCAGTCACAAAAGAACAAACACAGTATATACTCACTGATAAGTGGATATTAGCCGAAAAGTTCAGAATACCCAAGATTCAATTCACAGGCCATATGAAACCTAAGAAGAAGGAAGACCAAAATGTGGATGCTTCAGTGTTTCTTAGAAGGGTAAACAAAATACTCACAGGAGGAGATATGGAGACAAAGTGTGGAGCAGAGACTGAAGGAAAGGCCATCCAGAGACTGCCCCACCTGGGGATACATCACATATATAGCCACCAAACCCAGATATTATTGTAGATGCTGGGAAGTGCTGGCTGAAGGACAAATACAGAGGTAGATGCACGCAGCCAACCATTGGACTGAGTGTGGGGTCCCAGATGGAGGAGTTGGAGAATGAACTGAAGGGTCCCATGGAGGGAGTAACAGTGTCAACTGGCCAGACCCCCCAGAGCTCCCAGAGACTGGACCACCAATCAAAGAATACACATGGAGGGACCCATGGTGCTGGCCACATATGTGGCAGAGGAGGGTCTTGTTGGACATCAGTGGGAGGAGAGGCCTTTGGGCCTGAGGGTGTTAAATGCCTCAGTGTAAGGGAATGCTAGGGAGGGAAGACAGGAGTGGATGGGTGGGTGGATAGGGGAGCACCCTCATAGAGGCAGGGGGAGGGGGATGGAATAGGGGGTTTCCGAAGGGGAGACCTGGAAAGGGGGAAAACACTTGAAATGTAAATAAAATAAATATCAAAAAAAAAATGAAAAAAAAGGAGAGAGAATGGAAACAAAACTGACATTTTTATGGTCATGCACTGCATTACTTAGCTTAACAGAGGACACAGATAGTATTCCTCTAATATTGGTTATAAAAGTAATTTCACAGCACACAGTTGAGCTGCCATCATAATACATTCCCAAAGCTATGCCATTCGTCACAAAGCTACAGTGTCTATCTGGAACTCTAGTCTGCTGTGTTTAGAAGCATCTATTTCTTTTGTCAGTCAAACGTACTCAGCTGCTGAATGACCTTCAAGGTTCAATAAGTAAGTCTTGGTTATGAAATCAAGTTGCAATCTTTCAGGGAATTCAACCCAGAATGTTCAAAGTCTGGAGTCAATATCCTCATCCTCGCTCTACCATTTAAAATTGTAGAAAGCTCTTATGTCTTCCTGATGGCTGCTGTAATTAGAGACTCTATTATAGTGCATATATTCCTTGCTATGCTTAAGTAGACACACACACACACACACACACACACACACACACACACACACACACACACACACACAGAGAGAGAGAGAGAGAGAGAGAGAGAGAGAGAGAGAGAGAGAGAGAGAGAGAAGAATATGATAGAGGTGAGCTGAAAGTAACACATTGAAACCCAAAGATTTATCAAAAGAGAGAAAGTAACTGAATAAATGAAAAGAATTATGGAACTACCTTAAATAATTGGAGGAAAGTGGTGTTGGCCTTCGAACATCCAGAAAACCAGGGGCTGGCCAGGCCAGATACAATGACTATTTTCTTGTCCTAATATCCTCTTCCTAAAACTGGGAAACAAGAACTTTGCATAGAAGGCACATAGGTTTTGGGGAAAATCCCAGAACAGGAAGGTTGACCTTCAGATCAGCAGGGAAGTTCATGTAGGCATGATGAAATTTGGCTGCTTTCAATCTAAGCATTCTCCAGAATGTGTAGCATGCAATAATGAGGTTATGAGCAAGATCACTGCAGTGTACAATTTGTTCTAACTGTGGGTCTGGGCTTGGACAAACAGACTTTCTTTTTCAAGCAATATAATATTAGATTGGGGGGGGTTACATCTACAACACAAGAACTTTTAATGTTATTGGAGTCAACAACTGTGCTTAGGTTGGATGACTAATTTCTGAATGAGAAATGGAATTTGTTTTGGATTTAATATTTTATGAATTGCTCACCTTGGGTCTTAAGCAGTACTGCTATTCTCACTTTTAGAGAAAATGGAGTATTCTTTGAGCATTTAGCTAGGTTTGGATGTAAGGTTGGATTGACTCAAATTAATTTTTTAAATACTCATACAGAAGAATACGTAAGTCTTAGGAATAAGTGGTGTATAGAATCTTCTACCAGAAAAAGTTTGTGTTTGGTGAATGAGAATTTTATTCTAGTTATTCAGATTATCTTTCCTCTTCTTCTTCTTCTTCTTCTTCTTCTTCTTCTTCTTCTTCTTCTTCTTCTTCTTCTTCTTCTTCTTCTTCTTCTTCTTCTTCTTCTTCTTCTTCTTTTTGGTTTTTCAAGACAGGGTTTCTCTGTGTAACCCTGGCTGTCCTGGAACTCACTCTGTAGACCAGGCTGGCTTCGAACTCAGAAATCCACCTGCCTCTGCCTCCCAAGTGCTGGGATTAAAGGCGGGCACCACCACTGCCCAGCATCTTTCTTCTTTTTATTCTTCATTAATTTCAATTATTTACAAGCAACATATCACTAAATACAATTATATGAAATTTTATGGGCAGTTGGATTTTAATAACATTCTAACTGAAGTGTCTTGTAGTCTGCATTGTGAATATCTTAGTTTGCCTCTCTGTTGCTGCGATAAAACACAGACCAAATGCAACTTGGGGAGGAAAGGCTTTGATTTACAGGTTACAGGGAAAGCATGGCAGAAACCAAATCAGGAAGTGAAGCAGAGACCATAGAGGAGCACCACTAACTGGCTTGCTTCTTCTGGTTTGATTATTAGATAAATTTATTATACTGCCCAGGCCCATATGCTTAGGGATAGCACCACCCACAGTGAGCTGTGCCCGTCTACATCAGTTAGCAATTATGACATTAGCTGAAATACCCAAGAAAGGGGAGGGAGAACCTGTAGAGACCATATCCAGTGGTTAGGCAAGGCACCCGATTGGGGGATGGGGCCATCCACTCATCTCCAAATTCTTAACCCAGAATTGCTCCTGTCTAAAGGAAATACAGGGACAAAGTGTGGAGCAGAGACTGAAGGAAAGGCCATCCAGAGACTGCCCCACCTGGGGATCCATCCCATATACAGTCACCAAACGCAGACAATATTACTGATGCCAAGAAGTGCTTGCTGACAGGAGCCTAATACAGCTGTCTCCTGAGAGGCTTTGCCAGAGCCTGACAAATACAGATGTGGATACTCACAGCCAACCTGACTGAGCATGGTGATCCCAATAGGGAGAAGTTAGGGGAAGGACTGTAGGAGCTGAAGGGGGTTTCAACCCCATAGGAAGAACAACAATATCAATCAACCAGCCCCCCCAGAGCGCCCAGGGACTAAACCACCAACCAAAGAGTGCACACGGAGGAACCCATTGCTCCAGCTGCGTATGTAGCAGAGGATGGCCTTATCTGGCATCAATGGGAGGAGAGGCCCTTGGTCCTGTGAAGGCTTGATGCCTCAGTGTAGGGGAATGTAAGGGCGATGAGGTGGGAGTGGGTGGGTGGGAGGGTGGGTGAGCACCCTCATAGAAGCAGGGGGAGGGGATGGGATAGGGGGGGTTGCGGAGGGGAAACCGGAAAAGGGGATAACATTTGAAATGTAAATAAATAAAATATTCAATAGGAAATTGCCCTCCCGAGTCAATTTCTCAGTTGAGTTTCTTTCTTCCAAGGTATGTCAAGCCGACAACCAAGATTAGCCATCACAGTAAAGTTATGTGAAGTAAAAGGACATTCCTAAGATGCTCATTACCATAGATACCGTCAATTAGGAAAGGTACTTCATTCCCCCACCCCTGCTACATATATAGACTCTGTATTTTGAACCTTTATGTAACTTGTTAATATTACTTGTTTCAAACCACATTTGGAAAACAGAAATATTTATTTTATTCTATGCTCTTGGACCAAGAGTTTCCTCAGGAACTTGGAAAACTAATATTTTTCAAACTCTATGCTTTCCTATTTAATTGTGGAAATATAAAATTATACCTTCAGGGGTTAGAAATGAGTTTTCACAAAAGTGCCCAATACCTGAGCATTTTGCATTTATAACTGGACAGTCTAGAAGAGCTGGGAAATGAAAAGTCACACAGGCGCAGGGCAGTGATGGCACACGCCTTTAATCCCAGCACTTGGGAGGCAGACGCAGGTGGATTTCTGAGTTCGAGGCCAGCCTGGTCTACAGAGTGAGTTCCAGGACAGCCGGAGCTACACAGAGAAACCCTGTCTCGAAACCCCCCCCCAAACAAACAAACAAACAAAAAAACCCAAACAAACAAAAAAAAGAAAAGTCACACAGGAGCAGAAACGCTGATTCCTTATGCAGTGATAGCAACTGGTGGCGAAGTGCTTCCATGCTCCCTAGATGGAACCATTCTGTGATCCGTCTTCCATGTCATATGTTAGCTAAATTCTAAATATTTTAGGCAAAGTGGGCCACATGGTCTCTGTGCAATAGTTCATCTCTGTGTTTAAGCGTGAAGGGGCCCACAGAGAGTATGTAAATGAATTAATGTGGCCAGGTTCCATTAAAATTATTTGTGAACACTAAAGTTTGACTCATTTAATTGTATATGGTACAAAATAGTTCCTTTTGACATTCAAAAACATTCTTATCTGATGGCTTTAGTTTCGATGTTAAAGTTTTCTTCAAAAGATGACATATCAAAGGTTATGTTCCCACAGTGCTACTGGTGGAAGGTGGGACACACTTTAATGAAAGTTTCTTAAGTCATTTCTGCCTACAGGGGGGACTGTGGGATCCTAGCAGGAACCCTTATCTCTTTGTTTCCTACCTCATGAGGTGAGTTTCCTCTACCATGTAATCCTGCCTTAATATACTACCTTACAGGGTTGGTGAGATGGCTCAGTGGTTAAGAGCACTGACTGTTCTTCCAGAGGTCCTGAGTTCAATTCCCAGCAACCACATCATGGTGGCTCATAGTCATCTGTAGTACGATCTTTTGCCCTCTTCTGGTGTGTCTGAAGACAGCTACAGTGTACTCATATACATAAAATAAACAAATAAATCTTAATATATACTAACTTACCAGAGATCAAGAACAGTGGGGTGGTTTGATGACAGACTCCAATTTTTTGAACCAAAATTAAACCTTTTTGTCTTTATGAATTAGCTCTCATCATCTCAGATATTTCATTACAGTGATAATTAGCTGACTACTATATTGAATAAGCTATATACAACCAGGCTGGCTTTGGCCCATTGATTTAGTTCAGCAGCCCCTGATCTGCACTCTCTCAAGGTTTCTCTTCAGATCTCATAGTACGATAGCGCTGGAAGAATCCCTTCCTACTTTCCTTTTCTCTGTTGTCTAATTTCCCACCCCATCCAGTGGTGTTCTCTGATTCACATCCCTCTGTAACCCAGTCCTAGCACCTGCTGTGAGGTCAGTTTCCCAGAGAAACAAAGTTAAGACGCTCAGTTTAGCTGGTTTAGTTGAGTATTTGTGGCTTTGACACTTGTGAAGACCCCAGGAAACAGTCTTGGAATCTTAGAAGTAAACCCAAGCAAAGGCTCTTTCCAGTAATTTCAGATTCATAGCATAGTGGGTTAAAGAATTAATGGGTTAAATTTTTATTATTCTAGTCTTCCAACTTGCATCAGAAGTAAAACTGGGAGTGTTAATACCTGTAATGAGCCCAAGGCAGCCATTTCCTCTTCCTGGCCGCATCTCTAATGCTGGGCTTATCAGCAGGGAGGACCCCAAGGTTCTTCATAGCAGCAGGTGCTGGTGACTCAGAGTCAGCTGAGCCATGTAACAGTCCACAGGAATCCAGGGCTGTTGGGCGGGATGATAACCGTTGCAGCAATCTCTGTAGCCATGGGGATTTATGAAATGTGTTCCCTTCCCAAAGCTCCCTGCAAATAACCAAAGGCCTGAATTATTTCTAGATCAAGAACAGCAGGTGGGTAGACAGGGCATTCATTTTTGGGTCCCATCTCGCTCATTTTATGGAGTAATTGCTTTCTCTGCAAATTGAAAAAGCTTTCTCACCCTGTTCTCTGCTGTTCCAGATGGCTGTACCCTCTCAACCTGGCAGGTTCCTGCCTGTTGGCAGTGAGGCTGTGAACTTCCTAAGTGCAGCACTTTCCAATCTTCAGACACGAATGAAGCTGCACCGATTCTCCGATTCATCCCAGCCTTCCCTGTTGAAACTAGGGGCCATGACTCCTGAACGACAAGGAGTTGTGAAGCCATCTCGAGCTCCGAAGTGTTTTGCTGATTGCTAAGGATTTGATTAATCAGACTTATTTGGTATGCAACATGAAATGAAAATATAATTGTAAACTTAAGAAAATACACAAAAAGCTGACAATCCAGGACCAGATCTGGATATTTACAAGTTCTCACAAAATCTCCCAAAACTGTGTTTAAATTGGGTTTCTATTAGCAAGTCTGATCCTTTGGGACTCCTTAATTGGGAAGGTAAGGCTTAACTCCCTTTCATCATTATTCTCTCTTTCAGCCCCAAATAGAAAGAAAATCTCTTTATTAAGATGCAAATTTTACACCAAGGGTGAGTCCAGAAATGTAAGCTAGTACTGAGTTCTTTCTGAGTCTAACTCTCTTGACAGCCTGATTTTCAAATTCAAATACAGGGAGACTATTTATCAGTGTGATTTTGGCAGGGCATAATTGCCCCTTGAAATAAACAAGTTGGCAGTGTTGTAAAAGAGGAAGTGGTTCTTATTTATTTTGTATGAGAATTAGGTTCTGCACACAAATCCCTCTGAATACTAGGGCTTCAAATTTTTTTGTATGGTTTTCAAATGAAAAAGCATCATGAAGCCAGGGAATGCTCTTGGTCACAGGGCTAGGGAAGTGTAGCCATGGTGATGAAAGCCATAGTGACGAGGAGTAGCTAACCAGTGTACCAGTCTATAAGCATCCTGAAATTACTAGTTTAGATTCTACATCCTGCTTGGAAAAATCCTTCCTCTTGACCTGTTTCCCTGGCTCATTCGGATGTAACTAGGCAGGAGTAAGGTCAGCTCAAGTATCTGACACTCAGGTTGTCTTTCTGCTTGTGATAGTCTAGGAGCAGATGCTGCAAGCTGAAGTGGAGGAGAGAGAAAGGCTATTTTTTCCCATCAGTTAGCTGCTGAGCTTGGCATTCTTTCACCATGTTGTATAACCAGAGACAGGAGGTATATTCCAGAAGCACATGGACCACTAACACACACACACACACACACACACACACACACACACACACACACACACCCCTCACAAAGGCTTCCCTAAAGGCCCATTTTGTTAACACATTCCCATCTGCTTTACAGTGATGAAATATTTTCATGCAGGGATTTATTCTTTGGATGGTTTTAGTATTATACATACAATTCTGGGGTGAATATGACACCATAACTCCTTAGCTTTAGAATTCAAACAAGCTATAATCTTTGTTGTATTTAACACTTTCAAAATAGTTTCAAAGTAGAAGGACTAAAGTGTACTAATAATTTCTACTTTACTGGATACAGATGGAGAGGGGACTGGCAAGGAAAGGAACAGAAAAGACAAACTGCACCACCTATGTAAGCATCAAGGTAACAGAAAAGAAAACCACCATTATATCATTCAACCTGACCTAATTGCCATGAAGATTCTACACTTATTTTAATTCTGTAACATTTATAATCAAATAAGCTTATGATCAAGTAAATTCTGTATTTGAAAATATGGAAATGAAATTTATCAGAAAGCTCCATGATTTTATTCCTTTGGCCAGTGGAGATAAGAGTCTATGGCATTTCTCCAAGTTCCACTTTGCTATCCTCACAACATCTGTGCTTACTCTTCGGAGACTACTAATATACTGTTGGAATATGTTTCTGTTTATACAGAAGAAGATGTATAAAGACATGGAAATATAAAAATCACTATACTGTGACAAAGTACAGAAAGGGGACACTTATAAACAGATCAAATTTGGAGAGCACATTGGGCCATTTTACCATAAGGTATCATGTGACATAATTAAAAGAGCACTACTTTCCAGAAAAATATTGTGCAGAAGCAACTCGACAGACAAGAGAAGCAAAATATAAATATGAACAAGATTTCAAAAATGTGCATCTAAACACCGCAAATGTGAAGAATGTGGAAAACAATTTAAATGCTCATTGTTAGACTAATTAAATTTTGATCAAGTCACACAGTGTAATATTATATGACTATTATCAAGAAATCTGTTTACTTGTCCTGATCATATACAGATCTTCAATACACACACACACACACACACACACACACACACACGTGTGTATACGTATATATGCATATGCTATTTTATAATGAGAAATGAACAAGTACTTTTTCCTCTACATAGAAGAATGTTGGCAGGGGAGAAAATTCAATTTACATTTTATAATCTGAGCTGGTTATATTTGCTCTTTGGAAATGATACTTGCTTTTATAGGATAATAATAAGAAGAAAATAAAAACAAAAAGAGGTGAAAGAAAAAGCAAATTGCTATCATTTTGTCCTAACGTCTCTTCTGGATGGGGACTATGCTGCTTTAGAAGAGGTCCTCTCTACCTTCCCGATGCACCCTCAACATTAGCGTCCACGCATAGATTACCTAGGCTCATTGTCATGGATGAATATCTCTGTACTTTAAGTCAATGGAAAGAGCTTATAGAACTTCTCCTGGGACACATGGTTCATACATTTATTATTCCAACTCCATCCCCCTATCAGAGGTGCCTAGATTAGAAGGCACTTAATTTAGCCATTTCAATCTTCAAGGGCTTTTTCCAGGTATAGAGTTATCAAGGTCTGATGAATGAATCAGGGTTCAACTCTCTCTCTCTCTCTCTCTCTCTCTCTCTCTCTCTCTCTCTCTCTCTCTGTTCAAAAATGTATATAAGCCATGATGCTATCTATTACTCATCCTTATCAGAATTTTAAATCTTTTTATGTGCCTTCACAGAGAAGGCCCCCTGCATTCCCAGTTATCTTAGCTGCTCTCCTCTGGGCATTATCCAGCTCCACTAGGACATTTTTTGAGTGGTTTCAAAATCAGAATTGTAAATGACTTTCTCATCATGGTTGTGCCGGGATTTTATGCAGTGTTCTGGTTCGTTTCTGTTGCCTTCGGTCTTGACAGATCCTACTATGTGGTCAGGTTTAGGAACTAGTTATCCAACTCCATTTAGCCATTCTTTGCCTTCTGTAAGACACAAAAACGTCCAGCTGAAAATGGAAACTGTTCAGTGGTTTCTAAATCCCAGAATCCCAGAATAGTCCTCAATGTGTCATTAGGTATTATCATATTATATGCAAACTTTCATTTTATTAATTGGGGAAACTGAGAACCAGAGAGGTTAAGCAAGAAATCTAAGCTTAAAACCCCAAATTTCATATGGGAGGCTTCGGAGGGAGTAAGGGAGAGGGGATATGACATATTATAATCTCAATAAATAAGTAGATAGATAGATAGATAGATAGATAAAAGAAATATCTTTTGTAATCAAAAATTTCATGTCAGACCTCTCTTTGCTGCATCATTATGCAAGACACATATTCAAAGTATTTCATAGTTATATATAGAGCACCAGTTACTAACCCACACAAGTACTGGGACAGGGTCCTGAAGAAAGCATGAGATGGTAGACTATAGTTATTTATTTTGAGTAGCTTCTGAGATCCTGAGAAAATGGCCTATGTTGCTTCAGTTGCTGTTGAAGAATTTGTGGTGGTCAAAGTAATACCTTTTGATCAAGTAATATGGAATTATTTCTGTATATTAGTAACAGGCATCTCGTGGTGCCATGGTTATGCAGCAGTTATATCTGTAGAGTGCTATGTTTTAATTTAGATAAAATTTAGGTATGCTATATCTGTATTTATATGCTTTGATGTAAGAAGACTTAGACTTCCTGGAAAAAAATGGTATTTTAAATCTTTTAAAATATAGGCATCATAAAAGTGACTTTCAGGTGCTCCCAAAACAACACACAGTAAACCCAAATTTTAACTGCCTCACACACCCACAGCATTAGTGCAGTGTAGACTTTTAATATCAGTCATAACAATGAAATATTTAAATTGCAAAATAGATGCATCTACACAGCATCTGTGAGCTCTCTAAAAATGCATGAGCTGCTGCTCATCTGTCTGTAAGGAAAAATGAGTCACAGTAATGCTTTGCTCTGTGCAATAGGTTTTTAAATTGTGATTTATGCAGTCTAAAAGAGACTAAGTAGCCCTTGTCAGGAAGACTATCATGAGATGGTTTGATGGAGACCATTTTGGACAAGTTATCTAATCAACACAATCCCTCCTTTCTCAGAGAAGGGAAGTAAGGAATACCAAATTGCCAAGTGATGAGAGAGATGGGGGGGGAGGGAGGGAGAGAGAGAGAGAGAGAGAGAGAGAGAGAGAGAGAGAGAGAGAGAATGAGAGTTAAAAAGATCTTTGTTCTGTCGTTCTGTTTTCTTCTTTCCAGCTTTCATGAAGTATTTCCTGAGAAATACTTCATGAGACATAGCATATGTCAAAAGTGAAGAATACGATGTACAGAAATGTTTCACTCCTTCTCTGTCCTAAACCAAATATCTCTCCCTCAGCTGGAAATTCTACCTTGCCTTTGTGAGTCCCCAGATAAAGCAAAATGATTACTGTAAAACCTTGAGTACTTATATCCTTTTTTTGTCCCCAATTTTTTTGTCTGTTTTTAACAAGTCTTTCAAAAATATCAAGTTAAATCACAGCCTCACTTTCAAAGAAAATCTTTTTTTAAAATTGAAGACTATATAAATATAGATATAGGATGGATTCAATAAAATATGTTAGATGTTTGAATAAATTAAAAGGTTAAGCATATGTATTAATTAAATATTAATAAAGTGGTTTAAATTAATTTCTTCAAACTTAGGTATATGAACTAGAAGCTTCTGATGTCCAGTTTTATCTGTGTCATACAGAGTTCAGTCTAAAATCAAAATCATTACACTAACACACATACACATACACTATACATGCAGGTGCATACAAGAGGCAGTCATGTATATTTGTGGGAGCTAGCAAAATAATCTTTGTAAGGTTATTGTCTTTGCTTGTGTTCATGATTGAAGACTTCAGCACAGGGAAGAATGAGGGAAAGCAACAATGGGCAGTCAAGGACAAAGTGAAACCCACGAGTTCTTATTGTGTCTGAAGTTAGTAGTACAGTTTTCAGTAGAATAGAGGAGTCTTCTAAACCTATACACCTAACAGAAGAGTGGAAGAATCCCTAAAAGAAGCCAGGAATACCAGAGCTCTTTAACCTCAGTCAACAGACCAGTGACAAGGAGTGTGCACTATTTTATATCATGGCTATTCATTGGCAAATGTTCCAATCTCATCTAAGACCCTGTGTGTGTGTGTGTGTGTGTGTGTGTGTGTGTGTGTGTGTGTGTGTGTGTGTGTGTGTAATATCTGGAAAATCTACCCAGACTCTCCAAATTAGCACATTATAAAGTCACCACAGTAACATCCCTGTATTTTAGGGAAAGGAGAGATATGTTAACAAATTGTTGAGAATAAAATCCTTAAAAGATGGACTGAGAGCCTTGCAGTTTGTGAAAAAGAGGACAGGGTGCTGCAAGAAGAGATTAGAAGGTACTGAAGAGAGCCATGGTATTGCCATTCCAGTATGCTTCTTTTACATTGTAGTGTTGGCATTCCTACACCAAGAAATGTGGCCTATGTTCACAGCCCTGAAATCTAGACAGAACTATAACTGTGACAGAAGTCGCACCACATTTCTTCTGGGCTAGGATAAAGATAATGCATATCTACTGCTCTCTCTCTCTCTCTCTCTCTCTCTCTCTCTCTCTCTCTCTCAAGTCTCAGCATTGAATTGGTCCTCATATTATAAGGAAACACAACCTATTAAGGGTCCTGTCCGTATGATCTAGTTGACATTTCTAGCTAGCTATGGTCTTACTTGAGCCAGCAATAGCAGTTGGGACAATTTTTGTTCAGTCTTCAAATAGCAGCCCCTGCAACTAATGTCAAATGGAGCACAGAAATAAAACACCTCGCCAAGTCTCACCCAAATAACAAATATGATGAGTACAATTAATATTTCTATTACTTCCTGTCACCAAGTTTACAGAGTATTTGTTACACAACTATATTAACTGAAGCAGTAAAATTTTCCAAATTAAGAAAAAATATATATAATGATGGATTATATTGTTTTGTTAAATCATGTGTAATTACCTGTCATTATAATCAATACTTTTATACAAATAATATTCTTTTCTTTTTTAAAGGTTTATTATGTTCTTAATTATGTATATGTGTGTCTATGTCATTGTATATGCGCATGTGTGCAGGTGCCCTTAGTGAACAGAAGGTGGCACTGGATGCCCTGAACCCCTGAAGTTACATATGGTTGGGCCACCAGACATGAGTGTTGGGAACAGGACTTGAGACTTCTATAACAGACATTCTCCTAACCCCTAAGCCATCTCTCTAGTCTCGAGAAATGGTATTTTCTAAACTTTTCTTCCCGAGGCAGTTGTAGATTTGCATGGAGCTGTAAAATGTAATACACAGTTCCCATATAATTTCTACCTAACTTCTCTCGTCATAACATGTGTCATTAATTATAGCACAATGTCACATCCCAGAAATTGTTATTGATACAAGCCACCAATCTTACTCAGATTTGCCAGTTTTACAAAGAGAAGCTGTGCTTTTTATGTGTGTATATGTGTGTGTATAATTCTGTGTAACTTTACCACAAATAGAGTTTCAGTTGATCACCACTTTAGTCAAGAGACTATGATCCTCCTGTCTCTAACGCTTCCCAGCCTGAAATACTAGGATTCTAAGTAAGCATCACCACACTTGGGTTCCTTTCTTGTTTGTTTGTTTTATGTAGATGCGTTGGAACCAAATTCAGATCCTCGTGCTTGCACAGCGAGCATGCTTACAAACTGAGCCATCTATCGCCCCAGCCCCTGGCTTCTTTTTCTTCGAAAGCACGCCTGATATCTATAAAGAAGCAGAATGCACTACCTCATCCCCCACCAAAAGATTTAAATGTGTTTTCTACCAGATATTTTTAAGTGCATGAAGAATTAAAAATATGCAGAGGACTGAATCTGGAATAAGATTAAAAATATAAAATACATAAGGTCCCGTGCAATTGACTTGCAAATTTGCCTATGCCTTTCGAGAGTTAAGAAGGAGATGTGCTGAGTTATCTAATTCACAACAATCTCAAGAAAATAATGATGCAGTTGCTCAGAGATGTCCAAAGTGATTCTGAGAACAGAGTTGTAATCTGTCCTGTTGTGTGGACAGAGGTTATGTGGTTACTGTAAGTGGACAATAAGACACTATAACAGATAGGGCTTGACGCTTAGACTAGAAAGTGCATGAAGTAGATTACAGCAACTGATTACCCTCATCTCATAACAGGCAAAGGGAAACGAAGACCTCATGTTGCACTTCAATGAGTTACTGATTCAGTTTGATGATGCTAACAATTGATCAGTAATGGAAAAGAACACATAGTAGTTCAGACTTTCTCTCCCTCCACAAGTTTGAAATCTCTGCTTTAGAACAAGTCCTGCAAGGCAATCCATGTACATATGCCCTCCATCAGCAGAGCTTTGGTAACCACTGAATACTGGTGAGGTGAAGGTTATACTCTCAGTCCCATGCATAGGGTGTGGGTTACATGGCTCGTTAAATGTGGTGGCAGAATGCCTTTATAGACACTGACAGTATTTCTTTAAAAGGAACCAAAGAAAGAGCTGAGCGTGCTTTCGGGGAATGTAAATTTCCCACAGTCATAGGAAAATGTATTCAGTATCCTTAGTCATTAGGGACTCACCAAATGAAAACCACAATCAGATCACATTACATACCAGAATGGAAAAAAATTAAAAGCAGCAGGTGTTGGCAAAGATGTGAAACAACTGGAATGCTCTCGTTGCTGACACAAACGTCAAATACCAATTCTTGTTGTTTCTAACATGACTTAACAGTTGTTCTTCATGACCCAGCAATTTCACATGAACATATATATTAACCAAAATAAATAAATGCATCTGTTACAAAAATAAAAGACTTGTACATGTGCATCCAGGGCTACTTGATTCAAATTATCCATCATCTGAAAATATCCCAGATGTTCATCCGCGGAAATGTGAACAAACAAAAACCTTTATAGTATAATTATATTATGAATGAACAATAAAAAGAACAAAATAGACTGCATCCATCAACAGATTCATTTTTAAAATAGGTTGAAAAGAAACCTAAACAAAAGAGTACCATAATGCCATTTATCTGAGGCTCAAGAATATAGACTGATTTAAATTTGACTGCTATTAGTAGACCTATATTCCCAGCTACTTGAGAAGCTGAGGCAAGAGAATTTCTAATTCAAGTGAATTTAAGGCCAATCAACATAACTTAGAGAGATACTTCTGCAAAAATTGTAAAAGGCATGATGCTGTAATTCAGAGGTAGAGTTATATGCATGAAGTCACAGGTTTAGTCCCCAGCACTGCAGACATAAATAAATGCACAAATAAATAAGCAAAAAAACTTCCTGCCCTGTGGGTAAGAGAACTGATCAGAAAGATTGAGAGATAGTCAACTAACCTGGACCCTTGGGGCTTTCAGAGACTGAACCACCAACCAAAGAACATACATGGGCTGGACCTAGGCCTCCCTGCACACATGTAGCAGATGCGCAGCTTGCTCTTCATATGGGTCCAAAACAACTGGAGCAGGGGCTATCCCAAAAGCTGTTACTTCTATGTGGGATATGTTCTTCTAGCTTGGCTGCCTTGTCTGGCTTCAGTGTGAGAGGAAGTACCTAGCCTTGCAAAGACTTGAAGTGGAGGGGAGATACCCAGCCTCCCCACCACCACCACTCAGAGGAGAAGGGGAGAGGGGATGGGAGAACGATTGTGAGAAGGGTGAGCGGAAGAGGGGTAGTGAGTGGGATGCAAAGTGAATAAGTAAAAGAAAATAATTTAATTTAAAAAAATACAATGAGGGATAGTCCTAGGAGATGCAAATATTCTGTATTCTCAACTGCCTGATGGTTGTGTGGTATTATGTATTATATATTCATTAAAGTTCTTTATACTGTACACATAAGATCTTGCACATTTTAATGTGTGAATTAGTCCCTAGTAATATACTAAGATAATATCTAGATTTTGACAGAAACTAAAACAGACAAGGGTGCTTCTGACCTGGTCAAATCAATCTTCCAGCTTCATACAAGGAAGCAATACCAGTCTCCATGTTTCCATGATGCCCATAGGTACATAATGGGGTCAGTTACATACAGAAATGACAAATATTGAGCACACAATACCCCAAAGAGAAAATCTTTCTGTTTCCCGAACATTTCTATTACACAGAGAGGCATTGCATGCTATCACACACACGCCTGAATGCATGCAAAAACAATTATCAAAGAAACAGAAACCTTACTAAAACACCAAATTTTCGAAATGCCTATCCTCAGTTAAGCAAAAATGTTTTTCTTCCCTTGCTAAAAGGGATCCCTCCTTTAGCAACGCTTTATCCTACATCCCTGTAAAGTAAAGGACTGTTCCTGTCTGTCTAGTTTATTTTTAAGGAAGTCACATCTTAGTAAATATAAATTGCTCAAAGGTTTTTAATTTCCATTTTATTTTCAAGATTATAATTACAAGAGGTCTCCCTTCCCTCTTCTCCCTTCAAACTGTCCCATATACCCCACCCCACCATTCCTCAAATTCATAGCCTCTTTTTTCTATTTCTTTGATAAAATGGCACATCCAGAAGCAACATGGTTTCTTTCAGCTTACAGTTCCACATCACAGTCCATCACTAAAGGAGGTCAGGGCAGGAACCTGGAGGCAGTAGCTGATGTGGAGGACAAGGAGGAGTACCCCCATGGCTTGCTCAGCCTGGTCTCTTACAAAATCCAGGACCACCAGCCCTGGGACAGCACCCCCTCCAATGGTCTGGGCCCTCCCCCATCGACCACTAATTAAGAAAATGCCCTATCGCTCTTCTTTTTCTAGCTCGATCTTCTAGAGACATTTTCTAAATTGAGGTTCCCTCTTTCAGCTTGTGTTAAGTTGACGTAAAACGAACCAGGCCTAGCTTTAGTTGAAGTCAGTAACACTGTAGGCCCAAAGTGCAGAATTCATAGCCACTAACTTAAAGCAGGAAACAACTACTGAGTGTGTTGTCCTCAGATTGTTTGTTTGCACCAATTGCTCTAGATTCCAACTCCTGTCAGGCTTTCAAAGTGGGAAAGACAAGATGCCTTTGGCTTCCATGTGATCAGACAGGAAACTAGAAGTAGGATTATCCTAATGAGTCCACTCTAATGAGAGAGAGGTGGTTCCCGAGGAAACTTGGGATACTCTAGGGGAGTAGCAGTGGGTACTGGGCAGCTGATAAATAGCAAAAACTGACCAAAGAGAACAACAGGGCAGAATAGCAGAAGGCTACAAAGTGCTCTTTTCTCCTTATTAGCTTCTGGAGTGACTTTCATATTTGGAGTCCAGTGACCTTTTCTGTGATCCCATTACGAACTTCATCTCAACACCATCTCAGAGCAGCAGAGAGGACGTGTCAATTCATTTCCTCATTAGTGACCTCTTCTATCTTACACTGTGTTTCTTAATAGTTCCTGCATTTTCTGTGGATGTCAGCAAGAAGCCTAGAGCAGATATTTAAGTACATCAGCCAATGGTACATTTTTTTTCACTTATGAAAGTTAACAGGCAAGGTTGGCTTCTTGCAAAAACCACTGAAGAGCACCCATTATCTCGAGATACACATAGGACTAGCAGGACCCCGAAAAGTAGAGCTATTTAAATTTTGGTTTACTTACATGCTGCCACAGAAAAAATTTTACTTGCATATAAAATCACCTGCTGCTGCCCACTGTACCCTTCCAGGGAAGAAGGAGGGCCAAATACAAACGTGAAAATTGTTACATGCCTCGGGTTGAATTTTGAAATTCTCCAGTCTGCCCCATATGCAGCTTTCTGAAGTTTCAAAGGAAATACATATTTCTGTATTCAATAACAATGTTACCACAAAAGATTTTAAAATATTCTGTCTAATTTTTATGCATACAGTCTTTGTATAGTTTGACTAGTCCCTTTTCTATTTCGACAGATATAATAACATAGCTCTTTGGAAGTGAGTTTTTAAATCATATATGCATATTCCAAATATTCATCTGCTCTATATACATCTTCATCCAGCAAAAATCAAAATGAAAGCCTTGTTTTGCCGTGGCACTATGCTGCACAAATGTTATTCTCATGTGATATCACAAAACAACTGTATCCTCAATGTTGAACTTTTCAATTAATTTTTTGATAGGATTAGTACTGATATTGTATGTTCCTTTTGACAGATGAACATTTAATAACTTCATGGTGAGTCTATGAATTGTATGCAAATAAAATTAAGTAGTCATTGGAATTAACAGATATTTTCCTTGTTTGAAAGCTCTAACAGAACTAATATAAAAATCCATTTATTTATTTAGTGATGTTGTTCTGCTCATGGATCAAATATGTACACATAAAAAATTTGGAACAAAAATGGAATTATTTTTGAAAAATGACCATTTTCTCTAACTTAAAAACTATATTCTAAATTTGACGTGGGGTACATGTCTATAATCTCAGCACTTGGGAGTCTGAAGCAGGAGGATAGGAAATCCCATGCTATCCTAGCCTACCTAGCAAGTTCTAGGCCATCCCAGACATCAAAAGACCCTGTCTCAAAAGAATCAAACCAAAACAGGTTTCTAGTTCTTGTTTTCCCTGAGTAACCTCTAAATCCACCTTCTGAACACTAATTTGTTAAGCTGTTGTCACGGAGTATAGGTTTCTTAACTACCAAGTTCAAAGTATGCATGTATGCACTTGTTCAAGCATTTGCTCCCTTGGATGTCCTTTTTACCAGTTAATGCGTAAGTGTGACTCCCTCAGCAGATGCTAAATGTCTCCAAATTTATGTAACGTTTTTTTTAGAAAT
This sequence comes from Uromys caudimaculatus, assembly GCA_028551405.1. Taxonomy (NCBI): domain Eukaryota; kingdom Metazoa; phylum Chordata; class Mammalia; order Rodentia; family Muridae; genus Uromys; species Uromys caudimaculatus. The sequence goes on along the minus strand of CM052722.1, from coordinate 8,558,408 downwards.
GGAACATGGGTAATTTGTTAATGATCCTGCGTTTAGGTCTTTAGCTTGTTGAGGGCTGGCAAACTACCATCTTCACCATCATCAGGTCAAATCTAGAATATATTTTTTGTAAATAAAGTTTTATTGGAGCACACATACTCACTTTATGAGTATTGTTTATGGTTGCAGTAGAAACCATATGGCCCACAAAGCTTAAAATATTTCCATATAACCCCGGAATTATTTAAGTATTATTAAAGACAATAGTCACTGAACCTTACTACACATGCAACATAACAAGGCTTAGAGGCCTTAGTTTTCAGCATATACTTTATAAACCCAGCTTTGCCTAGCTTTAGGCTAGGTACTTTTAATAACAGAGCAACTTGCCCATGCATAGAGTGATGCTTATCAGCATCTGTGTTCTTTATTCACCAGGTACCAGGTTTATCCTCCCTTGAAATGACTGAAAGCATCTACAGATGTTACCCAATACCTGTTCTGAGCAAAATCATCACTAGATGAGGATCATTTACCTAATTTATAATTCCCCATTGTTTCATATATTGTGACTTTTTAAGATTTTGTTTTATTTTGAATGGTGTATGCTTGTGTATACCTGAGTGTGGATTAGGGGTTGCCTCTGGAGGACAGAAGAGAGCCTTAGATCTACTAACGCTGGAGTTACTGTAAGCCACTTGACATGGGTGAGGGGTCAAACTTGGGTCCTTTAATCACTGAGCCATCTCTTTCTAGCCACAATTCTTGAGGCTGTGACTTAATGCTGTCTGCCTTCAGTGGTCAAGAGGGATAAAATTCTTGGAGGAAAAGCATGGAACCCTGATAGTTTGTTTTTATCTTGTGACAACACAGTAAGAGTTTTAGGTTGGGGCTGGAGAGATGGCTCAGTGGTTAAGAGCACTGACTGCTCTTCCATAGGTCCCGAGTTCAATTCCCAGCAACCACATGGTGGCTTACAACCATCTGTAATGGAATCTAATGCTCTCTTCTGGTGTGTCTGAAGACAGAGACATATAAATAAAATAAATAAAGAAAGAAAGAAATGTAAAAAAAGTTTTATTTGAATGTTCAAGTATCTTAGCTAGAATTACTATTGCTGTGATGAAACACCATAACCAAAGAAACTTGAGGAAGAAAGAATTTATCGGGCTTACACTTCTATATCACTATTCATTACTGAAGGAAGTCAGGATATAAACTGCAACAGGACAGGAACCTGGAGGCAGGAGCTGATGCAGAGGCTGTGGAGGAGCTGCTTACTGGGTTGCTTCCTGTGGCTTGCTCAGCCTGCTTCCTTATAAACCTAGGACCACCAGCCCAGGGATGGCACCACCCACAATGGGCTGGGCCCTCCCCCATTAGTCACTAATTAAGAAAATGCCTTACAGGCTTGCCTATAGACCAATCTTATGGAGGCATTTTATCAATTGAGGTGTCCTTTTCTCAGATGGCTTTAACTTGTGTCAACTTGGCATAAAACTGTCCATCACACCAAGTTAACCTAAAAGGAACTAAATTATACTCAAAATTTTCAATTCTTTAAACTTTCCATAGTGTTATGCTATGTTTGAATATGACGTGTCTCCCCCCCCCCAAAGGTCATATGTCAAAGACTTGGTTTTTGACCAAGTATTTAGGAAGTAACTGAATCATAAGGGCCCTGATTAAATCAGTGGGTTAATCTACTGACATATTAATACTGTGATGACATTACTGGGAAGTGGCAGGACACTCTTGGAGGTGGGTAATATTGGGCAGAAGTAGGACACTGGAATGTGTCCTTGGAGGATATAGTTTTCCAAGCTCTTTTCTGACTCTTTCTTCTTCCCAGCAGCCAGGAAACGAGCAGGTCTGTTTCACCACACTCTGGCCATGTGCTCTGTCTCCTATCGACTTGGAATCGATGGCTCCAACTGACCATGGATAACACCTCTGGAAACATAAGCCAAAATAGATCCTTCCTCCCTTAATGATTATCTCAGGCATTTTTTCACAGTGATGAAAATCTAGCTAACCCACATATTATTCTATGACAATTGTCAGTAGATTCTTTTGAACCCTACCCCAAACACACTATTTCTATAGAGCATAGATAATAATTTAATTGCTATCCCATTAACTGATGTTTGTCTTGGACTGCCTCTGTACTACTTGAAATTTTAGAGGCATTAACAGGAATTAGAAAAGATAATATGAGATTCTTTTCTATCTTGAGATCTGTTGTTTGCAACCACCTCTGCCTCCAATTTTTTTGATTAGATTGATTGTTAAGGAGAAAAGTGATTAATAGATAGGTCTCATGATTACTCAGTGGGCTGGAAAATTTGGCTTGAAACTAAACTTCTAGGAGCATAACTCAAAATTATTCCTTAAAACAGACTTGATGAATTATTGCCAGTAATTACTAGAGGAAGCTCACAGTGCCAATATCATGAATGGCAGGAACTCAGCTTAGTAATCACCAGGAAGCTGCTGTCATTACCATGAGTCTTACAGAGGAGGGCATTTCAGTCACAGGATCTAGGCAGTTTTTCACAGTAACTCAGAGCACTGCTACCGGTGAATTTTTACTTTAAATTTGACATGTTGGATGTGGGAGCTTTCTTATCCTGGTTATGGATTGGCATTTAGACATCTGCCTTAAGTATTTTATTGTCTAAAACCAATGTTTATTTCACTCATAAATATGACAGTAGGGGCAAGATGCAGAAGGGACTCTTGCTCTGTGCTTTGTTATTGGTGTCACTTCAGTAAGACTCCTCTCTCTCTCTCTCTCTCTCTCTCTCTCTGTCTCTCTCTTTCTCTCTCTTTCTCTGTCTCTCTCTCCATCTCCCCCTCCCTCTCTCCTTTCTTTCTTGTTGATCCAAGATCTCTGTAGCTCAAAATGTTCTGAAACTCATTCTATACCTTAAGCTGGCTTCACAATTGCAGTGATCCTCCTGCCTCAGCCTTCTTCCAAGTGCTGGAATTACAGTCCTGAGCTATCCACATCCCATTGCCATTCCCTTTTCTCCTAGTCTATCAAATTGCTCTCAGTCTGCGACCTAAATTTTATGCTTTCAGTAGCATAATTACCACCAATTAATTGGCTTTGTTCATGGAAAATGCCAAATTGAGACAGATTGGAATGAATGAGAAGGTGTGGATTGGTAGCGTTGATTTTAAAGTTTGAAGTTGAAAGGACAGTTGCAGTTTGCCAATAAGGTTTACTAATTTGGGGGCCAGAGATAGAGGTTAGCAGTTAAGAGGGCTTACTGTTCTTCCAGAGGGCTGGAGTTTGGTACCCAGCATCCATGGCAGGCAGCTTATACCTCTCTCCAGAGCATCCAGTTCCTTCCTCTAGCATCTGGGAACATCCACATGCATGCGCAACTGCGCATGTGCATACATCACAGAACTAAAAATAAAACCAATATATCATTACGGTGTTGATCATTATTTTTAGAAATCTTCTGAAATTACATCTTGACCATATACTTAAGACATGGGCAAAAATAAAGAAATAATATCCAATAAATTAAGTAAGATCTGGAAAAATACATTTAATGCATGTCTACCACTGATTTTAATTTCAGCTGCAATGAAAATGTTTTGCCTTATCAAAGAATTGGAAATCAAAACACAAGAATATATTTTATAAAATTATAAACCATTCTAGACAAGCATTTCTCATTTCAAAAGGAAAGTAGTAGCTCTTGATTTTAATGTTACAGCTGGAATGTAAGTCCTTTTAACAGTTTGTCTCTAACTGGATGGTTTCATCGCTGTGAAATGAAGCAGGTGGTTCGATTTAGCGAGGATTTGTGGTACATCTATGAAATGGCTGGCTTGTTAGATGTGGCAAGGAACAGAGAGAAAACACCTGTACACGTGTGCTTTACTAAATGAAATAACCAATAACCTAAAAGGTGAGTGGCCCAGGATGATTCGCTGCTGATTATCTCAAGTCCATGTTCTGCTAGTAGAGGGAAAAATTATGTTAGAAAATATGAAAAAGAAATTTGCTTTGTCTCAGTTTCAAGCTGTGTCACCCTGGCGGATGAAAAAATAGTGAATTCAAAACAAATTACACATGTCAAAATGAGGACTGGAATGCTTGCAAAGAGGGAAGGAAAGGCATTTTTCTTTCAGTCCTTATGCATTTTAAAGATATTTAGTTGGTGTCAAGTCAGTGGTCAGATGCACATAGACCTCTGGGGTTTAGGTGCCGATGTCTGCTACTCTTATCGAGAAAGCTAAAGGGAGCTATCATGGCTATGGTGATCCTTTCTGATAGCTAAGTGAACAAGGACTGCATTGGAATTGAAATGCGCCTTCCTGTTTATAAGACAGTGGGCCAAAGGTATTTGAAGTTTCCCAAGGGCCAATGAAAGGATGGTGTTGGTATTCTTCCACAACTATTCAGTTTTTGTTTATCTCTTTTATTCTAGAGCCTTTCCACACTTCTGTCTGGAAGCCGAGCCTGCTGCTGTTTCAAGTCATACCATTAAGTAGACAATAAGTACATACTCTCTTTCTCCAACCTTCAGGGGTCCAATGAGTCACAATTGCTAGCCTGTTTTGCTATTTGTAAGTGCTATTAGTTACTTCTCTTAGTGCTGTGATGAAATAGCAGCAAGAACCAACTTAAGGGAAGACGGTTTACTTTGGTTTACAGTTTGAGGAGACATTGTCCACCATGGCATGGAAAGCATGCTGTCAGGAGCTGGGGGTGGTTGGTCAGATTGCATCCCTAGTCAGAAAGCAGAGAGAGAACAGAGAGTGGGCCAGGCTCTAAAACCTCAACGTCTGATTCCCAGTTTCCCACTTCCTCCAGCAAAGGCGCACATCTAAAGGTTCCTACAAGCTTTCCAAACAGTATCACCAGCTAAGGAATTGAAACGCATGAGCCCATGGGGAACAAAATAATGAAGAAGCTCAGGCATTTATAATTAGAATGAAATGTGGTCCAAAGACCTGGCAGTCATTTCTATCATCTTTATTGTTTACATGGTGTATCCCTGGTTAATAAAGTTCACTCATGATCTACTGGACGTGATTTCTGTATTTTTTTTCAGGGCATTTCCTATTTCCAGATATTCATAAAGTATGATGCATGCATGGCTTAGTCTGTCAAGGTGTGAAGGAGATTTTGAAACTTTTTTATTGGTATCAAAATCACTGTCTGCCTACGTTTTAACATTCCTTACTTTTGAATCTTTGGTCCATTCAAATTGGTTCTACGGGAACTTTCTTTGCCTGAACTTTTCATAAGCATTTCTCTACTTAGCAATTCTAGTCAATACCTTTTCACATTTATCCCTGGTTCAGTAATCTTTGTAATTACCTTGGCAAACAACTGACAGAAGCATCATTAGAAAAGACAAATGTAGGCTGATTTTGTACAGGGTTACAGTCCACTATGGCAGGAAAGGCCTGGCTGCAGGAGCAGTTCTGTCTGTGACATCCAGAGTGTGGTAATGGCCCTCCATATGGATGCCGGCAGGAAACTGAGAAAACAAACTGTAACCAGAAGCGAGTTCAAATCTTCAAAGGACCTGTGCTCTACAGCCAAGCCCCACGTCCTAATGGCTCCACAGCTTCCAAAGCAGTGCCAGAAGCATTCAAAAACCAGAGTATTAAAAACCCAGAGCTTTTATGGGACATTTCAGATGTGTGGACACAGCCATGTCAAGGCCAATGTCTCAGTGCCATGGGAATGACAAAGCTTTCCTAGTGTGAGTCTCAGGGGTAGTAGTGACTTCCTCTGGTCCAAGTGCAAATGTTGATAGTGCATGCAGAACACGCCTATCATATCGTTCTTCCCCTGGATGTCACAGTCTGCACACTGCTCTGCTCCCCGACAAAGATGGTTCCTACTGAAATTAGCCAAACCTGCCTCCCAGTTTACATGTACACCAGTTCTGCCCCCTTGCTTATTTACCCATCTCTATATTTAGCTGTATGCAATAGGTCCATCTCCCTTTTCAACTGTACATGATAAACACACTGAGACTTGGTGTTCCCCATCAGAGAGCCCACACCACGATGGCACAGGTTTTCGGTGTCCCTGTTCCTGTTTTGACTTTGTTCCTTCACCACCCCGGTCACGCCATGCAAGACCTAGCACAATGTACAACATCCCCTTACATGGCTTCCTTAAAGAACTGGAATTTTGTATTGCCACGATCATATAGCTTCATATCATGAAGAAAATTATACCATGCTTCAAATTTGGTGATATAACAAATAGCAGATGTCTAGATGATGGATACTTACATGCTGACTTTCATGAAATATACCTTAAATCTCTGTGGTTGAGAGAACACCCTAACTTTTTTTTCCCCTAGGAGATTCTCAGATAATATGGAGCTGCCTGAAAGACATGCAGAGAGCTTTGGGTTGCAATTTTTATGAGTCTGTACCAATGATGGGGTGGGGTTTCCAATGATACAGCTGCATTTGTGGCATGCATGTTCCTGTAAGTAGCCACTCAGCCATACTTCTGTAAGGAACCTCCAATAAACTCATTGATTCACCCTAAAAATGAACATTGTGCATAGGGAAAAGGTGGGGCAGACTACATAGAGGTGACTATTTTGTCTCCAGTTTTGAGAATTGAACATGTCTGCCTCCCAAGAGCTGGGATTAACGATGCGATGTGCCATGCCTGATTTAACACTGCATAGCATTTTGATATGTAGTTTTATCATAATTTCTTAAAGCGATATCCAGTTGATGGACACTGAGTAGCTTCCAAACATTTAGAGAAGTTACAATGAACAAATTTGCATACTTTTTCTTACATGTGGATGTGTCTGTGCATGTATGCATGTGTGCATTCACTCTAATTTCTGGATTCAAACTACATTGGTATTTTTGATGAATATTAACTTTTAGTTTCCACTAAAAATGAATCTACATTTGTTTCTTTACACAGAGGGACATAATTTTCAAAGTACTCAAGGCTTTTAAGAAAAACAAACTAAAAACTAATCAAGTAGACAACCAGAGCCACTAATTCTTATTGACTCACATAGAATCAATCTTTCTCCTGCTCCAAACATATCCCACTTCATCCACCTGACTCTTCTGCCCGGGCAACTTCCGACAAGCTCATCTATGTGCAAGTAGCTTTTTGGATGAAAAAAATATAGTTCTTAAATGAGTACATTTTGAGACATGTTTTCTTTGGTTTCTAGTAAAAGTTCATTTAAATAACACAATTCTTTTCAACTCTTACTCCTTAAATTTTTGAAATATTTTATCTATCAGGTCAGAGTGGTGTTAAGTTCTAATGGTTAAATAGACTGATGTTTAATATTACTATACAAATCAATTAATTTCTTACTCAAAGAATAAGTATCTTTAGGGCTAACCATCATTTTATTTGTTGTTATAGTCAGAAACATTACTAGTTTCTGAATTACAAACTAGAAATACTAACTCATTCACTTTTCTTTTATTCGAGTCTCAGCACTGTAAAAATGCCAGTTGATGGTGGAGTGAGAATTTGCTTTTATTTTCTACCTAGCCCTTCTACTCAGCAATTTTGTTCTAGATTGCCCATGAAGGACCTAAGACCAGAGTGACTGAACTGATTTAAGTCCCGAAACAATCAACAGTAGAAGTGAAGTTAGCCTACTGGCAGAGGCTTAAGCATAGGATGTCAAAATGAATCCAAGAGTTCATTTAATAACGAAGGGTATAGTAATTCCAGGGTAATCACTTCAGTTATTGTACCCCAGTTTACTTGATTGTAAAATGAAAAGAAAAAGATCAGAGTTTTATTTATTCGTTATTTTAATTTTTCATTAAATTTTTTTCATTCAAACTTTTGATCATGTCTCTGTTTCTTCAAATCCTCAGAAATCCTCCCCACCTCCTTCCCCCAGCGTCTGAATTTTTAAATTCCACAGTTTTGATCATGGCTTATAGCAAAAAAAGTTTTATATTGACTGATATACACTTACCACAATCATTTCACAGCAATCATGCCTGGTATGAAACAACATTAAATCATACTATATGTAAGGTACTCTGGTATTTTGTATTCCATTTTATTCCTGTATTTGAAACAATGTGTTTATTAATTTTGAGTATTACAGTGTATTTTGATCATATTGATTCCTTGATTCTTGTTGTCATAAATGCCAGAGACCCCTTAAACTAATAGCATAATTTACTAACAGATTGATTCCTGATGTTGAAAATATTAAATTTAAGTAATTTCTGTTTTTCATCTAAATTTCAGGAGTTACACCTAGAAAACCTGGTAAGTACCAGGACTGGATGCCTAGGTGATTTGATAATCTAAAACTATTACCCTGACTGCAGTGGTGTATCAAATTCATTGGGTTAGAATTCTGGTGTCAAATAAAAATCTTTTAAAAATTAAATGTAAACAACTGATAAATCAATGTTGCTTTTGTTTATGATGATATATGCCAATTATTAGAAGCTATTTGCTCCCAGATGGGGCTCATTCTAACAAAAAATACTTTTAGATCCAAGATAATTCATATACACATTGATTAAAATTGGTATTTAATACAGTGCTATATATCACAGTGCTCTGCTGTGCTTCTTCAGTCATGCTGGCTCAGTCTTCGTCTTAAATGCAATCATTCACACATTTAAGTAGTATGGAGCTCTGGCTTATGTTACATACATAGCATCCATATGTTTTATTGTTTAAATTACATTTCACTTTAGCTAGCTAGAAGAAAACTAATACATTCATTTTTGTTAATTTTATTAATTTATTGGGGGTGGGGCACTCACGTCAGGGCACATGTGTGGAAGCCAAAGGGCAACACATAGGAGTCCCGTCTCCTTATAATCACGTGGGTCACATGGCCATTACGTCATCAGGCTTAGCCGCAAGTGTCTTAACCCACGGAGGCATCTCAGCCATCTATTATATTTATTTTCATGTGTTGGTTTGCTGGTTACACTACAAGCAAAGACAGTAAAAACAAACTGAATTAAAACGAGTTAGTCAGTGATACGAGGAAATATTACACTGAAGTTCGCCAATGTTAGTTCATGTTTGATTTAAAAAGAAAGGTCAATCAATATGATAAATGTGACTAATAGTGACACGGCCTCTTGAGCAACCGAAACTGACATTTTTTGGTTGACTTTTCTGTGACACAAGCCTTTATCAGTTGTATATTTCATGTCAAAGAAATATATTTCTTGTAAATATTGTAGTCTCTGTGCAAACATAACATGGTTTTAATAAAAGATCGTCAGTAATCCAAGGTTCGTATGCCTTCAGAGTGAGTTGGTTAGAATTGGGTATATAAAGGCATATACATCCAGAGGGTGTTTATCTGGTAGTTGTCTGGTAAGAAGACAAGCAAGCGGGCTTGACAGAAAGCTGACAGGGAAAACTGTTAGAGCTTCCACTTCAGATGAATTATACTACCATGAATTATAGAGTAATAGGAGTGGCTGCAACCTAGACTGGGATAGCCATTACCATGGTTAAGCCATCTTCTCAGGCCACTTACTTTTAAAAAAAGAAACAGTGATTCTGAAAATGTTGCTTAAAAGAGAGTTAGAGATAAGGTTGGATGCCCCAGTGTACGGGAATGCTAGGGCGGTGAGGCAGGAGTGGGTGGGTGGGTGGGGGAGCTCCCTCATAGAGGCAGGGGGAGGAGGAGATGGGATGGGGGTTAGCAGAGCAGAAACCGGGAAGAGGGATAACATTTGAAATGTAAATAAATAAATAACCAATAAAAAATTTAAAAATTTAAAAAATGAAAAAAAAAAGAGAGTTACAGGGGGTTTTATGGTTCCCCCAAATCAAATATCAATGCAGATGTTTTGAAGATAACACTAAAAGCAGATTTTTTCTGCTTTGCTAAAAAAACAATTTCGTAAATATAAAATTAGAAAAGGTTGAGAATAAAAGAAGAAATCAAAGTGGCGACATATGAATCATGAAGCCATAATTATTAATATTCATTTTGACTTCCAAATGCATGCACACTCATTGGGATTATGCTACATACACTTTCGTTGTTTTCATTTTTCAATTCATCATTCATTCATAAACATGATTGGGGGGATTTTCCATCTAGAACATCTATTATGCCATCAATTTAATGGCTGTATAGAATTCTATTTTGTGGACGTAATATGTATGAGTGAGTTTCCAATCAAGCAAGCAGAAACCACGCTATAGATTTGATGTGGGAAAGGACTTGATGTTAGCAATTTTCTCCAAAGTTATAAAGTCTCAGAAAATTAGAGAAGGGTTAGTTAATAGCTTGTTATGAACCATCCCAAACATATTGGAGAGTAATGAATTTACTTAAAATCAGTAAGTTTATCTAAGAGGCAACTGTGTGGTCAGCAGTGTCAGCTGAGCTCTTCTGGACAGTTCAGGTCTCACTTGAGTGATTTTGCTGACCCTGGTTGTGGCCCCTTACATATCTAAGGTGTTAGCTGAAACAAGTGGGCTGCCTAGATGCTGCATACCGTTAACTCATTCTCCATGAAGCTAATCTGTGCTCACTTTCACAGGGTTTTAAGACAGTGAGCAGAAACTCTTGGGTTTTCTGAAGGCTTTAGCTTGGCACTCCTACAATGTCACTTTCATTGAATTTAATGATTCAAAATAAGGAACAAAGCCAGCCCAGATTCAAAGAGAGACTTTTTTCACGTTTATGGAATTGGCTTTATCATCACCATGAAAACATGTCATGAAAGCAGATGGGGGTATAATTTGAAAGGCGGAAGGGGATCCATAACAAAAGGGCAAGGGGGACTTAGGCAGTGGGGGAGGGGATTGAGTGAGCAAAAAGTAAGATGACATATATACTTGAAAGAGAAGAATGAAATCCATTATTTTGTGCGCCAACTTGAAAATATTTTTAAATGACACACAAAGAGATAATTTTCTAGTTTTGCAAACATTTGACCACTGTGTATATTGCTGAGACAGCAGAAAGCTCTACCACTACTGTGCTGGGGCCCACTAGGCTGTATCAAATATCGCTCTGCAAACAGTGCTGTGACTACTCCTTTAAGAGGCACTGCTAGCACGAAGAGCCCAGGGATCCAAAGGCTTCACTGTTGTTAAAACTGCCACAGATGCTGTTGAGAATAAAGGGTTCCCTGTAGTCTTGCGCTGCTTCTGCTGGGAGGACCCTAGAGATAGGAGAAAAGGCTTCTCTTTCTTCCCCATACTATAGTCTGTCTACCAATGCTTCTCATTGGCAAACCTAACAGAGGAAGTCAGTTGGGAAGAGAGCCAGAAAAATGTACTTTGTAGGTTTCTTTCTCTCTATAATACCAAAAGGAGAATCAAAAGTGATAGCCGAGAACCAAGTGAGACTTGACTATGAAACGATACCATTTTTAAACTGATCCTCTACTGCTAGATATTTAGATGGTTTCTTTAGAGATAAATATAGACGGAAAACAGCAATGGGGGTTTCCAAATGCTGTGAACAATGACACCTCAGTTCCAAGAAATGAGTTTAAGCATAGTCATTGTCCCTGAGCTTAGCAAGAAATGGGCAATGGAAAAATCAGGACAGCCCTAAGGCTGTCTGTCCTGTGCCTCCACCAGTTGGATGTATGTTCATCTTCAAGACCAAAGTACTGGCATTCTATACATTTGGGGTTCCTAATGCTCAGAGTTGACCTCAGAAACTCTATCCACACTTCCTTTGCCCCAGATACCATGCTCTAAATAGAAGGAAGGTGTCTATAACAATTTTTCAAGAAGGAAATACAAATTGAAAAAAATTAAATGATTATTTTTCACAGCTGAAATTTCTTCCTAAGAACACTGACTTAATGAACACTAATAAATTTCACAACTGTAATCACTGAAATACCATTTATATTTTTCCACTCTGACTTCAATGGAACATTTATGGTATATTTCATCTTAATGGAACTTTTGCTTTGATACAGTTAAATCTATCTAATAATTAGGCCTTGTGCTATACATTCTATAGTATGTATACATTAAAATTTACTCCGCTGTTTTTCTTCCCTAGGAGAGGGTAAGCTCCCCAAGGATAGGGGTCTTGCTTTTTGGCTCACAACTGTAATATCTAGTATAGCTATTCTCAACCTGTGGGTTGAGACCTCTTTAGGAGTCAAGTGACCCTTTCACAGTGGTCATATATCAGATATCCTGCATATCATGTTTGTAACACATTATCATTCATAACAGCAAAATTACAGTTATGAATTAGCAACAAAAAATGTTATGGCTGGGGGTCATCGCAGTGTGAAGAACTGTATTAAAGGGCCACAGCATAAGCAAGGTTGAGAATCTCTAATCTAGTAGTTCATTTATTGCAGATAGTACATACTTTTGTAAAATGAATAAATGTAACTAAAATCATTACTGATGGATATTTTTAATGACAATGTCTGCTTTTGTAGTCCTAGCTGGTTCAAAGTCACAATCCCCCTGTCTTAGCCTTCTGAGTACTGGGACTATTGGCATGCATCACACTTTGCTGGCTATATGGACTGGTTTTATTTCCATTATTCAAATAATGAATTCCAATATTCAATGATGAACTTGTTGTTGTTTTGTTTGAGACAGGGTTTCTCTGTGTAGCCTTGACTGTCTTAGAACTCTCCCTCTGTAGACCAGGCTGGCCTCGAACTCAGAGATTTGCCTGCTTCTGCCTCCCAAGTGCAGGGATTAAAGGCATGTGCTTCCGCCATTTGGTTCAGTATTCTTATAAATATATTTTATAAACGTATTTTCTTTTGTACCACAAGATCATAGAAGAAGAATTGATCAATCAAAAACAAGAGCTGGAGAGATGGCTGAGCAGTTAAAAGCACGTGTTGCTCTTCCAGAGGGCCCAGATTTTATTCCCAGGATACAAATGGCAGCTCTCAGCCATCTGTAACTCCAGTCCCAGGAGATCCAATGCTCTCTTCTCACCTCCAGTGTCACTAGTCACATACTTGTTGCACATGTATATATTTGGGCAAAACACTCATATACCTGACATAAATAAATTAGTTTAAAAAACCAAAAGATACACAGCAAAACGAAACTGAAGAACTTCTCTCTAAATTGTCTTCCAAAGTGTTCAGGAAGTCCCTGGTATGTAGAAAGGTGACACTTCTGTTTTACAACCCCATCCCCCTAGCTATCAATGAGTGCTCCCATTATCAGTCTCAGGGTTAGAGTCCTGTTAGTGCTATTGGCCTTTTGCTTCTGTTGGCGTTGTTTGGTTTTGAGGAAGTTGAGTTTCTTACATTCCTTCCCCGTGTTCTGAGCCCTGAACAACCATACCCTCTGATGTACTTTCCCCAAGTCCCCTTGAACCACGTCTCCTAAGCTCAGTATCTCCTGCTCGTTGGTGGAATGCTTTCCTCAGTGCTATGTGTAAGCAGACTCAGTGTGTTGTGCAGACATTTCTGAATTCCAGGGTAAAAGTCATTTGGGAAGCTCAGGTAGGGACCCTGGAGATGCACAAATACATTAATATAGCCAATAAAATACCAACTAAGCAATATAATAATAATTAATACAGGAGTATAAATAAATGAACATATACTGTCAATTTTTGTGTGTTTGTGGGGGTGTATACTTGACATCATCTAGAGTCATCTTGGAAGGGGGAGTCTCTCTTTAGAAAATGCCTCCATGAGTTTGGCCTTTACATAACTTGGTGGGGCATTTTCTTGATTAATGATTGATCTGGAAGGACCCAACCCACTATGGGCTGTGTTACTTAGTTCAGCGCAGGCAGTGTTGGGGATATCAGATTCCTCCTTTGAGTTCCAGCTTTCATTTCCCTCAGTAATGGTTTGTCACCTATAAAGTAGAATAAACTCTCTCCTCCCTAAGTCGGTTTTGGCCAACATCTTATCACAGCAATAGAAAGCAAACTAAGACAGAAAATAGGTTCAAAGTTCACATAAGCAACTTTTCAAAACAGTTGAGAGATTGTTCCCTTTAAGTCCTGAAACTATAATATTCTGTAATCTTTTGGGCAGAGGGTTCCTTAATAAAATATCATTTTATGATTACAAATATAAAATTTGGGGAACTAGAAAAAATTAAAATGAATAAAATATTTATAACCATAACTCTGAAAAATATATACATACATTGTTTTAGAGACAAGGTTTTGCTACAAAGCCCAGACATGCCTCATACTTACTGTGTAGTCTAGGCTAGCCTCAAATTTGTAGCAATCCTCCTGCTTCCACATCCTGAGTGCTGAGATTATAGACATGCATCAATCAATAAGCTTAGCTTATATATCTACTTTCTTCCAATAGCCTTCCCATAAGTCTCTATACAGAGAGTTAAGATGAGATTGCATGTATTTTTTTTTGTTATTTCCCAATAGTCTAGCAACAGTTTATCTTTAACACTAAAAAAAGTTCATTCGCGTATTTCTAAATGGCTATATGCTTTTTCATTATTGGCATCTATGATATGCTCTGGTTGCATATGCTAAAATCTGACCTCCAGGTTTACTCAGACTAGAGGTCAATCATATTTTCTACCATCATCCAGATGTTCTCTGTTCTCGGTGATATCTATTTGATGTGAGAACAGTTTCTTTGTCAGCCCCAAAGGTTTCTATTCTACCTAAAGCAATCAGGGAGCTTTCTAAAATAATGACCAGTATCCATTCCTAAACCAGAACAATCAGAATCTGTTGGAGAGGAAGACCACACTTCATAAATCTCAAAAGGTTCCAGTGAAATCTAATGTAAGCAGAATTGAGAAGATGCTCCAACCTGTCCTACTTCCTTAGGTCTTAGGACTTTGAGGCAGGCTGTTGTAATTCCCTCTCCTGGTTCTGCTGTCTTTCTTTTGCTAACTTCTCAACCTTCATACGACTTCCCAAAGTACTTCCCCAAGCCATGTCAGATTAAGTCATGCCACTAATGGGGGATGCTCCATTGCTCCTACTGCCAGTACTTGTAGCCAGGGTGAGGCCCGCTGCCATCACAGCAAAGCCAACTTTTTTTTTTTTTTTTTGGCCTCTCTTGGGACCTCTAACTGCATGGCTACATTTCTGAGTGAGCTTTTTGCTTTTTTTCAAACTGCCTTTGTTCGTGCTGTTTCTAGCCTGTAATGAGCTGCTTCTGCCATCCTCAAAGACCACCATTATCCCATTTATACCTCAAGGCCCATTTCAAATATCGCTCCCTTATTCAACTAGTTGACAACCATCTATTGAGTCACTACTGTGCACCATTCATCTGTCCAGCAATTTTCTTGGCGTCCTTACTGTATCTATGTGCTGAGGATGCATCAGTGAACAAAAGAGACACAAAGGCCATCCTCTGTAAGAGTTTACATTTTAGTGAGTGGAATGGGGCCATAAAACCAACAACAGGAAAAGTCCAAGCACACACACATCCAGAACCGAAACCCAAACCAAGTATGTAAACAAGAAAATGTTATGCCTAGAAATAAAAAAGACAATGACTGGGTGACTGTTTTCATCTAGAATGGCCTCTCTTAGGAGGTGACATCTGTATTAAGATTTAAATGGCAGGAAGGAAGGGACTAAACATTCAGGTTTGTGTGTGTGTGTGTGTGTGGTGTGTGTGTGTGTGTGTGTGTGTGTGTGTGTAAGCATGCTTAATGGGAAATGCCCCTGGTCTGTGGGGAGAAACCATGCCACTTTGTTTATGCCAAAGCAGCTGAAGCACAGGGGGAACAGTAGCAGACCAAGTTGGAGCCAGCTCAGGTGTGTTTTCCGAGCTGAGGTAGAGAGTTGGAATTCAATTCCAAGTTTAGTAATGGAAATCCCTTTGGGGCTTTTAGAAGGCGAGGGAGTGACATGCTAAGGATTGTGTTTGAAGAACATGGTGAAATGTTGCATAGTCAACAGATTGGAGGGATGACAGTAGGAAGCAGAGAATAGGTAGGGGCTTTGGGGTAGTGCGCTTCTCCTTAAAATACTTTCCAGTTTTGAGATAACAAAAACTAAAAGCTCCCCTCACTTTTAGATAAAAGGAGAAAAAGCTTATTATTAAGTTAGAAGGCCTGGAGAAACTGACCCGTCTCTAGCCTCCTGCACTCCTCTTTGCCTCTGGAAGGTCTTTCAGTTGCCCAAACACACCCTTTCTTCAGGAGGAAGAACCTTTGGACTTGCTGTGGTTATATATTATTTCTGTATGTGGCAAAGTAAACACAACATAAACTTTACCACTTTACCTATTTTAAAGTA
Organism: Uromys caudimaculatus; assembly: GCA_028551405.1. Taxonomy (NCBI): domain Eukaryota; kingdom Metazoa; phylum Chordata; class Mammalia; order Rodentia; family Muridae; genus Uromys; species Uromys caudimaculatus. Next base: position 8,542,230 of record CM052722.1, on the reverse strand, counting down.
CAATTTGGGATAGCTCATATGAATGCAATAATTAAATCTGTGGCCTTGGTGTCTGGTTTCTTTCACTTAACATAATGTTCTCAAGGTTCATCCACAGTCTCGCACATAAGAGGTTATTTTTCTTTGTGAGTAAATAGCATTCTGCTGCATACATACACAACATTTTGTTTATCCATTCATGATCTGATGAAACACTTGGGCTATAGTGAATACTGCTATGATGAAAATCCATATGCAGCTGTTTATTTAAAGGTCTGTTTTCAATTCTTTTTGATATATACATAAAGATGGGCCATACTGTCTGTGGTTATCACCAGAAAGCATGACAAACTGGTGGATGTCTTTTTTAAAAAGATTATGTTATTTTTAATTATGTGTATATGTGCGTGAGTATATGAATGTGAGTCTAGGTGCCCATGGGGCCCAGAAGAAGGTCTTGGATGCCATGGAGCTGGAGGTATAAGCAGTTGTAAACTAACCAGTGTGAGTACTGGGAATTATAAACACCCTTCTTCTGTCAAAACAGTAGGCACTCTCAACCACTGAGCCATCTCCCCAACTCCTAAACTCGGTGCCTTAAAGTAATAGAAATATTTTCTCTAACAGGTTTGAAGACTAGGATCATGAGATAACAATGTCAGAAGAGCCTGTTCTTGCTGATACTCTGGGATGAATCCTTCCCGTCCGTCCTCCTTAGAGCTTCCGTAGATGACCATTGATCCTTAATGCTCTTTTGTGTTACGCAGATACAGATTTCTATTGCCAGATGGCCTTTTCCCTGCATGACTCGGCTTTCACATGGACTTACCTATTTACCTCTGTTTTAAAGGACCCAGTCATTACTGATTAAGGGCCCAGAATGGTCCAATATGACCCCCATATTAACTTAATAACAACATTTGCAACAAGGTTATTTGAAATGAAGTTTGTTGTGTTTATAAAAAGATAAGGAGAGAAGGAATATGTTTGGTGAGGTGTAGTCAGGTGTGGGGGGAAGAGGGTACCTCCATGGGCGCATGCTGAGGCATCCCTTCCCCCCTCAGGGACCAGCCACAGGACAGTATAGTATAGAATAGAGTTTATTGAGGGCATGGGGAGGCGAGTTGAGAGGGTAGTAGAGACAGAGAAAGGCAGAAAGAGAGTAGAGGAGTAGAGGCCGTCCATGAGCACATGGAGAGAGAGGGGGAGGGGAATGGGGACAGAGCAAGAGCAAGAAGGCAAGCGAGAGAGGAGGGACAAGAAGCTCCTTTTATAGTGTGTCAGGCACACCTGGCTGTTGCCAGGTAACTGTGGGACGGAGCTTAGACAAAATGGTAACAAAGTTATCTTCTGCAGTACTAGAGTTAGGGCTTTAATATATCTTTTGGAAGTATACAAGTCAACAGTGACCCCCCTTGCCAGGCACTTATTTGCAATTAAATCCTGGGGATTTAAAGAACTGCAATGGAGCCTTGAGGTTTCACATATTCAACAGACTCTCCTAATGTGTGTCAGTGCTACTAGTTCAGAGATAGGGTTGACACCAGATGGCAGGATCTGACACTGGGCCATAGTTCTCAAGCAAGACAGGCAAAGCTTTCCAAGCTATCCAACCAACATCACCTGGAATTAGAGGAAACCCACAATGATCAAGAGGAGAGCCATGTTACTGTTTGTTGGAGAACAGCAACTTTGATATATTGGGTGGGGGATTAGGTAGAATTTGGTAATTGTCCATTAGTCGTGAGTATGATTTCAAGAGCTATTTCCCTTCTTGGGCATGGACATCCTAGATTTGTACTTGATGGGTTCAGGCTCAAGTGCTCACTCAGGAAGAACTGAGCTGCTCATGGTGTCATCATGCTACATAAACATTCTTGCTTTATGACAGAGCTGAAGGAGTCTCAGTGCTTGAGCTGCTGAGAAATCACAAGGGCAGAGCAGGAAAAGCACATCTACCCCAAGAGTCAATAGGCTGAGTTAATTCCGTATTACAGTTTCAGACAAAAAGCTTCCCAGTTAGTCAGCATGCCCAGATACAGACCTGAGCAAAGGTTAAGGCAGCAAAGGTGACAGACGGATGTGAAGACAGAGCTTAGCATCCCACTCCCACAGGATATCAGTAGGCTCTTTGAAGGAATCCAGGGGATTTTTTTTGTCTGTTGTTTTTGTTGTCGCTTTGCAAAAGCAGTTTTTAAGTATCTGCATTAACCTAGCCAACTGCTATAACTCACATGGTAGATGTGTTATCTCCAAGCCAGTGGGAGCTTTTATATTTTTAAACAATGTTTTCAACCTTTGAAATCAGTGCTATTTACATTAACTAAAAACAAATGAAGCCAGAGGGCTTAATTAGATTTGTCTTCAGTGACAGTTCCTTCTTATCTTTGTTTTTTATTTGTGTTGCTGTCTCAGACCACACTCAGCTTAGCTTGGTGCAGTCTTAATGGGCTCCTAGTCTGTAAACATTCTGGCCTCTGGCCTTTGACAAACAAAGAGGTTGATAAAGAAGAAGAAAAAAGGCAGAAAAGAATTCGTGGTAAGTTAAGGGCCCAGAGGCTATTTGCCTTTTGTTCTTTTGCCTTGGTCCCTATCTAGTTCATCAGGACCAACCTTCCTCCTTTGGGCAAGACCTTTCTGGATTTAGCAATGCTACTTGTAGAGGCAAGGAAATTCCTCAGTCTTTGTAAAACTCCAATGATGTTTTTTAAACCCCAACTCACAGATCATAATTCCTTAGGAAAACTATTACAAGATATTTGAATTTACTTATTAGTTATGTTACTTAGGATATGCATATATTTATCTCTACATGTAAATAGTTTATTTGGGGTAGAATAATCCAAGTTTCCAAGAAATTAGTCCAAAGTAAACTGAAATGATGAGTTAGTTCAAGATGATGTTTTTTTTTAACCATACACTCTAGTCTATATAAACTCATCAACTTATCCTTGAGACGATGTTAAGATTTTTGACTTTACAGAGTCACTTATTCATGGCCCCATTTTTTTCAGCTATGAGCCTGACGTCTTTAAAGGCGTTTCTCCAGAAAGTTGTCTGTCATCTCTCACAGTCGAACAATCAAGGTTCAACAATCAATGTTGTTTAGTATCAAGACCATCTGAAGACCTTTAAAGACTCTGAGCCTTCAGTCCATATCAAATAATTCAGACTAGCTAGGCCTACGCCAGGCAGTTACTCTTTCTTTTAAGGGCCAATCATTAAGAATCGCTGTGAAACCTCTTTTTCTTTCATGTACACTGTTTCTTATGATTGGCCATTTTCTTCACCAGATCTTCTTCTTTCCCTTATTTGTTTCTTGTTTGTACAATGACCTTACCGACCTGCAACCATGTCTAGTTCATTGCAGGTAATAATTAGACTAGCCACAGCTGATCTTGAAAGGCTTTGCCAAGCTTTATTGACTACTCTGTTATTTTGCTCTTTCACAGAATGTATTCCTAACAATGTCCACGTGGAGTTAGCCTGTGACGGTGTTGCTTCCTACTGTACTTTCTTTGGGGAATCAGATTAAATCTCTGTAGAATCTGTACTATGGGTTTGTCTTTGAACTAGCCACAGGAAATCTACGTAGAGTGTATATTATTTTCTATTTGATGTAGTTCACACACCATAAAGGTCATTCTTGAAAACTATGCTATCCACTGGTTTTTATTATTCTCACAAAGCCATGCAACCATCACTACTGTGTAATTTTACAACACTTTCCTCACTCCCAAAATCAAAGCAATCACCCAAACCATCAACTGTCCTCCTTATTCCTGCTCCTCCACCAACCTCTCACCCATTTTTTCCCTCTCTATGGGTTTGTTTATTTAAGATGTGGATAATTTGGTATATGATTTTTCTGTATCTGGCTTCTTTCACTAGGCATACTTGGAAAGTTTGTCACTTGGAAGCATGTATCAGCAGCACGCCATTCCTTTTTACAGATGAAGTTTTCCATTGGATGACAAGTGGACCATCCGTTTGTCAGTTGAGTCTGCTTGTTACTAGTATGAATTGGTGTTCTACACATTCATGCACAAGTCTTCATACAGACTCGTGTCTTCATTTCTCTCTCGAAGATATCTAGGAGTGGAATTCTTACGGTGACTTGACGTTCAACTTTTGGAGCAAGTATCTGGTTGTTTTCCATTTTGCTTCCTTGCTGCAGTAGTTTCACAGGAATGAGATTGTCAGTGTTCTCTAAGTGAGGCAGACGATTCTCTGGTAGTTAAAAAAAATTGTTATTGTCATTATCTGTTAAACATCTAATATGTAGGAAGAATGTTGCTATATCTCGTTTTTGTCATTTCCAAAGGTGAGGAAATCAAAAACTATGAAGTTCAAAGAAAGCCTAGAGAGAACTGTGAAGTAGCAAGGATTTGGGGGTCTCTGAGCTTCAAGGTTCCTTACTATCCTTCCAGGTGTCTCTCTGGCGTCACAGTCTGTTCCTGGCATAGACAAGGTGTGCTTACTGCCAAGGACATGACTCCTGAGTGTCCAATCGCAAGAGCACGCTACACAATTCTTATGTAGCCAGGTGCAGGCCCTGTTTCCAACAAAGCTGAAATCTTAAAGCTAGGGTGGTCTGAGAAAGGCTACCCTGACCCCCACCAGGCTTCTAGGCTCTCGGGTTCCCTCTGACCTCAGCTGGGGATCTGTGCCTGCGCCAGATTGCAGGCTTGGGCTACATTCCCAGCATGCAATCAGTCACTAGCCCGCCTGCCTGCTGCTTCTCCCCAAGCCCCGCAGGGCGCGCGCGACCGCAAGCGCGCCACCCAGCCTGCGCGCGCACGGGAAGCTCGGGCAGCACGCGCTCCCCCTCCCGCCCCGCCTCCCTCGGCCCCGCCTCCTCCCCCTCCCGCGCGCCCGCCCGCCGCCCGCCGCCACTGCCGCCGCCGGAGCTCTGTAGTATGGCATCGAGGAGAATGGAGACCAAACCTGTGATAACCTGTCTCAAAACCCTCCTCATCATCTACTCCTTCGTCTTCTGGGTGAGTGCCCACTCCTGGCTGCTGGCCGGGCCGCGGTCTATCAGACCGTGTGGTGATGCTCTTAGAGAGAAAGGTGGAAGGAAAACCCAAACCCCAAACCCGATCTTAGCCGGTGGACAAGGGGACAGCCGCAGGCTGCTGGGTCGGGGCTGTGAGATAGTAGGGTGCAGGTCTGGGCTGCTCCAACCCTCGAGTTTGCCGGACGAAGGCTGAAGTGGGCTGCGTGGTGGTGGTGGTTGTAGATTTTTCACTCTTCCAAAAAAAAATTTTTTTTTTAATGCATTGATTTCTTAAACTCGCAGGACAGGGTCAGCCCCTGGGGAAAGTTGAGTTGCGGATTTGTCTGTTTTCTCTTTTGGACTTCTCTCCCTACCTTACCAGCCAGTTTTGGGTGCCTGTTGGAGCTAATGGAGCTAACCTGTGGCGGGCTGGGAGCCGGCACAGGACGGCGGGGTTAGATCTAAGATCCCGACTTAGTCCCAACCCTGCAGGGCTGTGGGAGAGAGTCGCCAGGAATCTTCTGCCTGACTGGACAAGGGCGATCAATCTCCCAAGCGCACTAATGCGGGACAGGCTCCGCCACCGCGTGGAGGCGCACGGAGAGGGTCTTACATAAGCCAGGGGTATCTTTGAGCTTCTTAAGCCACTGGGTCTTATGACCCCTTTCAGGTTTCTTTCCACCCTTTACTGTTTCCATCTGGTTGGTTATTGTGTTTTCTGTGTGAACCCAATCTGCAATGCCCAAGAGCAGGACCCCTACCACCTGGTGGCTGCGGTAGAGCCCCTGTTCCCCACCTAACTGGTACTGCTACTAGTCCTTGAGCTCAATGCAGAAAGGTGACGTCAGCCCTTCAGCCCAGGCCCACGAAGGGCTGCGTGGTGCACCTCACCGAGGGATGCGCCCTTCTGTGCGCAGGAGGAGGGAAAAGGGGAGGAGGGGGCTCCGGGCTTATGCCTTACCTCATCCTGTTTGGCAATTCATGGAATCTCAGTGCAGGGTTGACACTGCAGTGATTTCATTTGCAGAGGTGGGTGGTACCTAAAGACCAGTCCCAGTTCTTTCTTCACAAAGATGCCCACCCCAGTTCCCTCTTCCCATCTCAAGTCACAGCCACCCTGCAAAGGAATGAATACTTGCCACCACCACCCTGGCCCCCCGCAACACCATAATCTGGGTCATTCCAGCTTCCAAAGCAGTCATTTTGAAATTTCTCTGTTAAAAAAAAAGATAGGTAGATAGATAGATAAGAAAAAGAAAAAGAAAGAAAAAAAGAAAGAACCAGGCTTGTCTTTGGTTGTTTTATTTCTTTGCCCTCCCCACCCCAATATTAACCCTGTTTTGCTTCAAAAGTGGAACACGGTATTGAACGAGGTACCTATACTCGGTTTGATGGGAAACTGGATTGTTTGCAGTAGCCAAGGCAGAAGCTGAAATTTATTACGGATTTTTAAAAAAAATCCCTAATATTTCTAGACTTTTCCTTGCCACTGACATTGGTGATTCTTCAGGTCTGGAAAACCATGGAGTGTGGCGACAGAACAGACCAGGGGCTCTGCAATGAGATAGAGTAGCAAGACCCAGACAGCCCATCACATAAGCCAAACATAGAAACTGAGTCTTTCTGGAATGGAAATGACACGGGTTGAATCGTCTCAGTAATGGAACTGTGGGCTAGCTCTACATTCAAGGATCTTAGCTTATGTTTGCCTGGAAAAGGCAGCAGTACTTGGTGGTGACTGTCCAACTTCAAGGAGGCCATTGCTGGGCACTGGGTTAGCTCTATTTATCTCCTCAAGTCTGTTTTTGTTTTGCCTTTGTTATACACTTCCTATTTGTTAACTGAAGTAAATCTATGGGTGGTTATCTTAGGCTCCTGACAAAAGGAGGTTTTTGGTGCCTGAGAAAGAAGGAATGCCGGTTTTTTGGAGCCTTTCTTCCGGGCTTTGGGTTTGGCTTTTCACATGGATTATTTAACTCTTTTTGTCTCACCCCCTCCCAACTCAAGGACTCAGTGCCTCCTAAAACCTCTGAAATGGTCCCTGTCTTGGATGCCCCTGAAAGTTCATCAAGCTGGCGTTTTATTTATTTATTTATTTATTTTATATACTTTTAAGATTTTCATATTCTTAAATATTTACCCAGAGTATTTTCAGTCGTTAAAATAGGATTCAATGATCATTTCAGACTTTACAATCAAAGGAATGAGATCTCTCCAGAAAATAGGACATTTCAAAGATTTTTTTTTTTAATAAGCCGTAGTCTAAATACTGTTTTTTTTTTTAATGTACCTTAAATACCATTTGAACAAAGCAGCTTTACTGAGGCATAATTCATATGATATATGTCACCCATTTAGAGTATGGTATATGCATACATGCTTAACATAGAAATAGTTTGCATTTTAGTGCATTTGTTATCTTTTTAGTGTATTCATAGAGACAACCATTTTCGATTGTTTCATCATCTCTGAAAAGAAACCCTGTCCTGTCCCTTTCCCTCCCATTTTCCCTCCCACTTGTTTCTCTCTTGGAGCCAGTCCTAGGCAACCAGGAATCTACTTTCAATTTCTATAGATTTTACTGTTCTGAACATTTCATAAACTTGAGGTCATGCATTTGCCCCTTATGACTGGTTGGTTTCAGTTGGCATGAGACATTCATGATTCTTCCATGTTGTTAGTCTGTGTGAGTACTTCATTCAGTTTTATGGTCACAATGAATACCATTTTGTGAATATACTGTATTTTATTTATCCTTTCGTTCATTTGGGTTGACTGGGGCACTTGACTGTTGTGGATGATGAGGTTATAATGATTTATGTGCCATTTGTGTGTGTGCCTATATTTTCATTGGTTTTGGCTATGTATCTGGGGATCTGAATGGAATCATATAACTCTATGATTAATTGTTTGAAGAATGGCCATCCTAGTCTCTCAGAGCAAGTGTTCCATTTTATATTCCTTTCAACAGCAAGGGTTCCAGTTTCTCCATATGCTTGCCAGCATTTGTTACTATCTGGTTATTTAATGTAGCCATCCCAGTACCTGTGATTCTGCTTTGGATTTCCTTAAGGAATGCTAATGTTGAACATTTTAAAATACTTAATGGTTGTCGGTCATCTCTTGAAAAGATATGTATTCATATTCTTTGACCATTTTATTTGGGTTATTTATCTTTTTGTGATTACATTATTAATTTCTTGTATATTCCAGGTACAATCTCCCATCAATATAAAGTTTTTGCAAACATTTTTTTCCATTTTGTGGGTCCCTTTCCCCTTAGATGTCTTTTGACCTGTAAAAAATTATATGTGTGTGTGTGTGTGTATGAATAGACACATATATGTATATATGTATACATATTTTATACATGTATATGAAGTATAAATGAATTGACTTTTTGTTTGTTGTATTATTCATGCTTTTGTTATCACATGGAAGAATCCTTTGCCAAAGATAACAAGAATAACCTGTTGAAAACTGTTTATAAGGATTATTTCTCAATTGGGTAAATATAATTGATATATGACTATTTCTTGAATACCTAGTACCATGTTTGGCACATGGTAAGTACTCAAATTGGTTTTTACATTTCTGGACTTATGCCATGCAATAGAAAAAGAGGATGACCTTGGCCTGCTCTAAGGGTAATGTGGGGAGATGATTAGTCAGAGTAATTTCCCTTGTGTTCTCTGTGAGTTGTTCTAATTTGACTTCAGTTTAGGCTGAGGAGTAGAAGGTGCTTCATCTTAAAATGGTGGTAGTTTAGTAACGTCAAGAAGTACTGGCCTGTACCAAACCAGACTACCGTCATGAAAACAGACGGTTGTTTTTATCTGTATTTTCTTTTGTTTACAATCATTCTCCTTGGTGGCTATAGTTTTGATAACGCTGATTCTTAACAGGGGACAATTCTTCCATATTTGGCCATGCCTAAAGACTTTTTTGGTTACATCTAGAGTGGGTTCCACTGGCATTGAGTGGGTAGAGATCACAGGTGTTGCTAAGCAGCCACCTGACAACTCCTTGCAGTGGTTGAGCTCTGCCTAGCATCTGGCTCAAAAGATTAATAGTACCGCTAACCTTTATTCTATTGGAACTGAGCAGTAATAAATGCTATGAAGAAAAGGAGAGCATGATGTGAAATTTACTGTTTCACCATAGCACAGCATGTTCAACACAACCACCTTTAATAAGAAAAAACATTAAAGGTAAGTGACTCTTTACAGATTGTCATCACCTGAATGCTAAGTGAACATATTCTTACTTTCCTTGATTTGTATGTTTTATTTTCAGGTATAAGAAGGGAAGCAAAAAAAAAAAAATAAAAATAAAAAAATAAAACCACCTAGGAGCAAGTTATTCTGTACTTTAAAAACTAAAAAACAAAAACAAAACAGTATTGCATGGTAGTTTCCTTGGGAAATATTTACATTCTAAATAAATGAATGAAAAATGAAATTTATCAACGACTCCTGGCTTAGTTATTAAACCCATCACAGCTGCGGAGAGCTTTCAAAAGTGTACTATTTTGAGTCTGTTTATGGTGGATTAAATGTGTTCTTTCTATTTACATGTCGATAGATGACTAGGGGACTTAGGGACATAATAAAGACTGTTAAATCCTTATACTTTTGTGATCTTTTTTGTCAAACATTTCAGTTAATTGCAATTTAACTTAAGTTTGTATAAAAATATTGATCTTGCTCGATATAAGACTAAGGTTCTTATTTTCGTGAGAAATATAACTCAGAGACAAACAAGAAAACCTTCTAAATATGTTACCTACCAGAGAATTGTTTTGATTTATAAACTTTTATGGGCTTTCAATACTCATCTGAGTTCTAAGGTAAGATTTAAATTGACCAGACCACATCTGAACAGTACTGTGAAGAGAAATATTCTTTGCTTCATTTTAGTGAATATTAGGTTTGATTATTTTATTGTTTAAGAATGTGATTAACTTACTAATAGCATTATTAAATCTTTTCATGGTGAAATACCAGTGATTTCTCTTTCCGTTCATAAACCATCATTAATCATTTGGGGGTAATTTTAAAGTAATAATTATTTTTCTTTCTTTTTATGGAGCAACTTTCAGTGATTAAATTGAATAAAGAGAGGAAAATCTTAAAGAGAGGACCTTAACATTTACAGAGTGTTTGAGACGGGCATTTACTCCTGCCAAAATTGTTTTAGTTCAGTTCAGCAAACATTGGTTGAATGTCTGTCATATACCAGATATGCAATATTCTAAAAGATATTGTCTGTTCATCGCATACACAGTTGGCATTTTAGTTGCATTTATTAGTAATATACTCCCTTCCAAATTGTTCGTTTTTAGGAATTATCTGTTATTGTCATACTATGGAAGATGGAAATTTAGTTCCTTTGTCCCTTTCCTTTTCTTTCATGGACCCATTTTCCAGGAATGTCATTTATCAGTGTATCACACATCCTTTGGTTTAAAGCAGTGGGCTGTGATGAGGTACCTAGTGAATCACTTCATAGTGGAGCCAGAGAGCGTGGGTATTATGAATCCCTACACAGCTCTTTTGTTTTCCCTGTAGTTAGGAATCACTTTGCTTTCTTTCCTTTGCATCTAGTATATTTATTCACATTCATTTCCATATTCTTTTCAATAATTCTCTCTCTTTGCTCAGTATATTCAAGCAGTTCATGGGAACTTTCTATGGACTAATGCAGACATTTATCTAGGATTGTGTTGGCTTTCAACTTGAACTAATGTCCTCTGGGCCTCCACTCTGTTAAATCATCAAAGTTCCTAGATATTTGTTTTCTATATTCCTTGATTTTTTTCCCCCTTCATTTTGGTAGAGCAAATTTTCACGTAGTTTTCTTTCTGAGAAAGGGAGCGTGGATAGTCATATATTGAAGTCCTTACAAATTCAAAACTCTTATTTGATGCTTACATTTAGTTTGATAGTTTGGCTGAAGATATAATTGTTTTTTAGAAAGCATTTATCCTCAAAATGAACTTTTAAAAAAATTTCTTGCATATTCACAATGCTCTGACATTTCTCTCTGAATATATTAGGAATTTTTATTTTTAAAAATGTTTTTACTTTTTCATTGTTTCTTCCAAACCATTTTGTTTTAGGGCATGTTATAATCACAGATTTCAGGGTTTTTTTCCCCCTGCTAATTATTTTATATATGTTTAAGAGGGGGTTATCTAAAAACATCTGGAAGCTGTTATCATGGATCTGTTCCCATGTTTGGTGATGGCAAGTTGTGTGACTTTTTGGGCTAGGTGAGTTTTAGAATCAAGATCAATACTTTTTGTCCCCTTTGATTTTGTCTATTGGTCCAATTGGATGACTTACAGATGAATGTTTTCATTACTCTCCAAACAAGAAGGTAGCAGTATGACAGACAGTCTGAACCTATGGTAAAATGAAAGAAAAACCAGAGACAGGAAGTTAGAGGTTTTCTCACTGCTCTTTAAGAAGTTTTACCAGCTCCTTCTTCTTTGAGCCTCCTTCCTTCCGTAGCTTCAGCTCTCTGGGTCGTCTGGAGGTGCTTCGGTATAAATACCTTTATTCTGGGACTTTTCAAAGCTACTAAAATATTTTTTTTTTGTTAGCTCTCAGGATATCGATATGGTTGTCTCCTCTCCTCTCTTTGCTACTGTGGGGTTTTTAAAAGATCCTGTTAGTGTCACGTCAGGGGAATTTGGGGAGTTAGCCAAGATAAATGAATGTGTTCAATCCATCATCTTTAACTGCAAGTCCTTTCTATCTATATCTCTACTTTGCATGCTATTAATTAAATAAGCAATCGATTTTTAGTGATTGAATAGAACATGTAAAATGGTAATAGTCGGGCTATCATAATAAGTATTGGTACAAACACACACATATACATACATATACACACACATATACACATATAGTAAGACTGTCTTAGGTATGCTAGGCAATCACTCTTATTAGTATATTTTTAAAAAACTGTTCGGATGACAAGGAAAATGTTCTATGTTGGAAGAGACTTCCTAAAGCATAGTCTCTAAAATATCATCTGGTTATTAGGGACTGAACAAATAGGGATGAGGCCCTGAAGGTTACTGGAAATTTTTCTTTCCTCTAATTTCTTCCTGCTAGGGAAAGGCTCAATATGGTGTTTTCTGACTTCATTCAGACTGTACTGGACTAACTTAATATGGCTGCATAAGCATTTAGCATCTGATGTTCGTATGGTGGGAGACTCGATGTTAAACTACTCTTTATGCTAGTACAGTTATGGGGCGTGCATGTGATAACCTAGAATATTCTCTTTTTCAGTCAACTTTATTTCTCATATACACTGTGAAGTTAGGCCAGGCATACTATCTTCTATACCATCTGGGGAACATTACGCCATTTCTGTCTAGGAGTTGCTTAGAACCTAGCTGAATTTTCACTGAAATCAATGAAATTCACTTCCCTTTAATCCCAGCGAGAGTTCTTGGTTTGCCCTTACTGTGGGCTACATTGTGATGAGGCATTGGCTCTTCAGCATCACTTCCTGTTTGAAGTAAGCATCTCAGAAGGTGCTGAGAACTGGAAGTCATTTGTGACTTCTTCTTTGCTTAAGCACATTAAGCCCTTGAGATTGATGACTAATGCCATGTCAAACCAACACTTTAAAATAATCTTCTTAAGTTTTTCTACTTTGGTCCAATTCCAGCAGCTTCTGATACGAGCTATCATCACTTCATAGTAGCAAGCAGGTCACTGAATTGATGCGGAAACTTCTGTTGGCTGTTATCCCTCTTGCTGGGACAGAATGCTTTTCATACTTGGCAGAGCATTTTATTCTCTTTCATATAGTACCTTAATATTCATCAAGAGAAGGATGAAAGGGAGGAGAAGTAGAAGAGGGTTTTTTCTTTCTTTTTTCTTTTTGGTTTTTTTGTTTTTGATTTCCATTTTGGTTTCTGATCAGTTGAATATGTAAGCATTTTAAACAATCTAATGATAAAATCAAGGATCCTACTTCTGCCATGAAATATTCTCTTTAGCACTTTTTTGAAGGTGAGTATTTCCCATCATAATCTATTTTAGGAGAATTTTGTAAGTATTCATGTTAAGGAATGATTGGTTGGGTCTGGAACAGATACTAATTGAGCAACTTAAATCAGTGATCCTTAACCCATTTTTTGTCAACATGAATTGCCTTAAGTTTCCCTAAAATAAATGTCTAAACTATATTCTAAGATGCCATGATTCAGTTGCTCCAGATGGGGTTCCAGTATAATAGTTTTGAAAGAAGTGATTTCAGAGATTCAATTGTGAAAATAGGATTGGGTTATAAAACTCCAATCCTAAAAACACATAGCCGGCCATTTCATCTTGAGTCTCCTGGATTTGTAGGTAGCTAGGAAGTGTCCGGACTCTTCTTTGCCTGGGGCAAGATCTATAGTGCTTCCCCCAAAACTAAAGTAGCGTTTTCACCCTGAAGAGACCGCGCTTACCACTGTTAAATGAAACAATGCTTATCTAATCAGCAAGGGTCTTCTTTTGGGCATTTATTTATTCGTTAAGGGTAGAGGCGCATCATAGGATGTAAATGGAAGTAACGGGACAACTTGCACAAGTGGCTTCTTCTACCATGGAGGTTCTTGGGATCAACTTCAGTTGTTTGGGCTTGGCAGCAAGTGCCTGTACCTGCCGAGCCACTTTTCTGGTTCATCAAAGGTCTTCTTAAAGTACAAATTACCAGTCATCATTTTAAAACCTAAATTAAAGTTCTTATCGTAATTGATATGGAGAGGGGCCTGGGTATGTGCATTAGGAAGAAAAACCCACAAAGTGGTTCTGATGCCTGCTTGGGGTATAGCTATTAATTATGCATAATAACTTTCATTATGAAGTTTTCATATGTGGATATAATGTATACAAGTTTGTTTCTTATACCCACAGAACTGATATTTGGTAAACATTTGCAGATGAATTCTTGGAGATTAGAGTTATTTCTGTTCCATAGGAAGAATCTATTTGTGTTCAAAGTAGCCTGGAGAAGTTAGGAAGAGTTCTAGTATGCTTCTGTCAAAAGCTATGGCTATACGGGGGAGGTGGTTCAGTGGTGGTAAAGGGACCGCTGTGAAAGTATGAGAGCCTGACCTGAATCAACCCCAATATCTGGGTTAACACCTGGGTAATTTTGGCATGCATTCATAATCCCGTTGCTGGGGAAGTGGAGACAAGAAGATACCTGAAGCACAGTGGGCAGCTACCTTAGCTGAGTTGGTAAACTTCAGGATCACAAAACAAAACAAATTCTATCTCAAAAAAAATAAGGTAGAGAACCACTGAGGAACACATCCATACATTGACATGTATGCTTATGTACACACATGTGAGCGCATGCGCGCGCGCGCGCGCACGTGCGCGCACACACACACACACACACACACACACACACACACACACACACAGCTATCATCTAATATGTAAAACAAAAAGATGAATTCACTCCTTACCAAAGGAAGAAAAGGCTATGTTAATCAGTCATAGTTTATAACTAAAGCATATCTTGAGCTGGCTTCAAAATTGTGTCTCCAAAGTGCTAGGATTAGAGAAGCAAGGTCACCATGCTAGGCTATCACTGTTCTGTATGATTTGATTTATTTTTCAAATACAGAAATACAAAACCATGAAGGTAGAAAAAGCTCTTTTATGGCTATAGTTGTTATATACCCCAAATTCCAGAGTCTAGTAAAAAGAACTAAGAGAATTTGAGACGCCGCTAGATATAAGGTAAGCATAGAATATTAAGTGCCTTCATTAGTTCACCATGCAAGCCTTAGAAGAAAAATGTAGCCCCTCTGCGGCACCAACAAAACCCATGACGGTTGCAGGGAAAGTCAAGAAGAAATGTAAGGGAGGCTCTGATATAATGGGCTGGGACAGGAAGGTCACTGAAAATAAGCCCTGTACAGATTGAAAGAAACCTATGTACTCTTGAGTTGGGGGACGTAGTATCATAAAATTACCAGTTTTCTAAAAAAAAAATTATTTGATATATATTTTCATATAGGACCCTGGTAGAATTTGGGGAGAGAGGGGTGGTACTTGATTAAATTATCTTGTTGCTGTAGGAAACAGATAACTGAGAAATTGGTAGGAAATTGGGAAGTAGCTACCTGATGTATTAATAGAATATACGGTTAGGGAGAGCCAGTGACAACCCTCTACAATCCCAGTTCCTGCCATCCATGCCTGTGTGCCACCCCTTCTGTTTCAGTGCCAGGAGGACATACGACCTGCTTCTTCTAATAGAATAGTAGAAAGGTGATCAAATGTGCCATACAATCACATTACATAGGATTTTTCCTTACTGAGAGGCTGTGTCTCTTTCTGGCTCCAGAAACTTAAGCTGTCTTGTTGAGAGCTGCCTTATGGAGAGGGTCACATAATGAGGAACTGTGGGTAATTCTCTACCTTGACAACCAATGAGAAAAGGAAGCCTCCGGTTTGGCAGTGTGGAAATAACTGAATGCTGCCATCAATGGAGTGATCTTGGAAACAGGTTCTTTCTGTGACTTGAGCATCCCGTGAGCCCTACCTGACACTTTAATGGAAGTTTTGTGAAACCAAAGGCAGAAGATACTGCTATCCTGTGCCTAGATAAATGGCCCCACAAAATCTATGGAACGCTAAATGTATTTTGTTTCCATTGTCTACATTTTGGCATTATTAATATTATTATAAAATAATACATGACACAACTAGAAAGTCACTAGTCAGTACTGTATAATGTTGTCTTAGAAAAAGGTAAATAAATACGTAGGCACTGAGGAGTCCAGGAATAAGGATCTGTGAATATTACTTAATAAATGAAACAGGATGTTTGTTCTAGTGGGAGAAAGCTAGTTTTAAATGCTGCTCGTACTACTAGATACAGAAAAGTAATTGGAGCTTTTGCTTAAGTCACATAAACATTTTCAGTTAATCTAAGTGTTCAACTATAAAATATAGCAAAAAATTACATTTAAATATAAAATATAAAAAGTATAATTTTATATAGAAGTAATATGTAGAGCCAGGCTTGATGGCACACACCTTTAATCCCAGCACACATAGGAGGCAGAAGCAGGCAGATCTCTGAGTTTGAGGCCAGCCTAGTCTATCAAGCACATTTCAGGATAGCCAGGGTTACACAGACAAACCCTGTCTTGAAAAACCAAAATGGGCTGGGCAGTGGTGGCGCACGCCTTTAATCCCAGCACTTGGGAGGCAGAGGCAGGCGGATTTCTGAGTTCAAGGCCAGCCTGGTCTACAGAGTGAGTTCCAGGACAGCCAGGGCTACACAGAGAAACCCTGTCTCGAAAAACCAAAAAAAAAAAAAAAAAAAAAAAAAGAAAAACCAAAATGGGGGGAAAAGCATAGATATAATATAGGTATAAGAAAGATACCTTCCTGAGTTAGACACTGAGAAGCAAATAAAATATTGATGTATTTGGTTATTTTTAAAAAGTATTTAACAAAAATTGAAATAAAGTCAATTGTGGTGAGGTAAAAACCTTGTGGCAGCTATTAGCATATTGCTCCCTTCCCTAGACATCTGTACAAAGGCTCCTATTTCTAATGGACATCTCTTCTCAATATAGATCAATGTCACTGTTTTAGGACCAGCACTAAGTCCATTCGAGGCATCTCTACTCTAGAGAAACAGTTGGCCCAGCTTTATTGCACAAGGCCAGATAGTAAATATTTTTGGTTTCATGGATCATGCATCTAATTAGCACCAGCAGTGTGCAATGAAGCCTGTGCAGCATAGATAATAATGTAGATAAATGAGTAAGGCACTATCCCAACCAAATTGTATTTACCAAGCCAGATGGACAGCCGGATTTCATGCATGGACTGAAATTGATTGAGCCCTGCTCTATAGGATGCAGATGTAAGGGAGGTCTAACCCTTACCTTCGATAAAATTGACTATGGACCAATGAGAGTGGGAACGAAGCAGGCCTCATATTTTCTACATTGGTGAAGGCTCCTTGGACCCTGTCCAACAAAGTAACCACTACAGTAGTTCAGATGTGAATATTCCAGAGTAAAATGTGCTGTAAGTATTAAATTCACATCAGATTTTGAGGTTTCAGCATGAAATGCAAAGCATCTCATTTTGTTTTGGTTGCATGTTGAATTGGTAATATTATATATATATATATATATATAAAGAAAACCGTATTGGTAAGACTTAATTATATATCATTTTAACTTGAGTGGTGTTCAAATGTGAGCCGGGTATGGTGGTTTATATCTACAGTCCCTGCATTCATGCCATTGAAGCAGGATTGCTATGAATACAAGGCCAGCCTCAGCTGCATAGGGAGTTTCAGGCCAACATGAGCTACAATGTGAAGACTCTGACTTAAGGAAGTGTGGCTTGCATTCTGTCTCTTTTGGATAGCACTGAACTAGAAGCGGTATAGGTGTTGTTTGGAGGGACCAGAATGAATTTAGTTGTACTAAAGGGAAAGGTGTGTGGTCAGTCTAGGTAAGCTAGGCATAGGTTTTATTATGGGTTGGCTAGGTCTGGCTGGCTGGCACAAGGGATACTCCTTCATGGTTTTGAACACATGGATGAGAGCTACACTTTACAGATCTAGTCATACAAAGGCAAGAGAAAGTGAAACCAGATTACCTAGCTAGGAACTGAAGTCTAATTTTGGGTGACTTGAGAATGAGCAGCGGAAGACAGAAGATGGCTTCTTTAGGATATATGACAAGGATGGTATTCTGTGCTTAAAGAACCCCGCTGATGTTAATACCCCTGGGGCACTGCAGACCCTAAGGACCTGTTTTGAGATTGATAGGATCTGTTATAGTTTGCATATGTTTAGTTTGAGATAACAGTACCTTTGAAGGGTAGGTTGAATCTCAGAAGTTTGCTGTGTTTTCTGGCTAATGGTGGTGAAGTCCTTTGTTTTGGCCATCTCTGTACTGTGTGGCACCTACCTCTGACCTTCCATGGTCACAGTTGGTTGGCCTGGGGAGAAAGATCTGACTTGTAATTGTGTGTTGGCTGATCAGTGAAATGTGTGACCGGGGAGCAGAAGAGAATGGCTCTTTTTATGCCTTTTGACTTTGCAGTAGAAGAGTAGAAAAAAACACTATTGATGTTGGGCAGGAGAGAGAAACCCTGGGGAAGGTAACAGCAGATGCATGCATGCTGGAGACCTGGAATGGACACTGAACTCTCAGTCAGTAACTCGTGTAGGTTCCTGGACAGCCCGATAGCAGCCCCAGCATTTCCCTTCTGGCCTGGAAGTGGCTCTTCACACTTCTGGGGAGGCCTGTACAACTGGGGAGTGACGCCTAGCCTCCTCAGCTCCTGTTCTCTTAAATTTCTTGTCTAACCAGGAAAGGTGATGAGGTAGATGTTTAAAGTGGTTCGAAAGCCAGGGGTGGAATTACTAGAGCATTGCAAGAGCAGTGTGTAGTTGTCAGACAAGGTTGGGGAAAGCCCATAAGGTCATTTAAGAGGCATGAGACAGTAGAGGTATCCTTTTCAACTGTGTGGTACGCCCAGAATTCTAAGCACAGTTAATGCTACGTTGCTTGCTGATAATAGGTGTAGCAAAGCATTGCACCACCAATACTAAAGGAAGCCTGTGTTTCCAGTAAGTCCTGTCTAAGGAATAAAGGTCCTCCTTCATGGTAGTAGCAAATTATTTGAGCAAGTTACTCATTAAGCTCCTTAATAGCAGGTGCTCTTTTGGGGAAGTGAGCTTTGCAGCTCTTTGGGTTTGTATTCTTCAAAGATGTTTCAAGGACAAACAAGTAACTGCTTTGTATGATATATTTTTCAAAAAAGAAGGGGGTGCCTAGAATACAGTGGTATTGCCCACCCTGATGGGTTTATGCATGGTTTCAGACAGGTAACTCTTTGAGAGGTGCTTCAATGCCTACTTGCACTCAGTGGTGGCGGGTGGTGGATGGGACTTTCTTAAAGTCTAATGACCACTGGAAAAGAAATGCACTTCTCCATATTGTCAGGAACATAGGACAAAGTATGAGATGTTGGAAGTGAGCTCCGAATAGAGCTTCTCAATATTTTTTTTAGATAAATATAGACAAAGGGGGGCTCATAAATGAATACTCCATTTAAGAAAGTATTCAAATGAGTAGTCTAAGCAAACAGCATGTGATATGACTTGCTGATTTTGTAACGAAAAATAAGTGCATGGAACAATTACTGCAGAAGTCTCCATACAATGTTGGCAGTTATGGCTAAGAGGCAAAATACTTTATGGGTTCCTTTTTGCTGTATTTTCCAAGGCTTCGGCTATCATTGCATATAGAAGGTGTTACTTTTATAACGAAGAAAGCAAGAAATGCTTTAAAAGACATTCTACATATTACATCCTATATGATTTTATTTCTCAAATATGGAGTGCTTTTAAAATATATATCATCTCATTTATCACGGAGCAGTTTATCAGCCCAATCCTCTTTTGTGATTGAGTAATGAAGACCAAAACCAAATTTAACTTGATTTTTTTAAGTCTTAAGTCTCTTCAAAATAAAGGAAAATGTCTGCTCCCTTTGGGCATTAACTTTCTGTGCTATATTATAAATGAAATACTGATGAAATAATATGATAATTGTCTATCAAACAACTGTATCAGATCTTATCATTATACTATTTTTGCCTTAAGCAATTAGTTCTTAAAGAAATATGAAAATTTTACACTTGGTGCCCTATCTTGTCCTCTCTGTCTTAAATATTGTTCATTAGTTGAGTCTGTTTTTACATATTTAGTCATATATGTGTGTGTGTGTGTGTGTGTGTGTATACACCCATAATTACTATAAAGCATTATTTTTATATCTTTTAAAGTCCACATGAACAAATCATTCTAAGCATATTATCTTGAATCTTAGCATTTTGCTTTAACATATTCTGCTGTGTTTCTGTGTTGATAGATGAGGCTCAACCTTAGGGATTTTCAAGCTGTGCCCATGGGCCAAATCTACAGACATCTGTTTTTGGAAACAAGCTTCATGTATTGTCGATGGATGCTTTCATGCCATGGCAGCTGTCACAGAAGATTGATGTGGAGAAGGGTGAAGAACACCTTAGCCCATCCTACTTCAATAATGTGATCTTTGGCTGAGACTAAGAACCCAGCCAAGTTGACACAAGGCAGATTGACAGGAAAATATATACACATTGTGTTGACTTTACATACATGTTGGGACTGTCACTAGAGAGCAGTTATCTGAAGACATGACCAAAGCAGAAAGCTTTTAGACTTTTAAACCAAGTGGGGATCTTGACAGGGGACAGTGAATTCTAGTGATGTCATTAGGAGACATATAGAGGGTGTAAGACTAGTGGAAGATAAGGTTATTTCACTAAGTTTATTCATATGAGTCCGCTGTGGCATCATTTCTCAGTGGTTGTGGGTTATTTCTCATTCTGGTTTGGGACTACCTTCCCCTCCCAAAGGAATCTTTATAGTTTGCTACCTATACAAAGAGGGCAGTCAGACAGTTCCTCTGAAGCTAAAGTTTCTCAGATGTTTGTATTGAAATGATCAATAACCAGTGAGCATCTTTGGGATGGGATGGTCTTAATTCCTTTACTATATAAAGCCTGGAGTATTTACTATCTCCCCCTTTACAGAAATCTGCGAATCCCTAGTTCATTCTTTGTGTGACATGTCATTGTCCATTCATCTTTTTTCCTTCATTGGGACCTCTTATGTTTATTTATAAGAAGTAATTTTATGATGAAAGTTTAGATACACACACATGTATACCATATATTTCCTCACTGTGCATGTTCGAGGGTCTCCAATATAGAGTATTGAACATTAAGATTAATCAATTCAACGTCTATACATTTTGCTCCTATTTTCTGACAGTTAGAAATAGTAAATTCCAGATAGACTTTACCCTGTTAGCTTCTAGGTGTTTTATTTGTCAGTTTGGAAGGAGATGGTATTTTTTTTCTTGGTTAGATTATTTTTGTCTCCAAGTAGACTATTATGGCTTGAAGGGAGGAAAGGGTTGTGTTGTCCATATGGATCAAACATGAGAATTATGACTGCTGGCAGCAACAAGGGAATATCTACTCTATGCAGTTCACTGGATTAGATAAAGGTGATATTATTGCTATGAACCCATACTACTACTGTATGATTATTGAGCATTTAGGAAAGTCAAGGATAAGGTTGGCCATTTCACTTGTGTTATCTTGTTTACTCCTCATACCAAGTTGCTTCGGTGGGAATGATTGTTTCTTATTTTGAGAGGAGTCCCCTGAGGTCCAGAGTGTGGCCCACAGTCATGTCTGAAATGGGGTTTTGGTGTAGACCTCTTCTCCCTTCTTGGGCCCAGTGTCCTGTTTCCAGAAGCACATTTCTCCAGGGGTAAGCCTTTGGAGATGATTAGAAGTTATTCTGTGAGTCTTTCTTAGTCACCAATTTTCTTGCCTATATCCTTTGCTCCTATGAGCTGGCAAAAAGTTTCCTGTACAAGAAAGAATCCTCCAATTTCCAGAATAATCCACGTTTACAGTTCTAGTGGCTCTAATTATTTTGGCTTATAGTTTTGGAAGTATTCCCATTGTTTTCTGTCCTTATAGCTCCAAACTTCAGTTTTCCTAGTAAGAATAACAATGCTTTGCAGACTGGAGATACAGGCTAAGGGACCCTAATAGGAGGTACACTTTTCTTGTCGACAACTGAGCAACAACTACTGCTTTCCTTTCAAAAGTCTGAGTCTATAACGAATCTTCTTTTTTTTCTTTTTAGTTCATGGCTGATGTAGGTTAGATGAGACATCAAAAGTCTTGACAATTTCCACAGGATAGATGATACTCTCACTGTCATTTAAGATAAAATTATCTTATGCTTTAAAGATTCTAAATTGTTGCCCCAAAGCACACGGATATTATTTATTCCACTGCTATAAAATATAGTCAACATATGAAGTTGATTCCTATGGCAACAAGCCCCAGACCACTTTGAACAACCAAAGAAGTAAAAACTGCTAGAGATGCAACTTTTTCCCCTGTCTTTGCCCCCAAAGAATGCTAAAAGCAGTGGGAACTGTCAGGCATTTTTCTTTGGAGCTGACACTAGCTAAGCGGTTATCTAATCCACACATGGACACACAGATAAGGTTCATTTGCACAGCTGCCAACTCAGGCTTTGCCTGTTGATGTGATCTTGTTTCCACTCTGTATCTGCTTTTAGGGGAAAACAAATCTGACCATTCCTAGTTTCTGTGAACAGTAACAGGAATCCTTGCCTGTGTAAAGTCAATTAGCTGTGTGATCTCTGATGACAAGAGTTTAAGGCACTGGAGAAAGTCTAGTTCAAAACCAGAAATTTCCCAATGCTGCTAAATTCCAGTTTCAAAACAATGACATTTGTAGATTGCCATCTCTATTCTTTGCTTGTAAAACCAATTCTATAATAGTAGAAATACACACACACACACACACACACACACACACACACACACACACACACGCATATTAAATACTACATTGTGCTTGGATCCTCTGACTTCCCTCTACATCAAGTCTCTTTAATTGTAAAGACTTGATTAATAAGGATTTTGGAATATTTTAATTTTTAAAAATCTATTCGTAGGGCCAGCTGAATGGCTTATTCAGTAAATGATCTGATCCTTAGGACCCATGAGAGAGAGAGAGAGAGAGAGAGAGAGAGAGAGAGAGAGAGAGAGAGAGAGAACTAACTCTCAAAAGTTGTCCTCTGACTTCCATACTCATGCTTAGAATGTCCCCATCCCACACAAAATAGATAAGTGTAAAATTTTAAAAAGTATTTAAAACTATTGGTAGACTGGTGTCATGGGCCAGAGACAGGAAGCTTCATTCAGATTAAACCTGAATTGAGCAGAGTATATAGAGTTGATTGCTTAAAAAAAAAAAAAAAAAAAAAAAAAAAAAAAGCAATGTAGTTTCCTGTGCTTATTTCCAGCAATTAAACATGGAGTTTGTCTTTAATTTCTCCCCCTTCACATTTCTAGCTTGGTCAAATCTCTGTCTTACCTATTGTATGTAGTTGCCTTAAAACAGCAGCTCTCAACTTGAGTCCCTTTAGGGGTCACATATCAAATACTCTGCATATCAGATATTTACATTACGATTCATACAATACTAACCACTCAAGTACCACCGAAAATAACTTGATGGTTGGGGGGTCACCACAGCACGAGGAACTGTATTAAAGGGTTGCAGCTTAGGGAGGTTGAGAGCCACTGCCTTTTGTTTGGCCGTTGTAGTACAGATCACCAAGTCCTTTGAGTGTTTTTGGTTTTTTGGTTTTTGTTTTTTCTGGGTTTTTTTTTTTTTTTTTTTTTTTTTGTTGTTGTCTTAAAGATTGGAGAGATTTTGACAGGAATGGCTGTGTAGACAGACTGAGAGCTTTGCAATCCTTCAGCATTTGATGTGGCTGCAGCGACCTCGGAAAATGTTTGCACTGCCACTGACTTTAATTATTTTATGATTCATTTTCATTTATATTGTCCAAAGACCAGGACAACAGTAAAATCAGTGCTACCCTCTTTCTTCTTGCTCTTGGACCATCAGAGCAATTTGTATCCCCTACCCCAAATTCATTTCACTCCCGTTGTGATTTTGATTCTAAACAAGCAATTTGTTTTTTTTAAGCCAAATTGAAAAAGAAAACAGCCATTATAAAACCTATAAAACCACGTTCAGATATTTTTGCCTGCTGATAAAACATTAGTATCCCCACACAGCCTCCCTCCCTCTGCTATTTTTAGCTTCCATTCAGGTCACTGTCTCCAGTTCTCTGATTACTAAATCTTACTAGTCTTCAAGAGTTTCTTCAGTGGTCACAGTCCCTAGGAAGCCATTTGTAACCTTTCCCTGCTACTGTGGAACCAGACTGGTTTTTGAACTTTGCCCAGCTATTATATTCTGCTTGCTGTATAGTAATAATTTATTGGCTTACCTGTCAGCTTTCCTTGTTCATTCTCTGCTTTTACGCAGGACAGAATATTTATGCTCAGAATATTGATGGCCTGTTAAATGCTAAGTGCTGCGATTCAGCTGGACCAACTGAACAAGATGATCTGTTGAGAAGGGAGGAAATAGACAATAAACAAGAAAAGAAAGAATAGTATTTCAAGCAGTGATAAGTGCTCCGAAGGAATAGTTCAGGAAGTGATGTCAGGAAGTGATGGTATAGGGCCTCACATAATAGAGATGTCACAAAAGGTCACTAAGGAGGTGGCATTTCAGTTGAAACCTGAGGGATAAGGAGGCTCAGAATGTAGATTTAGATGTTTCAGAATCCAGTGTGATTTCTGTTATTTGCTATCCATTGTTAAGCTGATTACTCCAGTTATCTGAGCTGAAGCAAGTAATTTAGAAGTCAATTTATTGTTTGATTGCTATTACTTGACTCCTATTGACAGCTGGGCTGGATTTGCCCTCCTAAAGATGAGTTCTTGTAACAGGAAAAACAAAGCAGAGCACATGAACCTAATTTCAGGTAATTGGTATCCTTCTTTGTAATGACAAGAGAAAACATTTTGACATGAAATAGAGTTGTCGCTCAACGATTGTTTACAGCTAATGTTTTTCAGTTGTAGATCTGGTCCACTTGGAGGCTTATGTACACAGTGTTAAGTCTCTCAAATCCTCCTTGCCTGTTTGCCATCTGAAATTGTCTATTAAGCGTCAATTCAGGCTTCAATTATCCTAAACCCATTGTCAATTGAATCTCTTTCGTATATTGATTTTTTTAATACTACCAGCTCTAGAGTTAATCTGTTATGTGACACCAATCAAATTGTTTTGAAATTATGAACTTGAGCACTCCTACAGGAAAAGCACCTTGTAATCTTGACCACCAAAGCACTTCCACTTCTCTTGCGGCCTTTGTTTTCATAGTTAAAAGGCATCCCGAATGCACAGCATTCCATTTTTTCCTAGTTAGTGCTATTCAGGTATAGATTTGGGTGTGGCTAAATGTTTGGGTTCCTTGTGCCTGAGGTGAAGTCTTTAGTTTTGTGGAAGAAATGTAAAATATTTATGCCTACTTTAATTAAAAATCAAGTAATAATGTAGTTAAAGTATTGCCACTTCCAGAAGCCATCTACGTCACTGTGATGGAACTATTCTTTCCTCTATCTGGTGCTCTGGGGAATTCTAGGGAGATGTTTTACTTTCTTCTTGACTTTCTCTGGAGTTGGCCATTCTGTGTGATCAGAAGGCAGGGAAGACTATTTGGTTTTCATAATGTGCAAAAATACACCAAAGTGGAAGGAAGAACAGAAAAGGAACCGAAAAAGAAAAGAAAAGAAAAGAAAAGAAAAGAAAAGAAAAGAAAAGAAAAGCCCTCCCTTCGATTTTGAAAGTGATATAGATTGGTGAGAATTGTAGTTCTTCACATGTTCTGGTTAAACTACTCAATATTCTTCCAGCCTGCAGATATGTGATAGTATTATAGTGTTTCTGGTGTGTGTTTTCATGGTTCATAATGAAGAAGTATATTTTCATATCTATGCTATTCATTCTTGTATCAATTTGGGTCTGCATTTCATTTTCCCCCTAAGAGACATCTTATTTTGCCCTAACCATTATGAGTTAAAAGATTTTTCATTAAGAAGTTATATTTCTAAGAAAGGATCTTCGAACTGGTCATGAAGGCACACAGCTGTGATCAGGGCTTGAACAAAAGGAACATGAGTTAAAGGCCAGTCTGTCCATCGTGAGACCCTATTCTCAAACAAACAAAAAACCACCACCATAACAATTAACAACCCCTAAACCCCAAAGGGCCTGTGATTTTATTATTCTAAATTGTATTTGTGTACAATGTGTGTTTAGGTGCAACTGTGGTTTGTGTAAACTGCAGTGTCTGTATGGATATAGACAGCTTTTCATGAGGCTGTCATCTGCCTTGCTTATTTGCTTGCTGCTGAGCCCCGTTGTCTGGAGTGTTGCCCTGTACAGTTCTTTTTTAAAGTCCTAAAAGTACCAAGTGTGTTGGTTTCTAGTATACTCAGATCTGCTCAGTGGTATAGATACCTATCATTGGATTACATAGGTTGCTCAGATTATTCTCAGCCGTTATTTTGTGCATCATAAAGCATTCTGTTGCCTTGTCTCCCTTTACAGAATTGGGAGTTGTAGAATAATTAATAAATATTAATGCTTTGAGTGCTTTTGCTCTTGTCTTGAGGAGAGGTTATTTCCTTGAATATTTTTCCAAATGTGAAGTTATATAACAGTTTTTTTTTTCTTTAAAGCTGGTATGGCATATGTTTAAAAAAAAAAAAAAAAAATCAGATTAGCTATTAACACAGAGTCTGTATCACAAGAGGCCCTATTTACTAGGCATTTTTGTAAATGTTAAGAGTATTATGGATTTTTCTTAATTAGACTGAATGCTGAAATTAGACGTTAAAAATATAAAAAGCCAGTTTCTTGAAGGTAATTTATTAAAAAGTCCACTGTCTATTATCAAGCCCTCATCAGTGTAAGGTCAAGATCAATTCCTTGAATTCCTCTGTGTTCTGCTGGAGCAAATGACCCATCTATGAAGCTACTTGGGAGAGGTAGTCAATGACAGTGATTGATGGTTATAAAATTTATCACATGAGCTTTGTGACAGCTCTTGGGAAAGTGTACTTGAGGTGTCTCCAGCCTTGGGTCTTCACATTAGCTAGGGAAGATGACATTGATTGCCTCTATTTGAAGGTGTCCCAGATGACTGTTAAACCATCATCCATCTTCTATTATTGCCCTTTCTCTGAAATTGTGACCTTTCAACTTAGTCTTTAGCAGACTTTACATAATATACCTTGCAATGGGTGTCTAGTCCATGGGATCTTGCCGAGGTGTTAGTTATGTTACCATTCCACTATCATAGTCATTTGGCAGTGTCTGGAAAGAGGTTTGGTTGTCACAGTTGATGGATGAATCACATGTATTGAGTACAGACTAGGAAGGCTATGAATATATGAAGAGTATCACACAGTAGCCATAACTGTTATGTTAAGCCCATAATTTGGTGGATGAATTTTGACATCAACACTCATCTACATGTGTATAGCTATATCTGTCTAGGCATAGAAACATTTTGGGGGATACTAACGTAACCATGTAACGTTACATACAGGCTGAAACTTAAGCCCCATGGTAGTCCCCCCAAGCAAGGCCTTGGAGGCAATTCTCAGTTCTGAACAACAACAACAAAATTAGCATGTTTGCAGTTTAGTTCTTTAGTTTCAAATATGTCTTCGGTAAATGGCATTACATTTTAGAAGAGAAGGATACTTGTAATCCAGGTATTGATTGGTAGCTTGTGACTAATTAGTAACATCTATGCTTTATGTCACTTAAAGGGTCACATTTAGACATCTGGATGATTAGCACAGAAGATGCGTTTCACATTATAAAATAGAAACTCTACATTAGCCTATTGTAGAAGGTGTCAAGTTTTATGGCCACAAGTTTCTGGGTCCTCATTGTATTTTCTATAGCCAAATGTTTTTCCTGGGAGTATAAATTAGAACTAGGTATCTGGTGCAGAATCAGAGCATATACTTTTCTCCTAAAGGATAATTTACAGAATATTGGCATTAGGGGAGATGGGATTTGGCTTTGATACACAGTCATAGCAGCTAGTTGTCTATGGTGAAGCACATGGAAGCTCTTACTTCTATAGCTGAACTACTTTCTTGTAGTGAGAGGTTTTCCTTGCCACTGATTACCACAAATACAGTTTGGGGTGTAGTTTTAGACGAATCTTGAAATGATAAGTGACTCTTGTTGCTTGGCAGATGTTTTCTCATCCCCTTTAAGTCCTTTTCCAGTCAATATGAAATTGGCACTCCTAGTTCTGGAGTGAGCTAGCTAATATCGCTCCAGAAGAAAACACAGCAAATTGAGAAGCAAGGTGCTGGCAGATATTCACAGTTCATGGTCTTCTATTTCTGCTGTAATGAGAACACAGCAGTTCTCACCAGAGGGCAGAAAGTGAAGTCAGTGCATAGCTGACCTGAACCTGTTCGAGCTATTTAACTACATGCTAACACTGTTGCCTATGGCTTCAGCAATCATGGTAATGTTTCTGGTTTTATCTGGGGGCTTATTGTAGGCCAACTATCAACAGTACTAAAATGATACACTGGGAAAAAACGAAGAATGTGCCCACAAGTTGAAAATGTCGTGCTTGCTGTTTTTCTCCTTTTGTGAACTTACCCGGCAATCAAAAACTGCTGGAGAAAGAAATCACACTTCAATAACCCTGCCAAATCCACTATGTAATCTTGGGATTATTTGTGTGGCTCTACATGATCGCTTTAGTATTTCGGAACATTCCTGAATTAAATAGCCTTCTAACTTGACAAAAATCACAGCTTGGCTTATGGCAGCACACAGTGTTTCAAACGGTAAGAAAAGACTTTGGAGGAGGGGCTGGAGAGATGGCTTAGTGGTTAAGAGCACTTGTTACTCTTTCAAAGGACCCAGGTTCATTTCCCAGCAACACCATGGCCCTTTACAGGCATTTATATGTATTTACTTTAAGGAGATCCAGTACCATCTTCTGACCTCCTTGGGCACCAAGCATGCCCATGGTGTACATACAGATATGCGAGAAAACACTTAAACATAAAATTAAATGAAATGAAATTAAATGTTTTTTTTTTAAGAAAAGACATTGGGGACTGATGTTTGCCTTAATCCCCTTTTCCTGGGTTTCTGAGTACCATGTTTCATCTTTTTTTTTTTTTTTTTTTTTTTTTTTTTTGACAGTTAAGTTCTGAGAATGATCCCAATTATTCTACTGATAAGAGGAAGTGGGTACAAAAATCCCATCCCTAACCAAGAAACTATTTGTAGTTGGTAGCTGCTGAGAGGGAAAATCAGTTTTCTTTAATGGGCTGACACTGGTTATATCAGCCACACTCTAGGGTAGGCTCAGTAGTAGTTGGTCCAATGCAAAATGGACTTTGTGGTTTTGTATATAATTTCTTTTGTTATTGCTTGGTGGATTTTTGCCTTTTGGGGATTTTGTTTGTTTGTTTGGATTTCTTATCGAATTTAGTTCGGTGGGGATAGAGAGAAAGAACATGAAGTTGGCTTAGATAGGGATTTGGCTGGAGTTTGGTTATAAGTTGTCTATTATGTTGTTCTCACTGTTGATGGTGTTTGATTCTTTTTCAGACTGCATATAAAGCTAACTGTCCAATGCTTTGCTGCACATTAATAATTTTTCCATTTCTCTTAGACTTTATGGTGTAGATGCTGTCTAAACTGAGTTGGATGGACATGGGCATAATTATGCTACATTGTTATAGATTACTTGGAAATTAATATTCCTTAACCTCTATATAAAGCTCTATTCAAGGCAGACTATTAAGGCATCATGACTAGGAATTCTGGTCTAATTTAGATTCTACCTTACTCAAAATTTTTGTGATTTTTTTCCTACTGTACTCTTGGAAAAAATACTTGATCACAATGCTTTTCTTTTAGATTTTGTGGGATTAAAGTCCCTAAACCATGACTAAAACATATACAACCAGGATATGGTCATACGACCTAAACACAACTGGGCTTGCGTAATCTTGGAAGCTACACACGGTCAGGCTGAGTACTTGGGTGGGAGAATTTATATATACATGTCTCTGAGAGCTGTTGTTGCGTAAGTTTCCTGTATCTGTCTTTGTGCTGGCCTCATACACTGAGTTGTTAAGAATTTCCTTGTATACTATTTTCTGGATGTGATTTGCAGTATTTGTATCCATTCTTTCTTAAATGAGCAGTAGATTTCTCCAGTAAAGCTATTTGGGTGTTTCTTTGTTAAAAAGATTATTAACTATAAATTTAACCTCTTTCATAGAGCAATTCATGTCATCTATATTTTTGTCACTATGGTCATTTCTATCTTTCAAGGAATTAATTTATTTTATCTATAATAGAGTATTAGATTTATGAGCATAAAGTATTGAGTAACACACAATTAGGATTTCAACAGCTGTAGAATCTATAGTAAGTTGCTTTTCTCAATCCTCATATTGATAATTTGTGAAAGGCCTATCAATTTTGTTGATCTTTCCAATAAACAAACAAACATTTTTTGTGGGATTGAATTTTTTCTCTCTAGTGATTGTTGAGGTTTGGTCTTTTGCTATGTATTGTAATGCTAAATATTGGCCCCCAAGGCCTGGTTGCCCCCAGAGAGGAGAGAATCTAAACGTAGACCAAGTGATGCTATGTGACCTTGCTCCCCATGTTATCCATGATTGGTGAATAAAGATGCCTACAGACTATAGCTGGGCAGAATTGAGAAAGCAAGGTTTGGGGTTCCCAGACTTGGGGTCTCAGGAGAACCTCTAGGAGGAGAGAGAGAAAGTGGGGAGAGCCGGAGACGCCATGGGGTAAGAATCTCAAAGCATAGCCATGAGGGCTGGCCAGTTGGAGTTGATAGCAGTCTACATGAAACATAGCAAGTTATAAATTGGGGTTATTGATAGCGAAGTAGACATAATAGCATAGAGGATATCTGCCCAGTTCTAGTACTGATTAAGGCTTATTATAAATATAAAAGTTGTGTGTCTTTTGTCTGGGAACTGAATGATCAAAAGCAGGGTAGAAACCCCAGATTGAGACTACAACAATTGATCTCTTTTTTATTTCATTGGTTTCAGCTCTGATTTTATTTCTATTGTTTGCTTGTTTCGGGATCAGTTTTCTCGTATCTGAAAGTAAAGCTGGTGCCATTGCTTTAAGGATTTTTTTCTCATATCACTTAGTGCTATGAAATTTTCCCTAAGCACTGTTTTGGCTACAGTCTCATTTTAAAAAAAATAAATAGTTTTTCTTATTTCCTTGCAATTGTATCAGTTTAGTTTCTTGTGGTTTGAACCTCTGTTATGATGTGTATAAAAGTTTAGAGTGTGGTCTGCTATCAAATAATACTGTGTAACTTGACTTATAGTCTAAGAACCTTATAGCTATATGTAATATATCTATTTCATGTCTAACCTTTTTCCATTTGTACAGTTAGTTTTTATAGCACAGACAGGAAGGAAGAAATTGTCTATTTTGAATACATATATATTCTATTTGTCAAACATTTCAAAAAGAAAAAATATAAAGTAATCTGTAGACTGCTTACAGGTCATGTAAGAAAGGAATATAAGAAATATAATAAGGATAAGCCAGAAACCAAAGAAATTTGTTTTAAGGCAGTAGCCAGGAAGAGATGAAGTGCAGGAGCAGTGGGAAGGAGCCCTGGAGATAGGAGAATGGCACTTCTTGGCATACATATTTTTTCATAGCACTCATTCTGAGAAGCATAGCAGTGAACATAAAAATAAGCAATAAAAATCAATGGGGATGACTTTGTGGAGGAAACATAATATAGTACAACCAACAGTTTATCCTGTAAATTGTTTCATATTGCTTCTAGAGATAGATCTTCATCATATTTTTACTTGTATGTCTCTCCATCATGTGGCTGTATTATAATAGCTATTCTCCATTTTATGGGCAGTTTCGGTAGTTTTATAATTTCAAATGAATTTTCAGTGAATAATCTTGTATAGCTATATTTTCATATTGGGGGTATTTTCTTAATGTAGATACTTTCTAAAACAGGATTTCTTCAGTATATTTGTGTGTGTGTGTGTGTGTGTGTGTGTGTGTGTGTGTGAAAAGAGAGAGAGAGAGAGAGAGAGAGAGAGAGAGAGAGAGAGAGAGAGAGAGAAAGAGAGAGATCAGATTCCCTGGAGCTGGAGTTTCATGTGATTGTGAGTCTCCCTGTCGGAGCTGGGACCCCAACTCTGCTCCCTGAGCCATCTCTCCAGCTCCTTGTGTGAAGTCTTAGCAGACTCCTGGGAGAAACAGTTCTTTATGTCCCTTGTATTTCTTTAAGAAATTTTTATTTGTATCAGGAAATAGAAGGTACCTCCCATAATTTTGAGTAAAACAAAACAAAATTTGTATGCAGCTATAAATAGGATTCTTGTAATATTCCTTCATATATCCAACAATGTTTCTTTGAGTATTAGCTTTTTAAATTCCTTTTCTCTCCTTTTAATAATCACTTTGGAAAGAATTCTCTTACTTTCTGGAATGTTCACAGTTAGAGCTTGAGCTTCGCTTCGCTTACAATGACCACCATTTTTGCTTCTTATCTTGTCAAAGTAAAACAAAATATAACACCACAAATGTTTACATTATTGAAATGTAGTTGAATGCAGACTTTTTTTTTTCTTAACTACAAGTGGAACCATGTGTGCAGAGAGAAACTTGGCGTAAGGGAGAAGGACAGCTGTGGAGAGTTCTTTAGTAGGGTGGAAAATCGAACTGGCTTAAATGGGGGATAAGCCTATGTTTGATCTCCAATTGAACTTGGAGGTTTTAAATTATTAAACACAAAGTGTCAAGTTGGCCTCAGTGATGTGAAGGAATGAGTGTTAAATGCCCCAAAGGCCCTTCTCAACCTTAGCCTCCCTCAGATGGTGACCCATTTGAAGTACCCATAAACACATCCTCTTCATCTGCTTTGTGCTTGTTTCTTGTAGCTCTGTGATTCTTTGTGTTCTTCTGAATGATATCTCATAGATCAAATTTCCACTGGGGGCTTTGCTTCCAACTGTCCTTCTCCCAGGCTCTTTGGTGCCAGACTTCCTTGCAGTATGACAGGTTGCCTGATCCGCACTTTCCTGCCCTTATTTCACAAAGTTGTCTTTGATTTATTGTATCTCGGGGTAAGAGCACAGAGGCGGCGAAGAGCAAATGTCTTCATCTGCAGATAAGAGCTTCCTAATAACCCCAACTCTTATCTGCATGTTAAGACACACAAGGGGTGTTTTTGCCTGCTCGTATCAGCTGCCTGCAAACTAAGCATTCTGAGACTTGCAGAAGTGTGCACCATGGCTTTCTAAATGCTGGCAATGGTCTGTTAGAAGAGGAAGGGGGAAATATCCCGGATGGGAGGTCCTATTTGGAAAGTAAGAGTGAGATCCAAGTATACATTGTTTATTTTCCTTATAGCATTGATAGATTTAGACAGATGAATGGATGTCATTGTCGTTCATAGACTATTTTACTTGTGTATCTGCTGATACTCGAAAAGCTTATTTTTAAAGTATGCACTCTGTAGACATGAGCAGAAAAGATTTTTTTGTTTCCTGCAAGGAGTTATCATCAGTGAGACATATGTCCTTGCTGGCACTAATACATTTCTTGAGGGAGCTTGTCATCTACACCCTTATTACTTTGAGTATGTGCACCATCAGCGTTTTCTGGAAGCTGGGTAGAAAGGCAGGATTGCCTCAGATATCACTTCAGGCCTCCTGAGTCAGAAATTAAACTAGTTACAACATCCCCAAGGGGAATGGACTAGGCATAGCACGGTTTGAGAAAAACTACCAGTGAA
The DNA here is from genome assembly GCA_028551405.1 of Uromys caudimaculatus. NCBI lineage: Eukaryota > Metazoa > Chordata > Mammalia > Rodentia > Muridae > Uromys > Uromys caudimaculatus. The sequence goes on along the minus strand of CM052722.1, from coordinate 8,508,827 downwards.
GATGGAAATCCTGTTTAGGAACAAGGGAGTCTACATATTCATATATTTTCTCTCTCTCTCTCTCTCTCTCTCTCTCTCTCTCTCTCTCTCTCTCTCTCTTTTTCTCTCTCTCTCTCTCTGACTGACTGAAACAACATGTTTCACAATTTTCTAGAGCTTTGATTTTTCTCATTTCAATACCAATTGTAAGCTAGCTTTTTTTCAGGCTCCTGGGAAAAGAGCAAAGGGATATGAGGTCTAGAGATCCATTGTGAGGTCACCCAAGGAGAGCATGTAACTAATATTGTCAGTACTTCGCTCTGCACATCTATTAAAGTACATTTCGATGCCTCAAGATAGGCAGTGATTTCTTGAAATGGAATCAATCCTCACTTTTCATAGCTTTGAGAGTCTGAGAATTTGCCTACTTGCTAGAATTTGTTGGTAGCCCCAAATCAATGTTTGCAATGCATTTTTAGTCACAGACATGCATGGGGAAAACAAAAAATGAATTGCCTAATGAACATGTATTTGGCCTAACCCTTATTGTTTCCCCCTCTCATTATGGAGCACCTATCCTTGTCACAGTCTGGGTAGTACCATGGTCTCCGTGGTTTTGTTTCTGCCTTTTGCTATTTTACAGTAACCTCCAAGCATAGCATTAGAGCAATGTTTATTGTTTCTAAGTCTAAAAGGGTGGTGATATACCTTACAGGGAAAATATGAGTGTTGCATAAGCTTCCTTCAGGGATAAATGACAATAGTAATGACTGCAAGATAATGCTAAGGAACTAACAATATAAACAACATATATTAAATAAGGTATTTTCACACAGAAGCATACATGCAGGAAGAGTCATGTATTTCTCGCTTAATGTGGTAACCAAAGGCTTGCATGACCCTAATCCAACATTTCCCCACGGAACAATGTTTTCATAAACACTTCAGTATCTGGAATGACTTCATAGAACCTAAGTGCTGCAAAATAGTGACAGGGAGCTTTATAGAAAACAACTAGACTAGAATTTCAATCAGTCATCTTTTTCTCTTTGGTGCTTGACATTGAGGTGCAACTGTTAGAAGGTTTTGGTTGTATTCTAAGCACAGTAACAAAGAAACGTGGTAGTTTACAAAAGCACATTTCAGTATTTGTGGGTGTTCTTGTGATAAAGCAGCACTTCAGAGAGGGTTTTATTGTCCTGTGGAAATGTCATTCTTATGGGCATGGTATTTGAAACAATCATATTACCATTATTACTCCAGAACAAGTTTCTGTGTTAACTCCCCCTCCCTTTTGTTTAATTGCAGATTTATGTTTAGAAGGGTCTATATCAGCTTTGGTGCCTAAATATCACAGGCTCCTAATCCCTTCTTTTCCTGTAACATAATCCTTACAGCTGCTTTAGTTCAGGTTCACATCATTGCCCCAATAGCTCTTACTGCAGCCCACTCGGCAGTGACACCCGTTTTTTGATACATATTATTCTGCCCTTCCTCTATAAGAAATTTGAGTACTAGGCTGGAGAGATGGCTCAACAGTTAAGAGCACTGAGTACTCTTCCAGAGGTCCTGAGTTCAATTCCCAGCAACCACATGGTGGCTCACAACCATCTGTAATGGGATCTGATGCCCTCTTCTGGTGTGGCTGAAGACAGCTACAGTGTACTCACATACATAAAATAAAGAAATCTGAGTACCTCTGTATGAAAACATTACCTTGGAAAAAAGTTCCAGATGATCTGAGATTTGATCCCAGGCTTGCTGTCGTGGTTGAAGGCCTGCCTCTTGATGGCTTAATATGTCTCCCAACTGTGGGATTTTGTGCATCGTTTCTTTTTCATGTGTCTGGAAGTAGCCTCGCAGGCTAAGACTATAAATTGCCTGCTGTACTACTGCTGCTCTTGTACAATGCTAGACTTACCATTTCCATCTTACATTAGTCAGTGAGAGCCTTGAGGGACAGACAGGAATGGTTATGCTCCACTGGGTCTCACAGGTACCCTTTACCTTATGTAAGGAATCTCCGACCATGACATTGCAGGAGCTGCCTAATAAATCAGAATTTAGGGATAAGTGTGGTTTGAGTAATAGCAAACTTCCTATATCAACAGGTATAGAGCATATGTTCCCTATTGGACAGTGTCAAAACAGCCTGAGGTTGAAGAAATTAGCCCTGAAGGACAGTGAAAATCGAGGTAACTTCTGTGGCCAATTATTTTCCAACTAATGGTATGTAGTGCCACACTTGTTAAGAAGTAAAGAACCATAGATGAAACCGATGCAGGAAAGTCTTAATGCACTAATATCCCTCTTGTCTGTGTGTGTGCTTGCTTATTTTGAGACAGCTTATCACTGTGTAGCTCTGGCTGGCCTGAAAGCATTACAATATGCAAAATGACAAATGCATGCAAAGCAAACCCTCAGAGGTTCATGACTGAAATATCTAAAAGCCTCACACATGATTCCTGAGAGTGGTGATCTTAGGATGAAGGTAGGATAAAGAGATGTAGAGGGTTACACAGAGGAAGATGAGGTGTTTATTGTCTGCGTTCTAGTCTCTGCTAAACACTGGGTTAGCGTGTATGTTAACATGATAAATGCAAGTAAACAAGATCATTGCGAGTGGATGATGCATCAGAGATTTAGCTTAATGTGATCGATTCAGTTCTCAGCACTAGAACACCATATTTTAAAATCTCCATCTCAGGGACTGGTACAGGAGCCTCCACCATTGAACTGATCCATGTAGACGAGTTTTGTGTGTTTGGTGTGTGGAGTGTGGACAAAACGAGATGACCAAATATAAAATGTACTACGAGCAGTAAATTCAAAGACAACGGACATTGTGAAAATAAAAAAAATAAGAAGAACACTGCACAAAGAGCTTGCCTTTTCCAGTCAATCAGGGACTCAGAGTATGGAGATGAATTGCAATCAACTGTAATGGCGTCCCATTTTGTGCTGCTTGTATTAGCTTGTCCTACATTTTCTTGGCAGCAGGGAAGAAGCAAAGGGCACTCATCAAAGAAAAGTGACTGCAAGGCTTGCAAGAAGAATGTTCATCCTATTTCTTCTACATTCTTTAGCACAGAAAGAAGCCCCTGCCTTCTAATTTTATGAGAACTCTCCTTTTCATTTCTTCCAGCAGTACTAGTTCCTTTATTTTTTTTTTCAGTTTCGTGTCAATCATCCGTTCTCTTTCCTACTTGGATCCTTGAATTTGCATTTTAGCACCGGTTGGTGGAAGACAATGTGCATTTCTTTTTCTAGTTGCTACGCCAGAATGTCTGCCTTCACAATGAGCCGGTTTTAAGGCGCTTCAGATTTCTGCTGATTCCCAGCATCAGCCACAAACAAACAAAATTTTGTCTGGAAGTAAACTTTCTCATTATGAATCAGGCACTTTAGTTAACCTCTTGACAGAACTAGAGAACCAGAAAGAGGAACTGGGTATTATTTGGAGTCCCATAAAAAAAACTCTTATGGGGATCTTCCTGTCTCCCTGATGAATGTGCAGCCATTTTCTTCCTAGAACAGCTATCTTGTGTATTTTTAGTAGCAGCAGGAGAAGATAGCTATTGGAGTGAGCTGTCTATCCAGCTGGAAAACCTAAACATACAAAGGGTCTTAAGTTTCCCTTGATCTTGTTTTCTCTCAATCCCCTCCTTTTTTTTTTTTTTTTTTTTAAGCACAGAGACGGAAGGCGCACTTGGAAGCATCGCCCTCCAGGCGTGCTGGCTGCAGTTCTCTGCTCCTTTGTTCTGTTTCTTCTCTCAGTGAAAGAAGTGCATAAGCTCTGCCAGCTGTTTGTCACTTTCAGAAATATTATACTGTTTCTGTCACGTCTGTCTGGCCAAGCTAAGAGGAGGATCTTACGATGTGACCAGCTAGCTATAAATAGTCCTAGCGAGGCATAATTTCACTTGGCTTTTATGTTTTCCAAAGTCCTTTCCGCTTGCTTAGTTGGAGAGCTAGTTCTGTAAACTTGTAATAGTTTCTAACTAAAAGTGGTGACTTTTTTTTCTTCTGAAAAGTAGGAAAACCACTTTGAATTTTTTCTAATTGCAACTGGACATGATGTCAGCACCTCTCCAGATCGCATGCCCAATGCAAGAGTTGGAGTAAACTTGGTTTTTGTTTGCTGTTTGTTTTCTGGTGTGTGTGTGTGCGTGTGTGTTTAATTTTTTTTGTTTTTGTTTTTGTTTTTCGAGACAGGGTTTTTCTGTGTAACCCTGGCTGTCCTGGAACTCACTCTGTAGACCAGGCTAGCCTCGAACTCAGAAATCCACCTGCTTCTGTCTCCCAAGTGCTGGGATTAAAGGCATGCGCCACCACTGCCCGGCTTGTTTAATTTTAAGATGCTAGAAATGGTGTTTTTGTTCTTGGCATCCTCCGGATGTAGGTTAACTTAGACCCAATTGTGACCGACTAGAACACCATCATCAACAGATTTAAAATCAAATTGTACTATCTGAATTTCCATTCACTGGTCACAGGGAGAAGTGTGGATCTTTGGTTTGCCCTTCCCAATTCTCTTTTGCAGAAGGTGGTTTCTAAACGAACACTCTAGGAACAAGGTCAGGAACAGTGAGTAGAGGATGCAGAACATGCTGTTCTGAAGCAGATTTGGAAATTGGAAGTGACTGGAGTTGTTAATGAGTAAAGCAGAGATATTTCTCTTCCTGGAAGTGTATGCTGTACAGGATATGTCATGCAAATGAACTCATTTCACTTTGGACTTTTTAAAATACCAGGATTCATTCCTGAATATACACTGGTAGAGATGATGTCCCCGTCCATAAAATTAGGTGTAGATGTAGGAGAAACCATAGATTACAAACATTGCAAATCTATCTTAAAGGGTTTTTTCCCCTGAAAGAGTTTGTTTACAAACTTACAAAGTTCACATGAATGAAGTAATACATATAAATTTTGGAATTGAGATATAGCATAGTTAGTAGAGAACTGGCCTAACATGCATGAATCCCTGAGTTTGATTTCCAATACTGAATAAACCAGACATGATGGCATATACCCCAACCCCAGCACTTGAGATGAAAAGGTAGGACAAAAGAAGCAGAAGTTCAAGGTCATCCTTTGTTACATAGTGAATCTGAGGCTGGCCTGGGATATATACGATAATACATACATAGTGTGTATAATGAACATAAATGCAATTAGTAATTATGGAAATACCCAGAGACCATCTGCCATTTAACAAATATCCATATACAAAAATATGTATCCTACATAATTTTTCTGTAACCCAATGGGAAATATTGATTTCCCACTTGATAAGATCTACACTTTCCTACAAGACAAGCCTCTGGATTAACCCTTGGGCAGGCTTATTAAAGATTTCTTAAATATTGTATATGGTAGATGTATATACATATATATATATCTGTGTATATATATGTATATATATATGTATCTATATATCAAGGTGTGTGTGCTTTGAAGTGTATTCTTGGCTGTATAATCCTTTATTGAATTGCACTATGTGTGTATTATTTTTAAGAGAACAATTAGTTGTTGCTATGTCTAAATTGATCCCCAAATTTATTAGCTGAAACTAACCATGACTTATTTGTTCAGAATGCTGTAAGTTAGTGGTATAGAGTAGCTATAGACCATCTCTGCTTCTGTACTAATCTGGACTCATTCTCATGGTTCTTCTTCAGCTGGGATGTCTCACCATGCCATAGCAGAAGATCTCTCAGTAGGAATGTACAAACATTTTTTAATGATTTATTTTTATTTAATGTGCATTGGTGTTTTGCCTGGCTGTATGCTATGTAAAGGTATTGGATCCCCTAGAACTGAGAGAAAGTTATAAGCTACCATGTGGGTGCTGGGAATTGAACCTGGGTCCTCTGGAAGAACAGCATTGATCTTAACGGCTGAGCCATCTTTCCAGCCTCTAAAAAGCACCCTTCATGCCTACCTCTATTTAAATAGCATTTTCCTGTGTTCTACTGGCCAAGGCAAGTGAGTGTCTCTAAGCCCAGTACCATTGTAGGAGGGAAGACTAGACAAGGGACTGACTATGAGGAGACATTACTGATTGGAATGTTAATGTAATCATCTCTCAGGATAGAATATCAGGTTTCCAAATGATTTCAATAGGGAAAGGCACACTCTGGTTGCCGGGATATGGCAGCTGAGGACTAAGGAATACCAAGGTTCTTATTAGTGATGAATATACTTTCTGAGAGAGAGAAGTCAAAGAACCATTTAGCAGGGGTATTTTATAAAAATAGTCGTAAGAGTATAAGCTAGTCATTTCTGTGTATTCTTTGGAAGAAAAGGCACCAAAGGTAGTGAATTAATTTAAAGATAGACACGCATACTAACGAGGAAATGCTATAAAGCAGGCACCATGACATGAATAAACAAAAAAACACAAACTGGGAAAATTATTGGTGGTAGACAAGTGAGCAATATTCTTAAAAAATTAATGCCTGTGAGAAGGCAAAGGATAGAAACAGATATTTCACTGAAGCAAGTTTGCAAGAAGCCAAAGAGCACATGATCAATATTTAATATTATATTATTAGTCATTAGGAAAAAGCAAATCAAAACCACAAGATACTACTCACACTCACTAGACTGCCTAGATAATAAAATGTTTCTAGCTATGAAAAGATTGGAACTCGTCTGCATTGCTGGTGGGAACTTACAGTGGTACAGATGCTTTGGAATTCAGCCTGGTGTTCCCTTAAATGACTGACGCAGAGTTCCCCTATACACCAGCAGTTCTACGGTTAGATACAGATCCAAGAGAATTTGATAAACTTGTGTGGAGCCAGAGAGATGGCTCATTGTTTACGGGCCTATGCTGCTCTTCCAGAGGACTGAAATTCAGTTTCTAGCACCCATGTTGGGTGGCGTACAGCCACCTATAACTCTCTTAGATCCCAAACTCTTAGAGCTTCTCTGGACACCAACACATACATGAACATGCATGCAGACAAACACATACATATCTGATCATAGTTCATCACAGAGGGAAATTAGGGCAGGAGCATTAGAAGCCTGTTCTTTTCTAATAAGAGACAGAAAGAAAGTGGATCTGGAGGGGAGAGGAGGTGAGGAGGAGCAGTTGATTTGAACCTTAGGAAGTAGAAGGGCCAGAGCTAGTCTTCTTGAATGCATCAGTTAGTAGCTGGTAGGATGACTATAAACCTCTTGGTCTTGAACATTTCCTAAGAAACTGCCGTTTTTAATGAGTTGATTTCATTGGCATGACAGTTTATTATTGCAAATCTAGTCTCACTTCAGACCATCAATTACATGATGTAAAGAATGCATCCAGGCCTCAATTGCATGTCTCACACAGAATCCTTTTGATGAGACGGGACTGCCTGCATTCAGGGGAGATAATCTGTGAAAATAAGACAAAGAACTCTAGACCTAGGTGAAAACCAGTCATTGCCAAGTTCCCATTCCAGCGCTTGGTGCCCTGACGTTCTGGGAGTTCATGTAGAAATGTGCAGCGTAGCTTGTTAGATGTGATTTGCATGCAGCTGGCATCCAAGAACATCCATGTGTGATGAATTTCATTAATCCAGTGATTTACCAAAGGAGCTTGAGTTCAGCACGTCTTCATGCTCCAGAGACTGCATCGGGCTGCTCAGTGTTGGTCGGCAGAGTTTCTCCGAGCACAGTGAAGTAAAAACTGAAGACAGCTAGCAATGCAAGATGACTCCAAGACATACGGGAACGGCTTTGGCGTTTGTGGACTAAGGAAAAGAATTGTAATGCTATTTAGCTCTCCCACTTAGGATAATTACTTTGAAAACTTTTGCGAGATAAAAAGCTATACCCTCACTCGACTTCAGTTTCTTATCCTACAGTAATACTTTTCACAGATGCAGAGCCCAAGCTTGTGGACAGCTTGTATGCTCGCACATGCATAGAGCCAGCACTTGGTCCTGTGGTGAAGCCAGAAAATAGACATTATAAACAAATGGCCACGCAATGCTGTGGGCTGATCCTTCTGCTGCTGCCAAACAGCTACTCATCTATAAAAGGTAGAAAATTATGTTCAACTCGACTACCCTTTAATTGCCTGTTTGAGTGTCTGAGACACAGGCATGGGACCAAAGGGGACCAATGATCCTTCAATTTGCTCAGAGGATTCAGTCTTTCTGACCTTGCAGAGGCCAAAGCATGCTCAGGGTTACTGTGTGCAGAAAGGCTGCTCTAATTAGATCTAAATCTCTGCTCTAAGTTTGGCCCTGAGGGAGAAACATAGGTGGGTCCTAGGAGAAGCTGGGTTTGAACTGGAATTAAGATTCCAGTGACTTTTGACTATCTTCCAGGGCTCTATTGTTTTTTGTTTTAGACATCACTTGAAATCTAGTACTGAAGCCATCAGCAAGTGTAGGGAAATGCAGAGAGAAGTAAAGTAAAAGCTAGGGTTACAGGGAGGGCTGGCGGCTGTCTACAGGGACACTGGGGTATGTTGTTTTTAAGGACTTATTTATTTATTTTATCTATATGAGTACACTGTAGCTGTCTTCAGACACACCAGAAGAGGGCATCAGATCCCATTACAGATGGTTGTGAGCCACCATGTGGTTGCTGGGAATTGAACTCAGGACCTCTGGAAGAGCAGTCAGTGCTCTTAACCGCTGAGCCATCTCTCCAGCCCCAGGGTATGCTTTTAAAACTTCGGAAACGTCCTTTAGGTAGTTTGAGTGTGCAGTGGCTTTATGGAGATGATGCTGTGGAAAAAGAACCAAGGGGGGTAAGGGACCTGATAGTTTTGACCTCAGCTGCATGATGTAGACAAACTAACATAGCAAAGAGTTTGTCTGCAGCAGAATCAATGCGTGGTAGGCGCTTGGCCTTGCTGTAGGTGGGGTTTGTTTTATAAAGCTCAGCGCTGCTGCTTTGGTTTTCTGGCTCTTTCTTAGTTAATGAACGCTGACATGGCAACTTGCTGAGGCACTGCTGCTTAAGCTTGTTGCAGATAATTCTTGAGCAATGTGGAGAAGGATTGGGGTGGGGAAGGGGGTTCTCCCCTCCCTCCCCTTTGTTACATACTACATTATTCCATGGATGTCTTATAATTAATTTAACATCTTGTTATATTTTAAATTTTGCTGTCCACCCATTTTTCTACAGGACATACAAAATGGAGCCCTGTTACCTGAATCATGTAACCACTCTCTCCTGAAAATAATACTATGTGTTTCATCTCTCTTAATATGTTGGCATGCCTGGAGACTGGTTCATGATGAGTACATTGTCTTATCAGTGCTCTATGCCATGTTGGAATGACAGGAATGTCTCCTTATTTCCCAAGGAGAACACCCTAGAAGCTGAGTCTTGGGTTAGAGATATACATGCTTAAAATTGCATTTGATGCCCAACAGCTCCTTGCCATGTAGAAATGCAGTACCTCTCCTCAGTCCTTAGCAGTGGTTCATTAGCAGCCTGTGTCCTATCAAATGAGTTACTGTTATTTTTAAGTAGAGATGTAGAGAGTTTGGGGGTTAGTTTTTTTTTAATGTAAGTGTTAAGAAGCAGAAAGTATCTGAAGTGTCTCTGGGGAATATTATTGGAGCTTTCTGTCGTCATACAACCCTCTTGTAGCATTTGCTGGGGTAAGGAACAGCTTCTATTCTTAGTGGAAGACAGTGTGAGAGACACCAAATGTTTACCCTCTGTGTTTAGAGCTTCCTCTATGGAAATAGTTTTCCTTAAATACTATTTTATATTTATCTGTAGTTCTGTCGTTGAAAGGCTTATGCAGCCAACGATCTGCTCACACATGCGTCTCAAGACTGCCTTCAGTTTTGATCTCTAGCATTGACATAATTTAGAATCACTGGATTTCTGTGCATTGTGTTTGCCTGCAGTGTTTTGTTTTGTTTGACAATTACAGTAAGAAAATTCATGGACCTCTGTTTCTTACATGGGTGCAGAGAAGCCTTTGGTAGAAAATGGTCCTTTATTTTCTGAGTAAGGCTATGGCAAACACCTTTGAAAATAAAGCTCAGAATCTCAAGCTTAATGTTCTTGCTAATCCTTGCAAATGCAATGTTCAAATTTTGTTAATAAAGACAAGGGTACCTGAAATGAGGAGACGGGGGTGTACAGCAAGAAGGTTTCTATGTGATGTTAAATTTCCATCATGGATCTCAAAAAAAAAACCCTTTTCCAGAGCTAACATTCTTTTATAAGACGTGGGTCCAAAAGATTTAGAGGTTTTTATTGCCCATGTGTGCATACGGTATCTCCAAGACAGTTCCATTTCATTCGGTTTTGTTATTAATTCAATTGCTTGGATTTTAAAGATTATTTTTACTTTTTGCACATTAGTATCTGCCTGCATATACTGTGTACATGCCTGAAGACCATTGAGGCTAGAAGAGGGCATTAGATGCCTAGAACTGGAGTTACAGTTGTTTCTGAGCCACACTGTAGATTCTGGGAACTGAACCTGAGTCCTTTTTGCAAGAGCAGAAAATACTGTCAGCTACTGAGCCCCCAGTTACTTTTTTTTTTTTTAAATAGTTTGTCTTTGGCAGAAAGTAATGACTAATAGTTATTTATTTAACAAACATTTCTGTGGCATATTGTGGATCTTCATCATTTTTGAGAATTCTATAAGTATCAACTAAGTTAATGCCAACTCATATTAGCCCATTTCACATATGAAGATAGTACATGGTCACTGACAAATTGTTCAGAATCACCCAGCCAATGAATGAGGCAGTCCAAATTGTCTGGCAGCCTGAACTGCCTGGCATTTATATAGTTTGCAGCTATGATAGTTTTAAATAGTAATTTATAATTTTTGAATAATATATGTATATTCATTTTTACTAAATGTTCATTGCATAAAGTATTGGGCTTCATAACATTTCCATCCAGATACATCATGTGCTTTGACCATATTCATCCCATTATCCTCAGCTTCCTCTCCCTTCTACTAGTCTCCTTCACTGCTCCAAGAAGTCCTCTTAGATTGTTGTGTCCTATATATGGTATATATATATGGTGTGTGTGTATGTATGTGTGTGTGTGTGTGTGTGTGTATATATATATATATATCCTATATATGGTATATATATGTGGTATATTATACTATATATGGTGTATATATATGGTGTATATATGTGTGTGTGTGTGTCCTATATATGGTATATATATTGTAGCTTCCACATGAGAGAAAACATGCGATATTTGTCTTCTATGTCTGGCTTATTTTGCTCAACAGGACAATCTCCAATTCCAGCATCTGCTTTCTTGCAAATGACATTTTGATAAGAGGAAAATGATCCCCCTTATTTATCTTGTTTATAGCCTTGACTGGGTATTAGGCTAACTTCTGAACAACTCAAGTACCCTAAGCTGGCCTCCTATGTGGGGAAGTCATTCTCAGAAAGCTCCCTAAGTGATTCTTTTTTTTTTTAATCTTTTCTTTTGATACTTTATTTACATTTCAAATGTTTCCCCCTTTCTAGGTCTCCCCTTTGGAACCCCCCTATCACCTCCCCTGTCCCCCTGCCTCTATGAGGGTATTCCCCCACCCACCCACCCACCCACCCACCCACCAACTCTAGTCTTTTCTCCCTGGCATTCCCCTATACTGGGGCCTCTAACACCCTCAGGCCCAAGGGCCTCTCCTCCCCCTGATGGCCAACAAGACCCTCCTCTGCCACATATGTGGCCAGCACCACGGATCCCTAAGTGATTCTTGTGCTAGCAAAGAGGAAGAAACTCTGATCTCAGAGAAGAGACATTTTCCAAATACCTATATGTCACCATAAATCGCTAATGAAAAATTATTACTAGGCCTTTGTCTTGATTCACTTCACTGTATCTTCTGAGATGAGAACCTCTTCCCAAAGGGCCAATCGATCTTCTTCAAGTACAAGTGGTTGAAGGTTGGGAAAAACCAATTCCTTCTGAAGATTCTGTTTCCACCGGTATTGTAGAAAAGTCATACTGCATATTCATTTGTGTTAACATATGTTAACCAGATGTTTTTTTTCCTTTGGTTATTTTAGTGACCGAGTGATGCTGCTTTTATTGAATTCAGTAGCTAGGAGGTTTGAAATTTCCACATCTGGACTTGGAGATGAATCTGTAGCGAGACTACCAATGGTGGTAGACCAGGCAGGCCACGTTTCAACCAGATAGATGAACAACACAAGGCTTGGGCATTTTCAGTCTTCTGTGAGGGCTCTACTGTTGTCCATTCCTTTGTTTGACTGGCCAAACAAGCAGCACATAAAAATTTAGAAAGAATTTTATTCTGTTATAGCAACTTGGTAAAACGAAACACCGAAATGCCTCTGAAGAAAGGTGGCCTTGGTCGGGGTGTAAGTGTAGCTGGATTGCATGTGGAGAAAGAAGTTTGTCGAGCATGGTTGAGTGTTTAATGCACAGTGTTTCTTCTCTGCTTCATCTGATAATTGTGAACTTTTATGCATACCTTTTCTTGACTTCTATCCCATGCCAGAGCTTAGTTTACTGTGTGGTTTTTTCCTTTTAAAAGTTTACTATAATACATTCTAGTAACTTCCTGGGAGAGTATGCATGGGAACTATCTTTTGGGACTCTTTACTTACTTCACCATATCTACTCTTCTATCAATTCCTGAGAGATTTTGAGATGCTAAAGTAGAAATCTGGGGCCTGAGGTTCAGTGATAGAGCATGTCCTTGTCTTGGGCGAGCTCTGAGGTCATCCCTTGCATCAAAAAATGAAGTAGAAATAAACTTTCTAATGAAAATGCGCATATTGCTCTCTGTTATTTTCTATTTCTATTGTTGTTAGTTATAGGGGATTGAAAAGGTATTTTGATCCCTGATGGGGTACGTATGGCCTTATTTCTTTTACTTTCTGTGAGCATGTGAAATCTCAACTATCCCACACTAGAGGGCTGTGGCACGGGTCTGCTTGCATCTACTGTTTGCAGCTTTCTATGAACTAGTGTATATACCTTCATTCTGGCACCTGGACTTCTGAAGGATTAGAAACATTCCTCGAATTATTTTATCTTTCCACTTTCCCCTTTTCATTCTGAAACTAATAGCCAGAAGCTGAACGTCTCCATAGCAAATGCCTAATGTCATCCAGGCTGCCCTTAAACCGCCAACCCTCTTGGTTCTACTTCCTGTATGCTAAGATGACAAGCATGTCATACCATCTTCAGCTTTTTCCCATATTTTTAATATCTTGATCTTTACTGTTTCATTCTCATGGGGTGGGAGGCTGTTAGTATTTCTGTTGTTTTTGATTTCTCAAGAGTTTTCAATTCCAAACATATTTAGGTTTTCTAAATGTTTAAATTATTTCATGGACACCATCTATTATCTCTTTGAGAATACAATTGGTATATATTTGTTTGTGTGTGTGTTCTAGCTGTGAAGTCTCTATTCCATGCATGTTGTTCTTTCCTGCGCTTGTTTTGATCTGTCTTCCTCCGTGGAAGCTTTTCTCAGATAATCCGTGGTTGCTTGGAAACCAGATAGCTGCTGAAGCTCTAAATAGGTGAGTGGGGCTTTGGAATTTTGATCTAAGTTGGGCACTTGCTGAGGAGCTTCAAGGTTAGTATCTTTAGTTCATTCTTTTATCTTGGGTCACATGCCCTAGAGAAGCTGAGGGCACTTAGGTCTGATGTCGCCTGGTAACCTTTTGGGGACAAGAGGACCAGAAGACTGTCTCTACATGCATCTGATCACTTCATGCCCATTGTTCAATTAGCATGCTCATGGCCTGCCTCTGCCTCCCATGCTTTCCTTGGGTGGCACTGGGCCGTCCCTCCATGGAATAAAATGGGGAAATATGTATAATGGCTTTCGTCCCAGCCCACATGTTTCCCATCCTCTTCATCCCAGTTTCAGAGGCCCATTGTCAGTTTGAGATTGTTTCCCACATGGCCTGCTGAGTGGCTTACTGTTTACCCTGCAGCTTCTGAAGCACTGTGACCTCCTGCTCTCACCTCCTGAGTTTGTCTTGTAAAGGAAAAAAAAAAAAAAAAAGACAAATGACTTCTTTTGGTGATCTCGGTGTGGTTTCAAGGGAATGAAATTCTTAGGATGTCTTCTGTCCATCTTGGTATCTGGAGTTTTGTTTTCCTTTTTGTATTGTGTGAATCTGTAAGCTTCGATGATGCAAAGTCAAAGACTTCTGGACCTTTATGGAATGCCTTTGGGGCCAGGTGCTCTGCAGCACTTTGTGTTTGTAGAGAGGCCTATTGGATTCATGTTATCTTTACTTTACAAAAGACAAAATTCAAAATAGAATTTTGGATGAAGTGCTGTCCCCCAAGGTGGATCTAGATGTATTCCTGATGAGCTGGAGGAGATGGCTCAGCGATTAAGAGCACTTGGCTGTTCTTCCAGAGGACCTAGGTTCAATTCCCAACAGCCACATTACATCTCCCAATCATCTGTTACTTCAGTACTGGAGGATCTGATGCTCTATTCTGGCGTCTGCATGCTACAGGTATCTGCTTGGTGCACAGGCATACATGCAGGTAAAATACTTATACACATAGAATAAAATAATAATAAAAGGTTTTTTTAAATAAATATAGAGCCAGTTATTATGGCAGGTAAAGGCAGGCAGATCTCCTGAGTTCAAGGCCAGCCTGGTATAAAGTGAGTTCCAGAGTATGGGGCAGTGATCTGTGACAGGCAATCTGGCACCTGGTCGAGCACAGGCGTAAACTCTGGGCAACCCAGCAGAATCCGAAAGGGACCAGGAAACGTTATGCCAACGCTCCTGGGAGGATTTTGGCTCCTGGCACGGTCATGTACCACCCCTCCTCAGGTAGAGGCGTGGCCACACAGCCCCAAGCCATCCCCATGTTAATGAGACACCTAGAGACTTAGCCACACCCCTTCCCAGTTACTATATCTGCCTCCCTCTCCCAGAGGCCAAGAGGTACAATTCCATCCAGGCCACTCCACACAATGAAAATAAATGTCTTAGAATTATGGACTGTCTCTTCATCTGGACCCACCGTGGGAAGTGAGGGATCCGGCCCTCGATTAAGGAGCAGCGTCTATTTCTCTCTGAAGGCTTCCCAGCGCTCCCAGATGGTACCCATTCACCCAAGCCTAAGCAGCTAGCCCGGCGCAAAGGACGCCAACTGCACTCTGAGGCCCTGTCTGTAACCAGGTCCCGCAGCATCTGGCGGCATCCGCAATGTCCAACCACGGGAACTCCAGAGCCAGCTGCGGTGTTCCCCAGGATGGCTCCCTCTTCTACCCATGGGCTGTATCTCCACAGAGGCCTCTCACACAGCCTGGCCAGCCTGTCGGACTGTAGCCACTTCCTGCGTGTCTCCTGTCCCACCGAGAGCCGCAGCGCCTGGGAAGGACACGTGGGGCTTCTTTCCACCGTACCAGGTTTGTTCCCACACCAGAACAGTTAGGGCTACACAGAGAAACCTTGTATCAAAAAGACAGATGAAAGAAAAAAAAGAAGAAAAAATGAATATAATCGAAGCTATGGTTCAGAACCTTGAGAAAGCTTTGGACAAGTTCAACTCTTTCCTTTGCTAGGACTGATTTGTAATCATGCCTTTGAATCCTATGAGGATCAGCATGAGTTAACTAGGTTTTGAAGGAGAAAGCTATTCTAATATGCTTTAAGTTGACCAACCTTGCTTCCTCTTTCTGGAAGCAAACAGGGCTCCCAGAAAGCATGAGAAATGTGTGCTTTCCCCAGCTGCAGGAACTCACTCGCTGCTAGCTTGGTGTGTGGCTGGAGGTCATTCATGGTCACTGTTGTGCCTTCTGTGCAGAGAACAAAACTCACATGATGTTCTGGTCTACCCAGTGGAATATATGCCTGTAAGTGAGACTGCACTGTCATGAAGGACTTGTTTTCTATATGAGTACAAGGCTAGGCAACTCATTATTCATTCAATGTCATGAGCATCAGCATCTCAATTTCCTATTGATGCTTTTGCTTTATTTCTGCAGCAGTAGGAAGCCGTTGGTCCATAAAATGAATATAGCTATTACTGTGATCTTTAGAGTCTTTACAGGTTTAATTATTTGCTATTAGTATTTTGTGCAGACCTTTGTCAAGCCAACTAAATTATGTATCAAAATATTTCAGCACTGACGAGCTTTCAATAGGGGCGGGATAAGTTTGTATGTTAGAGTATTAGAACTATTGACAAATATATTTTCTGAGTACCCAGGGTTTAATTCTTAGCTTTCAACTGCAGTGAACCTTCTGTTCATGACTGCTTAGTTAGTAACTATAAGATTCTGTCTGTATTGTCTCCCATGCCTATAGGTAACCTTTTGCTTAGAACAATATAGTATAAAATACCTACAAATAGCTGAAGATATAAAGAACTATCACCCTGCTGCCTCCTGTGAACCATAGAAATGAGCTGGGTTTCCATTTCAAAACCATGTCTTAAGGGAAATTATTTTTGGAACTAATAGGAAGAACCCTTTTCAGTTAAAAGGATTTGACAAGTGCCGGACCAATGTAAGCTGTTCTGAGATACAATTTTGAGTCAAGTTCTAACAACAACAAAAAAACATTGTAAGGACACATGTTAAACTGCCTTACTCTGTTTAATTAGGCCTTTTACCTTGGAAGAAAATGGTGGAGAATGTATGTCTTAGTATTCCATTTGGTAACCATAAAATGTTTCACCTTGGATTTTAGTTTGTTGTTGTTATTGTGTGGACCATCTTTTACTATTCTTACCCAAAAGAAAAAAAAATAGACTAGAAAAATATGTTATCTCAAAAGCAAATTTTGAATTCCAGAGAACTTCAGAAGACCAGTGTCTCCAAACCTGAGATTTTTGAGGACATGATTACTTCAAATCTTATGAGAGAGTTCACATTGGACTTTGGAGTTGGACTTAGGTTTTAAGTCTGCCTCCATTTTATATTCTAAGAAAGGTTCCTTGACCTCTCTAGGCTTCTTCTACATCATAAAATGAAAGTAACTGGCAGATCAAATGGTTAATGTGAATTTATGGCACTGATTACCTGTACTTTGTATCTGTTAACCTGTATGGTAAGTATATATATATATATATATATATATATATTACCTAGAGAGAGAGAGAGAGAGAGAGAGAGAGAGAGAGAGAGAGAGAGAGTGTACGCCATCTCTGTGGTAGGCACTATATTAATATTCTCACTTTATAAAGGAGAAAGCTGAAGCACGGAAAGCATAGGTTACACTGCCTATTACGTGGGCGAACTGGTCTTTCCACTCAGATGGCTTGGCTCCAGACCCTCTGAACCAGGAAGTTGTTAATAAAGACAGGCCAGCTTGTGTTCATCAGTAAGACAGTGTTCCTCTCCTGTTCATTTGCCTACAATAGGTAGTGATCAGTCCTCCATAAGTGTATAATGGATAAGGGGGTAAAGACATTTCCATAACCTTCCTGAGGTCACTCTGGGTTTCCCAAACCTGAGCTGCTATGTTCAACTTCCTCACACCTCTAGAGACATCCTCTCATCTCTGAGAGCTCTGTGAAACCTTGTGTTGATATTTCTACTTAGCATCCCAACGTGCCCATTAACTACAGTGTGGTGGCTGTGGAAGATGGGTGAACTTTGAAGGCTATTTCCTAAGAGCAGGGATTAGCTGAGTTCTTCTGGAAAGTACCAGATAGTAAAATTTTTAGACTTCTCAAGACATAAGGTCTCTGGCACTACTCCACAATAGCTGCAAAACAGCTACAGACAGTGTTTGTGGCTTTGTGCCAAGAAAACTTTATTTACAAAGAGCCTGGCTGACTTCCATCTGCTGTCTTTTGCTGAACCTGCTTACAGTGCTGGTTTCCCCCACTTTGTACTGCTGAAGAATCACCTTTTAAAAATAGAGTTTCCTGGACTTGTCCCTGTTCAGTGATAATATTCATAAAGAAGCGCAGAGATTACTTTCATACAGATGAAATTGAACTTGAGTTAAATTTTTCATTGTATTCATGTGCGGAAACCTGGCTGCTGCTACCCAGTTCAAAGAGCAAAAAGTCAGAATGCACACATTTGCACTGAGCAAAAGAACTGAACAGCAAATGAAGGCAAAATTAATATTTCCCCGTTCAGGGAAAATGACAGGTGTTATATCTGTCAGTGGCCTGTAACTTATAAAGATACAAAAAACCTCACAGGCAAGGAGGGCCTAGAACTTGGAAACATAGAAGGATATGTTCTATATAGACAATGTGCCGTTTTCCTCTGAAGTGAGTGGTTTAGACAGCCTGAAGACTGCTTCTTTGCAAGTTTTGAACACACTGAGAAAGCATGCTTTTGTGAATCAGGGTAGCTCCATGCCCCACTTGGAGCAGCAGTACATCTCCCTTGCTTGCAGGCTCTTCTCCATTCTTTGGGGCATGCAAACCTCTCCTCTGACTTAGTCTGACTCTTGCATTGTAAAGCTCATCCTTCCATTTGACCAAATAGTTTCTCTCTCTCTCTCTCTCTCTCTCTCTCTCTCTCTCTCTCTCTCTCTCCTCCCTCCCTCCCTCCCTCCCACTCCCTCCTTCTCTTTCTTTCTCTCTTCCTCCTTCTCTCCCTCCCTCCTTCCCTTCCTCCCTTGCTCCCTTCTTCTTTTCCCTCCTCTTCCTCCTCCTCCTCGTCTTCCTTCTTATAGTGGGTAATGGAGACAGAGAAAGATTGAGTATTGGGGAAAATCTCATCCTTTTATCTTTCTGTTTGCATATATCAACGATGGCGATCAAAGATATGGAAGATGCAACTTGTACTGATTGTTAAAGGTTTTTATATGGACTAAGGAAAAGATGTTTACACTAGCGAGAAATTGAAATTTGAATGTTCTTGGTGCAGTTATAAGGAGAAGGAGCAGAAATGGGGAGAAACAGGCTACCTCTGAGCAGGAATGTCATGTTGGACAGGCTGGGCTAGGAGCAAGCAGGAATTTGTAAACAGTTTAGATAATAGAGACGTCAGTAAATATGTCAGGGAAGCAAAACCCCTTTAACTTGGCAATCCAGTATACAGTTATGTTCTTGCAGATCTTTGAAACAGCTGTTCTACTAGGCTGAATTTGATTCCTCCCTGGAAAGAACAGCAGGTCTGGCTTGTGCATTTCTAAAGAGAGGAAGTTCAGAAAGCCCCGCCCCCATCCTTTCCTCTGCACACCTTCACTTAGTGTGAAAATGCAATGGGATAAATAGGTGGTGGGTGGCAAAGTGGTTGAGGGTTTTTTTTTTTTTTGGTTTGGGTTTTTTTTTTTTTTTTTTTTTTTTTTTGGTTTTTCGAGACAGGGTTTCTCTGTGTAGCCCTGGCTGTCCTGGAACTCATCCTGTAGACCAGGCTGGCCTCGAACTCAGAAATCCCCCTGCCTCTGCCTCCCAAGTGCTGGGATTAAAGGCGTGCGCCACCACTGCCCAGAGCAGGCAAGGAGTGGGGCTTTCCTTTCTGGAAGTAAAACTGTCCTGAGCACATTGTGCTACTTTGCACATGGATCTCACGAAGCATTCCATGCCAAGTGCATCTTTTCTATGATACGTGATCTTAGGGCCTGCTAAATGTCCAGGGAATGGCAAGTCACTATTCATCTGGAGATCTTAGGCAGGTGGCTAGTGTTACAGTCCTAATAAGGCCACCTGCTGTGTCTCAGGCCCCTTGCTTAGTGAGAGGTAGAGAAAACAGAAGCCATAGCCCCCTGCTTGCAGTGCCAGAATGGACTCTGCCTAGCCTGCTGGGATTTGGTATGCTGCCCTCTTGCTGGGTTCAGCCTGCTCTGAGCACTTGGTATTTCCTAAAAGAGCACAGCAAGTGTGCTCTATTCTTTTTGTCCGCAGGCAGTGTGTTCTTATCTTGTTTAGAGGACAAAGTCTGTCACTAGCATAGGGTGCTCATCAGTATTAATTAGCTAAGGCCCGGGCTTGCCCTTCAGTCTCCCACTGAGCACTGCAGGAGAGACCTTCTTGTCTTTGAAACAATCCTTTGCTGCAGGGTTTTAGAACTGTGGCCCTAGAACCCTTAAGGGGAGCTTAGAGTTGCATGCAAGACAAGAACCTGTTTTCAGGAGATTCGTGTTGCCATTTTCTATTCATAACTCTTAATTCCTAATTTAGACTGAGGATCTGAATGACTCTGTGACTTCCATAGACACATTCTTAGTTTCGTGTCCATGAGTTGCCTGTGCAGAGCGGAGTGGAACCAAATCCATCCCCTCCCCCTCTGTTTTTAAATTTTTATGTTTTGTTTTTAATTGCCAGATAATTGTGCGAGTGTATGAGTGTGTGTGTGTGTGTGTGTGTGTGTGTGTGTTTGCATGTGATAGTTGGTTTTTTAACCTACTTTTCCATGAATAGACACTTAGTTTTTCCCTGTCTTAGCCATTATGAATAATGCTGCAATGAACATGTGATTTAAGCTTCAAATTTTTATCTAATTTACAAGTGAAATTTTAGGATTGTTGAGACTTTCCTGTATTGTACAAATTATCTTTTATTTTGTAGCTAGATATAATAATAAGCAAAACAGTTTTAAAACCTTGTATTAGGTATGGGGCCTGGTAGCTCACACCTACAAACCAACAGTTGGAAGTCTGAAGCAGTAGGATTGCCATGAGCTTGAGGCAAGTCTGGGCATATCGTGAATTATCACCATCAGCCTGAGCTACAGTGTGAGACTCTGTCTAAATAAAAGACCAGTAAGAACAACAAAACTGTACATTGGGAGGTGAATTTAAAAAAATAAAAAGACTAAAGCATTTAAGTTATCCAAAGCAGTAATATGTGAGTGGTATTGCTACTCAGATCTATCTCCGACCCCCCCATTTACTCAATCACTCGTGTGTGTGTGTGTGTGTGTGTGTGTGTGTGTGTGTGTGATATCCTAGTGCAAGTACCCATGTCATAAGGAGAGCCATCATCAGGCTGAGGATAGACCTAGGAAGCTGGGGTTGACTACATTCGGCACCCATTTGGCACGGAATAACGAACCTGGGAATATATGTGGCTAGTCTCTGTTCCTTGCCGTTCAGAAGCTGCCCACTCATAGGCACCAGTACAGGTAGTTTTTCCTGCTTTTTATTTTCTTCCCAACATGTAGCACTATCCTTGCCACTCACAGAAGCTCCACAAATATGTACGTGGAGCCTGCCAGAGCCAGGAATGCTCGCCCATCTGAAGAGATTGGTTGCATCGTATGGGTCTTCTTGACGGGCGTGATAGAAGCAAGACCAGCAGCAAACTTTATACTACTTCACTCTCATTTTTTTTTGAAGCAAGGCCTGCCCATGATACAGAATGTTGTTCTTTTCACTGGTAAGGCAGTGCTCTTTTTGTGTGTCATTTCTTTTAAACACTTGATTGACATAGTAGTCTAATAAATCCTAGGTAGGGGCTGGAGACATGGTTTAGAGCTCTAATTACTTTTGTAGAGGACTCAATTTCAATTCCCAACACTCACATGGTATCTCACAACCGTCTGTAACTCCAGTTCCAGGGAATCCCGTGTCCTCTTCTGACCTCGGTGGGGCACCAGAGGTCACACACACACAGTAGATATACATACAAGCAGGCACAACAATCATATGCATAAAGTAAATAAATATAAGAAGTTTTACTATAATTTTTAAAGAAGTCCTAGATGAAGACTAGAGAGATAAATTAATCTTTTAAAGACATTCTAAGAAGTTATACTGGTTATTAAGTGGTCCCAGGGACTAGACCACCAACCAAGGAGTGTACGGGGAGAGATCCATGACTTCAGGTACATATGTAGCAGAGGATGGCCTTGCCTGACAGCAAATGGGAGGGGAGGCCCTTGTTCCTGTGGAGGCTCGTTGCCCCAGCATAGGGGGATGCTGGAGCGGTGGGGCAGGAGAGGGTGGGTGGAAGAGCACCCTCATGGAGGCAAAGGGGAGGGGGAGAGGGTGGATGTGGAATGTGGGGCTTGTGGAGGGGTAACCAGGAAGTGGGATATCATTGGAGATGTAAACAAATGGAATGATTAATTAAAACAAGATGTGTTGTTTGTTTGTTTTACCTGTCAGAGTGTTTTCCTAGTAAATGATGCCCCAGCCTTTAGAATGTTGTCTGTCTTTGTAGGTATATAAGACACGTGATAGACCACAGCTATTTATGGTTCTTTTTAATGAACTATCTTAAAATAATAAATACAAAAATGTTAATAGAGAAATTATAAAAAAAAAAAAAAACCTTTGTAATAAGTCTACAGCTACAAGGAAAAGAGGGGGGGGGACCAAAGGACTTCTCATCTGAACATTAAATTAGTGTTGGAGTTTAACCCCAGGAAATAGTGAGACTGTGGGGTGCTGAGTGGAAGGCAGATTTTCTTCATTATCCATCTCCTGTGTCTTTTAAATGTTATGTGGCACTTATTTATGATCTTTTGGAAATAAATGAATTAAAAGCAAAACTTGATCAAAGACAGAGTACTCTCTGTGTCACTTTGCTTAACAGGCAGACTGATGGCGGTTATGGTGTGCCATCTCGGCTTTACTGACATGATTAATGTTAGTGAAGCTGACTCTAGAAACAGATATAGTCACTGAAGAGATAAGTAACTTCTTCATTTACAACCCGCCGTGTGTCTTCTGATAGTCTGCCAGCTAAATTAACTTATTAAGCCTGGAAGAAAGGCTTCAGTGTGGTACATACATTAATTCCAGGGTGCTGAAATGAATCAGAAAACTTTTCAGGTTTCCCGATCTTGGCCAAGCAAATGATTGGCATGGAACTTAGTTCTTTATGACAGCTTGAAATTGTTGATGTTTAGTTATAGGATTTAACATTCTTTGGTTTGTCTAGGCTTGGAAAATCTCAGAACTGAATTTCTTGGCTTCAAGTAAGCTTCCAGGCCTTTGATAAGGAGCCTGACTGACTGGCATGTGTTATCTTGATCATTATTGGGCTCTGCTTAGAGAGGATTGATTATCAGGTTAGCTATTCTCCCTCGATGGAGAATAAAGTAGGACTGTAAAAGACAAAGGAAACCACGCTAGGTCTCATGTCCATCATTAATTTGGTTCTCCTAGCTTGCTCAGTTGAGGCTTAGTTATTTTCCCCCTTTCTCTGATATTGGCCGTATCACTAGTATGATGTGAGAGAGAGGATGCACATATCTCTTGTGGCCCACCATGATGGGCACACACTTGTAATTACCCAGGAGACTGGGGCAGAGAGACCACATGTTTGAAACCAGTCTGGGGATCATGCTGAAATTCTATCTCGCAGACAAAACAGAAGGACAAATTTTAGTTGTATATCTATTTCTGTGTTTGAGATTTTCTTTTTTTTTTTTTTTTTTTTCCTCTATCCCTGTTATTGCAGATTTGGTCTTTTCTCTTTTTAAAATTTATATATTTATGTATATTTATATTATGTGCATATTTGCATGCATGATTACATGACAGAAGAGGGCATCAGGTCCTATTATAGATGGTTCCTGGAAATTGAACTCAGGATCTCTGGATGAGCAGCCAGTACTTTTAGTTGCTGAGCCATCCTGTCAGCTCCAGGTTTGTTTGTTTTTTTTTTTTTTGTTTTGTTTTTTTTTTTTTTATTTATTTTTATTTATTTTTTGATATTTTATTTACATTTCCGATGATTCCCCTTTTCTTTAGAAACCCCGTGTCCCCTCCCCCTCCCCGCCTCTGTGAGGGAATTCCTCCTCCCACCTACCCGCCCACCCATTCCCATATTCCCACCTTGACATTCCCTTTTACTGGTGCCCCTAGCACCCTCAG
>CM052722.1:8415664-8484637 GCA_028551405.1 Uromys caudimaculatus | reverse complement strand
CATTTACACAATGGAGTACTATTCAGCTATTAAAAACAATGACTTAATGAAATTTGCAGGCAAATGGATGGAACTTGAAAATATCATCCTGAGCGAGGTAACTCAGTCTCAAAAGAACGAACATAGTATGTACTCACTGATAAGATTTTCTTGCTTCTAGAGACTAAAAAGCCGATTTTTTCATCGTGTGTATAACAACTCATATGGTGTGGGAGACAGCCTCAAAGGTTTAAGGTCAGACAGACCTAATACTAGCCCATCTTTTATGGTCTGTAGAGTTGTAGGTGACGTGTGGGCACTGTCAGGTTAATTTACTCTTATTCATAAGCTCTCTGAGCAGCAGGCCCTTTGGTTTGGGACATAGGGTTTATTGCAATAATGACCCGGGTGCTGATGCTAATGTTATTCCCTGCTAAGATCAGAGGTTCCATTCTTCCAAATAAGCCAGAAGAAGATGTAGAATGTGTTGCCCTATAGAATATAGGAGCTTTCTCTTTCTGATCTTCTAGAGTACTCTGCTCACTTAGTTTTCATCTTACATCATGTGTTATTTTATTCCTCAGCCTCCTTAACCAGTTCTTCCCCTTTGCCCTAATTTCTCACATTGGGGCAGGCCTCAGGCCTCGGCTCCTTGATGACCTCATCCACTTTTGTGATTTTAAATATCATCTCAATCTTCAAAACTGACTCTCTCTCTCTCTCTCTCTCTCTCTCTCTCTCTCTCTCTCTCTCTCTCTGTCTTTCTCCCTCCCCCTCTCTTGCTCTTGAGGCTTTTAGCCCACTCTTTCTCTGCTTTGATATTTGATGCTCACCAGGTTCCTAAACTCAAATAATCTTTTCCCCTCAAAACTAAACAAAACCCAGTTCTATATACAGCTGTGCCCTTCCTTAGACCCTCTGCTTCTTTCTCTCTGATATTGTGTGCTGTATCCTTCTTCTTGTCCTGCTGTCACCCTCCACGCCAAGGAGAAGAGACACAGTAAGGCTGAAACACAATATAAGTTGTTACCTATCCCTTGGATTTTTAAGGACAAGGAAACAAACCCAATGCCATACAGCCAAATTATGTGCATGATTCTTCTGTCAGAAAAGAACTCTGTGAAAATTGGGAGGGCTTTGTGTTTCCAGAGCCTCCCCCAGGCTGCTCCTTTATAAAAACAGGATATCCCAGGGTGATTCCAGGCAAGAGAGATAACCTGTGATATACGGCTACAATTTTCTTTTCAGCATTTCTCTTTCTACCTGGTAAGCTATAACCTCCAGCCCACAAAATTCTATTATTAAAACACTGAATCATAGAGGTTAATCAAGCCAACCTATTGGGGAAAAAATGCTGCCAGATTGGCTCGAAGGCCTTTGAGTCATGAGCAAATTACTGCACTTACTCTTAGGTCATCAAGTTATCCTATTAACATTTGAGAGGTGTCTCTGCTTTGGGGGTGCAATCAATCTTGAGTTCTCTTTGTAGGGTCTTTTTAGTGCTTAGTAATCTTAGAGGTCACATATTCAGTTATTGATGTTTTCTAAGCCCAGAAGTGTTACCTAGAAGTAGTTCCTAAAGGATCAAGAAGAAATGGTTCAGGTAGGATCACCTAGTCTGACCCGTAAGGCCCATATTTGACTTTTCTGCATGTTGCTCACTTGGATTTAAAGGCAAGCATATCAAATTGAGTGGACTTTACTGTAAGATTGTGATTATCTACGATGGATGCACTTTTGCACCACTAGAGGTGCTAAGGAGGGCTGATGCCTAGGGCTCACAACTAAAGAGTCCAATTTTATCGTCTTTGGATGCGCCCAGGCACCAGGAGCGAGCGTCTCAGGTGGAATCAGTGGTAAAGAATCTGTACAGTTGTGTCCTCATAAGTATCGGACTGAAAGAGTCACAAAGGAGATGGTAGTTAGTGCTCAGTGTCAGTGATCTAGTCTATTGAAGATAGGATTCATGGGACTTTGTCACTGCAAAGATGTTCTTGCTCAATGCTATTTCTCCAGTGCTTTGTTTGCCAGTAAGTGGTAGGTGATGAATAAATGATTGACTGACCGATTAATAAATCTAGTGGCACTGAAGAAATGAGAACTGGACCAAACGAGGTAGGCCATGGGCAAAATGTGTGATTTGTAATTGACTTCTAGAAGTCATTTATTTCTAGGTGCTAGCAAATGTTGTGGACATAGGGATAGCTGCCAGGTATGGAGTGGAGGTAAAAGTCATTGTCATTGCAGGTACTTTGGAATGAGGTGCCAAAAGGCAGAAGTTACTTGGGTGATAGGGCATAGGAGAGAGTGCACGACAATTCCTAGCAATCAGTACATGCAAAGCCATAAAGGGATTGGTAGCTGAAGCTAAGAGGAAAGGTGATAGATGGTATAGACAGATGGTCTGAGCGTCAGGGGAGAAGGCTGGCTGTTAGGGGGTGGAAGGGCACTGCTCTGGAAGTTGCACTGCTACACGAAAGAGAAGCTATGTTTGATGGCTTTAAGTGTGCTGAGGGTTAGAGAAATGGCACAGAATACGCAATAGTCTCTGAGGAGAACTGTGTTCTCTAGAGGGCCAAGAAGTGAGTGGCACGCTCAGAAGACAGGAGGTATTCCTCAAAAAAGGAACTAGTTTACTAGAGACAGCTTTGGGAGGGGGTTTCAGTGCTTGCTACATATTTATTGTGTCAATATTTGGAGTTAAATGGGAGTCACTTAAGTGGCTGTGGTGATGTTTTGGCTGGACCTGATCACATGCCTGGGAGTTAACTAGCTGTCAGCAGATCCTTACTGCCTTGGGCTGGACGTACCTGAATGTACTGTGTGGATCTCACCCACCTCCTGGGACCTGCGGACTTGTCTGGACATGGCCTTATCAGAGTGAAGATGAGACCAAGGTGAAGAACAAGTTCAACCGCTCAATTCCTTTCAAGTCTTTGCTTGGGTAACAGTGGCTAATACTCTGATGTCCCAACTTGTAGCTAAGCCGTGGGTAAATGATATTGTTGTATGGCAAAGGCTAGGGATGCTAGGCAGGGTAGAGAAGTGAGTTCAGTTTTTTCCATCCGACATACAATGGGAAAGGGGATAAGGAGACAAATTGAAAACTATAACTGGAAAAGTTCCCACCTATGGATGAGCAGCAACTTGTAAATGAAGCAGCCTTGCTCTTTGGCTGGGTTTCCGTCGTCATCTTGATTGACAGGGATGGACTACCTGAGCCCCCTCAGCTGAGCGCTGGATCTACTCACCCTCTTTGCCTTTGTTTGTAAAGAGTGATTTTTGACATTTTTCCAAATTGATGGGTTACAGCGAGGTAATAAGTTTGCAAATTGTGAACTTAATGCCAGGAGTAGAACATACCTCTTCATCTTTTCCTGTATAGGTCAACTGACAGTTGGCTAACATCCAGGTATATAAGTCCAGCCAAGATGAGCAGAGCCACTTTAAAGAATCTTGTGGCCAAGTTACTGCCTAATTTCTTTCTGGGGTATCAAACGCCTACTCATATCAAGCCAAAAGTCTCTTAAAAACAAATTCTTAGTTTTAGGCCATCAAATTGAGTATTGACTCTGTATTAGTCTACTCTGTTTTACTATAATGAAAATACTTGAGACTGAGTTGTTTGGCTTTTTTTCCAGAATAGAGGTTTATTTGGTTAATAGTTTTGGAGAGTAAAAGGCCTGAGCTTCTTGCCCTCTGGTGAGGCACTTATGACTCTTGACACAGAATGGCCAATGGCACCAAAGCAGAAGTATGTGGAGGTGAGAGTAGTGTACAGGGGAAGAATTCATACAGTGAGAGAAGAAGCAAGACACTGGAGAGGGACCAGGTTAATGCTTTCCTAAGAACTCATTCTCAGGGGACTAACCTGGCCATGTAAGGACTACATTAATACAATCTGAAAGTGATAGCCCTAGAACAGAATCACCTTCTTGTAAGGCCCCACCTCTTGAAGATATGTTATTATTCAAAATTATCACATTGGTTTGCAATTACATGAACTTTTGAGGGCTACAGTCAAACTTCTAGTCATAACAGAGTTTACAGAGTCATTGATTCTAAACCTGTAGTAACACCTATCTCCTCTAGGGGGCAGTGCTCTCTACACAGCCATGGGCCCATAGGACTTAGTTTTCTTCAGAGAACCTGCTCTGAACCTGAATATGAGTAGCATATGTACCTAACTGCCAGAATGCTTGTGTTAGGCTAGCTTTTTAACCTCCCATGGCTCAAGGACAACTTCGTTGCTGACTAGACAGGGCTTTCAGATAGATGCGGAGCTTTTAATGCAGTGACTTTTCCGAAGAGCTATCCAGGAACAGGGTTCTGTTGGCATTAACGTTAAGTGCTCTTTGGATGCCTCACCTGACTGTCCACCATGGGGTATGAGGGCTGTATTGGTAAGTGAACACTGAGCCAGATGTTCAGGTGACTCTTGGAGTCATCACAGTTCTGTCTCTGAACAAAGACATGCTTGTGACTATGAAGTGTTGTGCCAAATATGGGTTTTTCACCTTGGGTTCACCTTGGGTACACTTATGTGGCTATTGTGGTGGTTTAGTGTTATCTTCTATCCTCTGTTGCTCAAAAGGGAAAGAGACCTTTCCTATGTGTTTTGTGGTTTGGTGCATGACACCCACCTGGGAAGGCTCACCAATGAATGTCATACATGTTGCTTAACTGGCTTAGTAAAAAGTGCATGTGCAGACTTGTGCTGCTGCCTTATTCTTCTGCGACTCATGGCGGGCCAGCCTTAGAGTTGGCTCTTACTTGTTTTCTATGCAGCTGGCGGCCAGCTGCTCTTATATTTGTAACGCCTCTGATTGCTTGGCCATTCATTGGTGGGTTTAGAAAACTGAACTGCTTCAGACGTTCTATTTATCAAGGTATTGACTCGCTTCTCCTTCATGATTACTAAACATTTGGTTTTTGAGGTTTGATGACATCGTCTTTCAGTGGAGCTCCACGGACGAACTGAGTGTGTTTAGATCTGCTTTCTAACACTGACATATGGCATGTGTATAAAAACTCGTATCTATAAAGTGAAATTTCTGCCATTTATTTTAGAAATAAATATGCAACTTAGTATTGGCCTCAAGTCGATAATGTGGATTCCTACTGGGAAGCTTTCTATTTTGACTACAAGCCAACCCATTTACAGCTACACTTGAATATAAACATATCATAGAAATCTGGCAAACAGTCTCAGAAATTCAAAGTATAACCAGCCTATTTGCTACTTGTATGTTTAAGGGAACGTGTTTGTCATTGAGCATCGGGATCTAGAATAGGATTATGAGAGTCACTGTAGTGTTCCACGAGATGGCACAGTGGTCTCAGCCTTTTGAGACACTGGAGTATCCTGGGAGGGGTTAGTTCTTGGCTTCTCTGTCACTCAACCGCCATGCTGTGCTAAGATTGGTGGCTCTAGCGTAGCCTGGTTTGGGCCCATGGCTTTTTCTTCACAAATCATGTAACACATCCTATTTCATCCAGTCGTTTATTTTCACATATATCTAGGTGTTTTCACACAACAATGTGGAATTATATGGAGAAATATCAAGAGTAGCATCTTTACATCAGGATAGTGTGTTGCAGGTGGCTTTGCATTTTGGGCCTTAAATAGTATTTGAGCTTTGCTAAGTAGCAGATGTATGCATAGTTAAGAACCACGGTATAGATTTCAGATGTATCTCTGTTATCTTTTCAAAGTAAGTCTGCAGAAGTTTTATTCAATAGGAATGTACTATATGCCTCATGTGGAATGTTCAAGTATTTTTATTCCAAATTAAAAACAAGTACGGGGGATTAGGTGTTTTTTATCCTTAATTTCTCATATTTGCTAAAATCCAATGTATGTTTTCCACTTACACTGTCTCTCTGTTTTGACCAGCCACATTTGACATGCTCAGTAGCCGTGTGGCGAATGGTAGTGGCGTGTGCAGTACCATGCTGTGAAATTGAGAAGGTCTGCATGTCAGAAGCAGTGGCATGCATCTGTAATCCCATCTCTCAGGAGGCAGGGACAGAGGAAGTTTAGCTTCAAGGCCAGCCTGAGCCATAGAGTGAGATTCTGTCTCAAAAAAGAAACAAAAAACAAAAACAAAGTAAGTATCTATACAGTGTGGAAAGCCTCGCCACATTTCTTGTGGAATATTGTGGTATTGTTTTCTCATATTTTTTGTTGTTGTGAGCAGTAGCATCTTGATTAAATTTGGGACAGTTTACTCAAAGCACTTAAACTACATCCATGAATATCTCGCGGGTCACCTTTCAGCATCATGTTGCTTTTTGAATAGCACTGGAGGGAAAAAAAAGAGAACTAGTGTTATTTCTATTAAAAAAGTGTTCTTAATTAACATTTTATTAGCATACAAAATAATGGGTTTGATTCTAGCACAGTCCTGCATCTGTGTTATTATTATTGCTTACTCTTAGCACCCCCTCCAACCTTCCCATTGTCACCTCTTGCTCTTCGAGGTCCTACTGGTCCCCTTCCTCCTCCCTCTGCTTTCATGTCATTTTTATTTTTTTTAAATCTAAAATCCACATGAGAAAATACACAAGACACTGATCTGAAAATGTTTCTTGTGCTCGCTTCGGCAGCACATATACTAAAATTGAAAGTGTTTCTTGATGTAAAAAGCTAGGCTGAGAATTCAAGGCCGGAATGAGGCTACTCTGTGGATGCATCAGCATGATTAAAGGCTCACACCATCAGTGACTGTGAAGGAGGAAGGCTGGAGATGATGGGATGGCCAAAAGCCTAAGTGCCTTCGCGCTTCTTCAATTCAATTTAATGCCCCTTTGACTTAAGGCCCTCTACCAACCTGAGGAATGGCTCCCACCAAACAGGTAAATAGGAACATATAGGACTTCCAGATATTTGTGACTTCTTGGGACATCTATCCTACTTCAGTCTTGTTTCATTGGAGGTCTGTTCAGTTTAGTATCTGCTGCTCTCCAATGGTAGAGATGCCTTCAGAATCTTGCCTGTCAACTTTGGGGACTAGTTACTTCTTACCTCAGCACCACTGGTTCCTTCGCATCAGCTCTGGGCTGGGCAGTTGGATACTTGTGACTAGAATGGTTGGTTTGTATCTTACTAACTTATACTATGGAAGGTTTAGGACCTTCTTGAGATGCTTGAAAAGGGCCCTTTTCAGTAGAGTGTTGCTAAGGGGAAGGGAAAAATAACAATGATAATGTTACTTTATGATTTTGGATTATGTTAAGATATATTCTAAAATATTCCAAATCCTTTTAGGAAGTGATTGTATGCTTCATGTAAGCTAAAAAGTGCTGTCATATACCGCTAACTTTATGGCTTGTGGTTTTGATTTATTACCAAATATGTAACTGTTGAAAGTAGACGGTGCCTCTTTTTGTAATTATCTTTCTATTAATGCTTTTTGAAAATCAACAAGCCATATGCTTACAGCAGAGGGACTGTGGAGGCTTCTCCTAACAACAAATAATCTGAAGGCTTTCCATTTTAAAATTTAAATTTAAACCTCCCATAGTACGACTGAATTTAACTCCATCTAGATTCAAAGGTGGGCCTATTTGGTCTGGAGGTGGCTACTTTTGGAAATTATAGCATTCCTGCTATAATATCATTTTTAAAATGCAAGCATACAAATGAGGACCAAATATGTGTAGTGCGGTACTTTGGTAGCTTCTGCTATCATTATGTTTAATTTACTGTATGCCTTTAGGTGCTTTAGAGAGCTAGCATACTTTCCCCATCCTCCTCCTATGATCCCTTTCACCTTTAGTGATTTCTCTTTGTTTGTTTGTTTGTTTGTCTGCTTATGGTTTTATTTTTTGTTTTGGTTTGATTTTTTTTTTGAGACTACGTCTCTTATGGCCCAGGCTTTCTGCCAACTGCCAAGGCTCCCTAGTGCAGAGTGGGATCACAGGTGCACACCACCACCACCACAAAGGCTTCCAGGTGATCTCCTTTTATATCTGAAATGCCTAGAGAAGACTCCTGTGACAGAACCACAAAATGGCACAATACTGTCCCATCTGTGATGACAAGTGAGTAGAGCCCAGGGAGAGCGGAAACAGAGCACCAAGCACAGTAATGGTCTCAAACCCTTGCCTTCTTGCTTGTCCTGCCCACTCAGACACACCTTTGGGGAAAAGAGGAAGAACAGATGTTTTTCCTCATATTAGTAAATGATCAATTAACTATGGATATAATTTTTAAAGTATGAACTGGTTTTAAATAAATTGTTCTAAATTTTTATTCAATCTATCTTGAAGTGCACATCTTGTTAGCATTCTGATGAAACTCCACCCCGTAGTTACCTGGCAACAGCCAGGTAGGCTCCTCCCGCAGTTACCTGGCAACAGCCAGGTAGGCCTGGCCCACTATAAAAGGAGCTGCTTGCCCCCTCCTCTCTCTCTTGTTCTCTTGCTCTCTTGCCCTCTTGGGCTCTTCCCTTCCGCCTCTCCACGTGTTCATGGCCGGACTCTACTCCTCTACTCCATCTTTCTGCCTTTCTCTGCCTCTTAACTCCCCTCCCCATGCCCTGAATAAACTCTATTCTATACTATACCGTTGTGTCCCTCAGGGGGAAAGGATGCCTTGGTATGGGCCAGCTGAGACATCCCCTTCCCCCACACCTCACCACAATCCCATAGAACATATTCATATTCTCTCTCTCTCTCTCTCTCTCTCTCTCTCTCTCTCTCTTTCTCTCTCTCTCTCCTTTTATAAACACATCATGTCTTTCCACTTGACTCTTGTTTGCTTGTCAGCCATCTAGATTGTGGTTTTATTTCTTTATCTTTTTTATTAGCACAAATTCACTGCAGAAAGAATGGACTTCTGTGTAGCATACATGATGCGTAAATGTCATGTTCTTTGATCAGACATACATCCCCTTAGCCTCTCTTGACCCCCAATGCCCCTTCTTCTTCCTAAATAGTCCCTCTTTTGCTTTCAAAACACACACACACACACACACACACACACACACACACACACACACACACACACACACACAAATTTAATCTAGATAGCACATGTGAACACAATGACACTCATCTTTCAGAGTCTGGCTAATAGCCCCTAACATGGTGGTTGGCAGTCTACTTAAATCAAAGTGACACAATTTCAATTTTCTTTGTGGCTGAGTAAAATTTCATGTGTATATATCATGGCATTTTTATCTATTTATTTGTTGACTTCATTTGAATCTTTAACCATTGACTATGAGTCAGATTTTAATTCTGACACCCTAATGGGGATGCTGTCAGAACATCTTAGGATATTAAGTTCGTAGAACTCCTTAGAGCAGCTGTTACTGGTGTGGGTGTGGCTTGGAATTGCCGCATTCCTTAGGGAATTTCTCTTGGTCCTCTATTTACATACAGACCATCTCAACAAGCATAGTTTTACACGTTATTTTTATATTTTTGTTGTTTCCCCAGAATTTAAGATTTAGAATAAAGTCATTGTTACAGTTTCAAGACATCATATCTCTTGTTCTCCTAATGTGAGAGATGTGGATTGACCAAACCAGTAATTGCTTCTTGACTGTCTAATTTCATATCCTTAATGTAAGGTCATGTGTATTTCTCTAACCCTCTTTGTTTTCATGGTGTGACACTACCCTAAGAAAACATTTTTAGCATATGTACATTTTCCAAATGTTTTCTAGGCTATTTTACAAATTTAACATATCATTTGTAATTTTTTTTTTTGTATTAATAGCTCTTATGGCCTTCCCCATTGTAAAGTATGGAGAAGATGCATTACGTATAGGACATCCTCTAGGGGATTGGTTCTAAATTTAGAACTTCACTAATTGGTGTAAACTGTTCATCTTCTAATTATGCTAATGTTATTCAACTTCAAGAGCACTGCATGCTAAAGCTGCCCAAGACCAGCATTTTGTATATGTAGCGATGATGGCGAAGCGTATCTGCACTGAGCTATAGGGTTCTTGGTCAGTACATCTTTTGTTCACTTTGCCTAAAATTAACCTTCTCTATTTAACTGCTCCAACAATCCATGTCTAGTTGACTTTTTCAAAATAAATTATTTCTAAGCAATAACTGTATTGAGGTTTGAGCCAAGGGGAAAGAGAATTGTGTTCATAAGAAAAAACAGAATTAATTGCAACTACTGAGTCTGTTAAACCATTCCGCCTTCAGGAGTTCACTTTACCTGCCTGGTGGGAGCCAAAGAGGGGGATTTGAAGAGGTTAGCCTTGTGACATTTAATTTATTTGGGGAAAAATGGAAGAAGTTCATTTCAGTTCAAGATTGAATGCCATCATCTATCATTTGCTCCCATTAGGGACATATCTCTACCAAGTGCAACACACAGAAGGATCTACAAAATGGCTGTTGGCAGGGAGGGGACCCTATAAGGCTTAAATAGTCAAGGTTGTATATATTGTTCTAGTACTCAAGAATATGATCAAAACTAATGACTGAAAAAGAAGAAGGAGATCTCTAAGACCGTAAACTTAAGGATGACCCGTAGCCATAGAGTGCTAACCAGGGGTACCTTGTCTGCTCCTTAACTGTGGAAGAAGTCTCTTTTGCTAGTTCCTAGCATCCAGCTTCCAGAGATTGGGAGCACACCACCATCCTTAGTCCTCTTGAGGCAGAATGTCACAGATTTGTTTCCTGAAATCTTTTCTTAAATGTTTCTTGAAGTGACAATTTTTTCAGTCTTGGTCTTGCAGAGCAGAACAAAACACAATGTGTGTACTCACACTTAGAGCATAAACCTTTAGAGCATTTAAAGAAGTTGAAGATAAGTTACCTGAAAGTATTTGCTGGGGGGAAATATGTACGCTAGTTTTTAGGGTCCTACCATTCAATTACCATGTAGTAGTCATTGTGCCCAAATTTTGACAAGGTCTTAGAAAGTTAAACAGTGCCTGAATTTGGCCTTAAAAGGTCTGAAAAGAGTTATAAGCACTAATAAAAATGAGAAAGGACCACAAAACCAACATTCTTACATAGGTTGTATTATGTAGAATTTTTGATGATATATCTAATTCTCTCAGCGAAATACTTGTTACTTCAAAACATTATGTTGACTATTGTAGTTTCAGTGTTGATTGATATAGTGATAGCTACTTCAGGGAAGTCTAAGATGGTAACTGAATCATTAAACTTTTCTTCAGTACAGACATCCACAAAGTGGCACTTTCTTTGACCTTTACTTGTCACAGAATTGAAATTCTTGACACTTTGTCTATATCACCAAGAACTTTTTATTGGGTTATGAAATTTATGATTTCTGAAATTGTATTTACCTGTTAAATTTTTAAGGGTTTCCTAAATTTGGATAAGGTAGATCATATTGGGAATATTTTAATAGTTATAGATAATATTAATTTTTAAAAGATTTATGTATTTGTATTTTATGTGCATGGGTATTTTTCCTGCATATGTTCTTGTTCTCCATATGCATACAGGGCCTGCAGAGGCCAGAAGAGGGCACTGGATCTTCTGGACCTGGAGGTACAGATGATGGTTAGCAGCCATATTG
The DNA here is from genome assembly GCA_028551405.1 of Uromys caudimaculatus. Lineage (NCBI taxonomy): Eukaryota > Metazoa > Chordata > Mammalia > Rodentia > Muridae > Uromys > Uromys caudimaculatus. The sequence continues at coordinate 8,473,131 of CM052722.1, read as the reverse complement.
GTGCTGGGAACTGAGCCCAGGTATCTGCAACAAAGACAAGTACTTCTAACTGTTGAGCCATCTCTCAAACCCCTGGTTTCTTTCTTATGTTTATTCTATGACCACTTATACTCTGTTCCTCAGTATATACTGGTCTGCTAATTTGGTTTTCTTATTGTATTATTTTAGTGAACATTTTATTACAATTAACATATTAATTGTGCCGATTAATGGATTTCACTGTGACATTCCCATACATGTACATTTTGTGCTTTGACCATGCCCAGTTTTTCCTTCTTGTGAGGAACCTCACTTTGACCCAGCTCATTACAGCATCCGGTGGTTTCTCTTAATTCTTTCCCCGCCTCTCATGAACATGAGCATAGAGATTCAGAGGTACAAAAAGTAGCACTTGAACCTCAGCAAACTGATACTCCTAAACTGGTGCTTTTGTGCAGAGACTGGTAAGCCATGGTCAAGTGGGGACCAGGAAATGAGCTCTCTGCAAAGCATGAAGTGGAGACATTTATTTAGAGCGAAAGCAACAGGGAAGCAGGATGAGACACTCCAGGAAGAGGCCAAAGGTCTGCTTCTGAATTCATGCTGAACTTCCAGGCAGTGACCTTGAGTGCTACTGCTTCAGATTGTCCTTCCTGTCCTTGTCTTTTCACAGCTGTGTATTGGAGGGGGCACATCTGTGACTTATGACTTCCCTTAAGAGAAATAGATTACATTTTCAACTGGAGTTCTGAAGGGTAGACATGAGAAGGGCCAGCCAATCCATTCTGAAACTGGGTTTAAATGCATTCTAAACAACACACGCCAGGATCATGTTTACATTGTCCACATTAGCTTGGGAGCAAGGGGTTCTAGAAGAGGCCAGGGGACCTCCAAGGGGAGAATGATTCTTCTGAGAAGTGCTGGTAAGACTTTGGGGGACAAAGGCGGTACCATAATGGAACCTTCTGTAATAGTTTCATTTCCGAAGAAAGATGAGGAAGACATTGGGGGATATTTCTTAAGAAATAGATATGCTTTCCTATCTTTATTAATGAGTATTGATGCTATTTTGTTTCCAGAAATAAATAAAATATTTATTGATTGATGACAATAAAGTTCACTATATAATTATCTAAAGGAATAATGATAGCACTCTCTCCCTCGAATGTTTACTCTATGCCTCAAAGTACCTGAACATTCACCATGGAGTGAGAACCTCATTTAGTTGTCAATCCAGCTTTGTGAGTCACAGTAATTGCAGAAATGCTATCATCATTTAATAGACGAGGGCACTGAGACAGAGAATAGGCCACTTGCCCTGGTTTCTACGACAGCCAGCTGTAGAGTGAGACTGTACAGTGTACAGAGCTGCAGCTCTGTACAATGGTTACAGCAACCATGTGGACTCCTTTGGTCATCATGGACTCTGCATTAGGAATTTCAGAGATGCAATTCAGGCCTCCTTTTAAGAAGCCCACGCTGTAAAGTTTGTTGCAACCATCTCATTTCTGGCAAAGGACTTTGTTATTCGTGTTTAGATAGTACTTTTTTAAATGTCCTAATAGCAGTACCAATATATTTATTTATGCTCACTAATTAGGGCTGTCTGTCATTCTGTCTTTTTTTCTTTTCTTCTTTTTTCTTCCTTTCTTTCTGTAAACTTAAGTGGGTCACAGACTCAGGGTCAGTGAATTGGCAAGCAGTTGTCCCCATAGCTTCTCCAATAAAACCATAGTCCTGTTGAAAAAAATGCAGGGTAGTTAGCCAAGCTACTACAAATCCTGTGGCTTTAAGAAATAGCACCTTGATAATCCAGGCTCATTGTTTTCTCCTGACTTTCTGGAAGGTGTTTCCTTACGCTGCCACACTGGAAGTTCCTGTGTCTGGCTAGGATTTCAGATTACTGCTGCATTTTGGTATCTTGAAAACTGGCCTTTGGGTGTTCTGATGGGCCAATCTTCTTCCTGTAAAATTCCAGAAGTGTTGTTTCAATTTCATGTGACCTATGTCTTCTTTTGACTACAGTGACTCAAAGGTCACTTTAATCTTGTGACCTCTGGCAACGTTTGCTTCCTTTTGGGACTCCTTCCAGTTTGTGTCTGGCTTACATGCTGAAGGCTGGTCTATTCCAAGTGATGTATAATTTGATGTCCTTGGTGTGAGAGTTAGAAATGCCCTGCTAATTGTTGCTACAGTTCAATACCAGATTCCCAGGAGGGAGCCAGGTCCACAGGACTTTGCTTCCTTCATATGTTACTTAATGATTGGTGAGGATGCTGAAATTTCCTGCTGTCTTTTAAAACACAACATCTCTCCTCATGGGACAGGAAGCCCCTGCTGATAGGAAATCTTTCTGTGTGCATATGCACACAGCAGTTTGCCAGCATGGGTGGCTGCCAACAGATTTCTCCTAGTTGCAAAAGACTTTATTTTCCCTGGATAGCTGTGCTATGCAACCCAGGTGGCCAGCAACACAGTACTCTCCCATTGATAGGAACTTATTTTGTATAAGTGAAGTACCTAAAATATACTTGGGTTTCCTATGTGTGACACTTGAGTGACAAAAAGTGATAATTTTGCTTATTCTATAGCAAAAAATGTGACAATGTTACAATAAGCTCTATATAGGTCCGTCCTGAGGCAATGGATTGCCCCAGACCCAAGAGGGTTGTCTAGCTCTTAAAATAGACTTGGAGTCACTAGAGAGGCCCCAGTACCCGTAACATATCTATTGAATGGTGCTGATGAGAATTTGCCTTTCCTACTGTACATGGCATCAGCTGGTCAAGTATGTGAAGGGGAAAGAGCCAAGAGCAACCGTAAACTCTAACTCCTTCTTCAATTCATGAAAACATCACAGTCTTTAATCTTTCTTCCATCATTTTTCTTTTTCATTTGAAACTGCCTCATTTTAAGTAGCCCAGGCTCTCCTCATGTACCTCCGACTAGCTTGGATTTTGGAATCTCCCTTCTTCAGCCTCCCTAGAGCTTCAATATCAGATGTGTGACTATACCTAACTCTTTGCTTTCTCTTTTTTAGAAAGATTTTTTTAAATTTTTATATGAGTACACTGTAGCTGTCTTCAGACACCCCAGAAGAGGGCATCAGATCCCATTACAGATGGTTGTGAGCCACCGTGTGGTTGCTGCGAATTGAACTCAGGACCTCTGGAAGAGCAGTTAGTGCTCTTAACCACTGAGCCATCTCTCCGGCCGCTCTTTACTTTCTGTGAATTGAACTATATTGACTTACCTTCTTTGCCTCTGAAGTTACAGATAGGCCCCCTTTGGTACAAACCCAAGTGCTAACATTGGAAAGTTTATCAGACAGCAGAATACTAAGATGGATCTAGTGATCCACAAGCAGCCATTAAAAATTGAAATACATAAAATAGAAAAGGTATGCATGGTCAGAGTCAAGCTAAGTGTGGGTTTTAGAAGCCATTAAGTACATGTGTGTATATTAAGGGAGTCAGTATAAATCTTATTTCTTTTTTGTTGTTTTTTTTTTCCCAAGACAGCCTCTCACACTCTATGCCAGGCTGGCCTGGCATTGCCTAGTATGCCAGGCTGATCCAAAAAACACAGTGATCTCACTGCCTTAGCTTCCTGAATGCTTGGATCACAGACTCAGGCCAACATACCCAGATAAACCTTAGTTCTTTTTTTAAAAGATTTTATTTGTTTTATATATATATGATGAGTACACTGTCACTGCCTTCAGACACCCCAGAAGAGGGCATCAGATCCCATTACAGATGGTTGTGAGCCACCATATGGTTGCTGGGAATTGAACTCAGAACCTCTGGAAGAGCACTCAGTGCTCCTAACTGCTGAGCCATCTCTCCAGCCCCCTAAACCTTAGTTCTTATGTGGTTCATAGTCAAGTCTGAAAGACCAAATGGTCTCCTTCACCCAGCAGTTTGATTTTACAGTTGGTCTAGATCTTGATCATCAAAGTATCCTTCCTTAATTCTCTGGACTAGGCTGCTGCTAAATCACCAAGGACAGATGAAATTATGGCCACTTTGCATGTTATAAGACAACAAGTGTACACATTGCTTTAAGGGATTCTTGAGTTAAGACAAATTGGTTTTATATTAGTTCCTGGCCACTGAGAAAAGTCAGTGAACCCCCTGTAAGCCTATTTGTCATTTTCAGCTTCTCTCTAGAAAACAAGTGTCTAAGGCAAGGACTTCTGGAAAGGGGCGTTGTCCTTTTATTTTCATGGTTTAGTGGATAGGAGGAGCTCCCTAGGGTACAAAGGAAAAATAACTTCAGCTGTCTATTAAAATCATCTGCTGTGGATGAATGGCATGGGTAAGAGAATCACTGTAGCTAGATGGCTCTCTCTCTCCCTCCCTCCCTCCCTCCCTCTCTCTCTCTCTCTCTCTCTCTCTCTCTCTCTCTCTCTCTCTCTCTCTCTCTCTCTCTCTGTGTGTGTGTGTGTGTGTGTGTTTTGTGTGCCTGTTTATAATCATGTGGGTATACACTTGCCTGTGTGGGTACATGGAGGCCAGAGGCTGGTACTGAGATGTCTTCTCTACCTTCTGTTTCTGAGACAGGATCTCACACTGAATGTGGAGCTCATGGCTTCGGCTGTATAGTCTGGTCATTGAGCCCACAGAACCTGCCTGTCTCCATCCTTCAGAACTAAGGTTATGCGTGCCCACTCCCGTGCCCAGCCTTTATATGGATGCTCATAATTCAGGTGCTCATGAGTTCTAGGTTCTTTTTACTGGGCACATTAAATGAGGAAGGTTTTGCCTAAGGTCGCATGTGAAGGATTCATGAGAGATGCTCTTTGTACATCCCGGTACTTAGTGTTTCTCTGAGGGACTCTGTTTGCAAATTGTTCACCGGTGGAGACCACTGCATAACCCCCAGTGGGAGAGTTCCGATCTGTCTATGGTGTGACTGATGCTGTGAGTACAGTATGCCAAGTATTTCTTCCCGCTGCCATTCTGAAGAAAGGCCACAGACTCCCGCAAATGAAAGTTTATCCGTCCTGATGTTTGTAGTTGAGGAACAAACTCAAATGTAACATAAGTAATGCCAGCTCCCTTGCCAGTTAACTTGATGAGCCCAAACTCTCCTATCTTTACCTTCCAAGTGATGTTATCAGAGGTGACTCGGGAAGTGAGAGGAGGAGGAGGAGGAGGAGGAGGAGGAGGAGGAGGAGGAGGAGGAGGAGGAGGAGAAGAAGAAGAAGAAGAAGAAGAAGAAGAAGAAGAAGAAGAAGAAGAAGAAGAAGAAGAAGAAGAAGAAGAAGAAGAAGAAGAAGACTTCTGAACAGTTTCTTGCAGAAGCAGGGCCCTGATCAAGATGTTTTCCAATGCTATGCTGGAAAAAGAAGAGCCCGTCCTTCCCCCCCCCCCCCTTCATTTCCTTTGCTTTTCCTTCTTATGTCACCTTCTGGTCCTAACAAAGAACAAGTTTTGAGTTTTGGTAAACTTTAGGATGCCCCCCAATGTGGTCCCCCACAGAGCAAATAGCATCTTCCTTTTACAGATTGAAGGTTGAATCAGCAGTGTTAGCCAAGATCCCAGCAAGGCAGCGGCCAAGGTCAGATGAAAGGGAGGCAGTAGATAGCAGCCAAGGAAGAAGAAATGCCTTTGTGACCTCTCTGTCTGTGCTAGGAAGCTTTCACTCATCTCCACATCGGGACCTGCCTCCACTGTCCGGCCTCATGCTACCATGGCTTGCTTAGTCTCCATTACAAACTGTGGGATAGTAGCCTCCTTCAGGTAGAAAAAGTTCTCCTTTTTCTTTTTCATTGATAAAAAATTTATACAGTATATTCTTATCCCTGTTTCCCCTCTCCCAAATCTTCCCCAAATCCCCACCCACTCAACTCTGTGCCACTCCCCTTTCTCCCCCCCCTTCTCTCTCTTTCTCTGACACAAAATCAGAAAACATAATCGTACAAATAAAAGATCATTTACATTGGCTACATTTCATTTTCTGTTGATGTGGTGTTTGAGGTGTAGAAGTGTGTTACAAGAGCAGATCTGCAGTTGATCCATAACTCTCTCTGCAGTAATCTCCCCAGGCTCAAGGGTACATATGCTGAGTTTGCCTGTGCCTTCATATAAGATAGCTATGGCTAGGACATCTCACGACTAAGCTTAGCATTCATGGTGACCATGATTAATTGGGAAAGTCAAAAAATATCTGTTATGGCAGGCTAAACGCCATCCCATCCACCAATGGGTATTCAGAAAAGAATTGGCTTCTCAGTGTTCTCAGGACTGTGATAGGGACTGATCACTGGTTAGTTCTACCTTCCACTGTTTAATGTCTAGGTCAACAAAAACTAGAGTCACGGTGATGGGCTGGGGAGGAGTCTCCAGCTGTTTGGATATTGCTGTAATATCAGATTTAGGTATAGGGCATTTAAATCTTGGGAGAAAATATGACCCTAGTTAGACTTTAAAGCATTAGTAGAATAGTTATTTCAGTTTAGGGAGACAATATAAGCAAATATATAGGCAAATAATTACAAAAGAGTTTATCACTACAACAAAAAGGGTCATGAAAGGTATGTGTTTCTGTAGTCTTTGATTGATAAGACTCCAAAAATATTTACTAGTATAACATGAAATTGGAATTTGACTTGTAACAAACTAGAACATCCTCTGTTCTGCTAAGGAAAGCAAAATTGCTCATAGGAAGCTAGATATGAGAGGAAGAAGATTCTTTACAAGGAGACAAAGCCATAATTAAGATATTTAAAGCAATCTGGGAATTTATGCCCATTGTCCTGTGGTGGTAAGGAATGAGAAATAATGGAAACGAAGGTCAAGATGATGATGATTGTGTGTGTGTGTGTGTGTGTGTGTGTGTTGCTAGACATGGGACAAAGTGCCTTGTATATGTTGTACAACTGCTCTCTCCCAATGATTGTCATGCTCACCCTAAGGATAGCATCTTTGCTGTAAAAGACCAACTGGGGTTCATGGGATTCTGCTAATAGGTGTCTGTGCTTCTCTGGCTCTGATGTGGTTAAGTGTTACTCTTGAGATGTGGCAGTTAGTTCCAATGTGTGTGAAAATTTAGCAGAAACAAACTCCCACCCCCCAATCCACACATTTTCCAGACTCCACTGACTTCTGTAAACTATGCTGCAGGGAGAGGGTTTAATTCAATAAAGTAATCTGTGAGCTAAAATTATTTCCAGCTGTCTGTTTGGAGGGATATTCTGTTGACAATGATTGATGCTTCTGACCTTGCGCTTAAGAAATAGCCAGCACTGTTGTTCTGATGGTATTTTCTGATATTAAATCTTTATCTCAACTTTGTATGACCACCAGATAGTAATTGGATAGGAGAAGACACACTAATATAAAAATAAATCTTCAAGCAACATACTCTAGTTTGTTCTTTCAACTATTTCACATATCTTTTTTTGATTTCTATCTTCTGCATTTCCTCAATACAATTTGAATTTCAGATTATTTTTACATAATATTATAAATATTATCACTACAAACAGTCCTGATAAATCTGTCCAGGCAACTCAGAGACTTTCTAATGCAAGGCACCTAGAAACTTGAAGGCGACATTTTTTTGGAATCTATATGGATTCATGAAAGACTTAGGTTCCAGTTTTGTCAGTGTCTCTAACTCACTGTGTGATCTTGGGCAAGTCCTTTGCTTCTCTGTAGCCCAGTCTCTCATGTATGAAATTGAGAGGATTCGACTAGGTGGCTGACATCAGTCCGAAGCTTCTGATTCATGAAATATTCTGAGTATTTGAGGTGCATCCATTTAATCCTCTCATCCACACCGTCAGGTTAGCTTGCAAATGAAGACCCTGACTGACTCCATTGCCTTTATAAGACAGCTGACTATCACTGATGGAAAAGAAATGGATGCTAGCGAGCTTTCACTGGGACTGAGCTAGAAATGGCTGTGCAGAAGGGGCCTCAGTATTCTCTAGGTGCAAAACAGGATGCTTTATTTTCCATGAAATCTAGAACAGACATCTGGATCCATAACTCTCTAGATACCTAACCATATAAAGACTTTGCTAAAGAAGTAATAAAATATGAAGGAATTCTAGATACTTCAGATTCTCAATAGCAGCCATAGCTATTCAGAAGTACTCAAGTAATGTCGATAGTGTACTAATAAAGCCACAGGTCCATTTAAAATTTCCTCTTTACCAAACCTGAGTGCCTGCTGAGGGGTTCAGCAAATTACATCTAGCTAAGCCACTCAGTAACGCTGAGCTAGCTCGCACATGTGACATTTCAATGAATAGGGCTATGAGGGTTTTGCGAGGTTGGTTTTGGTATCTGCCTACCTTATATTTAAGTTGATATACTATTTGCCAATCCCTGCTAATGAGTTACTGACCTGGAAAATTCCTGACTTCTGTTGATCGAACAGACTTCAGATTCCGTTTTTCATTAGTAACAGTTGGTGTGGTTTCTAACAGCGCCTGTAAAACTAATGAAACATTGAGGAAAGGCACCTCACAATAAATGCAGAGGCAATGACACAGAGCTTCTGCTGGACTACCTTTTGTCTTACATATTCACCCATGAAAGGAAAAGCCACATAATCGTGTGGCAGGTGGGATGTGGTAATGGCTTTGCTTAGTACACTGGGAGAAGCATGGTTCAAATATATAATATGTTTAGCTGGGGACATATGATGATGCCATGTAGTTCTGTGCCTTCCTGGGTGTCAGTGTAGTCAAATGGAAAGACGTGGAGGGATAACGAGCTGTAAGAACTGGAGATGCTCCAAAGCACACGGGAGGGGTGGATATCATTAGGAAAAGTGTATTCCTTGTTTAGGAAAAACCTCTAAAGTTCTAAATTATCTTCAAGGTGGATTTGGAGCCAAAAGGAGAAATTTGGAAGTTAGAAGCTCTGGTTTCTAGGTTCAAGGGCATACTGTACGATGTAGATGCTCTCCCTATATGCATTTCCATAGAGTGAACTGATTCTGAATTTCAAATTTTACATTATGGCGATGGGACCATGAGGTGTGGTTCAACTCTCAGTGTTTAAGAGCGAGAGCCGCTTTGCTTTACTGCCTTTCCATTGCTTCTGGAATCTTTGCGTCGTTGTGCTGCTAGGTATTGGTGGCCACAGGAGAGCAGGTTGTTTTCTCTGTTCCCAGGCCCACCCCGAGCTCAGTGCTCACATTCCCTAGTGTTCTACTTAGGGAGCGGCTCCCAAGCCTCTTTAACTCGACCTGAACGCCATCTGTGCTGCTGAGAGAACAGAGCCCTGCAGGAGGAGGCCTGCATCATAGCTGAGAGAATTCCACCCTGCCTTCAAATATACTTGTTATGATACTCAGGAAAGGTATCCATTTAAAAAGAAGAGCACATTCTTTCCAATGTGCTCAAATACATTTCTGAAAGCGGCTTTTGCTGATTGTGCTGCCTAAGTTAAACTCTGCAAATGATTCCTGCACATAAACCACCCTGACTTTTACTGAAATTCTTTTTTGTCTATGATATCAAACTGTCTTCTTGACACTCTTGCTAGAATATATCAAGTATATAGTACAAAACAAGCATTTATTATGTATTATATGGAAGGCACCATGCTGTGTGCCCCTGGAAATATAAAAAGATTCAGTGCCTAACTTCAACTGATTACATGCTAGTAAGGAGAACCAGACTGACACTCGCGGATCTGTAAGACGTTTAAACTACAGTCCACAAAGTGACATAGTTATGGTAATTTAATAGAATTTATTTTAACCCTTTAATTATCAGTTTTTAATAGTATAGTTTGATTACTGGATAGCCTGTAGTGCTAAATGTTAGACCCAATGGAAATTATACCCAAAGGAATGCAGCAGTTTGTAGACTCGATCCATATATATTTAGGTAATGATGATGTTAATAAGCTCATTGCTCCAGGGAACTAACCACTTAGAGAGAAGCTGATCAGTGAAAATCAGATACACAAAATTCAGTAAGTTAAAGTAAGCGAGATGAATTTATACATATTCCAAGCATGGTATAGTCCAGAGATCTTGGCCTAGGAGTCAGACTATTGCCTTCTGATTCTTGGTCCCTTAGAGACTGGGGAACTTGGGGTTACACTTCATTTCCTCTGGGCTCATCTCTCTGTCTTACAACCAGGCATGCTAATTTTGTGGGCTTCATGGAGAGTTGTCGTGAGATGTAGAATTTTGTGAGAAAAAGACTGTACAAACTATAGATGCTACAAGATATTTTAAGTGGTGGTAAAGAGTCCAAGAGCCATTCTCTTTCTCCTGCTGTCAGTGACGGCGTATTAATATTTCTGCACTCACATTTTGGGGCTTGTATAGTGAGGTGCTTCATGGCAACCCCACTTGCACACATACAGATGTTTTGCTGTATGCACCAACAATAACAGAATAACAGCTGTTGACAGCATTTGCACCATGGGAGCTAGTAGAAGTAATCTAAGGATGTTTGAAGGGATCCAGGACAAGGGGTAGGGATTATGAGGGAAAAGTACCTCTTATGTATAAGAGACTTGAACATAGGAAACTTGGTTTCCATGAGCTTGCTGGAACCGAGTCCCCTGCGGAAGGACTGCATCCGTTTGGCAGAATGCCCTTTTGACTTCCCAAATGAATGTAGTAACAGATTGTGCATAATGTGGCATCTTTCTATGCCACGTTCTTTTAAAAAAAGATTTATTTATCTTTTTGTTTATATGTGTATGGTTATTTTGCTGACATGTAGTTCTGTGAACCATTTTGAATGCCAGAGGCTGATGGAGGCCAGAAGAGGGTGTCAGATCCCCTGGAACCAGAGTTACAGGTTGTTATGAGTCACCTGATATGGGTGTTAGAAACAGAAACCCAGATCCTCTGCAAGAGTAGCAAGTGTTTTTGACTCTTGAGCCAAGCCTTTAGCCCCTATACTATATTCTTACCTCTCCTATTAGCCAAGCCCTTCTTCTCATGTGCTCCAGTAGTGGCAGTAACTGTGGGCTGAACTTGCAAGTCTGAAATGGGTAGTATCGAGCCAGATGTGAGAGGGTTGCTGCGATTAGAGGGTGTCCTTCGAATCCCACCAATGCTGATGGATCATTTAAGAGAAACATTCATTAAATGGTACATAGAGTATGGTGCATTTGGGAAATGACCAGTTATTTTAATGTGTCTTGATTTATTTGTGATCATTCTGCATAGAGCCCAATATAGATAGTCAAGGGCCCCAGCCATGCTTTGGAAGGGGCTAAGTGAAGAAGGGTTTTGTCTTTTAGGAGTTACCTGTGCTACATCTTCCCTCACTCACCCTGGTTAACAAGCCAGGCCTCCCACCCCAGCATGCTGGTCATAGCTATCTGATTGGGGGTTTGCTAGAGTCTTCAGAACAAAGGCAGGTAATTGGCCTGATACTGGAATTTTCTATAGTGCTACATAGACTACAGATTATATCAAGTCAAGGTGAACACCTATACTGCTTCTTAGTCCCTGTCTTCTATTCCAAGAGAAAAATTTTGTGGTGGCGGGCATTCATAAGTTGCCTTGATCACAGCGTTTTCTGAGCCTCTGTTTTCCTAGCACTTACAGATATGGTAGTGTCTTAGGATAAAGTTCTGCCCCCATCATAGCTTGTGGCACCAAAGAAATCACCTGATTTGAGACGGGTCCCTCAGATTTCACTCCAGGGTCCCCCTGGATTTCCAGTTACTATCCAAGGTCATTCTTTGCTCTCTGTTGGATATTTAGATTGGGAGGTGATCGAATCAGAAGCTTTTGATGGTGTGTATAGAAAGATTATCTGTTCAGATAGGGAAGATGGTCTCAGACATATAAAAACAGGGAGCCCGCAAAAGGTGCTTGTTATGGAGGCCTTGAGACCTGAGTTCAAATCCCCAGAAACCATATAAAGGTGGAAGAACTTTGACACACATCCATGCATATTATGCAAACACACAGACATAAATAAATAAATGCATACATACATAAATAAGTACATAAATAAATACATAAATCAGTTGTACTCCCTTGCAGTAGGAGATGACTCCTCTGGTTTGTCTCTGTTTTTACTTCCCCACCAGACAGGTGCTTGTGGCCCCCAGGAATCTCTCCTTTGGTCAAGGTAGCTTATATGACTTCTATTTCCTATAGCCTAATGAACAATGAAAAACATGCTATATTGGGGAATAACTCAGTGGAAATAACAGCCACAGAGCTCTGGGGCCTGCTGCCCTACTGTACCAGTGAGCCAGTACAGCCCTGTGCCATAGTTACCGTAACCCCGGAAGGCTCTTGGTTTTGATTACGAAGATATGGTAAGATCCAATGGCTTCCTTGTATTTGGGGAAGCATGTACTTGGTCATTACCTTGTGTACAATACAATTATATGAATCTTTCTACAGAGCAGTCAGTAGGGCAGTCTCTTCGGCTAACACCACCAGAAGAGAAAGAGTCCTACTTTTGGCAGAGAATTCTAAAATAAATTACTCATAGTGTCTTCTTGGGGAGAGGATATTCACATCAGTGGCCTCTAGGTTAGGGACCTGATCACTACATTGTGTATTTCTGAATTACTGATTTGCCTAAGACCACAGAAGACATTGTATTTTGTAAACTAAAACATGAAATGAGTAGCAATAATACTACTTTTTATGTGGCTTTTAATACTTACGCCACACTTGACTGTCATCTCTCTCTAGCAGCCCCCCCCCCACACACACAGACCTCTCAGGCCGTATGACCCGCTTATATTCCATCCCACAGCCTTTTAGCAACCTAGGAGACAAAGTGGAAATTTATTTTCCTGAGTAAAAGCTACTTGCAATAAAAGCCCACTTGCTAATGGTGTTTCAATATCAAAAGACAGTAACTGAGAATGCAAACAATATATTCATAAAGTTTCAGAACCATCCATGAGAGATATATAGAAAACCCTAAGCCTGTTCAGAAGGGACTATTATCTTTGCGTGTCAGGAAAAAGCCTTGGTGGAACAGAGTTTACATGTGCTCAAAGGAAGAAACAGCGTACATTCTGTAGGAGCGAGCTTGGCGACTGTGTTATCGATGAGTAAAGGCTACAGCCAGGTTTGCTTCATGCACATGTTTAGAACTATAGAGTCGTTTGAAAGGAATGAAGCTCTAATGAAATAGACCATCATTCAGAGAAGCCCTCTAATTAGTTCCAGTATATATGTTAGGTTTTGAAATAATTGGAATCCTTTTATATATGTTAAGGTTATACAAGTTACCTCTATAGCTTTTGAAAACTTACCTTTAACTAACCTGGCTGATTCTTAAAGTCACACATGATTTCTGACTATAGCCGAGAAATGCAAAAGAGTGTATTTGCCTGGGAAAAATAGAGGTTTTAAGATAACAGGGCAAATGTTCCTTCAAGTGCAGAACACGGCTCATTTTAGTTGCAACCTCATTACACTGAGCAGGTATTTCTATTGCTCTTCGTGTGACAGAATTATGTGGCGTATCATTTCCTTTGGGATTTTGAAGGCAGTGAAACTCTGGGCCTGAGAAAATGGTCTCGGGAGTTCTTACATTGCTACAGTTCTTGCTCATTCATGTATGAAAATCCAGAGAGGGGGATAATTAGGGGAAAAATCATAAGGCTTCCTGGATGATACAAAGGATGACAAGAGCTTCTGAGAATCTGTGCATTTCAGCCTGGACATCTTGCCTCTGTAGGCTCTGTGAAGACACAAGAAAGCTGTTTGCCTTCTGTTTTAATACCTCTCAAGGCAACCTACACCATTCTGGGCGATATTTATTATTTTAAAACTTCATATTGAGCCAGAAAGTCTGTTTCACTCTAGCTTTCCCTAATGCTGTCGCTAAATATTGACTTTTGAATGCTGCCATAGAAACACAGCCACCATAGGTAACACTGTTCCCAAAGAAGAGCAGTTGCACTTCCAAACAAGCAATGTATAACCAGTATTCTAGAACGCAGCCCTGCTCATCTATTAGGGCATTCCCAGTAGGGGAGAATGCCCAAGGAAAGGAGATGGGTCCAGGTAAGTTCTCAGAGAATCAATCTGTAGAGGCTGTCTCCCAACTCTGCCTTTCTTTCCCAGTATTGACAAAAATCTACCTAAGAAAACTCTCTATGGAAAATAGTTCCGAGTGCTGCCTTCCTCATATGTCACTCTCAAGAAAACTTTCCTTTCATGGCTCTTATTTAGCTATAGGAGAGTGGGTACCTGAGCAACACTGAATGAAGGAGAACTCAGCCCTCCGGCCTGACGCGTTTTCCTTAGCTGGCTACAGCAAGCAGAATATCATAATGGCTTGGGAAAGTGCCTCCAGTTGGACAGTGAATTTGGCTCTAGGGTGTGCCATGTATTAGCCCCATGAGTTTGAGGAAGTTGTCCCTGATGCCTCGGGTTCGCCCCTGTAAGACAGAGATCGAGAATGTATGTGATGAAGCATAACAGAAACACAGTCTGCTCAATAAATGTCATTTATTACACACATACTCTGTGAACTGTTTCTAGATGGTGTGCCATTAGTTGGGAAACCTATCAGATTCCACTCTAGAACTTAGGGCGTGTAGATTTAATGCTACCCAACCTGTTACTTTGAATCGAAGATTCCTTGAAGGTAGGGTAGTTCTATAAAGGAATTGCTTTCTTTCTATTATTTCAGCTATGATTCCCTCTTTTTCTTCTTAGGGCTCAAAGCAGAGTACTTTATGATTTTTTTCTTCCTCAAATATGCTTGATGAAAAACAGTACTCATGACACTGTGGTCTTGCTTATATGTCAGACTGGTTCGGATCTTCAGATTGATTATCCATAAGTTTGCGCCCTACTCCTGGTAATGTTTAACAGCTCTAGTTTATCCCCACATATACAACAGGATATATATTCATTGACGTGGCTGTTATGAAATTGAAGTATATATAGCTTGCAGTGGAATATATTTCCATTTTTTTTTTGAGATGTGTGTACCTGAAAGTAATGGATAATGTTTTAAACTAAGTGGCTCAGAGTCCGTGCCTACAGGTTTTAATTTTTACTGGTGGCAGTCAAATTCTTAAGGTTGTTTCATGATTCGTCAGTGCCAAGATGGGCTGCACTGGCTTGTGAGTTCTTTTTACGGAACTATAGCAAAGGGATGAGGAGAGAGAAAGTCCTAAAGACAGGCTAAAGAATAACTTAAGGATTGAGCGTCAGAAGTCGTTATGTTTCTGTTTTCCCACTTAGGGAAATGACCTAGGATTAATTTCTTTGGCTTATCCAGCAGATTGGGCCAGTTAAAACACTGGAGCCTTTGACATAGTACCCAGTACTGGGTCCTCATACTGGGTTTTTAAGAACAGAGAAATCTCACTAGTACAAGCACTGGCCATTCTCTGGACTCCTGCCGATTAATTGCAGCTACTGTGTTGAATAAAAAAATATTAGAACTTCAAATTACTTTTCCATAGTGGGAAGGAACCATTCCCATGCCATCTTATTTACTCCTCCCTGTGGCCCCCAAACAGACATTTTAAAAGGCATTCTGTTGGACTGGAAGCAAATGAACAGGTTTAATTTTTTTTTTTAATTTTTGCTGGTTTTGTTTTTAGTGTTAATATAGCTACATGAGTCATTTGGGAGACAGGCCTCATATTTGGCCTCCTTAATATGGTGCTAATGTAAATAGAATTCATGGCTTCAGAACCTGCCTATCATTCAGCATTTAACAAGTACATGCTAAGTACCTACTATCAACAGGCATCTCTGTCTTAGGCTGGGGGAATAAACCCACAAATAAGATCAAATCCTGCCCTTGTGGAGTTCAGATTCATTTTTGGATATAGAAAGAGCAAATAAATCAAATAGTGTTCCAGATAAGTCCGGTGGCAAAACAACAACAACAACAACAAACAAAACAAAACAAAACAAAACCCCAAAAACCATAAAACAGGATCCTTTTTGGAGGGAAGGCTTTAGTTTTATATGTAGAACTTAGATTCGTTTTTGGAGATAGACAAAGCAAAGGAATCAAATAGTGTTCCAGGTAAGTCCAGCAGTTTAAAACATTTTTAAAAGATTTATTTATGTATATGAGCGATCTATTTGCATGTACACCTGCATGAAGAAGAGGGCATCAGATCCCATTACCGATGGTTGTGAGCCACCCTGTGATTGCTGGGAATTGAACTCAGGATCTCAGGAAGAATAGTCAAGTGCTCTTAACCACTGAGCCATCTCTCCATCCCCAAGTCTGGCAGTTCAAAAACAAACAAACAGGAGCTTTACTGGCGGGAAGGCTTTAGTTTTAATTATGGCTGTCAAGGAAGAACTGACTGAGCGAACACTTGAAGAAATTGGGGAATCTCAAAAGTCTTCCAGAAGAAGTGGCAAATGTGGAGAAGATAAAGCAGGAAGCTTAAATGCAGTTAAGATTAGATCTGCGAGAGACTAGAAAATGGAGAGAGCCACAAGACATCACACAGAGTAACCAGCGAAGGCTGCAGGTCAAACAGCCCCTTCCTAGTCAGATAAGAACGCTGGCTCTTTTTCTAGGAGGTGAGACACCGTGGGAGTATCTTCAGCAGAGGAGTGGGATTGTTTTGATACAGGGTTCACTGGAGCCTCCCTTGCTGCTTTGCTAAGAATGGGGTATAGGGACTAGGGTAGACTCGAAGGGTAGGGTCTACCACCAGGGAGAGTGGGAGACTGCCAGTGGTAAAGTGTTCCATCACCTTTTTCCTGAAGCTATTTATTTACAGTTTAATTTATTGCTGTTGTTTTCTGGGGTTTTGTTTGCCAAGAGCATATTACCTTCAAGTCTATTATTTTCATAATACTTTATCAGTACTAAATGTGTACCCTTAGCCTGTACAATCCACACATCACTTCACTGGGATATATATCCTGAGAAATGCATTGCTGAGTATTTTACACAGTGTGACTCTCAGAGCAGGCATACGTAAACTTTGGAAGGTCACATGTCACAGCAATATAATCTTGCGGGATCGCGATGACATAAGTGATTCTTTATTATTGAAGTGTTGCCATCCAGTGCAGGACTGTACATCTTACTTGGTGGTATTATCACGCATGTGTGCAATGTGGACATGTGAGTGCTGAGGGAATCACCAGAGGGGTTTTATCTTCCTTCTATTATCTCAGGAGAGAGTTAAGGGAACACTCTATCTCACTGGTTTTTTTGGGTGGTTGTTGTTGTTGTCGTCATTTTCATCAGACTCTTGCTTGGAATCCTGCACGTGTATTTTCTTTGTCTAGTGTGAACCTCTTTTAATAGTTGATCCTTTTCAGAAAGTCTGTGTCACCAGCCCTAGTTTTGCTTTAAAAGAAACATGAAGTTCCGGTCCCACATAGCTCCCCCACCACCACACTCCCAATATACAGTCACAGAGAGTGTGGGAACTGAACAACTACTGTTTGGGTTCATCTATTTCCATATGAATATATACTGTATCTATTCGGATATGGTTTTATTTATGTGACTTAGAGATGATAATCCCGTCAAAAGACTATGCAAAACACAGTCTCCCTTTTGGAAATAATGAAACTCCGGAACAACAATGTGTTGAATGACATAATCATGACATGCGTGCTACTGTGTCACAGATTATTGATTAGATTCATATTCATATGGAATAATTGTTCAGATGAGTTTAGTCAGGCTTCTTCCCATCCGATAGCTCCTAAGGATGCAGCCCATGAAGGGAGCATTGCTAAGACACAGGCTGTATTTGTCAAACACTCATTATGGGCCCCAGGGGGACATTGTACTATAGGCACCAGTGACTGATTTTCAAGTTGAAAATGTGGACTCGGAATCAAAGGAGCAGTGGTTTTGCTGAATGGATATTAGGACAGAATGAATGACATATTGTCTTGGAAAATCAGACACAGGAAGTGGCTGAGACATTGGGTGCTACACATGAGTCTTTAAACCCCTGATGTGTACACAGTGGGGATAAACATGTGGTTACAGACATTTTCAGTACACATCAAGATCATTGTAGCTCTTGGTCATGCACTTGTTCGATGTGATTTTTTAAAAGTCTCCTTTTGTCTTGCTTGTATGAGATTTAAGCCACCAACCTCTCCCAGGGCCAGTCCCATGAGCCAGGGAAGTGGTTTCTCCCACAACTCTTCCTTCAATGGTGGTTGGCTTCCTTCCAATGGCGGTCAGCTTTTTAGCACTGCTGGTAATCATGTGGTCTCTTTGTGAGTTAAACTCCACCAGCAGAGTTTTAAAAACAACCTAGGAACTTTGTGAGAGAGCTGTAGCATACAGGGAATTTCCCCAACATTAAGCTTCTCCCACTCTTAACAACTACAGCTGGTCCTGGTTTCTAAGTACATAAAATCTGCTTGTAAGTGGCTTTGCTATTTCCAATTACTAGTTCACCTGGATGATTTCTATTTCTGTATCTGGGTCATAAGGAAGCCAGAGGTGTGAGGTCATTCTGAATAGTCTTATGCTCTGCTATGCTCATTTCATACTTTCAAGGGTTTCTGGACAGTTGAAGAAGAGTGATACACTTTCTCTAACTCAAAAGTCTAAAACCTCTTTTCAGTTTTTGCGAGTACTGAACAGTGTTTCTTAATAAAATAAGAACCATGCCACACAGCTCATAATGAGCTAGCCTTGACATTGCTCTCTAGTGTTTTCAGTTCACTCATCCAAGTTAGATACACAGCTGGGCCAGTGACGGTCCTTAGCAAGTGAAGTTAGCAACCTAGAAAATAGTTGACTTGATCTTGACTTTTTTTGAAAACAGATTTTTTTTCACATAATATATACTGATGACAACTTCCCCTCCCTTTGCTCCTCCCATTTCTTCCCCATCTTCCTTCCCATCAAGATCTGCCCTCTTTCCATCTCATTAAAAACAATGAGGCTTCTAAGGGATTAGAATAAGAAAATAAAATAAAACAAAAATTAGCATGTGGGGCTAAGACAAAACAAACAGAAGAAAAGGGCCCAAGGGAAGGTGCAGATTTTTCTACCTCTTGATCTTACTGGAGAGGGAACTGAGGCCCAGAAAGCTTTGGTGAGCTGCCAAAGCGCACACAACTAACAGAACCTGCAAACCCTGTCTCCTAAGCCCCAGGTCTGGAAGCCCAGCATACGCTCCTGTTTTAAATACATCAAGTCCCTTTTCCTTGCCTAGCCTTGAGTGGGTTCCCAAGCCCATAGAAACCCCTTATACATTCAAATTCTTAGTCCATTTTACTGTACTGGGTACACAGACAAATAACTAGTAATAAAAAAGCAAAATTGTAAATATAATGGTCATACACTATTACATCTCAGAGTTTAAAAAGAAAACCACAAGAGAACAGAGGCTTCTGGTTTCTCTGCCAGTCTGACTCCTTTCGGTACTCTCCAGAACTTATGTCCCTGATGCTACAGAAAACATGCCCCTCTAGTCTCCCTTCAGCAAACACATTCACCTGAGAATTAAGGACAGTTTGATATTGTTGTTCTTCCTATGGGGTTGCAAACCCCTTCAGCTCCTTCAGTCCTTTCCCTAACTCCTCCATTGGGGAGCCCATACTCAGTACAGTGGTTGGCTGCGAGCATCCGCCTCTGTATTTGTCAGGATCTGGGAGAACCTCTAAGGGGACAGCTGTACCAGGCTCCTGTCAGCAAGCGCTTCTTGGTCTCCACAATAGTGTCCGGGTTTGGTGGCTGTATATGGGATGGATCCCCAGGAGGGGCAGTCTCTGGATGGCCTTTCCTTCAGTCTCTGCTCCACACTTTGTCCCACAACATTATCAACCAACCAGCCCCCCACCCCGAGCTCCCGGGGACTAAACCCCCAAACAAAGAGTACACATGGAGGGACCCATGGCTCCAGCTGCATATGTAGCAGAGGATGGCCTTGTCAGGCATCAATGGGAGGGGAGGCCCTTGGTCCTGTGAAGGCTCGATGTCCCAGTGTAGGGGAATGCTAGGGTGGGAGTGGGTAGGTGGATGGGGGAGCGACTTCATAGAAGCAGGGAGGAGGGGGATAGAATAGGGGGGTTGCAGAGGGCAAACTGGGAAAGGGGATAACATTTGGAATGTAAATAAATAAAATAACCAATCAAAGTAAGAAAAAAATTAAGGACAGGAATACTCTCTTGCCTACTTTTCCTCTTAAATCTAGCACTCGAGGGACCTATATTTAAACTATTGATAATTGCCATAGACTTTCTGCATCATATATTTTTCTTCTGAGTTGCAGAGCCATGGGAGTGGAAGGCTAATAGTCTACAGTACCTCTCTGTGTGTAGTCATCAAGAACAAATTAACCTGTGAAGCTCTGGAATGGTTGGGCCATAGATTCCCCATAAAATGTGAACTAGCTGCGATTCCCTCCTGCTGTCTCTTTGGTGATTCTTTTTTATCATTGCTTAGATACAGAGCCTTCTGTTTCATACCGCTTCTTAGGACAGGTCCCTTAGCCGTGCCTTATTCCTCTATGACTTAATTTCCCATCGTTGCCCTTGAAGATGTCATTTAGTTGTTAATATGCTAAATATAAACTCATATCGTCGTTAAAATGATTAGGCACGTTCATTTAGAAGGTGGAGCTCCCAAGCTAGGTGTTAGGGAGTTAGAGGGACAGTATGGGGACTTTGCCCTTCCACACTCAAATCTGGCATACCATGTGTACAGCTACAGCAGGTTGGTCAGATCTGTGGTCTGTGCACTGACAGAGAAAGAAGGGATCCCATGGCTCTGGACGCCTGAGGAAAATCAAGATAATGCAGGATTGGCAAGGAGCCTACTCAGTATTACCTGGAATGACCTGATAGGAACAAAGAGAATCACTTATGCCCACTGCCCACTCCTCATATATCCAATTTATGATTAAAATGAAGCCTGGAGAGTCTCTTCCGAGAGCCTTTGGGAACACTGTGGCATATGGCCAAACCTCTCCATGACTTTCTTTCATTGAAATTTTAAAGCAACATATGCTAGTTTTTAAAAGCTTTTCTCAGTCTGATCTAATGTTTTGGGTATTTTTCTTCTCTCCTGTACTAAATATTGAATTTAGAATTTCATTCATGCTGGACTGTGTGACTGAGCTAACCTCCCTAGCACCAATATACCTCTGGTAGTGCTGCTATTGTAGTTTGATTTGGCCTTGTTTCAGAGCCTGTATTAGTAGCAGCTGGTGGTATTCTGTTCCTCATACATTTAAGCTGTGCCCAAATTTTACTGGAAAGTTAAGGCCTAGCTCT
This sequence comes from Uromys caudimaculatus, assembly GCA_028551405.1. Taxonomy (NCBI): domain Eukaryota; kingdom Metazoa; phylum Chordata; class Mammalia; order Rodentia; family Muridae; genus Uromys; species Uromys caudimaculatus. The sequence continues at coordinate 8,451,981 of CM052722.1, read as the reverse complement.
GACACGTCCTCCTTAGTCTCAATCACATTCTCTCTCTGTCTCTGTCTCTGTCTCTGTCTCTCTATCTACCTACCTACCTATCTATATCTATCTATCTATCTATCTATCTATCTATCTATCTATCTATCTATCTATCTATCTATCTATATTTCTACCTATCTATCTCTGTCTGTGTGTATGTGCTTGTGTGTTGTTTCACGCTTCTGTGTGTGCGTGTGCGTGCGGTGCCACATGTCAGCTGTCATATGTATCATACCTAGGCCTTGTCCTTGCTGTTGAACATCTTAGAATTCAATAACTCTGGAATTCTTTGTAACTAATTTAAGGTGAAATGTTGGTGATGGGCATCTTATTTTACCAACAGGGTCTATTTTCACCCCTGGTAATGTGAGACTTGTTTCTAGCGGATAAAGATCCTGTTAGATTTCTACCTGGCAAAGTATGGCAAAGGAGACTGTTCAGGGAAGGCGCTTTTTTTAAAAATGACCACCAGGTGTCAGCAGAGGCTGTGAAACTCTTGGCAGCATCTGCATTACTGGTTTTAATTGACAGGAAGTCTCTGCTGGGCCTCTTTCCTCACAATTAGCATCAAATGCTTTCTCCTCAAGCCTGTATCATTTCTTCACTCTTTTCTCATCTAACACGTAAGTTTGGCATGCACAATGATAGTTCTACAAAATAAGCTACTGGGGCAAGACAGGGGAGTTACCATTACAAATCTCATATGCGTTTTACCAAAGTTCAGAGACTAATTATGCAGCATACAATCTTAAGGCACCTTGTGCCTATGCCTTTTCTTTCAAAAAGCAATTTATTACGTGTGTGTGTGTGTGTGTGTGTGTGTGTGTGTGTGTGTGTGTGTGTGTGTTGCTGTTTTTCTCTAGTTTGTTATCTTGCCTCTTCATTTGACTAGACCGAGCAGAAATCTGAGATCTTTAGGACAAAACATTGGGCTGTCAGCTGGGACAAAACTAGGGAAGCACTTACGCCTCAGTTCCAAAAGTAGTAGCAAATTGAAAATGGTTACTTTTGAATATGTCAGCAAGCTATAAGTGAATCAAAGGATATAGCACCTATGGGATGGTGGGGACACAAACCAGTGCATGGCTTCACCAGCCACAATTGCTGAGGCCTGGGATCTGCAAGGAGTGAGGAGTAAGGCCTAACATGTAGCCCTGAGCCCACGGCCTTAGGTAAGAGGCTGATAAATGCACAGGGCTAGAGTTTAGACATGTTGTAAAGATTTCAATTGGAATGATGGACGATATTTGACAAATAGCATTATAAACAATACCAAGAGGTATTCAGACTCTTCTGTTGCTTTATAATGAATAAGGTATTATAAGGCGGCACATCAATGGGGATTCAAAACTGTCTAGAATATTTTCTTTATAGAGATTTTGATGATAATGGACAAGAAGAATATTCTTGTTCTTAAAGTGTTGTAAAGGATGGCCATAAAACCTATTCTACCCTCACATGCCGTTAATGAAAGGAGCCAGCATTCTTTCTGGGGTCATGCCTAACTCAGTGTCACACAGACACACGTTGGGGGAATGCCTCTCAGAAGTGTCTTATGTTCTTTAAGCAGCTTTTTTAAAATGTCCTTTATTGACTTGATTTCCAATGAATATAAAAACTATGTATAGGATATGTAAGGGGAAGATATAATTTGCATATTATTAAAGTACATTTGCTATGTGACAGTTTTAACTAATGATCTCTGACAGTTCTTGATACTGAGAGTGAAACCTTCACTTGTGGAAGCTTGATTCTTAAAGTATGACCACATTGCTCTGTGTCTATGGTGATTTGAATGAAAATGGCCCCCACAGGCTCATATATTTGAATGCTATATTTGTACTCCCTCTGTTGGTGAACCTGTTTGGGAAGGATTAGGAGGTGTGGCCTTGTTGGAAGAGTTGAGTCATTGGGGGTAGGCTTTGAGGTTTCAAAATACCATGCCATTCCCAGTTAGTTCTCCTTTGCCTATACTTGTGGCTCTCGGCTTCTGCTACAGCACTGTGCCTTCCAATTGCTTCCATGCCCCCCACCATGGTGGACGTGTACTCCCTCTGGAACTGCAAACCCCCAGGAAACTCTTTTTTTATAAGTTGCCTTGATCGTGGTCTCTCTTCACAGCAATTGAGGAGGAACTAAAACAACATCCAGTCTATTCTCACCTCTTTGGGCAATAGTTTCATGTTCTCTTCTCTCCCTTTTGCAGATCACTGGGGTGATCCTGTTGGCTGTTGGAGTCTGGGGAAAGCTGACTTTGGGAACCTATATCTCCCTTATTGCTGAGAACTCCACAAATGCTCCCTATGTGCTCATTGGAACCGGCACCACCATTGTGGTTTTTGGTCTCTTTGGATGCTTTGCTACATGCCGTGGTAGTCCATGGATGTTGAAACTGGTGAGTACATCTCAGCATGATGTGTTTTCTCAATTATTTTTACAAAACAATAAATTCATGCAACAGTTAAGTAGCCCTTCTTGAAGCCACACAAAAAAGACTTTAATATTCATTGATTTTAATTTTACACTAGACTCTTAACTAATCCACCCTTTAAACCTCCCAGTGGGAAAAACTACCCCAAACACAGCCTGGCACAGTAAACATAGTCCCAGCTTCCTGAGGTAAATTGGCAAAGCACTGGCCATTGATTCCAATGAAAGATTAATGTCTTCTTGGCATGATGCCCTGTGCCAGCCTCAAACTGGCTTAGAAATCCCTTGTGGGATGTGGTGTGCAGCTTTGGTGGGTAACACGAGCAGCCTTCCGTGTCCAAGATCCCATCGGGCAGCCTTCTCGCTCCTTGACTCTTGTCATGCACGGATGTGTGTGCATGCTTTTCTCTCCACTTGCACTGTCGGGGCCTGTGCTGTGGGAGTTGAGCTAAGCCAGAAGCTCTTACTCAGAGGGCTGATGCAATGACAATTGGCTTCCAGGGCCAGCAGAGGCCTATCTCTAAGAGTTCAGACAGAGCAATGATACATCTCTAAAGGTAAGGGCAGGCTGCTGAAAGACCCTTACTGCAGTTTTAACTATCATTAGAATCTTATGGTCCTCCTTTAGCTTTAACCTTAGTAACTGAAAAAAAAAATCATCGGCAATATCAATTTATCCTATAAGGAGGCCCAAAGAAGATGTCTGACCACAGAGTTAAATGTCCATTAAAAAAGATTTATTTATGAATACACTGTCACTCTCTTGAGACACACCAGAAAAGGGCATCAAATCCCATTACAGATGGTTGTGAGCCACCATGTGGTTGCTGGCAATTGAACCCAGGACCTCTGGAAGAGCAGTCAGCGCTCTCAACCGCTGAGCCATCTCTCCAGGCCCCTTAAATGTCCATTTTTAAATGTCCATTTTCCTACTTGCCTTCTGATAATTATCTTTCCACCTAATGTTCTGGTGGATTGTAGGGTTGGTATAAGACTCTCCACAGAGCAGTGCATGCTTCTGATCGTATTTTCTATGAACTATACAGAGAAATTATGTAAGTTGCATGTAATTACCTCATGCTTAATATTTTACTGGTTGTGTGTTTATACAGAATTTCATCAATATTTAGGAAAAATGGAGATTTTAACCCAGTGCTTCCTCCTTTTAGCATGTGTGTCAGTAAGGGGAGCTGTTCATGATCCCATAGAAGTGTACATGCTTATAAGTCATATGTCTATATTGTAGCTAAGTTATGCAACATTGTATCCATCCACAGCATCGTTTAGGGTCCTTTCAAACATTCAGAATGGCTATATTTTATTTTGAGACAAGAAGAAAGTTATAATATATATGACTTGTTGGTAAGGAGTTAATTCCTCCTCCTTTTGTCTGTTTTTCAAAGTCAGAAAAATAGCAAAAACCTTCATAACTCTTAAGTGCCAAGTAATATCCTCAAACTCAGATACTTGCATGCATGTGTACAGAGAAAAAGACAGTGACAGAGACACAGAGTGTGTGGGTATATGTTTCAATTTGGGAAGTGCAGGTAGAATGAGATGAGAAACACCGGGATTATTGTTAGTAGTCTCCTGTTCTTGCTTTTTTAGAGGTTATAGATTCCATTAATTGCCCAGCCCAGAGGCAAGGATCCCCACACGAACCGGTTGAGGATACCATGTTCAGAGATAGCTAGCAAAGTGAAGAAGCACATCATGCTATACACACTCTGGCCTTTGACAACAGATGAGAGGGTGCCCTTCCTAGGAAAATGGGTCTATAGTCATTTACTGTGAGATGTGGCTAGAAAAAAAGTGGAGACATTTGCCTATATGTAAAGCAGCAGCACAGCTCTGCCTCCTGACCATACACACACATACACAAAGCTAATGTATATACGTGTGCTTGGGCCCTTATGCTTTCTAAAGCACTACTGTCAGGCAGAAATTGGAAGTAGGAAGACCTGTGGCCAGGGGCAAAGAAGTCTTTCCAAAGATTGGAACAATTACAAAATATAACAGTCAGGGCTGGTGTGGCAACTCAGTGGTGTAGCACTGAAGGCCTTGGGTTCTATGCCTGGCATTGAAAAGAGGGTAAAAGAATGTTCAGTTTGTAGGTTCTAGCTCATCATTCAGAAGTTGGTTGAAAAGACCCCTAGACAGAGCACAACAATGTCCTGTGACAACTCCAGAGCAAAAAACATTTTCTAGCTAAAAAATGTTCACATTGAAAGTACACTTTGGAGTCCATGACTCTTTCATGTTTCTCCTGATAGATCTGAGCTTATGGGCACAGTATCAGTTGAGGTCTCCTTAGCATCCATACCCCAAAATGTTTGTACATATTAAAATGACAGTTTTCTATATTGATCCTCATGTGAGATTCTAACAAAGGGTATTTACAGTTCTGAATTTGCTCTAGTGATAATAAGGACTTGTCTAATTGCCTCTAGCAGAAAGATGCTCACTCGAATGAAGCCCTCTTAGCTATGCAGGTCTGTCTATCTGTCTTGCATCTGTCTGTCTATCTGTCTCTCTTCCCCTCTCCTTTTCCCTCTCTCTCCATGTGTCTGTCTGTGTGGGGGTATACATATATGAGCACAGGTGCCCACATCCAAGGCCAGAGGCATTGGATGCCCTTGGAGCTGGAACAATGGGCATTTGTGAGTCGCCTGACATTGGTGCTGTGAGCTGAACTTGGGTCCTCTACAAGAGCAGTCTGTGCTCTTAACTCTTGAGCCATCTTCCCAGTCCTGAAAAGCCCTCCTCTTAATCCTGCCTTGTGACTTTATCCTTGTTCACTGCGTTTTTAGTATGCCATGTTCCTGTCCCTGGTGTTCCTGGCTGAGCTTGTCGCTGGCATTTCTGGATTTGTGTTTCGTCATGAGGTGAGTAGACCCAGGGTGAGAAGACTCAGAGTCTGTGTGAAGAGGCATTTTGGAAACGAATGGCGTGTGTAAAGGGTGCGTGCAGACTAGCCAGGAACTTCCCCAAACTTTTACACCCTCAAGTGTCGATCCTCACTTGAGTTTTCTCTGTCACTCTTTCATAAAATGATTCTCCTCTCTGTTTGAAAGCAGTGACTTCTAATACGGATTAGATACTCCTTTGAAAGTAGCTTTCTCCACAGAGCATTGCATGCTGTTACAAGAGCTGACACTAGACGAAAGCTGAGCTAATTGTCTTGCCTGGAAATCCATCTTTATAAAGAGCAGGAAAGCTGGAACAGATGGGTGTGTGTTATGGAAACCAGAACACTGTAGACAGTGAATGTGCTGAGGGGTTTGGCTGTGGCTCTTGAGTGTCCGGCAGCATGTCCCAGGCTCTGCTTTTACCCGGCTGAGCTATCGTCCCTGGGAGCTTGGCTTGTGGGTGTTCCCTTCTTGCCCCATTGCCCTGATTTTGCCCTTGACTATAGGTAGCATTCCAAATGCCAAAGCTAACTTCCAGAACCTGTTGCTGATGGATGCTGCCTCTAGGTAGATTGCCCATTCTTACAATGAGCTGGAGAGAAATGGGGTGAAGTGGTGGCCTCAGCGGCCCTGCTGGAGGGCCTAAGTGTAAGTGTGAAAACCAGAAGTCCTCTCCTTCCGTTTCATTATGTTCATTAGGGATTGCAGTCTCACCCTGATTACAAAATAAAGGTTTAACTTTGGCCAAGTGGTGAAACTCACTGGGTAACAGTAAGTCACATTGATGCCATTTACTTGGGCCGATGTTGTAAAGAAACCTGGATTGCCTTCAGGGCAGCCAGTCTTGTTTCTTAAGCCTATGTCCTCAGGGTGACACAAGGCCTATTCTATGTGCAACACCCTACGCTGAGAATTTAGGAGTAAAGTGAGGTGACAGAGTTGGCTGTGGGAGCCACTTTGGCTTGTAGCTTAGCGCCTCACAGGTACTCTTTCTTTATCTATTATAATTATCCGATGGATATTGCTTCCAGAATTTAGTAAGGAGTATCCCTGCTTGGGAAAGTTACCATGTTTAGCTTGGAGCTTACCACCAGATAATTATTAGCACTTTCTGCTCTCCTAATTCAGAGGTATTGCACCAATCAGGCCTTAGCTTTACCATAAACCTCATGGCCTAGTAGTATACCTAATACTTCACTTACCCCAGATTTCAAAGGGATGGGACTTGTAAATGATCCCAAGGGCAGATATGTTCACTGACAAGAATATGTTACTAACAAGACAGCGCTTGTCCTTTAGCCGCTTTCATTTTGGCCTCAGTAATTACAGTTAAGTGAAAGATGGCTTTTGTCCCACTCCTGCATGGTAGAATAGAGGTCAGTTTGGGGCCAATACCTTAATCTTCACATCACGCTGGTGTCTGGTCTGTTACCATTCTGCCTGCGTAAGTCAAAGAATGTAATAGAAAGGAAGTTTGCTATGAATCGATGAAAAGAAAAATTACTGGAGATTTCACGCCCGATGATTGGCCAGTTGCTCACCTTTAGAGCACTATTAGAACCTACCTAGCTACTTCAGTGAGCCAGCTGACAGGCCTGATTCCCTCTAAATTGATGGTTAAAACCAACTTTGTCTTTAAATTCCTCACCTAATTAAACCTTTGGTGAATTTTCTGAGCTCCTTTGTCTCAGAAAACAGGCTTCCCCTCGCTAGTCATCATCAAGTGAGAAAATTTCAGAAGAGATGGTGCTGGGGTGGAAACTGGTAGGAATCTGAGTCCGATTAGGCCACACTGAACTGGATATACATTCCCTCCTTATGTTCTGTAGATCAAGGACACCTTCCTGAGGACTTACACGGATGCCATGCAGAACTACAATGGCAATGACGAGAGGAGCCGGGCTGTGGACCATGTGCAGCGCAGCGTAAGTTTCAGGGAAAGAGCCGGGTACGGAGCCTACATGCTCAGTTCTGGGCTTAACCCTCTAGGTGTGGTGGGGAGGTAGGTTAGACCAGTTGCATATACTCTTGAAAACAGAACTGGACCAAGCATTTGCCCAGACTTTGGTTTTTCTAGGAAGATAGCATCAAGAAGACACACGCTCCAATGGGGCTTGCACTGGTAAGAGTGCTGAACCTGCCAATAATACCCCATTTGTCCTTAAAAGCTGAACCATTGAAAAGGAGGGAAATAGTGGGTATGTGTCGATCTAGCTAACAGCTGATTCCTGAAGGCTTGCCCTCTAGAATTGGTGACCTCAGGCTAGACAGCGAAGTCAGGTGAGCAGCATCTACTTGAGGCAGTGTACTAAAGGTGGCAAATGGACCAAAAGAAAACTGAGAATCTGTCAGGTATAGTCTGCAAAGGGGAGAATGGTGTAATTATATTTAAACTTCATACATTTTTTTAAAAATTAAAACCATAAGATTTTCAATTTTATTTTGATGACATTTCAGACTTTTTGGAAAGTCAAAAACTAGATACTCAGGTTTTACCAAACAGTAACATTTTTGTCCCATTTGCTCTCATATTCTCTATGTAAGATATCAGAAAACTTTTTATAAAGGGGAGAAACAGAAAATCTTTTAGGCTATAGGGAGAGTCTTATACTCTGTGTCACAACCAACTTTGCCACCAAAGCACAAAAGGAGCCATGGGCAATAGGCAATATATAAACAAATGTCATGACCAGTTCTCAAACACTCTTATAAAACCAGGCAGGTGGTAGGCTGCACTTTGCCAATACCAGCTTTCTAAACCACCTAGAAATCGTTTTCTCTAAGCTATTTATTTACTTATGATTGTGGGTCCAGTGGAGAACTTTTAGTATTCTGGGTGGAATGAACGCGTGCATCTGCATGTTTAATGCACCCTTACATGATTGCAATGTTTAGCAAGGTCAGAGACATATTACTCTACTTGTAATAAGGTAGTAAGAAAGACGGTGTAATGCAGCCTCAACTTCCTCCTGAGTTCACATGGACACCAAAGATGATTGATAGTAGAGGAGAAGTTGATTTTCCACACCAAAGGTATATATGCTAAATTGGGAACCTGGCTCATATATAGCCCCAACTGTCCTCCTTCCGAGTGCTGGGATTAAAGCCCAGCCTGATGCTTTTCTCATAGAAGCTTCAGGTCAAGACATGAGAAGGTCACAGCATCTGCTCAACCACTCTTGAATTCTTTTATTTTCTTGTGAACAGCTGAGCTGCTGTGGCGTGCAGAACTACACCAACTGGAGCAGCAGCCCCTACTTCCTGGATCATGGCATCCCCCCCAGTTGCTGCATGAACGAAACCGATTGTAATCCCCTGGATCTGCACAATCTGACTGTGGCTGCCACCAAAGTTAACCAGAAGGTACCTCTTCTTCCCAGCCCTAATGGGGCAGACAGGTGGTGTGTGTTTGGGAGGATTTTGTTACTTTTGTGAAATTAAGGCAAATAGATTTAAAAAGGTAGTCTCACGGGGAGTTGAGTTGCTTCCTTTGTGGTGGTTGCTCTCCTAGGAGAAGCCCTTGAGGCTGCTCACTTTTGAAAGAGGAAGCTCTGCCTCCCATTGGTCTCTTGTGGCTCTCCCACAGCAAGCCTCCACCAGGCACAGCTCTGTAGGTTTAGCTAATGGTTCCTGTTAACCCCGATGCCTGTGTCAGACAGACAGTATTTTCTTTTCTTCTTTCTGGGCGCCTTTCTTCTACTTAATATTAAACATGAAATTATTCACAGCTGGGCGCCAGTCTTTGGCAGGAAGAAGGGAGTCGAGTCGACAGACAGCATCTGCTTCTGCCAGGAGGGTGGCCTTTATTTCAGGGAGTTCACTGGTGTAGGAAAAGAAATGAACAACTCTAATTCCGCTCACTGGCAACATCCCGATTTCCAAAAAAGGAGAGCAGAAAAAAACGATGCTGGAAGGAGATATAGCCATCAGTTTGTAGGGAGAAAGGGAGAGTGAACTTCCAGTAGCCAGAGAGAAGGGAAATCAATCCTGTATTACACTTTACGGAGAATACAATGAAGACATGTTACAGTTGTGTGCTACGGATGCTATCAACATTCTTAAACATTTAAAGAAATGCCCTATATAAACTATGATTTGAGAAACAAAGGAGCAGAGTATACTATTGAGTTTGTCTTTAGCTCTCCAGACATGGGGGAAAATTTTTTCTCTCACCAAGAAAACATTCTATTCCATTCTTCTAATATCTTCCCAGTTCTGTGTTATATGGGCCATGTACTGAATAATTCATAGAGACATGATAGCTGTTCTCTCAAGATTACAATATTATCAGGTTATTTCTGTAGTTTACCCATTTTATATTGGGATCTGTAACAGTGAGTGGTTCATGTGGCTGGTAAAAGAAGCAGCCATCCAATTTTGGTAAAAACAAAAACAAAAACAAAACCTTTTTTCACATAAACATTCTCTTTTAGGAAATTTAAGGACCCAGAAATCTAAATTCGGAGACTAGAGACCGTTTTAAGTTCTGAATCAGGCGTTTGTTGATTGTAGGATCTTGTTGAAGTTACGTAACCTTTCTCAGGGTTTGTTTTTCTCACATGTAAAATGTAGATAGTAGTAGTTCTTGATCCTTAGAATTAATATGAGAGGGGCTGGAGAGATGGCTCAGTGGTTAAGAGCACTGACTGCTCTTCCTAAAGGTTCAATTCACAGACCCCACATGGTAGCTCACAGTCATCTGGAATGGATCAGATTCCCTCTTCTGGGTGTGTATGAAGACAGATTGCACATATACAGAAACATAAATTAATTAAAAGATTAATATGAGGAATGAATGAAATAAATTATCTAAAGCATAATGTCAGGCACAGAGCACAGACACTGTGAAGCAAATATGACTCAGCAATGTCCCTAGAAAGGACGCAGCACACCCTTATAGGGACTAGCTTCTGTTAGCATCTGAAACCAAGTTTGGGGGCCAGAGAGATGGCTCAGAGGAGAAGAGAGCTTGTTCCTCTGGCACAGGATAGGAATTCAGGTTCCAACCCTGAGGCTGTCAGGCTCCTAACTGCCTATAAGTCCAGCACCAGGGAATCTGACATCTTCCGGACTGCACAGGCACATGCCCATGTGAATACCCACATAAAGGCACACACACATACACGTTGTGATCATTTGGTGTTTTGAACCCTACCCTGTGATAATACAGAAAGATGAAGTTTGGCTTTTACTCCACAACCTGGGGAGCCTACCTTATACAGATTTTGGGTAGAGAGTAGGTAGGAGGAAGTGTGAACCATTAACACAGGGGATTGTTGTTTTGGGGCCTAGGATTTATTTTTCTTGTGCTGGCGAGATGATGAAATGCCTACAGGTTCATTTAACTGATTGCACTGGCTGAGCCCCTACCAAGAACAAAGGAAGGAGGCCTGGCCCTGCTTAGCAGCTACAGAGATACCTTCGGACCCTTTCTGGAACTTCCCTTCTCCTCCAAATAGTCAAAGGCTGCCCCTTGCACACACTTTTCCACTGGTGACTGGTGATTTAGACACACCAAGAGGGTGAGGAAATTAACCGCTCTGTTTCTCAGTGTTTCCTAGGAGACCTAGCTGGTCTGTAGATTTATCTCATGCTTGACAACCAGGCTTTCATATTAGGAAATTGAGAGTGATGGTTGTGGGTAGATAAGATTGTGCTTTAATGCACGACTTAAGGGTGAATGCAAACATGACCTGTAGTTGTAGTACCAAAGCAATTCTTATATCTGCAGAGATGTGCAGAAACTTGGAGAGTAGGCTTTAGGACTGAATGATGAATAATAGAGAAAATAAATTCAGGGATGGAAAACATTGTTTGAAATCATTCTCATCTTTTTGGTTTACTCTATTACTGATAAGATGTATTCATTTCCTTTCTTATTTGTAGCAAATTTTGCATTGGCTAGCTATTTTTTACATAAGAATACTCACTTCTCAAGCTTTAATAGACATATGAAATACCTGGAGAGCTTGTTAAAGTGCATTCAAATTCATCAAAAAATATTTGAAAAGGACTGTCCCAAGCACATGGCAGATGCTGGTCCCACAAGTCTCAGGTAGAATCTCCACTCTGGCCTTTCTCACAAGCTCCGTGCTACTCATTCAAGAACTACACACTGTGTAACATGGAGAACTATTTCTGCTACAGTCGAACTTATGCCAGACAGTTACCTGTGTTTGTAATTTCTCCTCCTGGTTGACATGAGCATATCAAAAATAAAGTTACTCTTAAAATGTCCAAAAATGGCCCTGAGATGTGGCTCAGTGATAGAGAGCTTCCCTAGGATGTGTGGAACCCTGTGTTCCAGGCTGCTCATGGGAGAAACACAAACAAAACTCCTCCCTCTGAAAGAGGAGCACTCTTGCTTGTAGAAACACATACTTGGTTTGAGTGCAGAATTAAAGTCATGATGAGGGCAAGCAGAAAAATCTCGGCCAACTAGTTTACAGAATAAGAAAATGGCACCTGTTGCTTCTCTCTGTTGGGATTATCAGGCTGGTGTTTTTCTATGTTGGGTCCATGTAATGCTGAGGGTTTGAAGCTCATTCTCCCACTTGGCCATCACTATGCGCAAAGGGCTGTGATGATGGCCAGCTTAGAGAAACACCATTTGGGAAAGTGTTCAAGTAGCTAGTCGTCTTCCTGCCTATCAAAGCCTCCCTAACCCAGGTGTTTCTCTCCTGCCACCTTTTTGGAAAGTATTAGGATGTCTCCTATCCTTAGTCAAAGTGAGCTCAGCAAGCTTCTCCTGGAAAGAACCACATTGTACAAGTCCCCCGTGAGCCAGCGTGCACTTACCTCCATATTTACATCAGATAGGAAGGAGGAGGGTTTGTAAACTGCACTGAGGCCATGTTACAGCACTGCTCCAAGTTAATGCCCCCTCTCTCTGTAATGACACTGTAAAGAGAAAGATGATTTTAGAGCCAAGAGTAGAATTTTCACACACTACGAACTTTGTTAAACAAAATAGGGATGTAAAAATGAAAGACAGTGGGAGTAGTTGTGGCTGTTCAGATGTTATTATGACTTAGAGGGACTGTCCAGGTAAGCAAGAACTACTTTGATTCTGTTCATTACATGTCTTCATTTTTGCATAATTTGCATATTCAAGTCGGAGCCCTTTACTGGAAAACGCCATGTATTCTTTGCTGAATAAGTCAACTTAGAAATAGGTTGATTTGGTTAGTTCTGTGTAAATATACGTTTAAACATACACAGACACATGCATGTACACGTGCACACATGCAGACACTCACACTTCTAGGCCTGCTGTTGGATCTAAAAGTAAGGAATTTACTAGTGACAGCTTTTGCCTTTCTTTGTGTTATGGGGGATATGAAAGAAGTAGGCGTTTCCTTCCTGGACTAGGTTGATAAAATATAGTCTACCTCAACAACATTTTAATTTTAACATTAGTATATATTAATTATAATATTAGGGAAATATACAATAATTATAATATACTATACTTTTGTATGTTTGAATTCTTTGGTTTGATGGTTGGTTGCTTGGTTGATTGGTTGGTTGGTGTGTGAGTTTGACTTACCAATATTTCCTTTTTAGGGCTGTTATGATCTGGTGACCAGTTTTATGGAGACTAACATGGGGATCATTGCTGGAGTGGCATTTGGAATTGCGTTCTCCCAGGTACTCAAATGATTATGCCTAGTCTAGCCTCGCCCAGCCGCCCACTCTGGTTGGCCTCCCTGGCCTCCAGTTTCCAGCCGATCTTTCTGTGCACTGGGGAAGGTTGATAGATGAGGTCACAGATCCTTGCTCATTAGGCCTTAGGTCATCTGTTTATTGATTTTTCTTTTTCAACTTAAATGAAGTTTTTATGTCAAGGGAATATCGGTTACAGTTCAACTAATGACTACCTCCAGTAAAACAACTTGCTTCTTCACAGGTCAAATGGAGGCTAGCAGAAGAAGGTGCTGGCTTTATTGGGACTTAAACAACTCTAAACATCAACTGGCTAGTCTAGATTTGAGGGAGGTTCTTTCCTGGTTGATATCTCTCTCTCTCTCTCTCTCTCTCTCTCTCTCACTCATTCTTTCTTAGTTACTTTGGATTATGCATGACATTAACAGTCTTCATCTTGTGAGCATTACTTTAGTCTTTGGATTTGAATATTCTATTTGTGTATTAAACTGTCCATCTCTTTATCCCCATTCCCCTTTTACAAACCATTGGGAGATATAATCATGCCAATTAACTGAGCTAAAGGTATTAAAGAATGCAACACATTTAAACTAAATCTAAAATTTAGCCTGCCTATAGCTGGTAAGGTCCTGTTTTACAGGCTTCTGATATGTGGGGCAAATGGTGTAGCCTTGTTATAATAGTCTACAGATACAAGAACTGACATGTATACTTAGCAACTTAATAAAAATTTTAGGTTTAACTCAGATTTTTTTTTTCAGACTAACAGATCACTTTTCATAGAAAGCCCAGTTGATATGTCAGCAATGGCTCCCAAGTTCCGTTCCTATAGAGGCCATCTCAAAGTCTGTCTCCCTTCCCATCTGTTGTTCTGCTCAGCATTGCAAATGCAGTTTTTGCTCTATTCAATTTAGGTACTTTTCTTTGAAGTTCATATTTATGAACTTCAAAGAAAAGTACCTAAATTATAACTTTGTAGTTTAGTAGGTTATTACTTATGTGGCCCTTGCTTAGGTCAGGGAATAGATCCTTAACTTGATAGTGTGTGTCTCTGTCAAGCAGGGTTTAGTATTGGAGATGATGAAATGCTTTTCTTCCGTGTAGTTATCAAAACTTATGTGACATGGTATCTCCCAAGAGCATGTGAAGTCAGTCACTGTGAGTGTCTCTTCTGTTGCAGTTTTAAAATTCTCCTTAAACAGACATCATTGCTTTCTCCCTCATGGACTGAATTAAAGCCCCCACATGCCAACACAGACAAACCCTAATGGGTCACAAACAGCGCAGTTAACTCAGACTCCAGAGACATTTGAAAGGCAATTACTGCCCTGAACTTTCTCCCAATTGCTACAACACTTAGCAACATCTCTGTAATGGCCTGGGGACAATTTTGAGGATCCCACACCTTGTGACTCACACAAATGTATAGGATACACACACGACAGCCTTGAACACATAGTTTCCTCAACACAGGCTGTTAAAAACAGAACTACGGAAGTGTGGTTAGCACTTGGGTACACACACACACACACACACACACACACACACACACACACACACACCTGTGAAGTCTTCCTTCATGGCTTCCCTAGAGAAATAAAGCGACACACTGATGATGTAATTAATACATGAGGAGAATACCTCAGTGAGCCTGAGATCTGATAGTGAAGAATATGCCTATGTGGTCCTGGGTAGGTATGTGAAAGGGTAGGAAGAACTTGAGGTGGGTTTTTTGTTTGTTTGTTTTTGTGGGATTTTTGTTGTTGTTGTTTTTTGTTTTTTTGTTTTTATTTTTTACAAAATTCATTCAGACGTTGTAGAGCCGAACCTCACGGATGCTGGTTGATAGGAATGAAGGTAGTCTACCTTGGCTCTCCTATAATGTAGCAGGCTCTACTGAATGAAGGCGATGCTCCCTGCTTCTCTCTCTTCTTTTCCTCCCTCTCAGTGTCCCTTTCTCCCTTTCACTTTTCATCTACTTTACACCTTCTTGCCCCCTCCCCACACACTGTTGTGAGAGACTGGCATTATGCCCATCTATTGTGTCCGATAGGAAAGGTGCTATAAAGGTACAAGGCAAACTATGCTGAGGCCAGTTTTCTTTACTGGCTCATAAGCACCGTGTCCCTTCTTAGGCAACTTGGCTTAGAGCCCTAGTGCTCCTGTTGCCTTTGTCCTCTCAAGGAAAAGCACATTTGGCTGAGCTTGATGAACACATCTGGCCTTCCCACTAAGTAAGAAGTTAAGTGTGCTTTTCTTTGAGAAAAGACAATCTCACTGTTTATCACAGACTCTCCTGGAACTCCCTGTATAATCCAGGCGAAACTCAATTTGAGGTGTTCCCCCTGCCTGAGCCACCATACCTGTTTCACCCTATGATTTTGATAGTTACCATCTTCAAGAGGGAGCTTGGGCAGGAAGAGAGGAGGGGATAAGGGCAGGGGGTGGGTGGGAAAGAGCAAGGGATAGTTGCTAGATTCCTTATTCTCTATCTTTCCATCTCTCCTCCTCTTCTCCCTTCTTTCCCTCTTCTTCTTTCTTTATTAGGAAAGAGATTAAGTCTCTTAATTCAAAGACAAAAGATATTTATCAAAAAAAAAATACAGAACCCATTCCTACAAAATCACCTCTTGACCTCCCACCTCCTTCCATGACCTTCTTTAGGGCCCAGAATCTGATGGGATGATTTATTCTGTGCCAGTAATTTTTTAGTAGAGCCTTAAAGGGACCTGTCTCCTTTTTCTATATACAGGACAGAACAAGTTAGGACTGTTCTTAGATAGGAAAGTGAGTACAACATAAATCTTCGGAAAGATGACCTGTATAGTTTGGGGAAGATAGTTGAACCTATTAAACCTATTTTCTTATCTGGGAAGTTGAAATTAAAACCCTTTCTAATGAAAGGGTTGTAGTAAAAACAATCAACATTTTATTATATTGGAGTTTGTTATATACATTCAATGCTTACTTATTTATTAGTGGAATATAATTTTTCACACTGTAAAATATATTCTAGAATTGTTGATCTTGGAAAATAACAGTGTCTTAGAATGGGACATGCTGTATGTTTAAAAGTTCGTCCATTCCTGAAGGAATTTAGGTTCTCATTTGGCAGCATAATTTGAACATTACAGCCATGATACCTTCGGTCACTCCGCAGTAAGTGTATGACAATGTATTTTGTGGCATGGAGTGACAGAGGCCACAACTTCAATAGGTTCTAATAAGGTAATGACTGCTTTATACCTGACAGGGGTTATTGTTTGCCCATTTAAGTGTTTTTAAAGATAAGAGGTGGGGGCTGGAGCCTGAAAGGTGAGTTAAGAGGCAGGTGAGTACAGTGCAGGTGTTCCTGAGCAACAGAGCAGACAAGAATGGCCACAAGTCTCTCACCTATCAGATGAGGGTGATGAGGTAGACTGGCAAAGTGATTCTCCCCTCTTCGTGGCTCGTGGAAATACCACTTGCTGAACTTTACCTCAGTGACTGGTTCACAGGTAGGTGGTGGGACCTGAAAACACTCATTTCGGATAAAATCACAGGTGATGCTGGTATTATTGTCCTGCACCAGACTATCTTTAGAGGTCCCTACTTCCTATAAGACAACAAAACATAGCCAGTTTCTTAAAGGCACCATTAGCCAAAGGAAAATGGCCTCTGGACTCAAGTTTACCATTGAGCGCCTCTCCAAGGAATGCCGACCCTCTGAGTTAATAAAACTATTGGTTACTTATAAATAAAGATGTGACTGAGGGTGTCTTGATACTGTCAGAATCATTTCTCATTAGATTTACCTGTGTCACAGGCGAATCCAAAGCCCAAAGAAGGGTAGGAACCAGGGTGCTCTATGGAAGTGGTGGGGCACACTAGGAGGGATTTTTGTGTGGCCCCTGAAAAACCTGGAGGTGGGCCGTGACTGTATGTGGGCCTGTTTAGGCCAGTGATAGCTACATGATTGAGAGACAGAATTGAAAGCTCTGCCTTCCCATTCTCCTTCCCCCACCCACCTCTTATAAGTGATGACTTTGTTTTCGTACTGGCAAATGGACCCAGTCAAGAATAATGTCTCTATTCTTGTCTCAAGGAAAGAACCACTATTCTGTCAGCCAAGTATAACCAGGGTATCATACTGTGTTGAAAAATCTGCCAAATATATTTAGCCTTCCAAATAATTCGAAGCATATTAGCCTTTCAGTTAATACCACACATTTTCATGTCATTTAATTCTTTCTTGCATTAATCTCACAGCATGATAATATTTTAATACATGTTTAATACATATCAGAAATTGTTCTGAAATGGCCAGAGCGAGCTACTTCTGGACCTTGTAGTCAATTTTAGAACTTCCCATTGGTCCCATACCAGTACTTAGATTAGCTCAAACTCTGATCCCATAATTCAAATCTGATTTGTTCTTCAGTCATGACCTTTGCCCTTTCCAAATAAGAAAACCTCTATTTACTAAAAGTCATGTCTGGGTATACACGTGCATCAGGACAACTCTTTGTGTTCATAGATTGGTGCAGTTGTTATGTATCAAAACTTAATTTCAAGAATTTCTGGAGTGGAAAGCAGGGGATAGCTTTGTGACTTGAGATTCTTCTTTTACACTTGTTCTCCTTGATAACAGTTGATTGGCATGCTGCTGGCCTGCTGTCTGTCCCGGTTCATCACTGCCAATCAGTATGAAATGGTGTAAAGAGAAGGTGAGTGGGGGGGGGGTGGAGCTGGGAATTTCCCCCTTTAGTGCCCATACTCCCTTGAAGTGAGCAGTAAAAGTGCCTAGCCACCGAACTGCCCAGTGGCGTTGCCCACAGGTAGAAACCTCATATCCATATGCTGGGGAGGAGGTGGAGTGGATGCCATTGGGAAAACATGGGAGCGCTTGCTCTTCACCTTGCACCTTTTTGGACAGGCTGTTAGCGATGGGGATCCCTCATGTGACTTCTCTTTCTCTTTCTCTTTTCTCTTAGTCTTTCAAGAACTTTGGAATAAGAGGCCTGTTTTTAAAAAGGAACTGCAGCAATCTCTGAAAGACTTCCAAAGAACGTTAGAGCACAGTACATACTATCCCTGCCCTGCCCCCACCACCTGCCCCCCACAACCCCTCTCCCTATGTGCAACCTGACACTCCTACCCAGTCGATGCTCTACCTTTCAGCCCACATCATGCGTAGTGTCCATCTTGTGAAACCCTGTTGTGCCACACAGTGTAGCCAGGCCCCCCTGCAGCTAGTCATAGTGAACCCCACCCTAAGGCCCCGTGAGTGCCAGCTCCCTCACCTGTACTTGGTCCAACTGTAGGTGACTGGTTATCACATCCTCACTGGCCCCTGTGGCCCTGCATGTAGTAGGGGAGGCTTCAGTCAGCCCCTCACTGTGGTCCAAGAATGCCACACACCTTTCTGTAGATATGCAGATGGTAATTATCTTTTCTTTTGGCTTAATCTGATTTGTTCGGTTTTCCCTTTCCTGGGTTCCTTTCGTACCTTCTTTAGGCTGTTGTCTAGCAGGGGAGAGGAGAGACAGTGGGAGGTATTCTTGAGGAGAAAACAGCAGGTGGCGCGTGTGGCAGAAAGTGCTGTTGAGCATTAGCTGGTCTCCTCTTTCCATTGTTCCAAGAGGTGGGTGTGGAGAGACAGCTTAGTATAGGATTTCCTCTTGGATGAAACCTGCATAATCCTGTTACAAGGTTGTGTTGTTACTTCCCTGGAAGGCAAAGATATTACTTTTGATTTGCCCCAACTAATTACCATTATTTTACTTTTTCTTTCTGTATGGTTTTTTTTTCTTGCATTGACATTATAGACTTTGAGGACCTCATCAGATCAATTTAAAAGTGAGTGTGGAAGGGAAACAAAAGTCAACATATTTTTAAAAGATCTTAAAAATAATGCCTCTGTCTAGCATGCCAACAAGAATGCATTGATATTGTGAACATTTGTGATACATGTATTAATAAATAGAGCAATTACAAATGGCTGTGTTCTGGTTCTCTTCTTTGATTGCGATGACAATCTTTGAACACATGTTCCCATTCTCTCTTGCTCCCCAGGGGTTGGGGGGCAGCCCCATCTTATATGGACGCAGCAGTCTACATGTATTCCCACCTAACCAAAACGCTGGACAATTGGGTTTTTTTTTTTTAATCATGGATATTTCAGAAACTTGAATCACTTGTCATGAACAAGATAGACTGTTGGCTGCAGAGTTAGAGCCTTCATAGTACTCTGTGCTTCTGAAATTCATGAAAGAAATACAAAGGTATCCACAGAGTTTTTTAAGTCTCCATTTAATTTTAAAATGAGATGAGTATCTTATTTCTTTCATCATTTCTATGAACATATAGTCTTCGTCTTTCCTTTTTTCTCTGGTTGAGATTGAGTATAAATGATCTAAAGAACAACTCAATGGCCCAGTGTCCTAGGCTGTATTAAAGTATGAGATGCCTACATTTAATGGAAATGTCATTTTTAACAATGGTATAGAAGGATGGATTATCTACCGCCATTGTTTTATCAGCAATTCCTACAGGGCATGCGCCACCACAGCCGGCACCAACCATTGCCTTTTGATGAGCCGTCAAAAAGAGCAATAGCGATAAAAGTATAAATTGATCAGTTAGCAAAGCAGTGGATCAGAAAGGGCCCTTTCTTTGTAGAACAGCCTGGAATTAGGGCAGCAGTGACTTTCCAGGGACACGCATTAATGAGTCTGAACTCCACACACCGTAAACCATACAAGATGTACAAAATGGCATTCCCAAGCATTCAGGTGTCCCCTCTCCAGAAGGTCAGTTTCTTTGAAAAGTATAGAGAGTTATTTTGGAAAACATGTGTCACTCAAAACTTATTCAATATTTAATTTTTATGCTTAAGTTTATTTTTAAGTCTGCACTACATATTTGTAATATGAAACATTTGGGCTGAGATTGGTTTTACTTCAAAACTTTAAAGTATTTGCATTTCAATTCTGCATAACGTTTATACAATGTACATTCCTCCTTTAAGTAAAATTTAAAAAGACACCGCTTTAAATACCTTCCTTAAGTCTTTAGAAGTAAAACAATGAACAAATTGCTGAATGTACAACTGAAACGTATACACAGTGGAAGCCAGTATATAAAATATCCTCAGCACTCGTGATGTTTCCTCTTCACTGTTAGCAACCATCCCACCTCCTCACCTAGGAGCAGCCACTGTTCTGTAGTCCTGTTATCAGAGACTTGCCTCGTCTAGTCTTAAACTTCCTACAAATAGATCTGTGCACATATAGGATTCCAGCCTATGAATCTGGTGCAATCTGTCTGCTCTATTATTGCTGTGCATGGACATTGCTTTCCGGTTTGGGGTGAGATGAACGGATCTGGAATGAACACTGTCGGGACATCCTTTTATGGCCAGAAACACATGCGCAGAATTACTTGAAAATAAAATATGCTCCAAGTTAGAAGGCATTGCTTCGCATTTCCCCCAAAATAGATGTAATAATGTGTAATCCCACCAATAGTACAAAGAGCTGTCTGCTGCATAGCCTCACTAGCATTTACTATTCTCAGTGTTTTATTTTATCCATCCAGTGGATGGAGCGTGAAGTCTTATTTTCACTTTTTCTTCATGTGACTAACAGTATCGAATACTTATTTTCCTCTCGTTAGCCATTTTAATATCTCCTTGTCAGGTGTTTTTGAGTATTTTTGCATTGTCTTCAATTCAGCCATCTTTATTGATTTATAGTAATTCCTTATATATTCTAGATACAAGTCCTCTCTTGGATTCATGTGTGGGAAATCTGTTCTCACTCGGGACTTCTTATCCAAAAACAGTGAGTTCTTGACTATAATTCTCGAGAGAGGTTAAGCAGTAATGCAGATAGTCCAAAAAGGCAGAAGGTCTTTCTTAGCTAGAACAGTACATTATTCTACGCTGTTGATTGACTTTACATGAAACTTTGCCTTTTATTTATTGTGTGCTTATTCTGATGAAATTAGTTTTTTCCCCTTGATACACAAAGATTTGGCTCTGACAGGAAGATATAATTTCTATTTGTTGAGCTCTGCTGTGCATCCTAATGGGTCTGATGCCTGTTTCATGTGTACCAACAGTACATATCCTCTCTGATTGTTGGGTGAAGGTGAGGACAAGCCTGTAACTACATCCAAATAGTCAAGTTTATAAATCTTCACGTAGTCCATGTTCTTACGAAGGGTTCATCTGTTTAATACATTTCTATGAATGTATATTAAAAGTCCACACTAAGATTGTAGATTTTGTCACAGTTTGCTTTATTTTTAAACTACACTGTTAGAGATGCAAGTTTAATGTCTCCTTGGTGAGGTCGCTTCTTTTCACCACTGATTATGGTTTCTCTCTCATGTTCACTTTATTTGAAATTACAGTTGTCCTGTTCCCTTTCTTTTAGCTAGTATTTGTCAAAAGAATTGTACTTTATTCCTCTATTTGTAGGTTTTTTTCTGTGTAGTTCAGATGTGTTTCTCACCTGGCATATCACCACATCTTTAGGGAAGTCTGAGGTAGCTTTAATTGACAACTGAGTCTGGTTATATGCTATTGTTACTGACACAGTTGACTTTATTTCTACCATGTTACTTTTTTAACATCGTTTATTTTTTTCTTTCTCTTCTCTTGAATTGTGGTGCCATCCTATTTCTTTTTTGAAAACCTATGCATTCGTTACATTTACAGTATAAATTTATTTGCACTTCAGTGGCTAACATTCATTTCTTAACATGCATTTTTGAGATTTAAAGCTAATCAGAATCCCCGGCTTCCTCCAAAGCGATGCCAAGATGGCGGAGGGTTTTGATTCCAATCACCTATCACAGGCATGGTTTTGTTGCCTGACATTTTCTTCTCCAGTCACCCCAAATTAATCCTATTAGTGGCTTTAGAGTTTAAGTTTCCCTACGTGAGTATCAGTCTCATCTTCTTCATTGTTTCTTGTGTCTCTATCCTTTGGGGCTCAGGGGTGTGTCTGTGATAAATGACATTAAGAGCTCTTGCTCCTCCTGCAAAAGACTGGAGTTTGGTTCCCAGAACCCAGGTCAGGCAGCTAACAAGCAACCTTCATTCCAATTCCAGGAGATCCAATACGTTCTCCTGGCCTCTTCAGGCAATTATAAAAAAAAGGGTTGGGGCATTGTCTTAGTGTTAAGTGCACATACTGCTCTTAAAGAGGACCAGTTTGATTCCTAGGACCCCCATTAATCAGCTTACAACCAACAGTAACTCCAGCTCTGGGGATCCAGTACTCTTTACTTTTCTCTGCAAACACACACACACAAACACACACACACACACACACACACACACACACACACACACACACACACACACACTGGGTGCTCATATGATTAGAAAATTCATTCTGGTTTGGCTTCATCTTTTGATGCCTAGAACAAAGAAAGGCTGAGTCAAAAACAATGACCTGCTTTAGGTTTTATTGATCTGTTCACGTTGAATAATTCAACAGATTTGTATCCAGCCTGTAAAGTTCTGCCTGTATAGGGAGCCCCATCTTTCTTCAGGTTGCCTTGTTACCAGGACCTATTATTTACATTATTTTCAGTGGGTCACAGTCTGCTTTCTGGTTTCCCAGATAATCTCACTGACATCTTTTAATAATGTCGTTGAGGACCAAGACGGTCCAACAGTGCTTTATATCAGCACACTGCATAACTTATCAATTTAAAATAGCAGATGATGATGATGATGATGGTTTTGATGATGGTGGTTATTATTATAGGTTTAGGGGAATCACCATCCCAGTATGGCTCAGCTAGAGGTTCATGGCCCTAGAATTCTTTGATGAGGTAATAGTGAGGCCATGGGTTGGGACTGTAACCTTCTGTGAAGGCTCAACTTGAGGTGGGCACATCAGCTTCTCAGCTCAGTCACTTGTTGATAGCCTTTGATCCCTTGCCATGTGATTCTCTATAGGGTGGCCTTTTGGCTTAACAGTTATTCTGCCCCTGGATGAACAATCAAAGCAAGAGTATTTGAGAAAGAAGCCACAGTTTTCTATCCTAACATCACTTCTGTGCTACCCATTTGTTAGAAGCCTTTGAATAAATGCAGCGTGTGAAATGGGAAGAGGCTCATACACAGCTGTAGCTATTAGAAGGTTACTCTTCACTGGGCACCATCCTGAGAGCCAACATACCACAATTATATTTTGTTTTGCTTCCCCTTGGGACTTGCTGGGAAACTCACATAGAACCTATGTAATGACAGCTAAACTAAGCAAGAATCATGTTTTACACTAACTTTATACTCAATTTTCATGAATCTTAATGCTTTCTATTTCATTTATGATGAGCCAAGGTTTGTTTTTTTTTTTTTTTTCTGAAACTCTCCTCAAATGATCTCTTCAGAAATGATAAGTCCTGGTAAATAAATCAAATGCTCCAAGTTTCCAAAAATATCAACAGTGTTTTTCTATTGTCTTGGAATGTTTGCTAATTTCTGGATATCTATGTTCACTTTTTAAAAATATATAGTGATGATTTTAGTTTCATAGCCTCACAAACGTCAATATATCCCCCAAAAGAAATCATTAAAAGTAAATTCCTTGGTATTTGATTTTACCCTTTCCTCTACGAGTTTTATTTCATTAGAACTGGTGTTCTTACATGATACACTCAAGTAAATGTTGGAGTCATTTTATCTGTAATATCTTTGTGTAAAGAGGCCATTGAGAAGCTGGTCAATGATGTCAAAAAGTACTTTCCAGAATAGTAAGGACCATCTTTGACTTGAAGGAATTTGTGACAGTCTCATTGTACAGGTTTCCGTATATGGCAATGGGGCACATTAAGGAGGAAAATTGTTTTCTTCTTTAAGCAGGGAGTTCATGAGGATCAGACCTTGGTCATCATCTCAGTCCTCCCCTCCTAGGCAATTTTGTCCATCCAGGTTGCTTAATCACCATGTAGATGGCAGTGTCTTTCATTTCGTCCAACTCACAGTCTTGCAAACTGCAGATGTGTATAGTTTAGCTGCTAAAAATCACAACTCAGGAAAAATGCCTAGAAATCCAGAGTGCTGACACTGATGTGACTAACAGGCTCTAATCCAGGAGAGGTCCAGGTCAGTGTGATTTGAACTGAAAGAAATAAGTTCAGTAGATTTCTTTTTGGAATAATTCTGCAGGCAAATGCTATGTGCTAACCACTGTAGGACTACAGTGGTGACAAGACAGGCCGGGCTATTATCTATATGGAATCTATGTTTTAAGAGAAGATGACAAGGGGCTGGAGAGATGGCTCAGCAGTTAAGAGCACTAGCTGCTCTTTCAGAGGTCCTGAGTTCAATTCCCAGCACCCTCATGGCCACTCACAACTGTCTGTAACTCCAGTTCCAGGGGATCCAATACCATTACAAAGACATACATGCAGGTAAAACACCAATGCATATATAATAAAAAATTAAGTTTTTAAAAGAGAAAGTATCAAATAATGTATGCTTCAATAAGGTTAGTGATAAGTCTTAACAGTAAATGTGAAGGAGGCATCAACAGTTGAACTTTCACTTTCATTCATGAACCTGGACAAGCAAGCTCTGTTATCTCATTGAAAAGTGGGCTGGAATCGGATTGTATGTGCCTAGGTTTTGGGCTGAGACATTTTGGCTACAAGAGAATATGAGCATTAAAACCAGCTATTTATAGTAGCATAAACAAGACTAACAGCTCCCCAAATTTGGACCCCAAATGGGCTTCCATAAAGACAGTAAATCAAGGATTAGATATCTTGTTACATAGAAGAATTGGCTTCAGACAGAAAGAGATGAGTGCGCCTGGGAGAATATTAACAAAGGAGGTGCATGCTGTGGTCCTGCTTAGTTAGCTCTGTGGAGTAGCCCTGGCCTTTCACCCTTGGAACAACCACAGATATGCCCTTTGTACACCCAAGGCTTTGCTTAAGGGAGGATTAAAGAAAGGAGGTCAATAGCCTTAAGAAAAGGTGTTGCTTTTTTTTTCCAGATCATTGGGCTAGATTGTGATGCTAATGAGAGAATTCAGAACTACCCAAATGAGTTCTTTGATCAGCAGTTTGCGCGTCACCTGAGAGCCTAGTTAGACCAGCAGAATCTCAAGCCACCCTCAGACATCTACATTTTTTGGGAAAGACTTTAGGAGATTCATATTCACTCAAAGCTGAGAGAATGCTTATTTGGGATTTAGGCCAATGTTTTCCAAACTTAGCCCTACTTCAGAATGACCTGAGAGTTGAGGAATAGGCTAGGCATTTTTTTAAGCCCTCCAGAGAATTCTGATGTGCAGCCAAGTTTGAGAACACTTATTTAGACCACAGATTGAGCCCTAATGTGATTGGTGTCTAAAAATGTGGGCCATGTGGCTACACAAAGAACCAAATTTATAGTATAAGTCTATCAGCTACAACCCTCTACCAATGAAGGAAAATAGCAGCCCCTCACCCGATCCCATCCTTTCACATGAAAGCTGGTAAGTAATGGAGAATGGCTATTCTGGTAACTGGGTGGGACAAGTGTCAAGGGCATTGAGAATTCCTTTCCTGCAGATGGAATCATTTATCAGCTGGATTAGACAGCAGCGATATCTCATTTATATGCAGTGATTTTTTTCCCTCTTCACTGGGGATTAACTCCACAGAAACACTCAGAAAAACTAGCCTGCCTGCTACTCACCCTATTCAGTTTAAATTTATTTTATGTAATTGTATGCAATAATTTATCTGTGAAATTCCTCCAGGGAAAGAAGCCACATGGATAGCTCAAGCTGCTGAAGACAGTAAATAGAAAGGTCTTATGCATTCATTAAGTCATAAAGCAAACAGCAGAGGATTGGTGGACAAGAGAAAGTAGTTACTGAACATTCATAAAAGGATACCTTTGGGTCTGGGCACCCTTCTTCCATGTCTATCAGTCTCCCAGAAATGTGATTTGAACAATTAAATCTATATGAGTACTTTCAGGGTTTTAAATGAATATCAAATCATGGAAACACACAAGCCATACACTACTTTAAGAATTCTAATATATTAAATTCCCCATGGTCCTAAAGCTACATTAGCTGAGACATTGTTAGAGGGAAGCATATGTGAAGCTTTATCTTGATGCTCAGAAGGGAGGCTGTGGTGAGCTTTTCATTATGATTCAAGCATGCATGCTTGTGATAACAACTGAGAACCAGTACTCTGGGAGTGGATGCTCTTTATGTTACAGATATGAGGGTACTAAGACCTCTGAGTGCTGTGTTCTTCCAAACTGATGTCCATGGTAGCTGAAAATGTGCTTACACTGTAGCACTGAGATTTGCAATTCAGATACGTGTTTCATTGTGTGCATGTTCACCTTGGGAATACCCACTGCCAAGTCTACCACTGTACATGGGGTCCAGGAGTAAATGTAGAATAGCTGCTCCACTGGAAACAGGTTAATACATGTAGGGTTACCCCCACCCACTTCCTCCACAACCTTAACATTATGTTCCCACAAAGTCTGTGGCTCTTGCTTAAAGGTAAGGGTTGAGACTTTTCATACACAAAAGACTGCAAGTCGAAGCCCCCACTCTTCTCTCTCAAGTAACCTGTATTCTATGAGAATATTTTCCATTAAGATTTTTTAAATGGAGCTGAAGCGATGTTCTTTCAGAGGACCCTAATTTGGTTCCCAGCACCCAAGTGAGAGCAGCTCTCAGACGTCTAACTTTAGCTCTACGGGATCCAGTTTCCAATTCCCTTGGCTACCTTCCATGGATGAACACACACACACACACACACACACACACACACACACACACACCACAATTAAAATAAAATATTCTTTTAAAAATAAAAATAAAGCAAAGATTTATAAAAAATAATGTTTCCCCAGTAACCTTTATTTTATTTAATCTCTTCTAGACCATATATATAGCACAGAATTCTTCTATGAAATAGTGAACTGAATGGAAGATTTCCTCCGTTTTGCTTTTCTGATTTTAGTGCCTTTATACCCTTACTGTTGCAAGGAGTACATGCTTCTACAGGATCAAAAATGGTGGTGTGGCAAAGGGGAGATGGATACACCATGGCTTTTGTATCACTGAAAACAAAATTATAAATTTAATTATAAAATTTGCATAAGCACTGATTCTTGAGTTCTTACATCCTCCCTTCATGATCCTGAAAGGAACGACTGGGAAGAGGAAGCAAAGGCGTGATGGCTCTGTTGTACTTTCCACAAAAGCGTGAGGACCACAATTTAGATCCCAGCATCTATACTAAAAGATGGGTGGGCATGGGGACTGGCTTGTATTCCCAGTGCTCCAGAGGTAGAGGCAGAATTTCTGGGACAAGCTGGCTACATAGACCAGCCAAATCAGTGAGCTTCAGACTCAGCAAAAGAGCCTTCCTCAATAAAGAGTGATAAAGGACAATACCTGACATCAAACTCTAGCATGCACATGCACATGCATGTGTGCCCACACTCTTGTGAACACACACACACACACACATACACACATGCATGCGCACACACATAAATGCAAAAACAAGAATGGAATACTTGGGTGGTAAGCAAGGGTGAAGAAAGATGCATCATAGGTAGGGAATCTGACCACTGAGGTACATAGATGTAAAGTTAGGTTGTTTGTAGCCTTGTTCATATTTTAGCATTAAAAATAAATTGTAAGACAAATTTGGACACGTGAGTGTACTAAATGTCCTAGGCTAGGTTGTGATCAGCATGGGTAGAAAGGACGAGGCCAAACTCAGCATGTTACCAAAGATACCAGTGGAAAGTGCACCAGAAATAAGAGGTGGGAATTTATGAAACCATAGCAATCAACGAGAAAGTAGGATTTTGAAAAATTCCCACCACATAGCATGTATCATGTTCCAGGTCACCAGTACCATTTCCTCAAGAGCCTCAGGTGGATTAATGTCCTTCTAGCAACCTTGAGGACGTAACTGTACAAGTGAACCATTTTGTAGACTATTCCAGGGACCAGGATGTTTCTCTGAGCCAAGAATCTACCACAGCCTGATTTCTAGCCCACAGTGAAATACAGTGATGAAGTCTGAGCTGCTAGCCCAAGACTTAGCAAGTTGTTTCCACTCTACCATCAAGTCTACCAAAGTCCTTAGGAAAAGTAGTCTTTCACCAAGAAAGCCCAAGTGTGACCCCAAAGCCCATTCTCCTAAGCACATCCACAGCCTATCTTATATTTAAGCCAGCACACTACTAGTAACAGAAACTATCAAAAAAGTACAATGGAACAAAGAGAAGAGGGATAATATATGGATAAATATGGGACACACTCTGAAGATGAATCAGCTGCTGTAGACTCAGCCCTGAGGGGTTTGCAGCCTCAAATTGGAAAACAATCCTAACCAGGAGGCTGAAGTCCCCCGGTTTCCTCTCCTTACCACGACAGGGTGACAAGGTGATCTGCCTACAGAGACCAGATCATCACGTTGATGACTATTTGTATTTGGTCCAGTTCACTATTTCTCTATGTCTGGTTCAGCTGAAGAAAATCAAGCATTTCCTTTTTACATTACAACAATAAATCAGTTTTGTTCACTGGCATATTTTGAAGATCTCCTAGTGTCATTGATCCCATTCATGTGAAGAAAGAACAGGGATTAATTTTAAGACTTCCAAGGCTGTTTGGGGATCATAAAGAATTAGGGTTGATGTGGGGGACTCTATACAGGCCCCAGTGTGCCCTTGGAGGTTGCAAAATATTCTGTGGGTATTTTTCACTAAAAATTTGCAGCAAGAATATTCGTAGCAGCTTTATTTACAATAGCTTCACACTAGAATCAACTCAAGTATCCATGACTCGAAGAATGAATAACAAAACCATGCTCTAGGAACCAAATTCTATGCAACATTAACAGAAAACAAACCTTCACACATCGATATGGATGAATATCTCAGGCAAAATATAAAGTGAAAGAATAGATAAATGAGGGTACTATTCTGTTGATAAGAAATTCGAGAGCAGATACAACTAAGTAATCCTCAGAAGTTACGAGAGTTGTTTCAAAGAGCCAGAAGAAGAAATTAGAACTACCATATGATCACTTCTGGGTATATATCCAGAAGAAATGAAAGATGTATCTTAGACAGACAACTATACTTTCATGCTTCTTGCAGCACTATCCATAAAACCAAGATATGGAAACCACATATGTGTCCATCAACAGATAGATGGATAAGAAAATGTGTGTGTGTGTGTTGGAATATTAAGTCTTTGCAAGGAAGGAAACCCTAGTGTTTGTGATAACATAGATGAACCTGGAAGGCATGCTAAGTGAAATAAGCCAGACAGCACATGACAGCTCCTGATTGCATGATTTCACTCTGCAGCTAGAGTTTAAAGAAAGCAAACACAGTGGAAGCGTGGAAATAGAACCATTGGGTGGGAGGCAGAGGTTCTGGATTTTTTTGGTCAAAAGAACAAGCTTCTCAGTTTCAGTAAGTTCTGGACGTTGAATGTACAGCATAGTCATTATAATTGATAATGTATACGTCAAACATGTTAAGAGAGTTGATCTTCATCTTCTCCTTAAATACACAAAAGGAGCTGAGGGGCTGGATATAATAATTAGCTTGATTGTGGTAATCATTTCACAATGTATACATATATCAAAATAACATACCGTATACCTCAAATATACATCTTTTATTGACAGTTACTACATCATTAAGTGATAGACGGGGAGGATTTTAAGAATCCTCTCTTGAGAACCTCTACTTTCCAGATTAACTCCCCAGAAATGTCCCTGACTCAATTTTCCCTAATGTCTAGGGGTTTTTTTAGGCCACTTTGCCTCATTCTTCTGCTCCTATGCCAGAACCCAGTGTTTAAATTACTCACAAGCAAGAAGTAGAGTAACAGTTTTAAATTAAATGGCAGTCAGCAAGTAACAATGTCTCTGAAATATCTCCAGTGCAGACCTCACTGCCACACTAACATGTTCATGTGTAGGGAAGAGAGCTGTGCTGCATGCATCCAGAATGTCCAGAAGATGAGCTGAGAGAGGCACAAGTCTCAGTGTAGGGCTAAGAATTTTCTGAGAGCCTTGCATGTTCTTTTTAGTGGTTTGTCCTTCCTTATCTTCATCTACAAAATGAGAGTGGAAATAGATGTTTCTGAACACCCTGAACTAATGACTCCTCACCTTCTTTGAGGATTTGCTGGTCTTAAGATAATCAGGAACCAAATGAGACCTCCCTGGCCAGAAAGTGAGCACAACTCTATAGCCTGAGCCTCCACATATACAGGTTCTTTTAATCAACATTTATACATTTATTTCCTGAGACTGTTCATCCATGGACACAAAATTGTGGGCAAGATTTCCAGTAAAGCACCTTTCTAGAGTGAAAGATATCTTTTGAGTATTATCTTTCTCATGAATCCCTGACAGGGAAGCACACAGAGTGGAAGCATTCATTAAAATACTACATTACTTTTTAAAACACAAAACTCAAAATAACAGCAGCACAAATAAAATAGGACAATGTAATATTGAAAGACTATCACGTATGCTAGGAAGAATTGGCAGAAAAAGATGATTTCTGCCTTAAAAGAACTATAGAAAACTGTAACAATCCATGACCATGGTGTCTTAGGGTTTCATTGATGTGAAGAGACACATGACCATGGCAGCTCTTATAAAGGCAAACATTTAATTGGGGTTGGCTTACAGTTCAGAGGTTTAGTCCATTATCATCATGACTGCAGTTTCTCTTCCTTCCTCTCTTCCCAGTCTTTCCTTCTTGCCCTGCCTCTAACCACTCTTCAGTTTCTCTTCAGAAAAGGGGAGGCCCCCATGGATATGAACCAGCCCTGGCATATCAAATTGAAGTAAGACTAGACATATCTTTTCCTATTGAGGCTAGGGAATTGGAAGAGATTGTCCTGAGTAAGGTAACCCAGACCCAGGAAGACAGACAAACATGGTATGCTTTCATTTATAAGAGGATATTAGCTGTAAAGTAAAAGATAAACATGCTACAATCTACAGAGCCAAAGAAGCTAAGTAACAAGAGGGGATCAAAGGGGAATGTGCGAACTTCATTGAAAAGGAGAAATAGAATAGATATCATGGGTGGTTGGGGGAAGGAGAGTGAACTGTGACACCAACCCAGCCACAAAACCTTTGACTTACAAATTGTCCTGCCTACAAGAAGTGCTGTTGTAAAGATGGAACATAAATTGAGGGAGTGGACAATCAATGAGTGGCCCAGCTTGAGTCCCATGCCATGAGAGGGAGTCCACCCCTGACACTGATAATGATATTCTGCTACACTTGCAGACAGGAGCTAGCCTAACCATCATCAGAGGGGCTTCACCCAGCAACTGATGGAAATAGGTGCAGAGACCCTCAGCCAAACGTTAGGCGGAGCTTGGGAAATCCTTCGGAAGAGGGGGATCAAGGAAACCACACAAAAACCTACAGAATCAACTAACCTGGACCCACAGGGGCTCACAGAGGCTGAACCACCAGCTGCAGAGCATGTTATAAACCATTTAAAAAAAAAAAAAAAAAGGAACAGAAATTCCAGAGGCAGGAATCAACAAGATGAACCCTATGATTTCCCCAGCTTACAACAGGAGTTTCGTTGCCATCGTGTAGGAAGAAGGAACTCTCTGAGGTCAAGTCCCTGAAATGAACAGACAGTTGATTCCAGAAGAATAACTAGGGTTTTCAAGACAAAGTGCTGTATAATGGAGAGCTACACACAGAGAGAACTTTAGAAGGACACAGAGAGTTACAGAGGGACTTAAATCATCCATAAAGTAGAGATCAGTGTATGTATGTGGGAAAGTACCAGAAATTGTGGCAAGAGCTACCCAAAAGGACCAATGGGAATACTACTTGGGGCTCAGGTACAGATTTGTCCTTGTTTCTACTAACCAGGCTAGAACAGTATTCAAGGAGCTTTCCTCACTGGTATTGAGTAATAATCATATATAGAATAATCATAGCTGTAGTCACCCTAAAAGATCTTAAAGACTTACAGGTATGAGATTGTTTTGAAGTTGTTAAAATGCACTTCAGAGCAAATCTCAAGAGTATCTATAGGAAAACAAAATGGTCTGGTACTGAAAAAGGTAAAATTTAAAATGTCTGGCACCTAATAAAAAGATCATTAGGTATGCAAAGCCTTGTAAAAAATAATCCCATAGTGAAAAGAAAAAGTGATCGATCAAATTGATCCAGGAGTTAAAACAGATGGTTGACTTAGCATACAATGATAATGAAACAATTACAATTTTATTTGTCCAGATTTGATGAAAATTCTAAACCCAGAGTAAATTGAAAAAAAAAATCAGAATCACAAGACAAAAGAAAAGTACACTAAACAATATCTTAAAGAACTAACTGAAAACTTCTGAGAAACAGGGAAATGTAAAAGCCAGAAGAGAACAAATAGAACAAATAGACTGTGTAAAAAAAACAGGGATAAAGATGTCCACAAACTTCTCTTCAAGTGGGGAAAAGTATCATGGGGCAGAGTGTGGAATAGCATTTTTATTATACTGAAAGAAAGCTACAATCCTGTGATTAGTTAAAGATGCACAATCTAAATTCTAAACTAGCTAACAAAACTCAAAAGGTATAATTAGTAATTCAATAAGTGGGCTTGACTGAATTGTGAAATATTCAATCTGATGGTAGGGAACAAAGTAAGAAGAGAACAAAGCAACACAGGCACTAAAATGAGGGCTTGACCTCAGACTGTCCCGCTTTTCTACATGATGGCAAGGAAACGCTCTCAGCAATATTTTTCTTATCTACCTGTCCTTAGTAGAATTTGTAGTACGAAGCAGAAGTTCTCATTCTAACACTGGCACTGATCCTGGGAATCAGAACTTCTGCCTTGTAATAAAATTCTGGTAAAGACAGTTAGATAAGAAAAAAATAATTAACAGCATATAGGTTAGAAATGAGTAAATAAAAATATTGAGAACATTTCATTACCATCATGTAGGAAGAAGGAACTCTCCGATAGCAAGGCTCTAAATTGAACAGACAGTTAAGGATCCCAGGAGATCAAAGTAGCTAGAGTTTTCCAGAGTAGCCAGTCTTTTCATTCCTGACCCATGACCTACAGTACCTACATACCTGAGTATATACCTGAAAATCCAATATACCAATATCTGAATATATTATACATGAGTATATATATTATATATACATATATATGCATAATATATGTGTAATATATATATATAATATATATATCTGAGTATTGAGTACCTACTTGAGTAGAATACACATAGCTCATATTTGACGTACAGCAAATGAACCTATCTAAAGTGTATAAATTGATAAGTGATGATGTGCATATATACACTTGAAGCCATGGCAACCAAAATCTATCATGTCTACTCTCAGATCTCCTCAAATAAACAACCACAGGCATTTTCTTTATATGAATCCTCAAAAACTACAAACAAATGAATCACCAATAAGTAATCTGAAATGGAAATTTTAAAGGTGCCACTTACAGCTAAATTCTTTTTTTAAGAGTGTATTTTATGTATATGAGTACACATTATAACTGCCTTAAGACACACCAGAAGAGGGCATCAGATCCCATTACAGATGGTTGTGAGCCACCATGTGGTTGCTGGGAATTCAACTCAGGACCTCTGGAAGAGCTGTCAGTGCTCTTAATCACTGACCTATCTCTCCAGACCTACAATTAAATTCTTAATGATAAAAATGACAAACTATTAACAAACCTATAAGCTGAAACTAAAAACAAAAATTATTGCTGGCAAATTATTGAAAATCAAAATAGATATACATATATACCATATTAATTGTTCAGAAGACTCAACAGTGCTGAGATCTCAGTTTCTATAAACTGACAAATTCAATATAGTCCCAATACAAAGTCAGGAAGGCTTATTATATCTTGTAAAGTTGTATGTATGATATTAAAACTCATACGGAAATATGAAAGACTCACCATAGCCAAAATAATTCCAACAAAATGGAAGAGACTTGGAAGTCTAAATAACAGAACAACAGAGATATCAGATGGCTGAGTTTTTACAAAGGTTCAAAAGCAAAGGAACAAATTACATCATTGAAAAAATGTGGAAAGGTTTGAATGGCTACATACACAAAGAACCTGTAGTCACACTTTCATAAAAATTAATTACACATTTAATGTAAAACCTAAAACTATAATTGCCCTATCGGGAGCCAAGGGAGCCTTGAGTGAATCTATAAGGGATGGATGAAGTTCTGGGTGAGTGTTATTGATAAGGACCAATATACCTTGAATCTATGGAAATTGGGAAAACTTTCCTTCCCATGAGTCTCAGAGGCAAAGCAAAGCCTTCCTCTAATCCAAACACAGGTGTTTACAAATGACGAACCAGTGTGTTCAAAACTACAGCTTCCTCCTCCTAGAAGATTGCAAGTCAAGGCTGCTTTCCTACAGAGATCTCCTACAAGACTAGCTAATCCCGTCTCATGCTGTATATGATAAGTGCCCTGTGACTCTGGGTTGTTTCATAGTTAGTGCTCATCCACCAAAGCGAGCACAGCACACCTGACCCCTTCGGTATGTGTATCTGTCCTTTCTTCATTACTTCATCTTCCTAGTCAAATTTCCAGGACTAAGCCATGTTCGTGGTGGCAAAATTCTAGAAAAAAAAAAAAGCACCACATGTCACTCTAGTATTTCTTAGATAAGACATCAATAAGGAAATGAAAAGACAGGCTACAGATTGGAATAAAGTCTTTGTAAAGCATGTATCTGGTGAATGATTTGTGTCTTGAATGCATTTTAAAAGCTCTCAAAGAAATCAATCCTAGTAACATGGGCAAAATAGTTGAACAGTTATTTCTCTAAAGAAGATACAACCAGCCAATGCTAAGTAAGTACATACAACCATGTTTGATAACATTGGTCATTAGGAAAATGGAAATTCAAATTGTAATTGTGTAATAGTTAACTTGGTAAATCATAATTACCTTATGTATTTATGACAATGACCAAAATTAAAATGATTTACCATATAAATGCTGATCACCATACCGTTTGGTATGCCTATATACTATAGATAGAATTGTCTATCAGCAAGTAAACGGGTGACCAGAATGTAAAATATTTACACATTGGAAAGTAAAATGTGATGAACAACCAATCCACAAAGGAACCCAGGTGACTATCACAATACCAAGTGAAGAAGCTAGCCAAAAGAAAAATATGTATTATATGATTCCATTTATATAAAACAATGGGAAGTACAAATATCTTCATAGAGATGAAAATCAGATTAAAGGTTGCCTGGGTACCATGCTGGTGATAAAGAGTGATGAAAGAGAATGAGATTTGGGGGTAAACATTACAGATGTCTACTGTCATGATCATATTTGTGATGGTTTTAGTGTATATACACATCGTCACTTCCCAATTTATACACCTTAGGTAGGTTCATTTAATGAATGTCAAATATGTATGTTCTACTCAAGAGAGATGCAACCATTTCTTCTCTAAAAAAATTTAAAAGTTCACAACAGCATTTTTTATAATAGCCAAAAAGTTGAAATAACTTGAATGTTCATCCACTGAAAAGTAAATGAATCAAGTATGACATGTCCATAGAATATTTTTCCAGCCATTCAAAGACGTGAAATACTGGTTCATGCTATAACATGGATGAAGCACCAGGCTAACTAAAAGACACCAGATTCAAAAAGGTTAAGTACTGTTTGATTCTATTTGTATGAAAAATGATATTTTTAAACTCAGAAAGTAGTCATGATTGCCCACAGCCTGGAATAGCTTGTAGTGAATACTGGAGAGAAATAGAGAAGGGTGCTGAAGGGAATGGAGTTTCTTTGTGAGATGATAAAAGTGGTCTAAAGTTGCTTGTTGCAATAGCTCTCCAACTCTGAGGACCTCCTAAAATAATGAATCATATTCTTTATATGGTCCAATATACAGTGCTGTAAAGCAAAGCTGTTGTAAGATACTGTGCCAACTAGTGTTTGTTGATTATGTTTAAAGAAAATAGTATTGTCACTGAATTCTTCTGAGTCTTCCCCTGAAGCGGATTGGTTTTTAGTTGAAAATATCATCCTGAGCGAGGTAACTCAGTCTCAAAAGAACGAACATGGTATGTACTCACTGATAAGCGGATATTAGCCCACAAGTTCAGAATATCTAAGTTTCACTTAACAATAACCGCTGGACTGAGAGTGAGGTACCAGATGGAGGGGTTGGAGAAAAGTCTGAAGGAGCGGAGGGAATTGGCAGCCCCATGG
>CM052722.1:8340226-8407935 GCA_028551405.1 Uromys caudimaculatus | reverse complement strand
AATATGTTCTGCATGTCTTGGTTATAGAGTATTGCCTGATAAGTTATTGGGTATGATTAAAAATTTGTAACATTGGTAACAGAAAGTTAGCTTAAAACTGGTAAGTCAGGGTTGGAGTCATTCTAAACAACAACATGTGGCATGAGCCAACCCAGGAAAACAGGTCTCTTAAGATACTTCTAAATTGAGATATGTAATTCTTATCCTAGAAATCAGACTAAGATTTAGGGCAATGTCTCTTTGAGGTATTGAAATCTGCACTGTCATGCATTCAGATATAAGAACTGGCAGACAAACTTTGTAACGTGAAAGTAATTAATAGTCTTGGTATTGAATAGAAGTGAATTAAATGTAACATCTTCCCTTAAAGGTTCCTGTATTATACTTAATAATGTTTCTATAGCTGATTTTTCCCATAAGACAACCAATGCTTCAATGATTGGGTTTAGAAATATTCTTGGCCCTATACAAATATTCCTCCACAGCCAGCTCATCAATGTTGGCCTGGAATGTTGAATTTTGATTTACAAAGTGTCGTCTTATGGGGGGATTGTGTTGTTCAAAAACCCTGATTGCTTAAGGACAGAAAGGATGTATGGTGGTATGGTCACAGACCACCTCTGAAAAATGGTACTCAAGAAAGTTCGCCTTTTCACTATCGAAATCCTAGTCAGGCTGGGGTAGTTCCCACTTTTAGTGGCATGTATTTATGTGGGCCCTATACATGTTTAGATTTTGTGCATTTGGGCTTACAACAGGGAATTGATTTTTAATAGTACTGTCTCCTGGAATAATAGTGGAGTGTTTGAAAGCTCCCTGAATTTTCAGAATGTAAAAGAGAGTAGAAATTTTTCTATTGTAGCTAGGCCCTGTGTGATGGCCCCCTTTTTCTTTATTGTGTGGAATAATACTGATTCTAATGCGGAACAGATTCTTAATTGTTCATCTAGGCACTGTTTGCTGATGAATTGCTAGGAGTATGAAGATGCTGCCTTAATGGTTCGTGTTCCTGGCATTG
The DNA here is from genome assembly GCA_028551405.1 of Uromys caudimaculatus. Taxonomy (NCBI): domain Eukaryota; kingdom Metazoa; phylum Chordata; class Mammalia; order Rodentia; family Muridae; genus Uromys; species Uromys caudimaculatus. The sequence goes on along the minus strand of CM052722.1, from coordinate 8,406,917 downwards.
TCCCTATGCCCCTGGAAGATGATGGCAAATTTCCTATAACCCTATATCGAGTCAAGAGAGATTTTGACATCACAGCTGCGGTTGTTGCTGCCATTGCTGTTTCTGCTACTGCAGCAGCAACCACTGGCATAGCTATTTCCCAATCTGTTACTTTGGCTAAGACCTTGGAATTGGAGTTTTCAAAATTATACCCAAATGCTGTCTGTCCAGATCCAACATATCAATGAGACCCGTGTACCCCCTCTTCCAGGGAAAAATTTTCTTTCAGACTTAAAATTGGCTGGACACCTGATCAAGGATTGGGCTGGTTCCATGGCTTTGGGAGTCCTGGCTCTTGGCGCTGATGTTATTGGGCTCCTTTTTCTGTACCGCATGCATAAACACCACCACTAGACTCAGGTTATTACAAAGCAATCTATGCTATTGTTGGCAGGAGAAAATCCATCAGCCCAAGTGTGGCTTAGTATTTACAAAGAGTAGGCAGCCAGAGATGGGTATGAGGGCTTCCTCCAACCTAAGACAGGGGCTCTGAGTCTGGCAGAGTTTCCCTATGATGGGTAAGGGGGGTAGCTTGTGTTCAGGGTGACCTAAGACAGGCGCTACTCGAAAAAATAAAAAAGGGGGACATGTTGGAAACAGACCCCCGTCTCAGGGATGGTCTTCCTGCCTAGCCTGTTTACTATTACCTTGCAGTTTGGCCCAGAGCATGGTAAACAATGAGTCATCTCCGGCCATGTGTTCAGCCTTGTCTTATGATTTGTTTACTTCCCCCTTGGTGGTTTCCCACCCCGGGAGGAGGAGAGTATTTAAGGTCAAAGGAATAAACAAGCTTCAGCATTCTGCTTGCACGAATGACCCATGTCTGTGTCTTTTGTGTCAATCCCCCAGGCCTATGCTCTGTTCTCGGTAGCTAGGCGGTGCGGGTACTGTCAAGGGATGAAGCTGGTGTTTGGCTTGGTTTTTCCTTTTTATTCCTTCTGGGATTCAAGCCTATGGAATGGTGCCTTTTCCTACCTCAGTTATCCCAATCTAGATACTTCCATAGACATGCCTAGAGGTCTGCCTCCGGGGTGATGATAGAGCCTAAGTGCTTGACATCAATATTAAACATCACAATAACTAAGTAAGTAAGTAAATAGAACATTCCATCGCATGTAGAATCACAGTGATCTGGATAGGATATTCTTTAACTGGAAGTCAGGGTGGCAAGTGGGAAGAATCATATATTAGAATGTGCTTTTCTTCTTATGAATGGGGATCCCAAATCCATTATTAAAGAACAGAGATGACCAGACTAAAAAGCTGTGCCAGTGCATTGGAGCCAAGAACAGACATTTGCAGGGAGAAGCAAGGCAAAATATGTATTCTGTCGTGTTGGGCTGGTTGGCAGGCTCTGTGCTGCTACTGTGTTTGGTGGGGGCTGGTTATAAGGGACAAAACAAGAGGAGAAAAAAGGCCAGAACTCTGTGGGCTTTGTATGCTAGACTGAGAATTGGGAATTTCATCCTTTAAGTAGCCAAGGAGATATTTTAAACAGGGAGAAACCAACCATTCTGAAAGGCTTTGAGAGGAGTAAGATTAAACTTAGAAATACTCTCGAGAAAGAGGCTATGCTTAAACAGATATTCTACAAGCCTAGTGCACTGACAGTTTGGGTGGGAAAGGGTGATATTTAGAGCTTCATTGTGAGGCTCATTAACTGACTGAATATATACAAGAACTAAGAGTAAAGGAATATGCAAAAATGACACTTGGAACTCTAGCTTGGATGACTGGAAAGATTGTGGGGGCCCAGTGAACATGAAAATATAGGGACAGGGGCAGGGCTAGGGTAGAGTAATGAATCCATGTTTAAACTATTGAGTGTTTGAGGTTTCTCAACAATATCAATAAGCAACTGCTTAGCATCCATGTTTATTTCAGCTACATAAACCTAAGGATTGCTCCAGATGGGTTTAGGGTCTATAGCTCCAGAAAATAGGAGAGAGATGATCCAGAAAATGGGGAGAAACAAAAGGGAAAGAATTGCTTTAAGAAGGTTTGAAAAGGACTTCAGATCTCTGATTAAGAACATTTAGAAGTCCTGCTCATGTCACACTGGAGTAAATATGTTAGTAAATAGCACTGGGAGACTTCCTTTGACTGTAGAAAGGATGCTAGGAAAGTTAGGACAGAATTCCTGACCTCGAGAGCCATATAACATAGTGTGAGGACATGTTCCCCAGAGATATTAAGTGAAGCTTTAAGGGATAAGCCAAATGGTGAACGAGGGTGAGATCTCCTGTACACTGTGGGAACTAAGAGGAACCAAGATTTCAAGGAGAAACAGGATTCAGCTGATCTGGAAGGCCAAATGAACCACAGGTAGAGGACTCACCAAGGAAAGGGACAGGGCACACTGGCTGAGATGTAGACAGCATAGCATCACCTACTGTAGTCGCTTAACATTAGAGAGAATACACACAGCTTCTGGGAAAGTGGCTCGAAGCAGTGATAGTCACCCCCTGAATTTGGATCCTGTATGAAGGCAAGTGGAAAGTTCTGTGTGGAAAAAGGATTGTCTTCATCTAGAAGAGGTGAGTGTGTTTTCTTCGAAAAGTACTGAGAAGAAACATCCCTCACTTTCAAAGAGAAATCAAAGAGCTGTTTCAGAGAAATTAAGACAATGGATATCTGTTATTTTCTCCTTTTGAAATAGTCTTCCTTATTAAGTTTTTATGTCATTTTCAGGAAGTACAAGATTTCTGACCCTTTTTTTGCCAAATCTCCAAGATACTGTTATTTTCAGCCTAACTCTCAAACTTCAAAGAATAAAACACTATCTCAAGTGATACCTGGCCCGTGAGAATCTATAAACTTGATATTTTATAGTAGCTTTTCTCCTTCACTGAGGCTCTGAGAAACCTATGTCCAGACTCTTCAGAAATATGAGCACATTAGCCAAGCGGATGATAAACTGTAATATCAATGTGAGGCGATAAAGCAGAAGAAAATGCAATTGAATTCCTCCCTTATTTAAAATCCTTCAGTCTTACAATTCAATAAAAGAAGGGCTAGCAAGTTAATGGAAAAATGGGCAAAGGGCACAAAGAGGCATTTTTAAGTGAAAGAATTGCATATGGGTATCAGCACATGAAAAATGCTCCCTTCCATTCTTATGCCTCACTATCATTTAAGGAAATGCATATAAAGCAGATGAATCGCTGCTTTCCCGTCTGAAAATGTTTGTGATCATGCACTGTTGGTGTAGGCAGAGATTCTTGTCCAACGTTAATAGGAGTGTAAATTGGTGTGTCCTCCGGGAAGGACAAGCCAGCACTGCCTTTTACACTGTAAGTGCCCACATTCTTTGACCCAGCCATTCTACTTCCAGAAATTTCTCCTACAGATAATTTTGCACAAGTGTCTTATGGTGTGTGTCTGAGGATATCTGGTACTGTAGTTTCTGGTGTAGATTTTCCCCTTCTCTTATTTGGAAAATAAAATCTGCTCTCTGGGGTTAGAGGTGACTTGTTAGAGTCATTGTGGTAGCTACATACACTGAACACTGCAAAGTCAGGAGCAGAATCCTATAAATGGTCGTGTGTTGGCATGGTCTTGTCTGAAATGCACAATCTTAGAGAGCCCTCTATACCTTCCCTTAGACACACGGGGCTTCTCTTTGAAAATCTATGCAAAAAGCTGTTTCATGAAAACCTGAGTAAATTAGTTTAACTGTGGAATATTGTATTGCACTGTAACCCAACCCCAAATACCCCCAAACATTTTGCAAATAGAATAATAAATCAATTGAACTATGAAAGCAAGTTCGTATAAGCAATAAAAATCAATTTGCAAGTGTGTACAAAAAAATAAAGCTCATTGTTGTTGCCCCAAGGAGCAGAGATTTAGTAGTTCCTTAAAAGGTGAATTCTGCTTTTTGTGTATTTCTTCACCTTTATATGGGCTTTTGCCTATCTTGCCCTGAAACAATACTTAAAAATAAATATTCGGCATAGAAGAACATCGTGGGGGCAAAGTAAAAGTTGAACATGGGTAGGTTGGCTCATATGGAAATAAAGCATGCTGTACACACTACAGATGTTATACTGCCGTTACTTGGATCTTGCTTGGCTTGTATACGGGAAGCAAAATGGTTGCTTTCATCTAGGCTTATTGCACACCTCAAATTAGTTCTGTATCCTAACATCTGAATAGACATCCTTATTTGAGTAAATGAGCACATACATCTTGCTCTGAAAGCTCAGTGTCAATGCATATTTAGCATATTTTGCAGAGAAAAAGCCATCATAGCCAATTTTTAAAGGAGTCCTTCCCCCGAATGGCAAGCCTTTTCAGAAACAGCTATAGCGAAGGTTATTAATTAACTAGAAAACAAATATGGCAAGTTACATTGCAGCATTGTACAATCTCCTTTTTAAAAGAACAGGTACCCATAATAAACACGTTTCAGGGGGGGATTCTAAAAAGGCACACAAGAAGCTGTAACGATATCTTTGTGGGGAGAGGGAATTAGAGGTGGGTGGAGATATAGATATTTCTTAACTTTCCACTACGTAGAAGCAAGATTAGTTTTTATTGCCACAAAACAGGGATGGAGACTTGGCTCAGTGATTAAGAGAACCTGATGCTTCCAGAGGTTTGGGATTCAGTTCCCAGCACCAACATCTGGCGATTATAGCTGCCTGTAACTGCAGCTTAAAGGGGCCCAATATTGTCTTGTCTCCCCAAGCACCTGCATGGACTTGATGCAGATAAACTCACACAGGTGCATGCACATACATATAAATAAAAATAATACATATTTTTAAATAACACAAAACAGGGAAAGTAAAGAATTCCTCAGTGGCTAGTGAAAGTGTAACATTTAGACAGAGAAAGAGGTCAGAAAATATGATTCTCTGCTGGTGTGTGGAGCACTCCAAGATCTGTTTATCAGTGTAGGTCCTATATATGGCCCCTCTGGGCTTAATGACAAACCTTGTCTCAGTTTGTTTTGATTGCTAGGATTAAACACCGCAACCAAAAAGCAAGTTGGGGAGGAAAGGGTTTATTTGGATTACACTTCCACATTGCTGTTCATCACCAAAGGAAGTCAGGACAGGAACTCACACAGGGCAGGAACCTGGAGGCAGGAGCTGATACAAAGGCCATGGAGGGATGCTGCTTACTGGCTTGCAATCCATGGCTTGCTCAGCCTGTTTTCTTATAAAGCCCAGGACCACCAGCCCAGGAATGGAATCACTCAGGATAAGCTGGGCCCTCCCGCATCAATTACTAATTAAGAAAATGCCCTTCAACCAGATTTTATGCAGGCATTTTCTCAATTGGTGTTCCTTCCTTTCAGATTACTTTAGTCTGTGTCAAGTTGACATAAAACTGTCCAGCAGACACTCTAACAGCCTACTTGTATTTCCTAAAATGTACTATGCATCACTGAACCGCTGTGCCTTTGGGCTGTTTCCTCTCTCTGCAATTACCTTTCCAAATTCATCTCTCAAGACTTCTTCTCAACCTTTAATATCAAGCTTGTGTGCACCCTCCTATCATCAGCTATCTTTTGTGGCCTCTTCAAATCTCTGGTTCTTCCACAGAAAGATCTGTCTGGATGTGATTTCTCAGAAATAGACTGCATAGGGCTCAGCTGACATACAATAAAAGGCTCCTCGTGAGTCATGCCTAGAGGCTTGGGTTACCAATTTCTTCTCTGAGAATGGAATATCTTAATGTAGGGTATGAGATGCATGAACACTTGTCCCTGTCTAGGTACAAGACTTATTCACAAACGACATGGTGCCTTTCTGAGATTTTTACCTATCAAAGCTAAACAGCTAGTTTCTGGACTGTTTCCTTTAAAGATTTTACAACGCAATGCTGGAGCTTAGCTCTCATTGGCTTAGACCATGTTAGGACTTGAGAAGAGAAAGCTCTGGGTGCTTGGGGATCATCTATTTTACTTTAATTCACCATAGCATGTTTCTGATGAGGGCTGGTCCCTAACACGAAATTAGTTTTAGATCACAAGAATACTCTTCATCGAAATGCAAGTACATTAATAATGTTTCAGGTTTAATTTCCTTTAGAATGAAGGGAGGAAAAATTATCTATAGAATAAAATTCCCACAAGATATTTAGAAGTTTGTTTGCTCTTTTATATCTTCACACCCAAGGCTAAATGACCACAATGAGAGCTATAAGTAACATTTATTACAAAAGTAGGCAAGAGCAGCCAATGGTATTCTGAAAAATTAAAACAACACAAGGTCAAAAGGACTACAAAAGTTAAAACATCAAATATCAGTAATTGGAAGATATAAAGGGAACCAAGGTCTCAGAGTAAACATCCAGAAATCGAGCCATGTACATGTTACTACATGATGAAAATGGCCACTGCATGATAAAATGTCATTCTAATCAGTAGGCTTAGGACTTCAGATTACTGGAGTATGACCCAACATACTGTATCGTTCAGTCCATACTTCACACCGTACAACTATACATTAGAACAAGCATTTAATTCATCAGAGAGTTAAATAGAAAACTGCTCCCCCCAAAAAAAGAAAGAAAAAGAAATCCTAAGAGCTTTCCAGGAAACATGGGTGCCATGGTATGGATGGTATTTGAGTGTCTCTCAAATCTTATATTAAGATTTAATCACCATTGTAAAATATTAAGAGCATGAGAACTTATTCTGATCTTGCTGAATAGATATGGGGTATTTAGAAAGTGATTATGATTAGATAAGGCAGTAACGTGAAACTCCTATGGCTGCTGGCTTTACCAGAGGAAGCAAGGCAAGGCATGTATGCATACATTATTGCCATTTGATGCTCTGTACTCAAGACCCTGTCAGCAAGAAGGCCATCACCTATACAACCCCTCATATCTGAGTTAAAACTATAAACCATGAAAAAACCATTTTATTATAGCTTACCAAGTCTGTAGTATTGTATTAATTGGGATAGAAAATAAATTAACGTATTGGGTCAATTGATAAGAAGGATACAAAGATGATTCATGAGAAAACTTTTTAAAATATCTTTTCAAACATAGAAGAAATATACCTAATCTCAATTATAATTCTACAAATACAAATAAAATTATGAGATAGTATGTCTCACTTCTTGAACTAACCAAAATCCAAACATGAAAGAACATATGTCTTAGTTAGGCTTTCTATTGCTGTGAAGAGACACTGTGACCACAGCAACTCTTTTGAAGAAAAATATTTAATTAAGACTGGCTTACAGTTTCAGAGGTTTCAGCCACTATCATCATGGTGGTGCCTACATGGCACCAGGCAGGCAGACATGCTGCTGGAGAAGGAGCCAAGAGATGCACATCAGACTTGAAGACAGCAGGAAGAGCAAGGGAGCCCATGAGCCTGGATTGAACTTCTGAAACTTCAAAGCTCTCCCTTAGTGGCACATTTCCTTCAACAAGGCCACATCTCCTAATAGTGCCACTCTCTATGAGCCTATGGGAGCCATTTTTATTCAAACCACCACATTCCACTCTCTGACCCCCATAGGTTTGTAGCTATGTCATGGTGCAGAAATGCATTTAGTCCAACTTCGAATGTTCCCATCAATAGTCTATCACAGTCTCCATGATGTTTAAAAGTCCAAAGTTCAAAGTCTCTTTCAATACTTATTACAATCACTTAAATGTGACCACTATAAAATCAAAATTTAGAACAAAAGCATATCACATACTTCCAATATACAATAGCAAAGGGTATATATTACCATTCCAAAACATAGGGAAGTGAACATAGTAAGTAACTACTAGACCAAAGCAAATCCCAAAACCAGCAGGACAAACTCCAAACTCTGCATCTCCATGTCTGATGTCAAAGGGCTCTTCAGATCTCTGACTTTTTTTTTTCCAGCTTTGTTGTCTACAACATCCTTCTTTCTCTTGGTTTGGTTCCATTTCCTGTTAGCAGTTCTCCTTGACAGGTATCCCCTGCCCCTGACAGACTCTAGGTCACATATTAATATTCTCCTCAGAAACCTCTTGAGCTGGGCTGCCACAGTTCAAATTCCCTTCAGCACCACTGTCTTCCATACTCCTACCAATATGGCCCATTAAGCCCTGCTTAAAGCATCCAACTGCTTTTCTAATTCAAAGTTCCAAAGTCCACATTCCTCCAAAGAAAAGCATGGTCAGGCCTATCAAACAGGAATAACCCAGTCCCTGATACCAACTTCTGTTTTAAAGTTTTATTACTATGACAATGGCAACTTTTATAAAGGAAAACATTTAATTGGGGCTGGCTTACAGTTCAGAGATTCAGACATGGTGCTGGAGAAAGAGTTGAGAGGTCTACATCTGGATCCAAAGACAGCAGGACAAGCAAGTGAGCCAATGGGCCTGGCTTGAGCTACTAAAACCTCAAATCCCACCCCCTAGTGACATACTTCCTCTAACAAGGCCACACCTACTCCAACAATGTCACACCTCCTAATAGTGCCACTCCCCATGAGCCTATGGAGGCCGTTTTCACTCAAACCAACATAAACATGCTCTACAGAGAAGGTTTGGAGCAGCAGCTACTGCCATATAACAGGTAGAAATGCAAATGTCAGAATTCATATTGAGGGCAAATAGACATTTCTCATAAGTGAAAATATGAATTTCCCTTTTGAAATTATTTTGTAGATGTACCTGCTTCTGCAAGCAATGACACACATTTATTATTTTTTTCCTGTGGCACTATCTAAAATATCAAAAACAAGCAAACAAACAGGAGACATAGTGGAGAAATTGCTGAGTGGTTAAGAGCAGACATTGCTTTTGTCAGGATTGAAGTTGGCTTCCCAGCACCCATATCAGGTGGCTCGCAACCACATGCAACTCCAGCTCCAGGAAATCCAACACTTTCCTCTGGGCTAAGCTGCCACCTGAACACATGTGTACATACCCACACACATATACGCATAATTTAAAAATAAATATTTTGGAAACTGAAAACTAGACACAGCCTGATTTTTCAGGAAACAGATTCCATAAACTATGCCATGTACATGCCATGGAAGACTATGCAGCTGCTAAAATTGCATGAGGAGGCTCTTTTGTAGTTGCCATATAGTGTATAATTTCTTTGGTGTGGAAAGCAAAACACTTATGAATAATTATAACTGTTTGCATTTGCTCAGGGAAACACTGAAACACAGTAAATTATTACAGCTTTTAGTTAAAAGGAGCAAGAAGGGGGAGGGCTCCATGGAGAGTTTAATACCCTTTTCTTACCATTTTAACCCTTCACAGTTGTGAATATGTGCCTTTTGCTAAAGGTATAAATAAGAATTTACACAACACACTTATTGAAATTTTTATCAAAGATATATTCAGGGATGAAACAAAGCTTGTACTTAAAATAATCTAAGTGTGTCACTGTATTGTGAATTATGCCTTCTTATTAAGATCTACTGTGAGCATTCATTTCCTATGACAGCTCTGCCATATGTCAAACAGCTATGTCATTGTTAATAGGAAAAGTCTGGAGAGTTCAAGTATTCCTTTGTTAGAGCCACAAATTAGAAAAACAAAACCAGATAATAGGTACAACATATATTCCCATCAGTTCTCCATTGACTAGCCATATGTAGGAAAATGTTTGAGTGTTTTGGCAGTAATGAAAATGTGATTCTTGGCTTCAAGAAAATGGCATTTGATGACGAGTGATTAGACCTATCAATTCCTACTGGGGGCTTACAGCCAAGATTTCCTCATTAAGTTATTAAACATGATTGTTAGGAAAGCTTACCTTGTAATCGTATTCATCTGTGTGGCCCCGAGGCTGATTTTAGCCTACAGTGTACCAACCTGAGTATTTTTTTCCTGTGGCTTCTGGATTGTAGGAATCATAATTCAAGCTTTCCTCTACAACCCATTAACATGTTTTCTCCATTTCCAGGATCAGGCATCAGGGCGCTCCCTCTCTCTCTCTCTCTCTCTCTCTCTCTCTCTCTCTCTCTCTCTCTCTCTCTCTCTCTCGTGTTATGCAGTCATTTTGAAAGATGTGCAGTGGCATTCACAGCCAATGATTGGCATCAGATTTTCCTCATTATTCTGCCATAGACTCAGCATTGAAATCGATGGTAAACCAAGAGCAATCACATGAAATTGATTGCCATTTGGGTCCTATTGATTAGCCTGCCAAATCTACAACAAGAACAATATCTATGCTGGATGGCAAAAAGACAATGACTACACATGCTTCAGCCACCATTTAGGGGTGGCTGAAATGTCATCCGTCTACTAATCTAGACCAGAATATATGAAGGAGATGCCCTTATAGAAGCACACGCCAGCAGAGAAAATGCAGTCATTCTTTCTCAGTAATGATGGCTTGAAATATAACTTCTATTCAGTCATTCACTAAATCTTCCTTTCTTTTAGCCTCAAAATTTGTTTGAGAACTCAATCTAGGACTAGAAAAGATGGAAGTACCAATGTTTTTCTCGCTACCAATACATGGGATACTAGATAACATATATTAACAATCTTTCCTTTGTATAGTTCTGGGATAAACCCTACAGCCATGTTTATGCTAGGTAAATGTTCTGCCATTGAGCTACAGTCTCAGCCCTAAAAATTATTTTTAAATCTACAGTGTAGTTCAAAAGAAAACTGTCCCTTCAAATACAAATCAAAGAAGGAATCAAGTCCCCTAAACTAAGGATATGGTTCAGCATCAAACTAACATGTAAGTTTTTGTGACCAAGTTTAGGATTTAATGCCCAGATGATGGCAGAAGATACGACTTAGAGTCCATAAAAGCACAGAACTTGAATTTATTGATATGTTAATAGAGCCCAGGGCTCCAGAGGCTTTAGTCACTCAACAAACGTAGGCTAGAAAACCTTCACTCATTTGGTCTAAGTATCTATACTAACATTTTCTTTGTCCACAACCCTAGATATATTTTATTCTCTCTCTCTCTCTCTCTCTCTCTCTCTCTCTCTCTCTCTCTCTCTGTCTCTCTCTCTCTCTCTCCTGCATCTGCAAACATTGGTGTTTGTTGGAAGCCAAAAGAGAATGTTGGATCACCAAGAGCTGGAACTGGAGGTACAAGTAATCATGAGTTGCTCAATATCAAATACTGAGAACACAGCTCAGGGCCTCTGGAAGGACAGTAAGCGCTTTTAACGTCTGAGCTAGCTCTAATTCCCCTGGGTCAATTTTTCTAGGTTTCCTGTAAGAGAGTGAAGTTCTTAGATTTCTGCCACAAATGGATGTGGAGTATGAATTGTCTTTACCTGTGTGTGTGTGTGTGTGTGTGTGTGTGTGTATGAGTGAGTGTGTGTGTGTGTGTGTGTGTGTGTGAGAGAGAGAGAGAGAGAGAGAGAGAGAGAGAGAGAGAGAGAGAGAGGGAGGGAGAGGGAGAGGTTTTGAAACCAATTAAACCTCTGAGTTACCTGGGAAAGGGGGAGGGAGAGAGAGGTGGGGGAGAGCAGGGAGAGAGAGAAGTGGGGAGAGACACTGTGTAGAGAACTTTCTATACTGAAGGATACATGGGCTATCACAGTTGTGATATCAAATTCCTGATATTCCACAGGGTGGAGCATCTATACTTTCTCTACGTAAATCAGAGCAGAGCACAGCAGGATTGATGCCACGTGATCTCTAAGGTTCGGTTTTTACAAGGTCTTGAGCCTTGTAAAATACGCAGGTAGAATCCATAAGTGCACAGGGAAAGAAATATCACCATTCTGACAGTATCATGTTAAAGAGTCCATGTAGACATGCTCCACCTACAGTATCAGGTGAGTAAGTGCCAGTCTGTGAGTGGGCAAGCCTGGCCAGCTAATGTAGTAATACAGTTGGATCACTACAGGATCAGCTGGCATCTTAACTACAACAGCGTAAAGAAATTCTGCAAGTTGTATGTAGTCAAGTATTTTCTGACTTTCTGGCCCACGTCATAAGTAATATAAAATAACCCTGCATTTAGGGTGAGTTCATTTCAAGCAAAAGAAAGCTACAACAAGGAGAATGAAAAGGCTGGTTAAAGGCATACTCACTAACATAAATTATAAACATGAGAAAATGATTCTCAATAAAATAGAGCCTGTGGATGATACAATTACAAAGGGTGTGGAATTTGGACAGAAACTGAAAGGCATTGCATGATATATGTTGCAAATAAAAAAGCTTAACAATACACACACTCTTCTATTGGATTGTGCAGAATCAGCTACAGTTTCATGCACTCTTGGTGAGAGTTGTAACGTGTTCTGATGTCCACAGAGAGCAACTGGAATGTAGCAATAAGAACTTCAAATGGAAACACCCCGTGACCCAGTGATCTCACTCCCCTATAGACAAACCTGAACATACATGAAATGAGACATATACACAATATTTACTGCAGTATTATCTAGTAAAAGAAAAAGATGGAACAACCTAAGTCTAGTGATATATTACTGGTTAAATTAACTGGGGTATCAATACAATGGGATAAAATAAGGTCATGAGTTTGTGTACAAAATGTAGAACACAAATCCCAATTTCATAACATATGACATTCTCTGAAGAAAAAAAAAGATGAGGGTAAGAAAATATTAAAAATCCTTATACTGGAAAGGCACACCAGAAACTAATAAATGAAATTACTGATAGAAGCAAAAAAATACATTGTTTTTATGTTTATGCTATATCAATATGAATGTATAAAATGATATGTTTAAAACTAAAAGAAAGCGTCAAACCTGTAATGAAAGAGAAAGTCATTATGAAAAGAGAGAATGATTTGAAAACAGAAAACCAAAGATTTAGCTATTGACACTAAATACTCAATGTCTAGGTTGCATGTAGTTGATAATAAACCTGAAAAAATCACTTATATTCAGCAAATAGAAAGGAAAACAAGTAAATGTGGCAGAACTTAAGAAATGTAGAGGTAAAAATGGATTTTAAGCTACATCTAATCAGTCCCAGAAGAAAAGAGTAGATGAAATGGGGCAAAATAATATTTGAAGAAGTGATGCCTTTTTTTCACAATTGAAGCAAGATGTTAATTAGCTCCAAAAATCCCAAAGATGAATCAGTTTTCATACAGAAGAAGCAAAATGAGAATGCAAGAAAATTTTGTAATATAACTAGAGGGCAAGAACAAAACATAGAGTGAAGGCAGACTCAGCAGCAACAATGACACTAGGAGACAATGGAGGGACTTTACCAACTGTCAACTTTAATCCTAGTCTCAGCTAGATTCACATTCAAGACTGAAGCCAAATAAATGCTCTTTTGGATAATTAGGGAATAAGATAATAATAATAAGAGTATTTATAGATATAGTATTTGCTGAAAAAAAAAAACCTAAAGGATATGCTTGAAAAAGAAGAGTACATTCAGAATGCAAAAACCAGAAGTGATCTGAGCTAATGCATTGCTCAATGTGGAGATGCAATCTGCAAAATGATCCACTCTGAGAACAATAGAAATATGATACGTAATAGGATGTTAAATAGAATGGCTTAGTAGTTTACTAAGCAAGATGAACACAGGAGGTCAGAGGACTGCCCAAATTGTCAAGAGAAGAGGAGAGATCCGAATTTCTGTTATCAAATCCATGAACAGCTTTTAAGGATAACTACCAAAAAGAAGGGGGCAGGGGGAAGGATCAATGAAAGAGAACAGAAGCCAAGAAAAGGCATGATACAAAGAAAATACACAGTGAGATCTTACAAATGGCAATGCAGTCATGTATGTGATTTACATCCAGATGTTATATAATGGGTTTTCACTTTATATTTTAAATCCAGAAATCTTCTTAAATGTAGTGACACAGAAGTGTTGAAAGTAAGATGAACAAGAATGATCTGCCAGAGAACAGCAAAAATACATTAGATACAGCAGCATTTATGTCAAATTAAACACACTTCAAGGCAAAAAAAAAAAAAAGCATTATTTGAGATTAAGTAGTCAAAAACCCAGTCACAATAAGAAAAAATAACAAATAGAAATAATGGTCACCAACTGATGATAATATAGCAATAGATCTTCAAAACATGTAAAGCAGAAAACCATAACATTGCACAGAAAAACTAAAAAAGCCCTAGTGGCCGATTTTAACACCTCTTACATGTTCACATATAGATCAAGGAGGAGAAATTTTATAAGGCTATTGTGATTCGAACATGATAAGCTTCATACAAAGGGCATGCATATGCACTCACTCGCAACATGAGATTTGCTTAGTGAGAGGCTATGCCTATGATGGTCTGCCAATGAGATTCTGTTGTATAGCAGCATCATAGCCACCTTAGCTTATGAAGGATGTTTACACAATGCTGAAACCAGCTACCAAACATCTCTCAAAATGTACCTTTATTGATAAGCGTCACATGATTATAACCTAGTCCATGAATGGAAAGGAATGGATATTTTTCTCAAGCACAGCTAAGAATAAATACAAAAATTGACCATATATTTGATTTAAAACGTTTCTAAAATGACTAATGATATCTTACTCCTAAGCAAAATAGCTGCAGAAATGATGACATTGTTTTCTGTTACCTATCACCGGGCTTAATGTTTGTTAGTGTTTGTGTTCCCATGTCACATACAGATAACTAGGAGGACAAAGAAAAAAGTGATGGTTTGTATCAAGATTAAATATATTTGATATTAGAAAAGGTTAATTTGCTCCTTCACTGGAGCCACCGTCGCCTACAACTGCATTGTGCACGTAGCACTATTTTCATTGTGTTACTGAGCTGCCCATTGGAAACGTGCTTAAGTGGCAAGACTATTTATTCCACATATGTAGAAATAAAATATTCCAGTTTGACATCTATGTGAGATTTTGGTGGCAAAGATGAAATGTAGGGGAGTTGAGAAAATAAGATTTCTTTAAACTGTCTTCACTCTTTACAACTTATTTAAGCATTCTTATTAGCTTCATTGTCTTATAAGAAAATAGTCAAAATAGAAACTCATTGCTTTGTTAAACATCCTGTGATCTTCTTCCTGTGAACTTGACAGCATAAGACAACCTTTGTTGCTAAATGATATCAAACCAATAGTAAGTTGAATCTAACCTCTTTATCACAGACTGAGGTGCTCCACTGATTTTGTAGAGATTTTTTGTGGTTGCTGTTTTTGTTCTTTCTTTAAAAGTCAAAAATTGGTCCCAAATTCTATCGTTTTAAATCCTATGCTTACTGCTTTGCATATATGATGGATTTAAGAGTTAGGCTTCCTCCTTAAGGAGATGCAGCTGTTCCTTTTCCTAAATAGGATTCTGACTAGACACCAGGGCTTGAGATGAAAGATCCTCGCTATATAGTAGAGTTAAAGACATAAATGTAATGCTTACAGTGCCAAATGACACAAGATGTTAGAATTTGTAAACCTACTACATTATGCTGGATTGAATTATTATGATGATTGAAGATTCATAATTGTACATGAAATCTTATGCAGACAACTTGGCCAATCTCATATCTATATATTTCAGCTTACTTATTAAACCATCTAGATACATGGATAAATATGTAGATAGGAAAACAGGCAGATACACAGATAAACAACTAGCTATACAGGCAGAGACAGAAAATTAATCAAAATTGTTATAACAATGATTGTAGGATCCAAGTAGATCATTGGAGTTCATACAATGATTGTGCATTGCAGAATCTCAAGGTGGCTTCTGAATCATCAAAAAAAAAGATATGATCAGTGGTCTTCAACATCAATTACATTTTCATTTTATTCTCAGTCTTGGGAAAATATTGGCTCTTGCATTGTATGAAATGAGAAGAAGAAAAAGAACAGTGTATGTTGCCTGATTACTGTGTGCTTTCTCTGACCCAGTTTCTTTGAAGATGTTATCTCAAGTCCTCTGGATAGTCTAGTGCAGTAGCTACAGTTATCCTCATTGGCTAGATATGAGACTGATTCAACACTATTCACTGAATTCCAGGGTCTACTGGCTAGTGTGTCATACGTTAGCATTTGGTTCTAGGTGGGTTTTTGTGTTCTACCAAAACACGTTATGCTGCTACATGTTCTACAACTACATACTTTGAACTAATTATTTAATGCATATGAAAGTGAATTTCTCAAAAGCACCAGGACCCTCATCTACCTTAAAAAAGAAATCAATTTATATTTGCATAATTTAACACCCAGAAGTAGCATTGCTCTCCACTATTTTATTGTATGCATAGTCAGTCCTACCACACCTCATGTAACGAAACATCCTAAGAAAACACATCTTATGCTCTAATGTATACCAACTAAGTTCTACAGCTTCACTTCCTCATTTGCACTCTTCTCTCATAAGCATTTATGAAATATCTATTTTGTGCCTCCATCATATTAGAAATTAGAAAAGACTGGAAGCAATTGAAGATAAAATGTGTAGAGTTGGCAAGGTGGTTCCGTGGATACAAGCCTAGGTCATCAAGCCTAATAATCTGACTTTGAGCCCCAGGATCAACATGGTGGAAAGAGAGAACTCATCCAAGTTTTCCTGAGCTCCAAACATACACTATAATACCTGTGCATGTACCGCCCCCCCCACACACACACATACAAAAGATCTATGTGTCACAGAAAATCTTGTAGTCTAGCCGGAGAAAAGCAATATATGGGAGAGGACGTGAAGAACAAGAGATGGTAATAGAGGATAAATATTAACAGAGTATATGAAATTGTTGTAATGAAGCTCATCTTTTGCCCAGTAAATATACACGAGAGAGAGAGAGAGAGAGAGAGAGAGAGAGAGAGAGAGAGAGAGAGAGAGAGAGAAACAGTCATATCGAAAACAGAAAGACAAAACAACTGGTTCATTCCAAAGTAATGATTTTAAAATGATATGTAGACAAATAAGAAACAGCATGTGATGAACTTCGAACATCAAAGAAAAGCAAACATGACAATTAAGTGGCATTGGTGAGACAAGGCACAACCGAAGACTGGGACTGCTAACATTTCAAGGAGTCTGTGAAGGAGCTCACCTAGGAAGATAGCTTGGCTTTTGAAAACAGCAGAAAGAAACTAGATGTAGTTCTTTTTCATGTTCCAGACTAACTCAGGCTTCTCTTTTCTGGTCCTCAACTAAATAGCCCCCGCCTTTTCTCAAAAAAACTTATGAGACTAGCAGTCTGGTTTGCATCATTTAAACATCCCTTGTACATGAGCGATTTCACATGTATCAAGTAAACAGGTGACCTGTGGTTGAAGAAGTTTATTGGGACATCATGGACTCTGAGTCTAAATGTTCTTGACCTGTGCTCTGCTCCTACAACTTTGCTCTACCAAAATTCAACAATATCATATTTGTGGAGTGACAATTACATATCTGTGCTTCATTTTATTTACAATATAGGTGTTTTTTTTAAACAAAAAAGGCATGCCTTTTGTTAATTGTGGTTTAGGCAGTCTGTGTCAGTTATTCCAAGTTACTGATTACTTTAATGCTGAGCAGTTAAATGAGACTATACATGTCCTGACACTCAGACTTACAATACATCTTCCCACTTTATATTTCAGCCTGTTGGATAATATATGTCTGGGTACTGTTTTGTACGGAGAGCAGTCTGACAACCTGATGTATCTTTCTTCATTGTTGACATATTTCAAAATATTACTTTCTACCTTAGAATGCATAGGATTGGAATTGGTCAATTAAAAATATCATTAGTTTTAAAAGGAAGGATTTTGTTTCATGCATAGTTAAAGGTTAATGATTCCGTACTAATTACACCAAACCCAAAAATTCTTAGCTTATGTTTGAAGCAAGTTCATGATGGCAACGCATTATTAAAGTATTTTCAAATCCCCACCTAACATCTGGGCTAGCAATGGAGTAATATCTAACTCCTTTGTAATGTGGGTGGTGGGTCAATCGTCCACTGCAGGAGTACTGTGTGGGTTTAGCTGTTATACAGACTTCACAGAGTGAGAGTAAAAGACACCTAATCACCCTACAAAATTGAGGACCCAGAACTTGCCAGTAAATACTAACTTCCAAAAGACATGCCATCTTGGATGAGAAAAATCTTCAGTGTTTCCCACCTGCAGGCTAGTCCAGAAAGGGTGATGAGGACCCTCTAAGAGGCCAGAGGAAGGTTCCAAGACACAAAAATGGATTAAGCACACAAGGGCCAAAAATATCCTTCAGAATAACATCTCCCATTCAGAAGAACTAAGAACCACAGTGGTTGACACTTCATGATTATCATGCCCATGTCATTCTTAGAAGATGGCATTTTGCCAGGCAGTGGTGGCTCACACCTTTAATCCCAGCACTTAGGAGGCAGAGACAGATGGATCTCTGAGTTCGAGGCCAACCTGATCTATGTAGTGAGTTCCACGATGGACAGGTCGACACAGAGAAGCCCTGTCTTGAAAAGCCATAAAACAAAACAAAACAACCCCCCAGAAGGCATTTCAAATCTCTTCTGCACACTGCAATGTTCTCTGAGCTGTAAAAGGTTGGTGTAAACGTCTTGTTTAGGGCTGAGCCTTCAGCCATCCTTTATTTTCAGTACCTTGTGCATCTATGGATCTCTGCATTCACCTCCGTTCACTTCAAGAAGAGGCTTCTCTATAAGACTGAGAGTGGGCTTTGTCTATGGTATAAGCACACATATTTAGAAAGCAGTTTGATATTATATCAATTCAACTAAGCAGCAGTATTAGCTCTTCTTTTTCCCCCTCAAAAGGCCAGGGTTTTAAATATTCCTTAGTGGGACTAGTTACATAATTTACAGAGCACGGTACAAAATGAAAATCCAGAACTCCTTGTTCAAAACTCTATTAAAATTTTCATGACTGCATCAACAGAGCATGAAATGCAAAACAGGGAGGACCCCATATGATCGCACAAGCCCTATGCCCGTGAGGCCAAACCTACTTCCCAGTCAAAGCAGACCGGGGCCTTCAAACAGAGGATCAGGGAAAGAGCTGTGTTACTCAATTTGGGCTGAATTATATATAGGTGAACTATATACTCTCTATTGTGTACTAGGTACCAGGTGCTAAGTGCTAGGTACTATATACTGCAGTCCAGAAAGCCTACAAACCAGAGGCACTTACTGCTCAGAATTGTAAAGGCCAAGAGGTCTAAGATCAAGGTGTTATCACATTGGAGTTCTAAGGAGAAACCTCTTCTAGGTTGCAGATTGCTAACGCCTATCCTAGTCTTATGTGGTGAATAGGGTTGCATTGGTGGGTTTCCTATACAGGGACACTAATCCTATTCACCCCAAAGACCCCACCTTTTACTGCCATAACACTACATTGAGAATTTCAAGACATAAGCTGGGGGAGGGTAAGTCACAAACATTCTGTCCACAACAACCCCTCTCGCTTGCTTGCTCCCTATCCAAAAGTCTTTATCCTAAAAGTAGAAGGAGATAGATCTCTTTTAAATGTTAACAATAAATGTTCATGATCCAAACCCTTGCAGAAACATCTGTGAAAAGAGGAAATGAATCAAACAGTGTATCCACAGGTAACAAAGCCACCGCAGAAAACTAAGACAAATGAAATCTATTATGTAACAATGCAAAATGAGATAAAAAAGAAACTAAGAAAACCATACAGTTATAAAGAGTACCTCAGACCAGTAATGGCAGAGTTCTCAAGTGCTGAGGCTAACAAGGGAGTGTGAATGGTGCTTTCAGATCTTAGAAAAGAATTAGAAAATAGGGGCGGGAGAAGTTCCAGAAACAAAGGCTCAAACAATAGCAAACAGACCCACATCAAAGCATGGTGAGGGAAATCAAGGGTGTGGGACAGAATGAAGCCGACAGAAAGAAAATACTTCTGTAAAAAGCAAATTGCAGAATCTCACTTGACAACAAAACCCACGCTGTTTATTTCTCTGCTTTATTTGTTGAAGTTTGATTAATCTTATCCAAAGAGGTTACAGTTAATTAATTTTTTTAAAATCGAGTTTCAAATAGATAGTCCTGAAACCAATTTTGTACCCATATTCTTCCCAATTCATTTGATAATTTGAAAACATTAACAAAAACATTTTTAATCTGTTTTTCAAAGGGAACATCTGTGCGTTATTGTTCATGACAGTGGCTTTGTTATAGTAAATGAAACATCTGGAGAGACTTGATTACTTGTTGACAGAAACTCCAATGCAAAACATAGGTGAATGATAATTTATTCTCACTGGGCTCAAATGAACAAGCTCAGCCAATGGGGTCAACCTAATATGGGGGGGGCACAACAGTATTGGGTCTTCAGTTTTCTGAACTATTCCTTGTGACAATCCTGTATCTATAGCCAATGTTACATCTCATCCAACTTTAAATTACAAGAAGAGAGATATTCTAGTTTGTGAGTTTTGTTCTACATATTAAGTGCAGTCTATTCAAGCTTGTGCTTAGCAACAACAGCAAAATGACCGCCAATAATCCACATTATTTGACCCCGTGTCAATAGCAGTTTTTATTTTGTTCTTTTAATGTTAAGCTCTGTACTCACAGATTCCCTGTACTCACAGTTTCGGTCTCTGCAGTTTTGATCACCGTGATGCAAAAAGTGTTAAGTGGAAATTTACAACGTGGAAGAGAGAATAGATGCTGATTTTATTATGGTGTATTATAATACTCTATTGTAATATTCTTTTAATATGATATATTATAATGCTTCTATTAATTGTTTACTGTGCCAAATTGTAAAATAAATTTTATCATAGATCTGTATGTATAGAAAAATCCATAGAATATGTAAGGTTTGATATAATTTACAGTTTCAGGCATCCATTGAGATTGAAAACACAATTCTTATGGATAGAGGAGATGTTATTGACAGGATTCTTACTTTCCAAAATAAACATTTCTGACACTATAAAGATACATGGATGAACAAGTAGCATCTATGAACTTGTTTGCCATTCAAACTTTATTACAGTTTAATTAATGTAATTTCATGTGGCTGTACCTGTTAGCATTCTGTCTAAACTCCACCCCACAGTTTCTTGGCAACAGCTAGGTATGTTCCTCCCCACAGTTGCCTGGCAACAGCCTCTATTTCTATACTATACCTTCATGTGGTTCTGGTTCCTCCGGGGGAAGGGGTGCCTGGGTTTGGGCCTGCACACCCTTCCCCCACACCCATATAACATATATCTCTATATATTTTTATAAACACATCAGTACCTGCTAGAGAATTAAATTAGTGAAAATTTTGGAGTTTGGGTTCCTTAAAAATCACAGGAATATTATAAGACTATGTTTTCATTGTAATCCTAAGTATGGGATATGTGGTTGCTTCATATTGCCCACAGCAGCTGACTGTGATTTACCTCATATGCTAGCAGGGGCATGATTTTGCCATCTTTCTGTGATTGTGTGACGCTGGGAATTCTGGCAACCTTTTAGAGGGTATATAAATGTTAGGACCCCTAAGAGGTGGGGTGGGTTGGTGCTTGGTGGTTGGTTGCTGTTGGTTACAATTTGTTAAGTAGCAAAGACAGCTACGATTAGACCTTCATTGTAAAAGTTAAATGTAAGTGCAATAGATACTGTTAGAGGGACAAAGCCTATTTCCTCTTCCACAGTAGATGGGGGAGAACAAGCTTAGAGAACTGAACTATCAACTTCCTGCCCCCTACAGTCAAAGCATGGGCATCTGACTCAATCTTGGACAATGTGATCTGACAAATGAAAATTTTGAGAAAGGTTCTTTTTATAAATAATTTTTTAAAAAAAAAATGTTTTCTGGATAGAGAGGGCTCCTTTCTTCAGCTGGACATTTGTTGTATTTACATTCCATGCCTGGAATTCTGGGAGTCATTTTGCAACCATGGTGAGACAAGCCGTTACCTAATAAATACTCAACAGGGCAGAGTAAGAGAGGATGGAGAGAGCCCGATTCCCTCGTGCTAGCGTGGAGCCACTGAACCAACCCTGAAACCACTGACCTCAGGATTCTTGCTGTATTACATCAGAATTATCCTTAATGTTGGAGCTATTATAGTTAGAAGTTTAGCTAAATGCACAAAAAAAACCCCACTAAAATTAGTACAGCAAGTGAGTACTCTTATTTTCAAATATTTCAATAGAACCCAAACTCAATTTATTGTTATTGTGCCCCACAAAATGTGCGCTAAGCTGTCACTTGGGGGAAGTTCCTTGCCAAATTCCAAGTCTATCTCTATATTAACCATTGCTGGTCCTCTGATTTCCTTCCACATCCATGAAAATGGAGGTAGTTTCTGGTTTTCAACTCATTAAGAATTTATGATGGCTGTAAACCTAACTGATCTGTGATCCCCAGATTAAAAACACTACAGAATATTTTTGATATTTACTTATTTATTTATTTGGTGTGTGCCCCAGTGTATGTATGTATACTATATACATGCAGAAGTCCAATGACAACAGAAGAAGACATTGGATTTTCTATAACTGGAGTTACAGACTGTTGTAAGTCATCGCATGGGCGCTGAGAACTGAACTTGGATTTTCTGAGGAAAAAAAAAAGTGCTCTAAACTGCTAAGCTTTCTCTCCAGCACCCAAGATTTTTTAAATGAATCTTTTCCACCTGAGCATTGCTGCACTCCAATGCATGGGCATGCTAACGCTAACAGAGTAAGGGTCTAAGTGATAGGTAATTCACTGGCAAAGCCCTTGAGAAACTACATAATGTCCTGTTATCATACTAGTAATAGCCGTTAGACACACTGGTGGGCATTGAGTGGCTCCTGTACTTTTGTGTTTGTCCCCTGCATTAGACTGAGTTTGATGGTGACATCCCAATGAGATCAGGGGACCCAAAGCAGAGATGAACACTCAGCACAGTTCCACACAATCCAGTGCAGGTTTAAAAGCAATGAACAATTACAGGAGAGCAGATTAATATTTAATGAAGATGTAAATGATGAGACTCAATACTGAGTTGCTTAGTGAAATCTATTCCAGCAAGAGCAAACTGCAGTGATCCTTAGAAGGCGGGGGTGGGGAGCTTTTGTCTTATTAGCCATTGTCTTTAACTTCTCCTCAACTCTAGCTGAGGCCTGGGCTCAGACTCCCTAAGCAGCTGACAGTTGCAGCAAGAGTGAAATCAATCTTGCAATCCTCCCAGCCATTTGATTCCCAATCCCTTCTTCACTATTCAGTCTGCGCTCTCAGAAACAAACTGCATACAG
Organism: Uromys caudimaculatus; assembly: GCA_028551405.1. Lineage (NCBI taxonomy): Eukaryota > Metazoa > Chordata > Mammalia > Rodentia > Muridae > Uromys > Uromys caudimaculatus. The sequence goes on along the minus strand of CM052722.1, from coordinate 8,383,782 downwards.
GGTTTCTGACATCAGGCTCACCCATTGCCAACATTCTGTCTGTCCCTCTGTCAGCTGGGTGTCTGTGGCGATGAGAAAGACACGATAACTCCAAGGCAATCCATCACCTCTGCAACTCAGGCAGAGCTTCTGAGCCCACTTGCGTCTGAGGAAGCTGCCAATGCCTCTGTCAGAGCTGGGGGATGGGACCGAAGGTGCTGATCCATGAAATCACACAGGAGAAAGGGCGAGGCTGTGGGAAGCAATGGACCACAGGGTGTAAGTGAAGAGTGATTGCTCCTGGCATGGACCACTCAGCCCAAAAGGGACCAAGTGATACCATGGGGCTTTCTCGATGGTCTGTTTACTCTTGGGCCTCCACCCAGCAGAAGCAAAAATAGTGCTGCGGGCTGAAAGCAAAAATAAATTTCCAATGAAAAGAATTTCCCTAGACACCCAGGTCCTCCTCCCCACCAAGACGGGATGGAAAGAGGAGCAGCTGATGCCAAGGGCTTCTTTTCTGCTTTCCTAGACTGGTCTAGAAAAGAGCAGGTTCTTCATCAACCAGAGGGGACAAGGAGGCACTGGACTTCCTAGTGTACCAGTCTACCTCTATTGACTTGCAGAAGTCTGTACAAACTGGTGATGTATCATAATGGGGCCTTAACTGCATTCCCACAGCAGGCAAGCCAGAGTATGTATAGCTTGAATCCCTCAATGAAGCTCCTTGAGTCCGCCGAAGTGAGATTTGGCCTCATATGATCAGGATCCTGCCCTGCCCTCTGCACACACCAACATGACCTGCTTTGGCTGCATCAGGGATGGCTGCTACCATTGGAGAGTATGCATTGTCACTCACATATGTATCTCTGCTCCATAATGCTTATGGTGGAGAAGGATGGCAAGAAGGCTGCTCAGTCATTCTGTCATTGCCTCTCAGAACTGTGGCTATGCTATCTGCATGCTCAGCAGTGGCTTTGTTTGTTTGTTTTTGTTTTTGTTGTTTTGAGACAGGGTTTCTCTATGTAGCCCGGGCTATCCTGGTACTCACTTTGTGAACCAGGCTGGCCTCGAACTCACAGAGATCTATTTGCCTCTGCCTCCAGATCACTGGGATCAAAGGCATCAGCCACCATGCCTTACTGAACATCCCAAATTTTGAGGCCCATTCCCTTTGGTAGGGTGAAGTCTCTAAGTCCACTCCATGTTGAAGGACAGTGGACTGATAACTAGAAGCAGGGATCACCAGAGCTTCTCTTTGAGGCTAGCTGCCACAGGCCTAGAGACACAGAGGTGGGGGAAGCTCCAGGCTTTAGAGACCTGAAGCTTACAGAATCTTGGATCTGTTCTTTAGAAAAGACACAAATTTATAAGTGCAAAATCAGGCATATGTCTTTCAACTGGTGACTATATTAATAAAACAAATATCCAGCCAATGAAACTGTATTTGGCAATTTTATTCTGATGTCTGCTCCTACACGGATGAACCTCAAAAAATACTTGGCACAGTGAAGGAAACCAGTTACAAAAGACCACATACTACGATGCCATTGATGTAAGTGTTTATGATAAGCAAATCCACAGAGACAGAAAGCAAATTAGTGGTTACTAGAGCCTGGGGTTGGGAGCCAGGATTGACTGAAAACAGACACGGGGGAGTTTGGTGGGGGGCCGTGGTGGTGACGGAAGTAGTTTAAAACTGGATAGTGGCGATGGTTGTGCAACTCGATAAATTTAGTAAAAATCATTGAACCATGTACTCACAATGGGTGAATTTTATGGCATGTAAATTATATTTCAATAAAGCTGTTCAAAAGTATGCACACAGGACATTGGCAGAGGCCTGTGCAAGTGAGAGGCCCTGGAGCCTCGGCTTCATTAACTTTTCAGGAAATCTGTCTCTGTGGAGTAGCTGCCTGAGGCAGCGAGAGGGTAGAGAGCTAGCCAGGCCTCTTCCCTCCATTTTCCCTTCACTCTTTTGGTCTGCCCTCCATTGGCCTAACCTGCCAGAGGCCAGGTAAATGGAGTGTTTTGTGACACACAGTGGAGAATATTAAGGACAGGGCACAGATCTGAGAACCAAGAAGCAAGTGACAGTTCTGCCAAACAACTCCCAGGTGGCACCCCCATGGTCATGTGCCGGCACAGCTCAGAACAATCCTTCCTTCTGATACGGAAAAATGTTTTGAGAGAGATTCTAGGGAACAGCCATGTTTCTGAATGAAGGTCCAAGTTGCTTATTATTTGTCTTAAAATAATGTAAAACAACGAAGTTGCCAGTTAGTTGCCGTTCATTCATCACCTGAAGGTTCACAATCACGTGTTCATAAATACATATTTTATCAGAGGATGGGGAACAGGCTCTGGGTGGGCAGTAGAGGGGCTGAGAAGGAAATAACTCACAGGATAGTACTCAATACAATGACTGTAGAAACCGAACTTGAGATGCTTAGATCTGTCCTTCTATGTGCAAATCAACCCTGGAACTCTGTAATGTTCCCTCAGTGGGATAATTTCAACTTATATAGGCTATTTCTCTTTAAAAATATATCCATATAAGTAAAAATATTAGTCCAATTTCTTTTCCTTTTCATGGTAATAGTTGCTTTTATTTTCTTTGGCTTTTGACTGACATAAATGTTCAATAAAACAAAATACTTTCATGATCTGTGTTTCTTTTGGGTCACTACGGTTATTAGGTTCATTTCCTGATTATCACTGGATTTTGTTATATAGCAGGAGAATGTGCTAAAATGATCTTCTCTGGGTGTCCAATAGGCTAGGTATGAGGTATTTATAAACAAGCACGTACTGGAATCAACACAAAAAGGAGATTAAGAAAATTTCTTTAAAATCATGCAAATATTAAGCCATGTCTGAAAGGCACAAGCAATGGTCTGGACTGGCACAGTGGTAAATGACTCTAAGCCCAGCTATTCAAGAGGCTCAGGAGTTTGAAGCCAGAGTGGGCAACCTAGGCTAGGCTAGTGTTACCATCCCAGTTAGACAAATGAGGAATTGGAGTGCAGAAAGGCCAAGTGACTTGCTCAAGCTCCTATAGGTAGCAGAGTGCAGATGAAGGACTTGAACCCTGATGGGACTGCTCCAGTCACTAAGTGTGTAACCTACAGGCAGGCTCTCCTCATCAGCTGCAGTCTGCTTTAAAGATGACACTTAGTCTCCTATCAGTTGTAGCAGAGACAAAGATCGTTTTCAGTTGCTCCCAGCAGATGGAAGTAGGAGGTACCTCTCTCCCCCTTCCGTGTGTGTGTGTGTGTGTGTGTGTGTGTGTGTGTGTGTGTGTGTGTTTGCTGTGGTCTTTGCACATTCTAAGCAAGAGATGTACCATGGAGCTCCATCCAAGAAGAGACTCTTGTGGTTTTTTAATGGCAGTGTCTCACTGTTTATGTACTTCAGGCTAGCCTTGAACTCACCACTCTTCAGGCTCTTGAGCGCTTGGATTGCAGGCACATACCACTTTAATAATACATGGCAGGGTTCCATTCTAAGGGCGTCAACTGTGAAGTAATCTGAATTCAAGAGGACTTGGCTGTTTATTAGACAGTGAGAAGAGAAGAATAGAAAGGAAGACTGATTTTTTTTTTTCAAATAGTATCTAGGGTATTCGAAGTGCAGTTAAGTACTGCAGCACTGTACTTTGTGAGTGTCAATAGACTCAAAAGAGCCAGACAAGAAAAGTGCTCATTGCTTCTGCCACAGGTAATACTGACCCACAACACTAGATGGCAAAGTGGCGCCAGCTATTGTTGCTGTAAGTTGGGGGAAAAAAAAAAGCCAAGTGTAAGTTTAAAATCAAAAAGTATCTATTATTCTGGTTTTATGGTTTCCTTTTTTGTTTTTAATTTTAAAGTTTATTTTAGGGAAATTGTTGCCCACATAAAGTTAATATCTTAGTTTTTAAAATCACTGTTTAAGCAGGGCAGTGGCAGCACACACCTTTAATCCCAGCACTTGGGAGGCAGAGGCAGGTAGATTTCTGAGTTCGAGGCCAGCCTGGTCTACAGAGTGAGTTCCAGGACATTCAGGGCTACACAGAGAAACCCTGTCCCGAAAAACAATCAATCAATCAATCAATCAATCAATCAATAAATAAATAAATAAATAAAATCACTGTTTAGAAATGCCCGGGTTCAGGCTCTGTCAAGTAGGTAAATACAGGGCTCACTGCCTAATAGCTGGCTGCTCAAAATCTACCTCCTAATTGATCAGGTAAACATGGGAGGACAACAGAAGATGATGGACAACTATGAAATGTGCTTCCAAAAGCTGTGTGTTAACAGAAACGTGACAAATGTGTATGGCACAGATGTTACCTGTCATGGCCTTTTCTGTTTAAATAAACTTGGGAGCAAAAAACAAATTGGACACACTGGCACTCATTCCATTTATCCAGAAACAAGCATCTCTTACTTGCTGGAGGCAGCCCAGAATTTAAAAAAAAAAAAAAAAAAAGTTCTCCTGTGGCATTTAAGGAATGTGTGGTGGAGGTGTACGGAAGACCTATGCATCAGTACTGTTAACCATCAGTCCTGGAATCATGCTTCCTCTTCAGACTTGTGAGTAGAACTGCAGGTTCCGCCTCCTTGGACTCTCCTTCCCTGGGAGCCCTCAGACCACCCAGGGTCCTCCCCAGAGTAGGCAGCACATCAGCATATTAATACAGGACATACACACACACACACACACACACACACACACACACACACACACACACACATCAGGAGTTCAGCACGGAACGTTTTTACTGCTCTCTGGATTGTCTTGTCAAATCAAATTTATTCTAGTGCTTGCTTTATGAGAGGTGCCCAATAACTACTAGGAGAGAGACTGGAATCAGGGTGTGGAGCCACTGAGGAAAACTGGTCTAGAAGTTTTCTAGAACTTTCCCCCAGACAAGATGAAATATTACTAGCAGAGGCAGAATCCGGGGGAGGGGGGACGCTTGAGGACACAGTTGTTAATATAGGCACACCAATGAAACATTTACTACTAATAAATCATAAAGAATTTTGTTTTAAAAATGATCCTTTAACATATACATGGTTTAACCACTTATTAAGAACAAAAGCTAATTTTTATATTAATGAGATAGATATTTTTGTTTTTACACAAAGAATCAAATCTTTGAATATTTGATTCCACAGGACATAGATCTTTCAAAGTTGACCAATATTTTGATTTTATAACCATTAGTGCCCAGGACTGCACTTCACATAAGTACATAGGGCAAAGTGACACAACTTTGTTTGAGGCCAGTTCAGAAATTGTTGGAAGTTCTGCCCTCACCACATGCCAAAATTCAGCATACGATCTTTTAGGAAACTTTAAGTCATCAACTCAAACAGCAAGTGTTACATTCAAACATTCTAACACAATGCAATTTAAAAATATACTCGTTGGCTACTTATGTGTAGAGGAATGACAGTAGAAAAATATTAAAAATCTGTTTTCTGTAATTAAACCACTGTTTCCATAATAGAAGAAATTTTTGTATATACACGACAAATACTGAAATTGATAACATAATAGTCTCGAATGTGAGCCGAGGTGTTTCTGATAGTTTTCCTTGGCATTGCCTGGCATTCAGGCATGCACACGGTAAAGTGCACTTCGGGTGTGTTTACAACCAAGGCTGCAGTGAAGGTGCATGAGCCAACAAGAGCAGCACTGCTAGAAATACCCCACACTTATTACACATTTGACTTTGAGTTAATCTTTGGTGATTACATGTTCAAAAGTCTTCTAATGTTGCCTTTTCTTCATGATTCCCATATTCAGTTATATACTCCTATGTAAGATCATGAGGCCCAATTTAAGAAGCTACAATGCTTTCATTGATGGTGGTCCCAGTATCTATCATCAACATCCCCAGAAATGTGTTAGGCGTTTACAATTTTCAGGCTCTACCACAAACCTAGGAAACGAGAAACTTCTAGGCTGGGGCCCCGCCATCTGTGCGTCAGCAAGGCTCCCATGCATTTCCCAAGCACAAGGTCAGGAACAACTAACTGGCTTAGAGTGATGCTGCCTGCCTGGCAGGCTTGATAAACAAGGAGATATGAGGGTTAAGCCTGGCAGTGCCTCATGCTCAAATTGTTTTCTGTTTTATCCTGCAGGCGCTCTTAGAGCAACTGAGAGCTTCTAAAGAGCAGAGTGACCAGAACAGACCTTTACTTCAAAGCTATCCTTCTTGGGATGGTGTGGAGCAGGAGGTAGAAGGAAAGGATTGGCTTCTTTCGGGGCTTTCTTCCCTTTTGCCTTCATGTCTACTTTCTGCCACTAGCTCTGGGTCCCTCCACCCACACTATGGCCTCTAGGACCGATCATCTCACTCACCTTCCTACTTTACCATGCTAGCTGACTCAACTCACTGAGTGTCTGGCAACCATTTACACAAAGCACAAACGGTCATCACTAAAAGGCCATCAACCCCTACATTTAATTACACACATCCTATTCATCTTCCCAGGAGTCCATGGCACATGTTTTACTCTGACACTAACACAACGACATATACATTGATGCCTATGGATAAATACTTTAAAGAAAGAAATAAACATTATTTGTATTGTCTTAGCAGAGACATCCAGCAAAGTGAGGGTAGCAACAGATGTTTAGTGAATGGGGTGAATACAGCCCCTTATTGCTGTGGGAGAAAAATGGATCAGAGACCAGTAGAAGCATTTGTACAGCCAGTTGGTACAGGAATGGCAAACACATAGATGGTCCCTGGTAAGCCCTTGAAGCACGTACAGCCAGCCAGGCAGTATGAGGAAAAGGTTGATTATGAGGAAGCGGAATTAGATTACAAGAAATTAGCAGATGGAATGAGTATTAGAGTTGGGAAGGGGCAGGTATATATTGAGCTTTCTGGAAACATGGGGAAGATGGAAAAGGATGCGGACTAGCAGCATTTCAGAAAAACACGGTGAAGAGGACACCATTATTGTCTTTAAAAGTATTGAAAATATGAATATGTAACTGAAGAAATAGAAGGAAATAGTAAGAGTGTAGGAAGACTGAGGATAACAAGGAAGAGTCTAGGAAGTGCCTAAGAGCCACAAACAGAATAACTAAGATCATGGATGCAGAATAAAAGGCTTGTCGAGGAGTAGACTATTTAGCACAAAGGTGTCTGTGGATTGCTGTGTTAGTACTTCGTGAACATGCCAGCACTGAAATTAGAACGTGGAAAATGAAACCAAGCAGAAGCTGAGGTAAAGGGACACAAGTGACAATAAAGAAAGGCAAATGGACTAGCGAGCGAGATGGCTTGTGGGTTAAGAGCATGCGATGCTGTTGCAGAGGACCAGGATTCAGTTCCCAGTACCCATTGGTGGCTCCGAACCATTCCGAACTCTAATTCCAGGGTGTCCAAAGCCTCCTTCCAGGCACACATGTGCCACATGAACACATATGCAGGCAAAGCATTTGCACACATAATAAAACAAAGACAAATGGGGGCAGGAAGGATTGGGTGGCTTTAGGGAGATTGAAGAATGTTGAGAACAGCAATGCATGGATGGGTAGAGAGTCAGCAAGAGACCCTAGAACAAGCTTACACGCTCTGCCCTGCTAGCTCCATTGTCTAGACAGTTTGCCTTCTCTTCTCACCTGTTGAAAGCCTTTTAGTTTTCTTTTCTTTTCTTTTTTAAAAATTGGGTTTTTTCCTTACATAATATATCCCCATTAAGGTTTCCCCTCCATTTCTAGTCCTCCTAACTCCTCCATACTTCCTCTCCCATCCAGATCCAACCCCTTTCTGTCTCTCATTAGAAAAAAAGAAACAGGCTTCCATGGAATAATAATAAAATAAAACAAAAACTAACACATAGGGATTTGACAAAACAAACAGAAGAATCCAAGACAAGGCTCAAGAAACAGAGACCCACTCATTTACACACTCAGGAATCCCATGAAAATACTAAAAAGGAAGTCCTATTATATACACAATGGACTTGCAGAGTAAAATGAAACAAAAAAAAAACCCCATATATAAGCAACATAAAAATAAGATAAAATTAAAATGGGGAGGGGACTAGCACTGACACAAGATTATGAGACAAGGAGCCCCCAAAGATGCCACTAAGTTGAATTTCTGTTGGCCATCTACTGCTGGGCACGTAGCCTACCCTTGAAAGCAGTTTGTTTCCCCAGTGAGACTCCCTTGGAGGAAACTAGATTTTCATTTGCAAGTGGTTAACAATTGGAGATAGCTTCTAGGTTTAGGGATGGGGCTGTTTCCACTTCTACTTTTAGTTTTAGGACTCTACCTACTACCGATTTGTGCAGGCCATGTGTAAGTTGTCTCAGTCACCCCGAATATTTATGATCACCGGCCATATTGATTTAAAGGGCCTTGTTTTTTTGATGTCCTCCATCCCCTCAAGCTCTTTCTACCTTCTCTTCCACGGGTTCCCTGAGTTCTGAGGGGAGGGATTTGATGGAGGCATCCTATTTAGAGCAGTGTGTTCCAAGATCTATGTGTATAATGTCTGCCTGTGGGTTTCTGTATTTGTTCCCATCTGCTGCAGGAGAAATGCTCCCTGATGATGGCTGAATAAGGCACCCATCTATGAATATAGCAGAGTATCATTAGGCATCATTATATCTCTTCTTCCCCCCCCCCCTTTTAGGTCAGTAGTATTTGGTTTTACCCTAGCTACCTGGGCTACCTAGTCTCAAGCTCTTGGTTGTAGTGGAATTTCCCCTGTCCAATCACTTTAAATATTAATACAACAAGAAGCCTTGGACAGGGAAAAGGAAGGCAGAGTGAAGAGTTGCAGAGACAGAGATGGAGGAGACAGGTAGAGGAGAAGGAAGCAAGATGGAAGATGAACAGGATGATTCAGATTCCATGTGGTTTTAAATAGCCACAGGTAGATATAATATCTATAATATCATATAGGGATAGAATAATTGGGGTAACTTGTCTAATCCAGGTGGGCAGCTTGTACCATTATCAATTGGCCCTGAATTTCTTGAGTGGGAAACTTGTGAATTGAGAATTTATTGATCTATAAATATGACTGATTAATTATAAGCTTCAAGAGATTTGATTTACTGGGTTAAGGGGAATTGTGGCCGCAGACCACAGGGGGTGGATGGCTGGGAATGTGAGCAGAATCCGCCATGAGAGGACAGTGATCGGTCGGGTCATTGCTGGGGCTAGCCTAGAGATAGAGGTGGCAAGACCACCGCCAGCAAGAGAGTAACAGCGTGGGAACTTGCTAGTCTTTTTAATATTTCCTGCAACACTTGGTCACTCATGCAGAATTGGATATGGGTTCCATCTCATGGAGTAGGCCTTAAGTCAAATTAGATAGTGATTGGTTACTCCAAACTTGTGTCATCATTGTATTAGAATATCTTGCAGGTAAAACACCATTGCAGATCAAAGGGGCTGTGGCTGAGTTGCTGTTTACATTTCTCCTTTAGTAGTGTGCAGAGTACCTGTACCTCTTGGTACCCTGAGCCAAAGATGCTAGCACCTAGGACTGCAGGCTCTTTGGAGATGCGAGCTTGATGTCTCCACATTCAACTGAGTTGTGTAGGTGTTGTCTTCGGCAGTGGTGGCTTGCCCTCAGTTTGTAGAGAGAAACCTATAGCACTGGCAACAGCCTGAGTTGTTTGGCAGTTCCCCTTTGGCCAACAATACAATTAAATGTAACACTACCCCAGTACAGGAAGCTTTATTTAGTGAAAAAGATGGCTAGTTGGGGATCTGTCCCCCCCCCCAATTATTTGTCAATTTCATTTAAATCATCCTCATATATGTACATATTTTCGGAGACTTCTACTGTGTTGGGTTTCCATACTACCACTCAAATAGGTGTATAGTTTAACTGTCTTTCTCCATATTCCCTCCTCAACTCCCTCTTCTCTCTGTCTCTCCATTCCACCCTCCTTTTCCAGTTTGTCCTCATCCACACCAATCCACAACTATTTTATTTCCTATTCCTAGGGAAATCTATCTGCAGCTCCCATGCTCCAGTCCCTTACTCTATACCTAACCTCTGTGAGTCTACAGATTGTGTCTTGGTTATTATTGACTTAACGTAATAATATATATTATTATATAGGCACATATAAGTGAATACGTACCATTTTCTTTCTGAGTCTAGGTTACCTCACTTGGGATGATTTTTTTTCTACTATCCGTTTACATGTAAATTCATGATTTCCTTTAATGGCAGGACAATATTCCCACATGTTAATGTACCACATTTTCTTTATCCATTCATCTCTTGAGGGACATCTTGGCTGTTTCTGATTTCTGGCTATTAATAATAGAGCAGCAATAAGCATGGTAAAGCAAGTGTCTCTGTTGTACAATGAAGTGATCTTTGGGTAATGCAGAAGAGTCATATAGGTAGATCTTGATGTAGCTCAATTCTCATCTTCCTGAGGAAATGGCACGCGGATTTCCATGTTGGCGGTACAAGTTTGCACTCCCACAAGCAATGGATGAGGGTTCCACTTACACCAAACCCTCCCTAGGATGAGCTGGCACATGTGTTATTGGTCTTTACCATTCTGCCAGGTTTAAGATGAAATCTCAAAGTAGTTTAATTTGCATTTCCCTCATGACTAAGGATGTTGAACATTTCTTAAAATGTTTCTCAGCCATTTGAGTTTCCTCTCTTTAGAACTCTAGATCTGTACTCCATTTTCAATTGGGTTATTGTTCTCTTGAAATCAAATATTTTTGAGTTCTTTATATATTTTGGATACTAGTCCTGTACCTGTTATGTAGTTAATACAATTTTTCCCATTCCTTAAGTTGCAGCTTTATCTAAATTACGGTGGCCTTTGCCTTACAGAGCCTTTTCATTTTCATGAGATCCCATTTTTGATGGTAGTGCCTGTGCTAACTAACAGTGTTCTGTTCAGAAAGTCTTTTCCAGTGCCAATTAGTTTCAGGCTATTCCCCAATTGCTCCTCTATCAGGTTCACTGAATCTGGTTTTATTTTGAGGTCTTTGATCCATTTGGAGTTGACTTTTCTACAGGGTGATAATTATGGATCTACTTGGATGCTTATTTTACACGCAGTCATTCAGTTTGACCAGCACCATTTGTTGAAGAAGCTGTCTTCTCTCCAGTGTGTATTTCTGACTTCTTTATAAAAAACTGGGTATTTATAGATGTGTGGATTTATGTCTTGGTCTTCAATTAGTTGCTGTTGATCAGTTATCTGTTTTCATGCCAATACACTATACTTCCATTGTAAAACTTGAAATCGGGGATGATGATATCTCCAGTAGGTTTTGGTTTTTTTGTTTTTTTTAATTCAGAACTGTTTTAGCTGGATTCTTGTTTGTTTATTTGTTTGTTTGTCTGTGTCCATATAAAGTTGAAAATTGTCCTTTCAAGATATGTGAAGAACTGTGTTGGATGGGGAGTACATTGAATCTATAGATTTTGGTAGGATGGCTATTTTTATTATATTAATCTTATATATTCATGAGCATAGGTGATCTTTCTATCTTCTGATATCTTGTTCAACATCTTTCTTCAATTTCTGAAAGTTTGTATCATGCAAGTCACTTGTTTGGTTAGACTTACCCCCAAAATAGTTTAATTATTTGAGGCTATTTTAAAGAGTATTGTTTCCCCAATTTCTTTCTCATTCTGTTTATCATTTGTATATAGGCAGGCCACTAACTTTTGTGAGTTAATTGTATATCCAGCTACTTTGCTGAAAGTATTTTATCAGATGTAGGAGTTTTCTGGTAGAATTTTTAGGGTCATTTATGTATACTAGCTTATCATCTGCAAATGCAGAGACTTTCACGTCTTCCTTTCTGATTTCTATTTACTTGATCTCCTTCAGTTGTTTTATTGCTCTAGCTAAGACTTCAAGTACTATATTGAATAGTCATGGAGGAAGTGGCCAAACTTGACTTGTTCTTGATTTTATTAGAACTGCTTTGAGTTTTTCTCCATTTTAGAATATGTTGGTTATAGGCTTGTTGTAAACTGCCTTTATTATGTTGAGGTATGTCCACTGTATCCCTAATTTCTTCAGGACTTTTATCATGAAGGTGTGTTTGATTTTATCAAAGGCATTTTCTTCATCTAATGAGATGATCCTGTGACTTATTTCTTTTAGTTTATTTTTTAATATGGCAGATTACATTTGGCAATATATGTATGTTGAACCACCCTTGCATCTCTGGCATGAAACCTATTAGAGCATGGTGGATGATCTTTTTGTTATGTTCTTGCATCCGGTTTGTAAGTATTTTATTGAGAATTTTTACATCTATGTTCGTTAGAGAAATTGGTCAATAACTCTCTTTCTTGGTTGAGTTTTATGTGGTTTTTGGCATAAGGGTAATTGTGGCCTCATAAAATGAATTGGTCAATAATCCTTCTGTTTCTATTTTGTGGAATAATTTGAGGATTATAAGTCCTCTTTGAAAGTTGGTAGAATTCTGCACTAAAACCATCAGGTCCTAGGCTTTCCTTGGTTGGAAAACTTATAATAACTCTTTCCATTTCACTAGGGGCTATAGGTCAGTTTGAGTTGCTTATCTGATCTTGATTTTCCTTTGGTAAATGGTATGTATTGAGAAAATTATCCATTTCTTTTAGATTTTCCAATTTGGTGGAGCACAGGTTTTAAAGTATATCCTTATGATTCTCTGGATTATGTTGGTGTCTGTTGTTATCCTACCCTTTTCATTTCTAATTTTGTTAATGCTGATTCCTGTGGCTTTTAGTTTAGTTGGATAAGGGATTGTCAATCTTGTTGATCTTCTCAAAGAATCAACTCTCTGTTTCATTGATTCTTTGTATTGTTTTTGTTGTTTCTATTTCATTGATTCTAGCCATGAATTTGATTATTTCTGGCCATCTACTCATTTGGGGTGTGATTGCTTCCTTTTATTCTAGAGTTTTCAGGTATGCTGTTAAGTTATTACTATGAGATCTCTCCAATATTTCTATGTAGTCATGTAGTGCTATGAACTTGCTTCTTAGGACTGCTTTTATTGTATCCCATTAGGTTGGATATGTTGTGTATTCATTTTCATTCATTTCTAGAAATTCTTTCACTTCTTTCTTAATTCTGTCTTTTCTCATTCAGTAGTGATTTTTCAGTTACCATGACTTGGTAGGCTTTCTGTAGTTGATGCTGTTAATATACAGCTTTAACCCATGATGGTCATATAGGATCCATGCTGGTATTTCAACTTACTTATATCTGTTGAGTCCAGTTTTGTTTCTGAGTGTCTGATCAGTTTTTGACAAAGTTCCATGAGGTGCTGAGAAGAAGTTATATATTCTTTAGTTTGGGTGAAATGTTTTGGAAATATATGTTAGGTCCTGGTTTATAAGACTGGTTTATAACCCGACTTAGCTCCAGCATGTCTCTGTTTAGCTTGCCTTTTTGTTTTGTTTGTTTTCTGTATATACTGTCTATTGTCAAGAGTGGGATATTGAAGTCTCTCACTATCAGAGTCTGAGGGTCAATATGTGATTTAAGTTGTAGTAGTGTTTCCTTTATGAACTTGTGTGCCCTAGTGTTTGGGGCCTAGATGTTAATTAAGAAGACAATGTGCTCCTGGTGGATTTTTCCTTTGATGAATATGTAGTGTCCTTCCCTATCTTTTCTGATTAGTTTGGGTTTAAAGTCTATTTTGTCTGATAGTAAAATGGATATACCAGCTTGCTTCTTAGGGCCATTTGTTTGAGATATCTTTTTTTCCTGGGAGTGATATCTCTTCTTGATGTTAGGGTATACTTCTAGTATCTAGCAGAAGGATGCATCCAGTTTTAGCATCCATTCTGTTAGTCTGTGTCTTTATACTGGGGAATTGTGACTATTGACTATGTTGAGAGATATCAATGAGCAGTCATTGTTGATCCTTTTTATTTTGTTGTTGTTGTTTGTGGAGAGCTCTTGTGGCAGGTATTTGACATTGGACTAGGACAAGGTAGTAGGCTCAAGACAAATACAGCTGAGGAATGTGTTCTTTGTATCTTGATGGCTCTTGTTAAGACCCTGAATACAGTAATCTTGGAACCAAGGTTTATGCTTTGTTTGTTCCTTAACTATTCTGTTTATGCCTTTTTTGTTCCTTGACTACTTTGTTTATGCCTTAGGACTGACCATATTCTTTGTATGTACCTAGAATGATATAAAGTCGGACTGGAAAAAAAAATAAACCAGCTTCGATTCAGCTTCAGAAGCAGCTGGAGTCATGTTATAGTGTTGTCTAATTGTCTTTTCTTTCTTTAATCCTCACTCCCTCCCTTGAGATCCTGTTGACTGCCTGAGCTGGCTTGGTCAGTTGTTGTTGTTGTTGTTGTTGTTGTTGCTGTTGTATGACTACCCCTTTGTGATTTGCTGGTCTGAGAATAGTTATTCCTTCTGTTTTCTTCCATGTGGTTTATATTGTTAAGTTGGAGTTTTCCTTCTAGTGTCTTCTGTGGGGCTGGAGTTGTAGATAGATAATACTTAAATTCGGATTGTCATTTTCTTCATCTGTTGTGATTGAAAGTTTTGCTGGGTATGGTAGCCTGGGCTGGCATCTGTGGTTTCTTGGAGTCTGTAGAACATCTGCCTAGGCCCTTTTGGCTTTTAGAGTCTCCACTGAGAAGTCTGGTGTAACTCTAATAGGTCTGTCTTTATATGTTACTTGGTCCTTTTCCCTTGCAGCTCTTAATGTTCTTTCTTTGTTCTGTATGTTTAGTGTTTTGACTATTATGTGACACAGGCACACTCTTTTCTGGTCCAGTCTATTTGGTGCTCTGTATGCTTCTTGTACCTTTATAGAGACATCTCCTTCTTTAAGTTAGAGCATTTTTCTTTTATAATTTTGTTGAAAATATGTTCTGTGCCTTTGACCTGGCTTTCTTCTCCTTCCTCCATTCCTATTATTCTAATATTTGTTCTTTTCTTAGTGTCCCAGATTTCCTGGATATTTGTGCCAAGATATTTTTTTTAGATTTAACAGTTTCTTCGACTGCGATATCCATTTCTTTGTTTGTGTCTTCAATGCCTGGCTTGCTTCTGAGGTTCCTGTTTGAGTTCCTAAGTTTTTCATTTCCAG
This sequence comes from Uromys caudimaculatus, assembly GCA_028551405.1. Taxonomy (NCBI): domain Eukaryota; kingdom Metazoa; phylum Chordata; class Mammalia; order Rodentia; family Muridae; genus Uromys; species Uromys caudimaculatus. The sequence goes on along the minus strand of CM052722.1, from coordinate 8,368,721 downwards.
ATTTTTTTTTTTCAGTTTGGGTTTTCTTTATTGACTCTATTTCCACTTTTAGGTCTTGAACTGTCTTATTCATTTCCTTTTTCATTTGTGTTTTCATGAATTTCTTTAATGGATTTATTCATTTTCTCTTGAAGGACCTCTATCATATTTATAAAGAACCATTTTAAAAGCTTCTTCTTGTGATTCACCTAATTTGAAATACTTAGGGCCTATTTTGGTAGGGTTGCTGGGCTTATGGTGGAGAGATTTTATCCTGGTTGTTATTTTTTATTTGCTTTTGTTTTGTTTTACACTGGTGCCTAGGTATCTGGATTGATTATAATTGTTGGTGCTGATATCTGAGCCTGGTTTTGTTGGGTAGGTGTTTTGTTTCTAGTTTTAGATTCTTCTCTTCTCCCCTCACAAGGTGGATTTCTTGTCCTCTGGTTCTTTGGACAGAGTGGGTACCGAGTGTTGCCTGGTAAGGAATTTTTCTGAGATCCTGATAGGTGTGGCCACTGAGGTTTCTGAGAAAAAAATGTGCCCTAGTTATTAGGAACTAACATCTAGGAAAGGAGTTGGACTAGGATAGGAGATGAGAGCCCCCACAGGAGGGAAGAAAGCAAGCTTCTCCGCCAAGATCTGCTTAGTCTTCTGGGAATAATCTCAGAATTCGGAGAGGCTCCAGCTGGTCGTCTGCTATTGAGCTGCAGATGAAACTTAGTTTATGGAGGAGAGGAGAAAAGGGGAAGATCTGAAGCTTACCTATCTGCTTGGTTGCCCTACTTGCTTCTCTGTCAGGCTAGCAGGTTCTCTGAGAACGCCTGCCGACATTAGGGGCTGAGATAACAGGATGAGTAGGGAGGAGTGGGAAGGAAGGATGGGGAAAAGGTTGGAAAGTTCACAGCAGGTAGTCTGCTACAGAGCTGGCCCTGAGACTGGCAGAGTGCATTTGGAGGAATGGAGGGAGGGGTAAAGATCTGCCTGCTTTCTAGCTGCTTCGCTTCCTTGCCTACCATGACTGGAGCACATCCGACAAGTAGTTTTCAAGACTCTCGTTAAATGCCATTCTTTCTACATAATCTTTGACCATATCCCTCACTTCTCCCCACCCACTGACAATGTGTTCTTTTTAAAATGACATTTATATAGTGCCTCTTTTCTTAGCTTAAATGTAATGGAAATATCTTTTCTCGCCCATATTATGCTAATCGCTCACTCCCTGTTCATTACCAGTAGCTAAAGCTTTATCGGTTCATATTCCAAAACCACTGGATGCTCATTTTGTGTATCAGAAAGTTTCTTAAAAGCCAAGATGACACTCCTTTACCTTTGTAACTCCAGTGCCCAGCACAGCACTTTTCCCATACTGGAAACTCAAAGGCAAGAGTTGAAGCAGATGAATGAATGAATTAAATACATACTTACATCAAGCTCTGTTCTTTATGACCTGGTTCTATGACAATTTGTCCTGATTCTCTCTCAATAGCATCTTCTTAATTACATAAAAGAAGTTCCTTATGCTTGCTTTTTTCCAGAAAATACATTTTCACTGTTTAGGTTTGAAGGTGATTTTTATTCTGACATCTCAAAATTTTGACATCTCATAACACATTAGTTATGGATTCCAATATGACCAACATGAATCCTAAGCCATTAATGCCAGGTTTGGTACAAATTTGGCGTTCCCTTTTCACGTATTTTCCTATCAGTTACCGAAATTTTAATAGGTATAGTTTTCATTCTTGTTCTCATTTTGAGATAAAATCTCTGTGTAGCCCAATCATTTCATAATAAAGTTCTTGTCCCTTAATTCCTCCTGCTCCTTGTCCCCCTCCTCCTCTTCCCCCTCCTCCTCTTAGTGTTTCTGCTGTGAGGTATTCTGTCTTGAAAAGCACAATGGAAGGAAGGCTGACTTCTCCCCTTAGGACCAACCAGAACATAGTCTAAATGTACAGTTAGTTTTAAAGCACACTCCAAAGGTTTGGATCTATAGCCATCTCAGAATCCTCCGCTTAACCCAGTGGTTCTCAACCGGTGGGTGTTGACCCCTTTGGGGTAGTATATCAGACATCCTTCATAACAGAAATGTACATTACAATGCATAACTGTAGCAAAATTCCAGTCATGAAATAGTGACAAAATAATTTTATGGTTGGGGGGTCACCACAACATAGTATTAAAGTGCTGCAACATTAAGAAGGTTGAGAACCACTGACTTAACCCAGGATGTTTGGATGGCAAATTAAAAAACACAATGACTTCATGAAGGTCTAAAATCATAAGGACAGCTTGCTTTCATCCAAACTTTACAATTTTCTGGAGTTTGTGGGAGTCTCAGCAAGAAGAATGTGCTGGAAGTCACCCGTGAGCACTGCTTCACTGATGGAGGCTTGATCTTCAAAGTCATCCCGAGAGCATTTCTCACTACTGGGATCTGCTGGAAAACAGGAAATGTGGTGAAAAGTTGCTTTGGCCCTAACTGAGCTATGCTTGCAAACAATTAAACACACTGAGGGTATTCAAATTCTAGGCCTCTCTCCCTTTATATACTCATTTACTCAATCTGAGGTTAGACCAAAGAACATATTCTTTTAAAACATATAAAGTCGATTTCTCCCAGAAGCAGACCCGGAGACAAGAATGAGAAGGTAAGGTGTATTGGGGAGATAATGCCCAGAAGACTGATAAGAAAAACAAAGAAAGAAAGCCATTATGGTGTGTGGCAAGAAACAAGTTGACACTGTAGGGAACCCGATCAATCTCACTGGGAACTATTGGAAACAGGAAAGAATGTATCTTACAAATACTCTACAGCTCACAAGTATACTAAGACATTTGATAACTTCCATCATTGAGTCTTTGGCATTATTGACAGAATGATGTGCAGCTGAACAAGAGAAAGCCCAGCCTTTCACAGATACTGCAGGTGTGCTTCATGGAAGGTTCACTGGCAAGCTGGCGGTCAGTACAGGTGGGGCAAAGCAGGGTCTGCCAAAACAACATCCCTATTGCTTTGGATAAAGCCAAGGTGCAGAGGACACCAGACTTAGCTATTCTAATAACGACTTTGTGCAAGAATGCCAAAAGTTTTATGTACTCTTTTCTTTGTAGTCTTTGTGGAGTGGGGGGGTGAGGGTGGGTGAAAGACCACTGGGTCACATGACGAACCCTGGGACTCAGACTCCAGAGGCCAGCATCAGGATGCAGATCTGAGTTTATTGTGCAGTGCATAAGCTTATATACAGTGTTTGAGCCAATCCCAATCCCCTAAATCCTCCTCCAATCATATCTCACCACACCATCACAGTGCTTCAATGAAAGCCCTGACTAATGAAGGCTACATTACTCAGAAGGAGCCACAGGGGCAGGGGAGCATCATCACCGTGAGGACAGGGGACGTAGCCAACGCCCTGACCTCGGTGCCTTTTTGCTGTTTCACGCCAATGTTCCAGGCGCCATCTTTGATCTAATGCCGCGTATCAGGACTCTTCGAGGAGTTGCAGAAGCCTGTGGTATCTCCATCACACTTTTTCCTTCCCAAGGTTGACCTCCGCATCCCTCACAAGTAATCACACTTCTTCTTTCAACAACAACCATCACTGAGGATAGCAACGCCAGTCTTTTACACTGAAGTGGACTTCTGTCCATTATTCAATTTTAGCGGTAAAATTTATTGTCAAATGATTCATGAGAACAATATGGCTCAAAGTATGTTGGAGGGAGATGGGGGGAGCACAGACTTGTCCCTACAGTTAAAGAAGAAAGAGAGAAGGGTCATTGTCCACAGAAAGCATCCCATTGTCTCAGCTGCTATGAAACCAAGGATATTGGCATTGTCTATGTATCCAGACTGCTTGGAATGCCTTCCAGCTGCAGCACTGGGACCTTAATAAACGAGCCATATTATGTTTATACTTTACTGTTTAAGTAATGCTATTTCACTCTGCGTAAAGCCACTTAAAACACCAGTGGAAACACATGCATGGACCATGAAACAACTTTAAATGGATAATCAATTTTTATCACATATTGAGGGTTAGACTGGTATATCTGAGTGAATTATGAAAGACTGTATTGTATGTGTTCTGGCTGGGAGTGGTTGCGTACCAAATCTTTGTCTTTGTTACAAAACTAGTGTATAGTGAGAGAATCGGGAGAGTCCAAAATCTAACACTTTGTCCTTTAAAAACACAGAATATTTTATTTGGGCATAAATGTGAAGAACTTTATTAGGACAACCTTAATTCATCTGTTCAACAATTCTCTCTTAAAATAGAGAATGTGGATTGACACACTTCTAAGGCACTGAAAAGTTGTGAGCAGCATGATTGTGAACTAGACCATACGGGTGCATCCTAAAACATATGAGGCATTGTTTTAGAAAACAAACAAAAACAGCACCACCACCACCAACAACAACAACAACTCTACATGAGCTGAGTATAGGTGCACACCTTTAATCCCAGCACTCAGGAGGCAGAGGCAAGTAGATCTCTGTAAGTTTAAGGTAGAGAGTTCTACATAGTGAGTTCCAAGACAGCCAGAGCTACATAGTGAGACCCTGTGTCAAAGGAAAAAGAAGGGGGGGACACGAAGAACCTGTCTTGTCTATGCAGTAACTAGTAAATACATGAAACTTATTATATCTGAGTAGCTGAGCAGGATGAGAAGATGAATGTTGTCAAGGAAAATATGGCTCAATTAATAGGAAATAAAACTATAACAGTTCATTGAGGAGAAATTAGGCCGGTTCAAGTTACATTCTTTAGCTACTTGAGGAGCAGCTCATGGATGCAAATTGCCCCATTCTTACAAAACATTGGCATCACCTTCAAAGATGGCAGAGGGTTGGCAGCCACTGGCATGACACAATAACATTTCTATATTAACCAGGGAATGTTGGAAATGCCTGAAATGCCCCGAATCACCACAAAACTATAGGTTCTTTCATCTTTGAAGTATTTACCATGCCTTTTTCAGTCCCCAAAGTGAGTGTGAGTGTGGTTGAGAAGGAGCCTTGACACTATTACCCTTCCTATGCTACACAAACCCTCTCTCCCTCTCTCCCTTTCTCTCTCTCTCTCTCTCTCTCCCTCCCTCCATATATGTATATTTCAATCTCTCTCTTTTTCTCTCCTCACACATAACCATACACACAAATTGTGAACTAACACTAGTTAAAATACCTTCCCAAGCCAACATTATGTGTTTATGTGGACCCAGAAAATTGTTGAGCTCTAGACCAAACTCAATTATTTAATAAAACGCCACACCCAAACACTAACTCACTGACTCAGCCCATTTTCCTTGACTCTAAGACAAACACTAGGCTCAGAATTATCAATCCAACCATTAAATTCTAATTATCAGTTGATTTTGCCATTTAAAATACAGAAGCAAGTGAATTTTTACTGAGTATAAAAGTCAAGTCAGACTATTTATTGCAATCAAACTCCCCCCTCTCTGTTTACTGTTAGGCCGCCTGACACTTTCACAGAAGTATAACTGTGGGAGCAGCCATGTTGCTTAAACTTGAACCTTTGTATCCTGACCCATTTAAATCAAGAGTCCAATGCACTAAACTATGACATTGTGAGTGTGATCATTTTGTTCTATATTCACTGATGTGGTTAAATCGTGGATTTTTAAAGCCACAGTCTGACCTGTATCAAATGATTAAATATATCACATATTAAATATTATCATATAGTAAATCACTCATGAGAAAGAACTTTGTTGTAGAGCTTCATTCAAACAGATCTTGTCTAGTCCATGGTATTTTCCCAAATGTTCACAACGCCTTGAGACCTTATTCCTGGCACTTCTGCCCTCTTCTTTGTGGTTTAAAGGAAGGAGAGGAGAGTGTTAAAAGAAACTTACAGCGACTTAATGTATTACTGAAGAAAGAACTTATGTAAAATGCCTCAAGAAGCAATTCCAGTCAATCCTCCGTTCTCAGTGCTAAACATTTTAAGCTCATTTACAGAGTGCTCATATCACTCATGGTAAATGCACTACAGATACATTGTACTGGGGGGGGGGATAACGGGCTGCTTTCCATGGTCACAAAGTTCCTAGTAGATGTCAGACTTTGGGATATGCTATAACGAATCTAGATAGTCGGGAAATACTTTGGGCACAGGCGTAATGAGTGAGAAGGATTTCAGAAATTCAAATTGGAACACTTCCTCCTTGCTTGGTAAATATAGATAATGAGAAAATGTTACTTTCACCTACTTTCAGAGAAGCTCCATCTACCTTTTATATAAAGTTGGTGTAAAATTAGAAACACAAAAAAAATTAAGGAACTATGAAAAAATCACTCTAATTGAAACCAGCAGACAATATCATTGTAAAATTTTTTACACCAATTCCTTACAGTCCCACTGTAAGCTACTAAGATGGCTCAGTAGTAAACAATAACACATGAAAAAATTCACTCCTTTGTTCGAAATCACTAATTACCTAAATGTCTTGTGTCACAGAAATAGTTGAAGAAAGGTTACAAATATTTTAAAGCTATAATTAGACTGGGAAGCAAAACACATAGCACAATCATAAAATTATAAAATATAACGTTAATAAGAAAAATAGCATAATTTGTACACAAGTGCAGTAAGGGCACAGATGAAAATTTCTGTTTCAAGTAAGAAAAATAATTTACATATTACAGTAATTAGTCAAATAAAAATATATATACCTAAATTTGAAGAAATATGTACATACAAGTGTTTAGACAGTCCTATTTCAGACTACATTAGTAATCAGATTTTTTCTAATTATGGTATCTACAGTAGTTTTATTTTTAAATTCCCTAGTTGGAGTTTAATAGTAATTTCCCACAGTATTAAACAAATTATAAATTTGAAAGAAATTTTAAAAATCTTCCCAATGGAAAATACTCATGTACTCCTGAAATAATCTTTGTCTCTGACAAATATTTATTAGTATATGTTTATGTTAATATTATATATTTATATATTATTTATTATTATTATATATATAATATAAACCTCATATACTTGTTTCTAATAATGTCACAGTAGACAAAAAAAATGGAATATTGCAGTGTTTTGCCCTAATGTTCTTCTACCCCAAGTATCCAAATCTTGACACACCTATAGCATTCATCTGATGAATGGCAATGTTTTAGTATACCAGGTAATGCACCTTTTTTATTTACCACAAAAGAGCTATATTTCTTCAATTGATTTCTATACCACCTGGACAAACATTATTTTTCTTATAGTTTATTTCATTTTTACAGCATCCACAACTTAAAAATACTTGTGAACTGATAATGGCGAGGTGACAACGATAAACAAAGAACAACCTTGGGACTCAAAGTCCAAACTCCACACTTCTTAAGAGAGCCCCCCAGTGATCAATGCTTTCAAACTAGCAAATTCAGGGTCAAAATCAGGCAGCAGCCTTTCTTGCACTGGATGGTACAAAAAAATCCACAGATGGTTTCAAAGTGTAGAGTCTGTATAAGGAACTTACAAAGAAACTAACCATACAATAAAAAATGATCATTACATAGCTTGAGGGATGTCAATGATATTTACTAATCACATGACTTCATTTCCTGAGTTACATACATCATTTACACCCTGGACCAAAAGACAAAGAGAACATTCTACTCTTTCTAATTTAAAAATACTCCTTTGTAGATTAAAATGGCATTCTTCACAGACCCTTCTGTCGTATACTGTTTTGATGACTTCGATGAAATTTTCTCACTAATATTTTTAGACACAAAATTGCAACAAGTCAAAATTAGCAATTCTTGGAATATTTTGGAAACATCACAAGTGTTGGAGGCCATTTGGGTAATGAATATAACATGGGCTCATTTCATTTCCCCTTTATTGGGATTGCTTTGAATTTTAAACATTAGTTAGCCACTAACTACAGTTTACATCTAATACTGCATATGTGTATATGTATTTTAGATTGCAGTGTAAAACCATGGATTGTGATCCTATCTATGCCTTTACTTATTGTTCTACATGGTAACCATCAATGTTAACTTCCTCAGATTAAGAGAACTTTGGGTTCCAAGATACCTTTGGTGACTTTCCAAATCACTTAAGCAAATTCTCGAGAATTTTCTCTAAATAATAATCCATTTCTTCTCCCCTGGTTAGCTTTAAGTCTCATCAAGGCTAATATTTACATTGCTATAATCCTTTCTTCAAAATCTAGTAGTATTACACTTAGTTTTAGACAGTTTTGTAAAGTCAACCAAAATTAAAATTTTCCCAAATATAGGTCATAACATACTTGGACAAACATAAATATGCATGTACAAATGTGTGCTTGTGAGAGAGAGAGAGAGAGAGAGACAGAGAGAGAGAGACAGAGACAGAGAGACAGAGTTATTTCTTGACTCAGGAATAACCAACCTGTGAGTTTCCTTATGCATGAAAACAGCTAACCAGTTACAGCCCTAGCTATCAGTGAATACCTTTTGAGACTGCCAGTCTTAAGTCTTACTAGTGATGCCATAAGATTACCATTAAACTCACAGTGCTCTTTTCTCCTCAGGTTGGTTCACAGTCTTTGAAGAGAGGAGGAAGAGTCAGGTGTTCTCAAGTCCACAAAGTGAAATTTCTATTTATGAGGTGTAGAGTTACAGAAAAGTTCACAAAGTAACTACATGTATATCTCCAATACAAGTACATTAGCATACATGTTCATAGTCATGGCTTTAAATGTACTTTCTTTAAATGTTCAGCCAGGAAACATTGCATTATTTTAAAATGCATTATAAATTACTCAGTAAATTATAAAGCCTTCCACTTATATATCACAAAACTGATTTGGGTCTTCATCTCTGAACCAGCAATAAATTACCTATAGTACATAGTATTTATAGTACATGTAGCAGTGTTTATCTATATAACCTAATTGTTAGCTCCAAGTCAGTTCTCAGAATGATATAAGCAACTGTATCATGAAATTGTACTTCATGGGTTGTAGTATTTCTCAACATTCTCATAACCAACAGTAACCCATTTTCTGTGGGAAAGTCTTGGCAAATATGCTTTAGATTTCAAACAGCCAGATGGATAGTTCTCATTGTTCCACTGAAGATTGAATTTTCTCTACACTTACAAAGCATTGACTATGCACAACTCTGTGTAGTTTATGAGGAAGGAGAACAACACACAGCAATTATCACAAGAGCAAGGGGAGCACAATATCAGAAAAGCCCAAATGGAAACAAGAATTCAGAAGCAGCATATAAATTATGTTTGGAAATTTTTTTTTCAGTTTTGTTATACCTTAAATACTGAGTGTGAATACCTTGGGAGCATGGAATGGGCATTTGGGAACTAAAATTTCAAAACCAAGTATAAAATTATTGAAGCAGGTAGTATGATTGGAACATAGCGTAGATGATGGACCAATAGCTAAAAGCAGATATAGAGATCTCAGGCTGATAGGTCGGAGACATAGGTGAGCAATATATAAGAAAGGCTTTTATTATTTGTTTGTAATCTATTTTTACAATGGTGAAATATAGCAAAAATTCATAAAGTTGAATCAAACACGACATCCAGCTAAGAGAATTATCACAAACACATTTAGACATGAGACTATTGCCAGCGCCTGAGAAGCTCCCTCCTCACATGTCCTCCCATTTCCTGTATCATACTCTCAAAGGTCACCACTAGCCTGACCTTTATGACAATAAAGCATAAATTTATCAAACATCATTTAAGTTTATTGGTTTAGAAATTTTGTGGAAGTGTCGGATATGTGTGTTAGATTATTTTATGTCTAGCTTCTCACAATGTTGTTTTGTGAGCTTCATTCATGCTGTTGCAGAAGTTGTATTTCACCCATTTTCATTGCTATAGGAATAAACCATATTGATCTATGCTGGTGTAGATCTTTGAATTGTTTCTAACTTGGAACTACCATGAAGTGACGTTTCTTTTATCAGTCTCTTGACGGGAGGAGGACTATGATTTTGTACCATCAGCATGGGACATAGAATAGCTTACAGACTCAAACCAGAGAAACTTCTTCGACGTGATAGCTTATTTTCATCGTCAGCTTAACTAGATTTGAAATCACCTGGGTGGGCAGCTGGAGAAAAGGCTCCAGCAGTTAAACGTGCTTGCTGCTCTTGCAGAAGACTGGAGTTTATGTCTGTATGTGCAGTTGTGGGCACACACAGGCACAGACACAGACACACACACAAGTATGCACATACACACGCATGTGTCACCTAGCAAAATGAAAGGAAAGAAATCACCTAGAGGTGGATTTCCAGAGGTAAGGTGCAGAGAGAAGATGCACCTGGCAGTAGAATCTTGTAGGCTGAGGTGGTGGTATACTGAAAAAGAGGAGGAGGAGGGGGGGGAGGGGGAGGAGGAGGAGGAGGAGGAGGAGGAGGAGGAGGGGGAGGAAGGGAGGGAGGAAGGAAGGAAAGAAAAAAAGAAAAGAAAAGAAAAGAAAAGAAAAGAAAAGAAAAGAAAAGAAAAGAAAAGAAAAGGTGAACTGAGCACCAGCATTCATTTCTCTCTGCTTCCTAACTCTCTCTGCTTCCATGTGATGATGGCAGGTGCCTTCAAACTGAGATTCAAAATCAATTTTCCTCCTTGAAGTTGCTTCTTCTGAGATATTTTGCCACAATACTAAGAAAAAATAACTAATATATTTGGTGACAGAAAACTAGATAAGCAGTCTCTAACTAGTCGTGAGGGTATCATTTTTGTTTCTTCATCTGGCAAATGCTCCCTCGATGAAAATCTTTCAATTTACAATATTCAAATCAAGATAGTATTTTTCTTTTCTTCTTTGGCTTTTAGCATTAGACTACAGGAGCAAGGAACTGGTCCATGATGAAACTCTACCACTGGTGTACTGATGACCTACTTTAAATTCTCATTCTGTTTATTTGGCTAGTTGGAGTAACATAACACCTGCCAAGAAGTCATGGCCACAAAGAAAAGTCAGGACCTTAATAATGGCTACAGTGGTCACGTTTCTCCCATTGTTCTATCTTTTGACCTCTCCTTACCTATAGTAAAGGTCTTTTTGAACGTTACATGGAACTCTCAAAAAGGTCTACTGAGCCCAGGTTAACATCTATCTGTGCTAGGTGGGTACATGATAAAATGTTTACACTCACAGGAACACACATTCTTCCTGGACCAAACAAATGTGAAGGTTTCATGTGGCTTTCCATATGTGGTTCCTCATTCCCTTTAGAAAGGCTTCTGGAGGGAACACAGCTAATGCAACAGCAGACTTTAAGATGAGTCCAGTGATCTGAGGAACTTCCTGTTCACAAAATTGATCAGTGCCGTGAAGCTTGGAGTCTTTCCTTCAATATATTCTACCACCAAAATTGCTTGTTTTTCTCGGTTTAACCAGGAACAAACACATTACATGTCTTTGGTGGATTGAATCAGGCCAGGACACAAAGCAAGAATCAAAACATCACATTAGGGTTTAGAGGAATAGACAATAAACTCAATAATGCAAAGTTACAGTAGATGGTGCTATGTGGGTGCAAAAGATTCAACCACCATCTGGGCCACCTTCAAGATTTCTCCTGAGTTTAGCAGTTTAGAAAAATGTGCAGTTTAGATTTATCAATCCAGGAGAGGCCCTCAGATAAGACAGTTGTATTAATGAGATCAATGAATGCAGAACACTATAATTAGACAGTGTTAAGGTTTTTTTATGGGAATTAACAATGAAAACAACTTTAAAGCTAGGGTCAAACCAACTATCTTTCTAGCATATTGGTGCTGACATTAAAGTATTAGAAGAATGTTTTTCATTCCCTTAAAATAATGTCATCTACAAAGTTGACTTTTAAACTAATGTGGTCCTAGTATTAGTTGTTTATCATTTCTAAAATCCTAGTACACTTTCTCAGTTGGTGCTATTTCAATATCCTATGCAGTTATAAAAGGTAACTTATGAAGCATTTCCCAAATTAAAATATTCTATATGTATAAAATGCTGTTATTGTTATTGCTCAAATATCCCTTTCTAAATGATTTGAGCTCAGTATTGTTTTTTCAGCCACTTTGTAGCAGGTATTTTTTTTAACTATTCTTTTTTTTAGGGCTAATGGCTGAGATATGAGATAATGAAGTGAATAATTTTGATCATGCTTGTTTTCCCCTTGGATCCCAGTACAAAATGCATGTCAAATCAACGAGTGAAGGGTCAGGCAAGGAAGACCCTGTGCTTGATGAATGGCCAATCTTGGGCTGAGAGGAGAGACTCCAACCTGCGTCCCTGGCACATCTGGAACAGATGCTTTCCTCCCACGATCTGTTGAGTGCTCAGGAGAGGCACTGGTCCTTAGCTTCCCTTGAGAAAGGAGCAAAACGACAGTGCTAACCATCTGCAAGATGGGACTCATCTCAGAATCTGTCCATGACTGCAAGAAAATGTTGGCTCTGCTGCTAAGTCACCCTTTCTCTCTCCCCAGAAGTTCATTTGCCTGGCAGGGAGTGGAAGAAATCCTTGTTTGGAAAGGTAGCCCACACTCTTAAGCATTTCAGTGATAGGTCCATCTTAAATTATTCTCTCAAATGTACATTAGCGGCTCTGTGGAACTGCAAAAATATTTTTCAGGGGCTAGAAGAGCAGGCTTTTAAGTGAACTCTTTATATTTATGAATCAATATGGTCTATTGATTGTATGTGTGAGAGGTAGTTCTAATATGTCTGTCTGCCTTATCTAAACGGAATGCAAAGTGTCCTGTGGCTACTATCCATGGAGATAAGATTTTAGTGATACTTGGCTTTTCACAGACTCTAATATCTAAATGCTTAAATGAATGCAATTAATAACAATATTAGTATTCCATGATATTAATATACTTCTTTTATTTATTCTCTAAGATGCATTTCACAGACTATACTCAGCTGAATACGCTCATCTTCAATGTGATCAATAATCACAATACTGACAGTGGAGATAGCTTCTCCAGTTACACTTCCCTTATGTATATCCAGAGAGGAATATGCAGTATGTCTGACCAGTAAGTAGCAGGAGAAAAAAATCCATATTTTTTTAAATGTCATAGAAGCTATTCTTGAATTTGCCTAGCAGCCGATTCTCCAATGTTAATAATTAGGCTGCAGGCCGGGCCTGTTGCTCAGCAGCTACTGCGCTCATGTGTGCTACCACATGGGAAATCTTAGTCTGAGGCTCATTGGAAGCTCTCCTATCTTGCAACTGGAGCAGAGAGCACCATAGAGGTGACACTGGGAGCTGGAGAGGACAGAGCTGTGTGATGTATCACCACTCAGCAGCCCTCACTGGAGACCTGGTTAGAGTGAGATTCCAGTCTCAGCAGAGCCTCTCATTTCTCCTGGTCACAGGGTTACAAAGCACTTTACAACTTGTGCTGCTGGATGGCAGGGAGGGATTTAAATGAAAGACTGGAAGAGGCTCTCCATAATACTCAGTCCACAGCACCTCTGATTCACAAGAAGTTTCTGCTCTGACTGCCTTGGAGGCAGCCAGATCAATGATTCCAGAAAATGTAAACTTTAAACGTAGAATGGGTTATGCATTGACCATATTTCATCTGATCACAAATGTAACAGATGACTCAGAAGTCTCCGCGATTCTGGTGTTCAAACGGTTCTTAGAATGGAGGTATCTTTACAACTGATCTCTATAGAGCATCTTCTGCCTCTAATGGGAGAACAGCTCTAATAAGGTCAACAAAACTGTTCTTGCAATAGTGTTCATTAGCAGTGCTGTTCAGGGATGGTTGAATATTGTCCATGCTCTGATTTCTGCCATGAGTGGAACTGTTTGCTTCATTTTTTTAAACCATTGCTTAGAATTCAGATCCCCAAACCTTCATCTACATTCCTCACTCATAACACATTTAACAATTTTAATCCATGGTTTCTGGAGGCTGGCTTGGTAGTCTTGAAGGTTGATAGATCACCTACAAAAGAGACAATATTCCTTCTTTAAAGTGCTATGGGTCGTGTAGTCAGCAGGACCACTTGCTGCCTGGGTTCCCAATGTCATCATGCTGTTCTCTCTCCTTTCAGTTACCTTGGGGCCATTCACATTGCCATAAGACCCAGCAGCCTTTCTTCCTGTGTAATATCCCTAACACCTACGTGTGAATTCAACAAATAGTTTTCAAGTGTTAGGAACCCATGTTAAGAATGGGAATTCTGTAGATGGGCTAGCCTGGCCTCTCTATTATGTTCTCATCATTTTGAATCAAGTCTGAAACGACCACAAATTCTTGGACAGTTCTTCCACTGAGAAGTCTTATGTTGTTGTTGTTGTTGTTGTTGTTGTTGTTGTTGTTGTTGTTGTTTTTTAATTTGAAAGACTAGACTTTGTGCCCTGTCCATGAGCCTGATGATATATGTATGACCCACCATGATTAATGGTTGCTAGCCCGGCCAAAATAATTCATGTCAATTAGAACTTGTCAGAATCCCTTCAGTGTTGATGTAACCTCAGAGATTTCTCCCAAAGGTCTGGAAAGAAATCATGAGAATCAGAAACTTTAGTTTTAAAAATATTTCATTACACTTATTTAGTGTGTATTTGTATGAGGGGTGTACAATGTCATGTGTGGGAGCCAATTCTCTCCATCTACTACGTAGGTTCCAGGGATTGAATTCAGGTCACGGACTTCATAGCAAGCACCTTTTATCTACGGAATCATTACAGTGACCCAAAAATCAGAAACGTTCTGTGGAATTATCTAAATTATAACACAATTCCCTTGAAAGAGCTCATTAAACATTTTCTAAGGTAACTAGTAGAAGTTATTTTCTTATACAGAAACAAGCTTTCTAAAGATTTTCTACTTTTTTAAAGACACAGTCCGACTATGTAGTCCAGTTGGAACATGCAGAAATCTATCTGCCTCTGCCTCCAAGGTGTTTGTATTAAAGGTGTATGTCACCACAACTAGCCTTAATTTTAATGGAATGTATTTGTATATCTGTTAAGGAAACTCCAAAATGGCATGTATCTTCCAGATTGCTTTCATTGGGCAATAATAATCATGCCCTTAGATGTATTTTGTAACATGTAAGTGTTAGACAAAATATGTACCTATTTAATATATACATCTTAGCGAATTGTGTCATGTACTTGAGTTTAAATGTTGGTCTTGTGCCAGTGAGATGACCTTGCAGATGAAGGCGCTTGCTCCCAGGACAATTTGAGATTTATTCCAGAACCCAAGCTGAGAGCTGATTCCTGCAACTCATCCTCTGACCTTCATATGTATGCTATGGCACAGGTGCATACGCACACACTCAATTAATTAATTCATTAATTAATTCTTTAAATGTTAGTTCTAAATCAAGAAACCATTTGAACTCTACAAGTATTTGGCAACAGTTCTGGATAGATCTTAACTAACTTCATTTGAAGTTTTGTTCAGTTGGCCGAAAGCTGTTAAGAGAAGGGTTGATGTGTCAAAGCATGGTAATTGAAAAACTACACAAATGTGCTGTTAGAAACAAAAATAACAACTACAGTTGTTCAGAGAATTCTTATTTCTTCAGGAGCTGCTTTGGGCCCTCACCCATCAAGTAGAGAAAAACAAAGCAAGTAAAGCGATGTGTGACATGCACTTGGTTTTCCAGTCAGAAGGCAGAGTGGCCCTGGTGATTGTGTGTGTGTGTTCTATTTTTACAGACTTTTAATACAAACAAACAATTGAAGGGATATGCTGAAGTGGAAACTTAAGGGTTCTTTGGAAAATCAGTTGGATGCTGGAGCAAACCCGTGAAGAAGCGTTTTGTTAACGTGGACACAGGTGTGAAAGGCTAAGACCGACTCATGAAGTAACATTTGGCTGAAGCAGACACAGGAGAGAGGATGTTCTGCTAAAGCAAGCACATGAAAGGATACGTGATGAAGGACTCTTTGCTAACAACACGTAAGTATTGGTCTGCCTTACATGGCATAGTTGTGCTCCAAGCAACCTTTCTAAACAGGTCCACTTCTCCTGTATCCTTTCTTTTCCACTACCTCTGGTGGGTGGTGGGCTAAAAGGGAGGTTAAAGCTTTTAAGAACCATCATTAAAAATAAGGTTAAAAAACTAAAGTTACAAGTATGCACTGGTTGCTTAGTTGTGTAAAAGCCCTGAACAGGAACTATTTTTCCATATTCTATGTTGGGGGGTGTTTGTATGCAAAATAACCAAAAAATACTTTATGGTGTATATTGGAAAAATGGACTGTGAAAATACTAGTGCGCTGTAGGAGTACTGGGGTGAAAGTAATTAATTTGACTTAGAGGAAGGTTTGTGTAGGGATGGTGTGATGGTTTCTATATGCTCGGTCCAAGGAGTGGCACTATTAGAAGGTGTGGCCTTATTGGAATAGGCGTGTCACTGTGGGTGTGGGCTTAAGACCCTCATCCTAGCTGCCTGGAAGTGAGTATTCCACTAGCAGCCTTCAGATGAAGATGTAGAACTCTCAGCTTCTCCTGCACCATGCCTGCCTGGATGCTGCCATGTTCCCTCCTTGATGATGATGGACTGAACCTCTGAACCTGTAAGCAGCCCCAATTAAATGTTGTCCTTATAAGAGTTGCCTGGGTCATGGTGTCTGTTCACAGCAGTAAATCCCTAACCAAGACACATCGTCATCAGCAAAAAAGTCCTGGAGGAGACTGTTTTTTTCCTAGTGATCCAGGAACAATTTTAACTAACATAGAGGTCAGAGGTAGAAGAGCAAGAATAGGTGGGAAGACTATGGTATGAGTGCTTACGTGAAGAATGTGCAGGGCAAGTTTGGGTAAAGGAAAGGGTGGGGCCAAAGAGATGGGTCAGTAGGTCAAAGCACCTGCCAAGGATCTGAGCTCAGTCCCAGAGACCCACAAAATGGCAAGAGAACCTACCAACTCTTGAAAATTGTCCCTTGACCTCCACACACATGCTGTGCCACATGTGTGCCTACACATCCATAACCACAGCCCCTAGCCAAGTAATAAAATTATATAACTTTTTTTTTTTTTTTTAGTGCTCTCCAGAGGTCACATTTTATTAGTACTTCTATTTGTATGTACTGGCAAGATTTTTATTAAGAAACTATGGCAATTGCAGATGTGTATTTTTAGGCATTTTAACAAACATTTTCAAACAAAGTATCCAGTATATGGTGATCTCCATTCTTTGTAACTGATATTTTGTTGTGAGCATTTCCTGCCACACTAACTATTCTTTAGACATACCAGTTTTGAAAATCAATCACATCAATGTGACATAGTTTATTTAATCATTTCTATATTATTGGATATTTCATGTATAATTTTATATTATTATAAATAACAATAAGGAGAATGCCTTTATACTAAATATCTGAAGAGGTCCCAGGGACATTTATAGGGGTATTGTTATGTCAGGATACTGTACTTTCTTTTTTTTTTTTTTTCTTCAAGTTCCTTAGCTCTCTCTTTTTTTTTTTTTTTGATACTTTATTTACATTTCCAATGTTTCCCCTTTTCTGGGTCTCCTCTTTGAAAACCCCCTATCCCCTCCCCCTCCCCGCCTCTATGAGGGAATTCCACCTCCCACCCACCCGCCCACCCACTCCCATATTCCCACCTTGACATTCCCCTTTACTGGGGCCTCTAACACCCTCAGGCCCAAGGTATATAACTCTTTTAAATGGCAGGTTCTTTGTAATTCCCACATGGAGTATCAAGTGGTGGGGACGGAGGACAAGTGTAAAAAGGTATATTTGATGGGCTTTCAAAGGCTTCCTGGTGCACTTGGGTTTTTCCATAGAGATTTTTGGAACAGGAAGGTAATAATAGCTATAAGGGTTATATTTTAAAATAACATTCGTCCTCCATAAAAAACAGTTTAAATAACCAATATATCCAATGCAGAGGATTGTTTGGACAAGAAATATATTCCCATAGTGGTACAATTAGCCATCATAAAAAGGAACAAGGACACTTTCTACTCATGAATACATTTTGAAGAGATGTCACTGAGAACCAAAAATACAAAGCTGTGTATTTAGTGGAGTATCTTACACATTTAAAAAGAATTCATGAGCGTCTTTTGGGTATATGCCCAGGAGAGGTATAGCTGGGTCCTCAGGTAGTATTATGCTCCAACATGTAATAAAGACACATGTTCTACTATGTTCATAGCAGCCATATTTATAATAGCCAGAAGCTGGAAACAACCCAGATGTCCCTCATCAGAGGAATGGATACAGAAAATGTGGTACATGTACACAATGGAGTACTACTCAGCTATTAAAAACAATGACTTCTTGAAATTTGCAGGCAAATGGATGGAACTTGAAAATATCATCCTAAGCGAGGTAATTCAGTCACAAAAGAACGAACATGGTATGTACTCACTGATAAGTGGATATTAGCCAAAACATTCGGAATACCCAAGTTTTACTTCACAGTAAAGGCCGGACTGAGAGTGAGGTCCCAGATGGAGGAGTTGGAGAAGGGACTGAAGGAGCTGAGGGAGTTTGTAGCCCCATGGAGGGAGCAACAGTGTCAACTGGCCTGACCCCCAGTGCTCCTGGAGACTGGACCACCAACCAAAGAATACACATCGAGGGACCCATGGCTTGGACCACATATGTGGCAGATCAGAGGGAGGAGAGGTCCCAGTAAAGGGGAATGTCAAGGTGGGAATATGGGAGTGGGTGGGAGGGTGGGTAGAAGGGAGAATTCCCTCATAGAGGCAGGGGAGGGGGGAGGGGATAGAGGGTTTCCAAAGAGGAGACCTGGAAAGGGGGAAACATAGGAAATGTAAATAAAGTATCAAAAAAAAAAAATTCATGAGCCGGGCAGTGGTGGCGCACGCCTTTAATCCCAGCACTTGGGAGGCAGAAGCAGGTGGATTTCTGAGTTCTAGGCCAGCCTGGTCTACAGAGTGAGTTCCAGGACAGCCAGGGCTACACAGAGAAACCCTGTCACGGAAAAAAAAGAAAGAAAGAAAGGAAAGAACTCATGAACTCTTTGCAGGGCTTGTGCAAATAGCCGCTGCTGTTGTGAGCGCGTGGGTGCAGAAGCTGTGCCACATTCAGAAAACATTTCCCCGCACTCTTCCCCAGCTCTCTTACATTCTCTCCAACCAGCTTCTGCGATGTCCCCTGTGCAGGGCAGCGGGTGGGGGTGTATCTAGATGTCTCACTTGGGACTGAACATTCAACAGTCACATGTTCTCTGCACTTTGATGAATTTTGAGTGTCTGTACTCACTGTCACCTTCTGAAAAACAGTTTTACTCCTTTCTAAGGAGCAGCAAACAGTCATTGGCTCCTGAAGGCATGGGGAACCCCAAAGTGTAGTTCCCTATTTCTGTGCAGCTAAACATTGCCCCCCACCCTTCTCATGAATGCAACCAAAATTAAAGACAGCATGTCTGTGCCAAAGACACATAAAAGTGGGAGGGAGACTTGTTGGAAAAAAGGGGTTTGACTAGAAGAGAAAACGGATAAGAGAGAATAATGAAAGGGGAACATGGCCAAGTACATTATTTGTTTGGAAATATGTATGAAATATAAATAGAACAAACATTTTAAAATAAATCAAGTACCAAGAAAAATATTACAAACATACATGCTTGTATTTATTAAAACTCAATTGAAGAAGAGAGAACAAATGAAGACCTGATTGACAACAGTATCTGCTAGAGCTGGAGAGATGGCTCAGCGGTTAAGAGCACCGGCTGCTCTTCTAGAGGTCCTGAGTTCAAATCCCAGCAACCACATAGCAGCTCACAACTGTTTGTAACTCCAGTTCCAGGGGATCTGACACCATCACACAGACGTACATACAGTCAAATCAGCAGTGTACATAAAATAAAAATAAAAGCAAGATCTACCTAGAGAGAAGAGAAATGAAGTTGGTTGAAGGAAACAGGAATCGAGGTGAAACTTGTCTGAACACGACTCATTCTATTATTTGACTTTGGGAATAATGTAAGTATTTTAAGTTAACATAAGTCTTATATGCAATGTAGCTAATATAACTATTATAAATAATATAAGCATTTAAATAT
Organism: Uromys caudimaculatus; assembly: GCA_028551405.1. Lineage (NCBI taxonomy): Eukaryota > Metazoa > Chordata > Mammalia > Rodentia > Muridae > Uromys > Uromys caudimaculatus. The sequence continues at coordinate 8,348,710 of CM052722.1, read as the reverse complement.
AAGTATTTAAACTAAGATCAATTTTTTAAAAAAAATATAGCAACAAATATAGCAGAAAGACCCGAAGCAAGAGACCAAGGGTCTCTTATAAACTAGGGGTCCTGAGGTGGTTTTCTGTATCTGTTTGCAAGTTTCTGCCTGGCTAAGGACAATTTATGAGTTTATTCCTGAGGATATTCAAAGGTATAGTCGAGGGGCTGGAAAAACAGCTTTATGGTTAAGAACACGTGTTGCTCTTCAAGGAACCAGGTTTGATTTCCTGGTACCCACATGGTGACTTACAACCATTTTATAACTCCAGTTCCAGAGAATGTGATGCCTTCTTCTGACCATCTCTGGCACACACTTACATGCAGGAATAATATTCATATAAATAAATAAATTATACACACACACACACATTCATACACACAATTAGTTGAATCTCTATGGTGGTATTGCTTAGTCTAAGATGTAAATGTTGCAATTTATTCACTATTGGTTATTCCTACATTGCTAGCCCTCCCTAGACGAGAGCATGAACAATGAGAAAGTACCTAAATAGCTCTGTGGTAACACAGGTTCCTTTGATGTTCAGCCTTCTAAACTACACAGGAAGATTCCTGAAGCCTTCAGGTCCCTTCATTATCCGCAAAATGACTCAAAGCTGATCGATTCCAATTAGTTCTTTACCTTCCTACTGCCACCATGAGCACTTTACAAAAATGCCATGTTCTTTGCTGTGTTTGTGAGCAGAACTCAGCACGAGCTGGGCTGGCAACAAGGCCTGATCCCTCTTTCTCCTTCAGTCACTATTGCTTGTGATGATACTGCTCCCGGAGCTGCTTGGGCCCCTTCCTTAAAGTGACTTGGTTCAGCTTTCAGCAGACTCTTTCAGTGCTGAAGTGTCCCAAGGCTGGGGAAGGACTAACCCAGAAAGCATCCCCCCCCACACACACAGAGACACAGACACACAGACACTCTACTTTCAGCTCACAGCTGATGGAAGCTCTCCAGAGGCCAAGATCTGCTACCCTGCATTTTAGAAGAATCTTTGCTTTCTTTACATTGGATAGAGAATTGTAAAACTAGTGACAGGAGGATGAGCTGAATTCAGGTCCCAAGTCCACAGTAAGTTATTTAAGCTGTCTTTTCCTTAACTTCCTTATATTTTTTTTTAAAAAATATATGTAGTTTTTTAAAATGTATGTGCATTGGTGTTTGTTTGTGTGCATGCCTGTGCGAGGGTGTTGGGTCCCTTGGAAGTAGTGTTACAGACAGTTGTAAACTGCCAATGTGGGGGCTGGGATTTGAACCTGGGTTCTCTGGAAGAGCAACCAGTATGCTTAACCACTGAACCATCTCTCCAGCTCAAACTTCCTTATTTTTGAGATGAGAACATTGAAGCACCTACGTGATGGGTGGCTGTAAAGATTAATTGAGAAATGCATACAAAATGCTTAGCTCAGTAGTACTGGGCTTATAGTAAGTGCTTGTCAATGTTCATTCATAGCAAAATAAGACAAGGGGGCTGGAGAGATGGCTCAGCGATTAAGAGCGCCAACTGCTCTTCCAAAGGTCATGAGTTCAATTCCCAGCAACCACAGGGTGGCTCACAACCATCCGTAATGAGATCTGATGCCCTCTTCTGGGGTGTCTGAGGACAGCTACAGCGAGCGGGGCCAGAGTGATCTGGGGTGTCTGAGGACAGCTACAGCGAGCGGGGCCAGAGTGATTTGGCCGGATCAGGAAGAAAAAAGTGTCTGAAGATAGCTACAGTGTACTTACATATAATAAATAAATAAATAAATAAATAAATAAATAAATAAATAAATAAATAAATAAATAAATCTTTTTTTAAAAAGAGTGGGAAAAATCCTGTCTCGAAAAACCAAGAAGAGTGGGGAAAAAAGTAAGACAAGGGAAAACGACACCATGAGACAACAAGTGCACTTTGATAAGCAAATGAACATGGCTACCGGCATCCATGCTGTATGTCAGCTCCCCTGTACTTGGTCATGCTATAAACTTCAAAAGCATACCCTTTGCCCAACATCTCCCCATTTTATCCATCTTCCTGCTGCTAGAACGACTGTTCTGCCATTTTTTCTAAAACTTTGAGAGTGTTTACATTACATATATAAATAAAATTCTGTAATATTTCTTTAATTCTAGGTTATTCTGCTTAGCATCATGTCATCTGGTTTATTCCATTTCATCATTACCAGGATTTACTTCTTTTTTAACCATGACATAATATTTAATCACATATAACACATTTTTTCCCATGTAAAGTATCAGAAGACACTTCGGTTGTTTTCCAAGTCTTGGCTACAGTGAATAACGATGCAAAGGGCATGTGAATGGAGAGCTCTCTCGGAGATATTTGAATATACAACAGAGCTAGAATTGCTGGGTTGCATGTGTCCAATTGAGTTTTTCTGTTGTCGTGATATAACATTGACCACAACCAACTTCAGAAGAGAAAGGGTTAGATAGCTTACACATCCCTACCACAGTCCATCACTGACTGAAATCAGGGCGAGAAGTCAAGTCAGGAACAGAATGAAGCAGACACTATAGAAATCATTGCTTGTTGCTTCCTTCCCATGGCTTGCTCAGCCTGCTTTCTTATACTACCTAGGATCACTTGCCCAGGGATTGTGTCTTGATATAAATGAGAATGGCCCCCATAAGCTCATATATTTGAAAGTTTGGTCTCCAGTTGATGGAACTTTTTGGGACTGGTTGTTGGAGGAAGTGTGTCACTAGGGGCAAACTTTAAAGTTTCAAAGGCCCAGCTGTTACCAGTTAGCTCCCTCTGCCTCATGCTTATGGATCAAGAGGTATGCTCTCAGCTACTGCTTCAGTACCATCCGTGCCTGCCTGCTGACATGCCCCTACCCTCCCCCACGATGGTTACGGACACTAACCCTCTGGACCTGTGAATCTCAAATTATACACTTTCGTTTATAAGTTGCTTTGGCCATGGTGCCTCTTCACAGCAACAGCAAAGTAGCTAAGATAGATGGAAACACCCACAGTGGGCTGGGCCCTCCTGTATCAACCATTAATCAAGAACACCCCCCCCCATAAGTGTTTACAGGCAATCTGGTGGAGGCAATGCCTCAATAGAGGTTCGTCTTCCTAGATGACTTCAAGGTGTGTTAAGTTGGCAAACAAACAAACAAATGGTAATTCTAACGTAATTTTTGAAGAATTCCTGTACCCTTATTCGTACATACCCATTTACAGCCCTGTGAATAGTATATGAGTTTTCCTTTCTCCACAGCCTTACCACTACTCGCTACCTCTTAACTTTTTGATAATAGCCATTCTGACAGGTATCAGATAGTTCATTATGATTTTGATCTGCATATCCCTGATGTTAACTGCTTTTTCATATACCTGCTGGTCACTTGCATATTTTTGGGGGGGAGGGCAGTGAGGCAACTATTTAGATGCCTATGAATGTTTTTAAAATCTTATTTTTGCCTTCTTAGTAGAGAATTGCCTTTCAATGATGAAAAGAATCTCAGAAAAGTATGCATACAGAAGTTAGGAGCCATAAAAGCTGTGGATGACTGATCCACAGCTAACATCATACTTAATGGGGAGAAGTTAAAAGTCTTTCTTCTAAGATAAGAAATAATACAAAAGCACCCACTCTTGCCACTTCTATTTCTCATAGTACAGGAAGTTCTCATGAGAGCAATGACCAAAGGGCATACAAAGTAGAAAAGAGGGGTAAAACTTTCTATTTGATGGTGGCATTATCTTGCATACAGAAAACTCCAGAGACACCACCAAATATTGTTGTTAGAACCAGCAAGTGAAGTTGTACTGGTATTCACAAAACCACATAGAAAAATCAGTTGTGTTTCTGTGGTAGTGAAGAAACTGGATGCTCATATTTAAATGAGACATTTGAGCATTGTCTGACACCAGATACAGAAATAAGCCTGGAATGGATTAAAGATTCCAAAGTAAGATCTGAACCTAAGGAAACCTAGGATATTGGTCTCGCAATGATTTCTTGCCTATGACGTCAAACATGCAGCAGGAAAGGAAGCAATAAACAAATGAGACTGTGATAATGTCAGAGTCAGCTTTCCATCAAGGAATAAACTGACAGTAACCTATGGTATAGGAGAAAATATTCACAAACCATGTACCGGTAAGATCTTATGAGTATACAGGGACGGGAGGGATTGCTCAGTGGTTAAGAGTGCCTTGTGCTCTTGCAGAGGACCAGAGTTTGATTCCCAGCACCCATGCCAGGCAGATCACAAACATTTGTAACTCCAGATCCAGGGGATCCAATGCCTTCCTCTGACCTCTGTGTACACCCACAATTGTGTGCACCTAACCACACTCACATACATATAATTTAAACACTATGATAGTGGTTTTAAAAAGAAAATCATAACTGAATATCAAGGAAACAAATTATCAGATTATTTTAATTTCTTTTCTTTATTTCTATGTGATGTGTTATGTACATCTTAGTTACTTTTCTACTGTTACGATGAAAGAAACACCATGTCCCAAAGAAACTTAAGGAGGAAAAGACTTATTTGGCTTATATATCCTGAATTGCAGTCCATTGAAGAAAGGCCAGGTAGAAATGCAAGAATCTGAAGGCAGAAGCTGATGCAGAGGCCATGAAGGGATATTACTAACTGGCTTGCTCCCCATGGCTTGCTCAGCCTGCTTTCTTATAGAGCCCAGGACCACCAGCCCAGGGATGACACCACCCATAATGGGCTGCACTCCACCCCCATTAATCACTAATTAAGAAAATGCCCTACAGGCTTGCCTACAACCATATCTTATGAAATCATTTTCTCAATTGAGGTTCACTTTGCTCAGATGACGCTAGCTGATTTCAAGGTGACATAAACATTACTCAGTACAATGTATAGTCAATTCATTATTTTACCGTTATTCCACATTGTAAATATGCTGCAACTTATTTATTCAGTCTTTTCTTCGTTTTAGAAAATTTCATGCATGTATGCAATGAAATATGATCATATCTACCCCCATACCTTCTTCTTACTATCCCCCCCATGTGTTGTTCCCTTCCAACTTGTGTCTTTGCTTTCTTTTGATAGTCCTGTAAGAACAGTGAGGCTGCCCGTGTGTACAAGGGTGTGGTGCAAAAGAATCTTACCAGTGGTCCTATCCTCAAAGAATGAGTCTCTCTCCCTCATCAGCTATCAACGGCCAATAGCTTCACAGTAAGGGGTGGGGCCTGGAGATAATCTACTCCAGCTGTGCCAGAACTTTGGCTTGCTTGATCTTGTGCAGGGACTCTTCAGATAACCATAGCTACCGTGAGGTCATGAGTGCAATGCTGTTCATGTCATGTTCAGAAGAAAGCATCACACAGCACTCCTCCCCATCCTCTGACTCTTCTAGTCTTTCTGCCTCCTTGTCATCGATGTTTGCCCGTGAGGGTTACCCAATCTTTTGTTAATAGGTATTTAGTTGCTTTCATTTGAGATTATTATGAACAAGGTGGTTTTAACCACCCTTGACAAAAGTCTGTTGTGAAATAAATTGGAGTGGGATCAGTGGCTATACAGCAGTTATTAAGTCTCACTTTATGAGAAAATGACATTTTTCCAAAATAGGTGTACAATTCTATACCACAGCATGAAAGTGGAACTTCGGTTCATCTATATCCTCGCCAAAATGTAATACTACTGGACTTACTTTAACCCATTTTAGTGATTATGGAGTGGCATGATATTGTAGTTTTAAATTTCATTTGGTGGTGAACACATTTTCATGTGCTTATTAGTCTTCATATATTTTTCTTTCATGGGAGTCTTTTCATATATTTTATTAACTTATGTATTTATTTTAATTTTTAACTAAATTGTATGTATTTACTATGTACACATACTGTTTTGAAGTATATACACATTGTAGAATGACTGGTCTAGCTAATTAACATATTCATTACCTCTCACAGCTATCATTTTGTAGTGAGAACAGTTTATATGTAATTTTAGATTTTTCCAAGGGTATAATATATTGTTAGCTATCTTCAGCATGTTGTACAATAAATCTTTTGAACTTATTCCTCCTAACTAAAATTTTATATCTCTTTGATGAATTTTCCCCAGTCCCCAAACCCCAGCTAACAACCATTCTTTTCAATTTTTTATGCAGATTTAAATTGGACTGTTTTTCATTTTATTATTGAAAGCATTCTTTATGAATTCTAGATGTAAGTCCCTTGTGAGACAAATATATTGTGAATATCTTCTTCTCCCAGACTGGTTTGTCTTTTTATTTTCTTAATTGATATTGGATGAGCAGTTTTCATTTTGATAAAGTTCAACATATACTTTTGTTCTTAGGAAGCCTAGTGGCCCCTGAATCCTGAAAGGTTACCATATTGGTTCCAAACGTAGTGAGGACATATAGTAGATCTGCATAGCACACCGCAGTTCAGAACTCCTGGAATCAAGTCATCCTCCTACCTCCGCCTCCAGATTAGCTGTGCCACCATGCCAGGCTCAATTTATACTTTTTATTGATTCATTTCTATTGTGTCTTCCCAAAGTAATAATGATAGTTCTTTCCCTACATTCCATTCTCAAAACGCACATTTTTATCTTGTTTGCTTAGACCTACGATTTAGCTCAAGCAATTTTTATATATGGTGTGAGGTAAGTTTATTTTTAGCATATGAATGACAACTTGCTCTAGCAAGGCTTTTTGAAACTTTTCTTTGTCCCATTACATTTTCATGGCCTTTTTATGGAAAATTGATTGACATTTCTAGTTTTGTTTGTATATTCAGTAACTTATTTGCCTTTTTCACTGTGTCTTATTATATATTTTGATATTTATAACTTTAAAGTAACCTTTGCAATCAGACAGTGTGTCTTCGCCTGTGCTGTTGTCTGTATCGTCAGACAGGATCAGTTACAGGGCAGAGGCTCTCACTCTTCCTGATGCCAAGACCTTTAGTACAGCTCCTCATGCTATGACGATCCCTCTACCTCAAAATTGTTTTTGTTTCTACTTCATAACTACTATTTTGATACTTTTATGAATCATAACGTAACCATCTGATGTGCAGGATAGCTAATATGCAACCCCTGTGAAAGTGTCATTGGACCCCCAAAAGGGTCATGACTCAGGCTGAAAACTGCTGCTGTAGAGCCTGTTTCATTCAGTTCCCTCAAAAACTCCCATGGGTACCAGCTGACCAAAGTGGATCTTTTTAACTCCGTGAGCCTGGTATTAGTCAGTTTGATGTCCATGCAACAGCACCATGATCCAAGAGATGATGGCAAAGCAAGGCTCTCCATGTGTTTCCTTCCTACCTCTCAAGGATCCATTCCTTTTGCTTTAATGTTTAAAACAGTTGTCTCATGGATTTTGTCCATTTTTTGAAGGGAAGATACACACATACACACACACACACACACACACACACACACACATACACACACACACGCACACACACATATGTTACAACATGGCTGCAAACAGAACTTTCTTTGCATTCATGTTAAGCTGTGGTCCTTTCCAAACTTCCACCATTTAAAGACAGGAAAATGAAGGAAGAACCCTGAATGACTTACAAATAGGCATTAGCAGCCCCACCCACTCCCTCACCTAAAACAAGAAGAAAAAATGAAAATAGACATCGAACACGAATTAAAGGAAAAAATGTACATCAGAAGAACCATCCTTCTGCCCTTTGTAACAGTTAAGTTGTCAACATGTGACTTCTGTGACTAAAGAACTAAATTCTAAATTTTATCCCATTTTAATCTAGGTTGCTGACTGTCAAGTAGAGACCACATAGACTTTGGGGAAATAAAAAGAGTAAGGTGCAAGAGAGATGGCTCAGTGGTTAAGAACACTGGTTGCTCATTCAGAGGACCAGAATTCAATTCCTAGCACACACATGGTGGTTCACAATGCTCTGTAACTGCAGTCCCAGGAAATCTTACACCCTCCCTTCTGGCATCTGAAGACACTACACACACATGGTACAAAGACAGATAGACATACAAGCAAAATACCCACGCACATAAAATAAAAAGAAAGTTTAAAACATTTTTTTAAAAAATTAGACATTCAGAATAACAAACCAAGAAATAGATTTGAAATCAGCTTACTTTCAAAGTGAGTTTAAATGGTAGTGCCCTGCAAGTGTAGATAGAAAATGTTACTCCTAGAAGACATGAGTTATTAAATAAAAATCACAGCTCCAGGCATGGGATACATCCCTATGAGTTACTAATCAAGGAGTCTCCAGAGATCTCCAAAACCATACAGGCTATTGCCATTGCTTTTGTTTGCTGTGACAGTCTGAATAAGAATGGACCTCATAGACCCATATTTGAATGCTTAGGAAGTGGTCTTAGGAGGTATGGCCTTGTTGAGGTTTCAGATGCTCAAGCCAGACCCCATCTCTCTCTCTCCCTCTCTCTCTCTCTCCCTCTCTCTCTCTCTCTCTCTCTCTCTCTC
>CM052722.1:8277984-8340126 GCA_028551405.1 Uromys caudimaculatus | reverse complement strand
TTGTGCTGTCTCTTCAGAGCAACAGAACATTGGCTAAGAGAGTTTTACCTGTCATAACAGGTTTGTAAGACCCTGTTGCTGAGCATACGCACACTTTGGGTACAGGATATAGAGAAATTAATATGAAATTGACAAGGAAATTTCCCCCTACCAGTTAGCTTCCATAGTTCTATAATGTGCTATATAGGCTGCTGAGACAGAAAAGAAATCAATGGTCATTATCTAGCATTTGTTCCTGAATTGTAGAATAACAACCTTAAAGGGAAGATGTACCCTCTAGTGCAACAGTCATATGACTGCTCTCAGGGTAACTAATCTATTTCTGTTTTGATTTGAGACCTGCGCCACTCCATAGCTGTCGTGGGAGTCAAGGACACCACAAGAAAACCCACAGAATCAGCTAACCTGGTCTCATAATGGCTCACAGAGACTAAATGGACAACCAGGGAGCATTCATAGGACTGACCTTGGCCCTCTGCATATATGTTACAGTGGTGTAGCTTGCTCCACTTGTGAGACTTCTATCAGTGAGAACTGGTGATGTCTCTGACTCTGTTGCACGCCTTTGGGACCATTTTCCTCCTACTGGGTTGCCTTGTCCAGCCTTAATACGAGGGGGAGGTACCTCTTCTTACTGCAGCTTGATATGCCATGTTTGGTTGATATCCAAGGGATGCCTGCCCTTTCCTGAAGAGGAATGGAAGAGAAGTGGTTGGGGTAGAAAGGGGAGGTGCAGGATTGGGGAGACTGAGAACGGTGGGGTCTGTTTGTCTGGATGTAAAGAAAAAAGTTCCGGGCTGTGGTGGGTGGGTGAGGACTGGAAACAGAACTCAGCAGTTAAGAGCACTTGTTCTTGCCAAGGACATAGATTTGGTTTAAAATATACATGGTAGCTAACAATCACCCCTAATTCCAGTTCCAGGGATCCAATGACTTCTTCTGACCTCCATCTGCACAGGCATGCATGTGATGCATGTATATGAAGCAAAGCATTCATACACAAACATTTTTTAAAAAATGTTTTAAGATTCCATAACTGAGGAGATTACAGGCCTAAGTGTGGAACCTATCACTGTTATTTTGCTAAATAGTTATGTTGTGACATGAGCAGCTCCCTTTCTTCCTCAGAGAAGTTTCTTTGTGCAATGGGCAGTCATCAATACAGAGATTCATAAGTAGTCAAAACACTGAGAATAAGTGAATGTGTGCGCTCATCCATTAGTGAGATCTTTATCAATCCTCCCTTTCCCCAGCCTAAGATGCAAGGAACATCACTCAAGAAAGAGGAAGCAGAAAGAAAGCAAGAGCCAGAGGATGGGGAGGAGTGTTGTAAAATACTCCCTTCTGATAATGACATAGCTATTGTACTAATGAACTCACGGCAGCCATAGATACCTGCAGACCTAAATAAGGTAAGCAACCAAAATTTCATCCTGAATGGAGAAGGAGCTCACAAGGCCCCACCTCTAAGAACTGAGACACTATGGGCATTTCTCAGCTCCTGGAGAAGGAAGAGTCATTCTTTGGTGTGTAGCCACTGGTAGATTGCCCATGCTCTACTGGATAGCCCCACACCCATGCACATGTATGCAGCACTAATGACTTTTTTTAAAGAAGAGGGCGTGAAATTGGGACATGAACACAACAATGATATGGGGAGAGTTGGAGGAAGAAAATCAGGGCTTATATAATCATATGTCACGTATGCACGTGTGAAATTCTCCAAGAGTTAAAATGGTGAACTCAAAGTTGGAATGGGTCAAGACTGTGCATGATCTATTCTGACTGAAGCATGGCTGGGAACTTGGGGGAAAGGACAAACAGAATTCATTGTTCTGGATAGTGTTATGCTTGAATAGTCATGTTGCAAAGTTCATGTCCACCCAGGCCCCCAGAATGTGAGCCTACTTGGAAGTAGAATTTTTGAGAACATGATGACTTAAGATGTGATAATGGGTTCTAGTTGCACCTTAAATAGTTGCACCATGTGAGAACAAACAAGAAAGGAGAGTATGGGGTGATGGCAGTGGAGATCAGAGTAATATGTCTATAAATACAGTGAGACTGGCCAACACATGATGCTAGAAGAGAGGCCTGGAACAAATCAACTTCGGGAATAAAGCAATATTAGGACTCCTCCAGTAGCTTGACTTTGGACCTCTGGCTTCTAGAATTGAGATACGAAATTTCTTTTGTTACAAATCGCAGAGTCTATAACACTTTAGTATCACAGCCTTGCTTGGACAGAGCTCTACCAGGCCTAGTTGACCCAAGAGCTGACCCTGGGACACCCTCTACACCCCCTCTCTATTCAGCTTTGTTGAAGGAGAAATACCTTATTTCAGTTCTCCTTTGCATGAACTAGGAGTTTGGAGAAATCTCCAGGCAAAGCCAAAGGTCTCCCTCCTGGACTCAATATCTTGATTACCTGGGGTTCATTGCAGTACTAATGTTTCTAGAATCATTCAATTCAATAAATATTTAGATTTTGTTTGTTTTGTTTTGTAAGACAGGGTTTCTCTGTTTAAAAGCCCTGGTTGCCCTGGCACTTGCTTTGTAGACCAGGCTGGCCTTGAACTCACAGAGATCCACCTGCCTCTGCCTCCTGAGTGCTGGGATTACAGGCATGTGCCACCATATCTAGCTTAATTCAATAAATATTTAAAGAAGAAAGGTTATCATTAATTTTTGGTAAAACTGAAACTTGGTAGCCTTATTTGAAAATTATCCTGGTCATTTCTGTTAACAATATACTTATCTTTTACCTAGAAAATCCATGTTTGGAAGATTATTGCAAAGAACTGATATTCCTATATTTAAAGACATTTATTTTCTGTATTGTCAAAAAAAAAAAAAAACAATAGGAAGGGCAAAGATGGGAGACAGGGACAGACAGAAAGACAGACAAACAGAAACAGATAAAGAATTAACTATGCATCAAGAGGGTAGACAGGTGACTAAATAATTACAGAAAATTTCCAACATATAATAACATTCAGCCAGTCAAAAATTTTATGAAGTAATGAATAAGATAACTTAGGAATATGTCTGTAAATTGTTTTTAGAGAAGGAAGATACAAACAAGTTACAGTTTTATAAGGCAGATACTAATCAAGTGAAGTTCCAGGCGTGTTTATCTCACCTATGAGGTATGTCACATTAACCATTTCAATTTTATACCCCTTTCGATTTCTATGACTTTGCCATGGAACCTCACAATAGCTTCCACCAAAAGATTGAATATACTTTCCCACCAACTGATTACGTATTTAGACAATAGGATGTTAGCTGAAGTGACAAGAGCAGAAAAGTGATTGCATGATTTAATTTGCAGGCTAGCACTGTCTACCTGCAATGGCTGTTCTTTGCCTAGCTTATTGACTCTACGAAGAAGAAACAAAGAAAAGCAGAGCCTCTGTAGCTACATAGACTAAACCTAGAGAAAAGTCCAGAACCTATCCTGAACGTGACCAGCTGAGAGTGACCAAATTGTATGATCTATGAATCTTAATATAAGTAATTACCATATTAAGTCACTTAGTTTGAGGGTAGTTTGTTATGCAAATTTTTAGTTAATTCTATCGCTCTCACTTTATGTGTGTGAATGTGTGATGTGTGATGTGTGTGTGTGTGTGTGTGTGTGTGTGTGTGTGTAGTCATCTGTGTATATGTGTTCTGTCTTTGTAGGAATAGGTGGTTGGAGACAAAATGAAAGGATACAGAATGAATTAGCCTGGATTATGGGGATGCTATGTAGGTTGGAAAGAGATGACAGTAGAGTCAAGCAAAAAGTGAAACCTAGATAAATCAATTTATAAAGAGGACTTCTCAAAAATAAAGTTATATATGAATAAAATCCCATCTATATATATATTGAAAAGTATATACTGTATAATGGGTTGAAAAACATCCTCCAAAATGACACACCCTTGTTTGTATCCACTCACTTGATATGAACTCATTTGGAATAAAGGCCTTTACAGTACTAATTAAGACAGTGATCTTCATATGAGGTTATCCCAGATTAGCATGGACCCCAAATCTGATGACTAGCTCCCTATAAGACACAAAAAGCAAGGGCACAGAAACAGAGGGCAAGGCCATGTGACAACAGAAATAATGTGAGGGTAATGCATACATAAGTCACCAGAACCCAGAAGGGGAAAACAGATAAATTCTCCTTTAGATCCTCCCAGGGAAAAAATGGTGAAAACTTGAATTTGAACAAGTCGAGGGAACAAATCTCTGTTGTTTTAAACCAACAATCTATGTGCTTTCTTATGGCAACCCTAAGGAACTCTTATAGAATATATATATATATATATATATATATATATATATATATATATATATGATACTCATCAGTCAGTATGTTGTTTTGCTGTATGTCTCAGAAAATTAAGCATAGGAGCTTAAATAAACAGAGATAAGATTTTCTAATATATGATGACAGATAACATGTAGACAGTTCTTGGCTGATATGGCGGCAACTCATAGATGTCATTTGCATGCAGGTTTCTGAGAGATTCATGCTTTATTTTCCATATGTGTGACTATTTTCTTTATGATGATAAATGGGCTTGCTCCTGAAATATGTAGCTGATTTATTGACAGTTGGATGGAACAACAGCAAAAGATATATTCTACAATTGTCTATCCTGTTCTACACGTTTTTCGTTCATGTGCAGCAAAGCGACATACAGTGTGTTGCATGGTGTTTAAATTTGTGTTACTTTTTTTGTTTTGTACTGTGTATGTGTGCACACATGTGTCTGGATGCAGGCACACACACAAGCCATGGCATGCATGTAGATGGAGGTCAATGGACAACATCCTGGAGTCAGTTCTTGCCTTCAACCATGTGGGTCCTGGGAATCGAACTCAAGTCAACTGGCTTGATGGCAGGTGTATTTACTCACTGAGCCATGTCTGGGACTCAAGAGTTTGCAATTTGAGCCAGTATAGTCTCATGATGAGTTAGATGAAAAATTAGGACAGACAGATGCCATCAATGCATGAATGGAAAACGCAGCTGGCCTCAATTAAAAAGAAATACACACTATAAATAAATTACATGGAAAGATTGCAAAGGAGAATCAAAAAGAACTTCAGGAAAGTTAGTGGCGCTAAGATGCTGAGAAAGAGATGAAGGTGTGCTTGCAGAACTCAGGAAATACGGCACACCATACTTGGAATGTTCACAATGGATTGTGGGTTACAATGATTGTCAGTGTAAATTCAGTGATTGTAACAGATGTATCACAACAGTCAGGAATGTTTCTAGCAAGAGAAAAGGTGCGGAGTGTGGACACAGTTTTGTATGGAAAATGTACTTCCGACTCAGTTGTGCTGAGCCTCTGACATTGCTTGGAAAAATGGAAAATTCCATTCATACATTAAAACACAGAACATTAAGTGGTAGTGGTGTTGTGCACCTTTAATCCCAGCACTTGGGAGGCAGAGGCAGGTGGATCTCTGAGTTCAAGGCCACCCTGGTCTACAGAGTGAGTTCCAGGACAGCCAGGGACACACAGAGAAACCCTGTCTTGAAAAACAAGGCAGAATGAAATAAAGCAAACACAAAAGGAACCACCAGTAAACAAACAAAACAAAACAAAATGATGATAAAACTACCCAAGTATACACAGATACATTTTAGCAAATGTTGGCATCTTTTCCATGAATTAAAAAAAATCTTTAAAAAAAAACAAATTATTTTGGATTGCTCAAAACTAAAGCTGAGTACGAAGCCATCCTGGTCTAGTGAGTTTCAGCCAGCTAAGGATGTGTCAGGAAAAATTCAATTCTCAGCACCCACATGCTGGCTCACAACCATCTACAACTCCAGTTCTGGGAGCATCTGATGCCCTCTTTAGACCTCCTCAGGCAATAGGACAGTCACACATGCAGACAGAACACACGGGGGGGGGGATGGGGGAATCTAGAAAAATTTAAAACACCACTGACTTGAAAAATACAAAACTACAATAGATATTCCTATATTAGAAGCAAGAACCAGAAACAGTGTGGGAAATGTGTACTGTTGATTAAACAAACACAGAACATAAAAGGAAAAAGAGGAGAGACAGAGGAATGTTAGTGAACTGAGGAAAAAATGCCTAAAATGGAAAATATTCAGGGACTCAATTAAAGGAAACTCTTCGGAATAAAGGAAGACATGAATCTGTGGGTTTCAAAGTATGCCGGTTCAAGGGTAAAGCTGAGGAAACTTGGCACACATAATCTACTGCTGAAGTCACCCCAGTGACTTCATTCAACCTTAGAAACAGCTATAAAACAAAGCTGGGACAATTCAGGGAGGCTCCAGACCTCACTGCAGGTCACTCGACCAGTGTACATACTATGCTTTCAGACTTCTGAAGGAAAATGGGACCTGCTGAGTCAGAGCCAGCGAGGTGTTGTCTGGATGGGCTTTTAAAAAGTGTTTTAAAGCATAAAAGAACAGCGGGGTGTGTTGGTTGGCACACAGCATTAATCCCAGCTCTTGGGAAGCAGAGATAGGTGGATCGCTGAGAGTTTACACATACATATGCATACACATATACATATACACATGCATACAACTGTTTATACATGCATATGTATATGTATAGACAAACGTATATTTGAACTAGGAAAACTCATCTGATGAAAAGATTCAGCTGACCAGGAGGACCAGGAAATAACAAAGTAACAGACTCAGGGACTGTGGGATCTGACAAAATCCAATTGCCAAAAAAAAAAAAAAAGAAAGAAAGAAAGGAAGGAAGGAAGGAAGGAAGGAAGAAAAGAAAGTGCAAATTTAAATTAAATAATGATCAAAAACATTGCAGAGAAATGGAAACAAACTGGAAAAAGTCACCAAGATTAAAATCTGCTAATCCTTGGTTAAAACAAAACAAAAACATTAAGATGGTAAAGAGGGCTGGAGAGATGGCTCAGCGTTAAGAGCACTGACTGCTCTTCCAGAGGTCCTGAGTTCAATTCCCAGCAACCACAGGGTGGCTCACAGCCATCTGTAATGGGATCTGATACCCTCCTCTAGTGTGTCTGAGGACAGTGACAATGTACTCACATACATTAAATAAATAAATAAACCTTTTCTAAAAAATTTTTAAAGATGATAAAGAGAATTTTCAGTGATAAAATATGAATCTCCATTGACATGAGCTGAGTCATTGTGTTCTCTCCCATAAAATTGTCTGTGTTGAAATCTTCATAGCTAAAGTGATAGTATTTGGCAATGGTACCTTTGGTATTTAATTAAATCATGAGCTCACAGGATGAGACTGGTGGCCTTATGAGAAAAACAGTCTTAAGGTTTTTTTGAAAGTGTGTCTTCAAGTCCAATATATCGTCCACAATCCGATCTATTATTAATGATCCAGTAGGAGATTACAACAATGCTAACCCTTGCTCCCATTCTTTCAATAGAAACAGTGAGGTACATTACGTGTTTGGAATAATTTACATACAACACACTTAACAATTCAACCGTCATCAGATTGTAGGATCTAAGTAAACTTATGTTGTAATACGAAAATGAAAGTGTTGCCAATTTTAACTGTAAGATGTCACTAATTATTTATCTTATGGCCCAGTTCACAGACATAACAATATGTCTTAGGTTCAGTTAAATAAATATGGAATTCGAACTGAGAGATAAAGCATAAGCAAAGAAATGTTAATAAATACTCTGATGGAAAAAACCATAAAGTATATATTTTCTGACTGCAATATGATAAAAACCTGTTAATAACCAACAAATTGAGCCCACTTTTATTACAGCCACCTCTTTCATCTGTGAAAAATGTTCTAAGACCCACAGTGGATGCCTAAAACCTCAGATATGCTGTATTTTTCTGAACTCTCTATATACTTTATTTTTCCTATGCATACATAACTATGATAAACTTTAATTTATAATTAGTACAATAAGATTAACTACAACAAGTAATAATAAAATAGAACAGCATGTTGTAATCAAGTTGCCAGCAAGCATGACTACTCATGAACTTGGAGACCGGCTTATTACTAGTTAAATACAGGAACTGAATCACTGTAGCCTTTCATCTGATAACCAAGATGGCTAATTAATAAATGAATAAAAGAGAGGTTAGCCACAGTATGGATGCACTGCACACAGGGGTGCATCACAGCCCAGGAGGAATGGGCAGGAAGGCATAAGATTGCATGAAGCTGTTTAGAGTGGCATAAATTAATATGGTGGAAACGTTTTCATTTAGCATTTTTCCATGCATAACTGACTAAAAGCAGTTGACTGAAGGTTTAGAAAACAAAATCATGGGCAACAGAAGACTATAATATAAGACTTCTCAAACACCAAAGGGGCTGTTAGCCCAAAGAACATATAAAACGTAATGAATACAATCTGTGTAATGAAGAATTATTAAAACAACTGAAGCAATAATCAGAGAAAATGGTATATATTTAAGCATCCTTCTTAACTAAATATGAAAGATGGGAGCAAATGGTTAGATAACTCACTCGTGAAGTCAAAACTCAGCAAATAAAACAGAAAGGAGAGCCGGGCAGTCGTGGCGCACGCCTTTAATCCCAGCACTCGGGAGGCAGAGGCAGACGGATTTCTGAGTTTGAGGCCAGCCTGATCTACAGAGTGAGTTCCAGGACAGCCAGGGCTACACAGAGAAACCCTGTCTCAAAAAACCAAAAAAAAAAAAAAAAAAAAAAAAAAAAAAAAAAAAAAAAAAAAAAAAAAAAAAAAAAAAAAAAAAAAAAAAAAAAAAAAAAAAAAAAAGAAAGAAAAAGAAAATAGAAAGGAGGAATCTATTTATTAGATAAATAAAATTATAGTAAATAGAACAGTTAAAGAATTCATAGATGTCAACAGTAGTTTCTTCCTTAGGGAAAAAAAAAGACCAAAATGGCAGTATAAACAACAAGAAAAAGGGTTAACAAGAACCAAAATCTGTATGAGATTAAGAATGCTCAACATACAGAGAACTTGAAAGAATTAGAAGTAAATATTAGAACAACAACAACAACAAAAAACCTAGCTCTGTGGATGACATGAATATTCTCTTTTAGAAGGAAACGTTTTTTTAAACACAAATGGAGTAATAACCCAGATTAGTGTATCACTAAGCATCCTTCCAAGAGAGGAAAAACTTCTCACAGAAAAATTTAAAGTTAAGAACTAATAATTCAGGTACTAAGGTACTGAATGAATGAAGAGGGTACTGTTGGGAATAATGTGGGCGTAATAGGTATAAGAAGCAGACAACACCCCCACGCACCCACCAGGGAAGGAAGAAGGAAGAGGCTGGTGTTAGCAAAATCTAAGTGTCTACAGCAGAGGCGTCACAAACCTAATGCTCACATTTTAGTCATAGGCATGCCTTTCCCAGCTAGTACTGCTGTCACTATCTTCAGAGCTGGGACTCAGACTTCTGCAGATAGTGACTACTGTGGTTGCTACATCTTAGTAAAGATACTATAACGCTGGTTCTAAGAGTACCAAAAAAAAAAAAAAAAAAAAAAAAGATGTAGATTGGACTCACAGGCTGCTGCTGGAGTGACCTGCTGCTGCTATAGAAATAGGACAGGAACAGAAGAAAATGTCCAAGAAGCCTACCTTCCCTGAGCTCACACTTCAGTTTTCCTCCAGTTTCTCTTACTATTAACCACATGTGATTATAAACCCACCCACACAGGAGACTGCCAGACAAAATTTGCGAATTCTTATGGATTTTTTTTTTTTATGGTCAAGGAGTTAAAGTTTTGATGTGTTGGTGGATATATATATATATATATATATATATATATATATATATATATAGTGTTCAAATCAATATTCATCAGTGTGTAGTGATTCTCAAAGCCTTTCTGTAAGGTTTATGCATTCATATCACATGTTTGAGAAAGAGGATCTGCTAATGTATTAAAGGAACAATGCCCAACAAACAACTTTTTCATCTAGAAATTAGGAATAGTTGAATACTACAAAGTCTATTAATATAATTTTCCATACTAACTGATCATAAGAAAAATAAACTACAAGCCGGGCAGTGGTGGCGCACGCCTTTAATCCCAGCACTTGGGAGGCAGAGGCAGGTGGATTTCTGAGTTCAAGGCCAGCCTGGTCTACAGAGTGAGTTCCAGGACAGCCAGGGCTACACAGAGAAACCCTGTCTTGAAAAGAAAAAAAAAGGAAAAAAGAAAAAAAAAAGAAAGAAAAAACTACAAAGTTGTCTCAATAGTTGCTATGGAGACATTTGAGTGAAATCATTCTTGATTTTTAAAGCCATGCAACATATTTGTTTATCAGCATCAAGCTATACTTAATACAGAAATAGTTCATGCATCTAGCTCCGGGTTCACGTATCAGATGTTCTGCATATCAGACATTTATATTACAATTCATAACAGTAGCAAAATTACAGTTATGAAGTCGCAACAAAAATAATTTTTATGGTTGTGGGTCACGACAACATGAGGAGCTGTATTAAAGGGTTACAGCATTAGCAAGGTTGAGAACCACTGATCCAGTTGATATTTATTAAGTCCTTCATGTATTAGACCATATACAAAGTATTGGATGGAAAGCAATTAATAGAGAAGACAGGATGCCTGTTTTCCAATATTCTACTTGAGGAAGGACAACCAACAATTTCACAGTTTAGTAAAGATAATATAGACTGACTAATACTGTAAGGGCTATCAAGAGGATAATGGGACCCTCAATATGCTAATGGAGATTTGTTTTAGATAGGATGGTTAAAAAATAGTCCTCTGTATTCAGGTGGCGGTGATACAAACTTTGAATCCCAGCACTCGGGAGGCAGAAGCAGGTGAATTCCAGGACAGCCACTGTTACACAGAGAAACCCTGCCAAAAACAAACAAACAAACAAACAAACAAACAAAGAAGCAAAGAAACAAAAAAGAAAAAGAAATAAATAAAGAAAAAGAAGACTTGTAATCTAAAGATTAGGAATGAAGCAGCCATACATAAAACATTAATACAATACCAGACAAGGACACAGGAGTTGAAGCTGATACATTGAGACAAGTCCTAGCTATGAGGCATGAAGGAGAACATTGTGTCCGGATGATTTCCACATATCTATCTGCCTTCCTGCCTGCCTGCCCGCCCTCCCTCCTTCCTTCCTTCCTTCCTTCCTTCCTTCCTTCCTTCCTTCCTTCCTTCCTTCTTTCCTTATTTTATTTTTCTTTTTAAGACGGTCTCACTAATGTAGCCCTGGCTGTCTCAGAACTCTGTATGTAGATGAAGCTGGCCTTGAACCCAGAAAATTCCATCTGCCTTTTCTTCCTGAGTACTGGACTTAAAGCTGTGCCCTGTCACTTTCAGTTGTCTTGTTTTTTTATGTAGTCCAGGCTAACTTTGGACTTGTGATACTTCTGCCTCAGTTTCCCAAGTGGTGGGATTGCAGGTATCCACTGTGAGGTTTAGCAAGACACATATTTTTTCATCAATCACAAATAAGAAATTGAAAAATGGGGAAATGAAAGCTAAGGAAGGCATCCATTTCTGGGTAAATGGTATCAAATGCTAACCACATGAATCATTATGAGAACTGAAAAGTGGATTTGCAACAGAGAGAGGCCAATAATGTTCAGCTTACACTTTCATGCTGCTGTTCATCACGAAAGGAAGTCAGGACTGGAACTCAAGCAGGTCAGGAAGCAGGAGCTGATGCAGAGGCCATGGAGGGATGTTACTTACTGGCTTGCTTCCCCTGGCTTGCTCAGCTTGCTTTCTTACAGAGCCCAAGAGTACCAGCCCATAGATGGTACCACTCACAAGGGGCTCTCCCCCTTGATCACTAATTGAGAAAATGCCTTATTGCTGGATCCCATGGAGGCATTTTCTCAACTGAAACTCCTTTCTCTGTGATAACTCCAGCTTGTGTCAAGTTGACACACAAAACCAGCCAGTACAATTGACCCCTTGTCAACTTGACGCACAAACACATCACTATTAAGCCTCAACCCTTACTTTCTTATTCATCCCCAAGATCTAAATAACGTTTAAAGTCCCACAGTCTTTGCAAATTCTTACATATTAACATTTCAATCCCTTTTAAACATCCAATCTCTTAGAATTCAAAGTCTTTTTACCATTAGAAGTCGCTTAACTGTGGGCTCCACTAAAATACCTTCTTCCTTCAGGAGGGAAAATATATCAGGGCACAGTCACAATAAAAAGCAAAATCAAACTCCAACCGTCCAATGTCTGGGATCCACTCACCATCTTCTGGATTCCTCCAAGGGCTTGGGTCACTTCTCCAGCTCTGCCCTTTGTAGCACGAACCTTGTCTTCTAGGCTTCAGATGCCGATGCCTGTACTCCACTGCTGTTCTTGGTGGTCATCCCATGGTACTGGCATCTCCAAAACACTGATGTCTTCCACTGCAGCTAGGCTTTACTAACATCCTCTCATAGGCTCTCTTCATGCTGCCAAGCCTCACCTCCTTTGCATGACCCCTTCAGTCCTGGGCCTTCAATTGCAACTGAGGCTGCACCTTCACCAATGGCCTTCCATGGCCTCACAGTGCTGAGCTTCAGCTGCTCTTCATGACCCCTTCATGCCTTCAAAACCAGTACTACCTGGGTGACTCTTACACATTACCAAGTCCAGCCACAGCACAAGGTACAACCCTGGCTATCTCTGGAACGAAGCCTCTGTGCTCTCAGAAAACACTTTCCAGAAGATTTCACCCCAATGATGCTGGTCTCTTCTTAATCACCACTAATTTCTTAGCTCCAGCTAACCAGCATCAATAGTCCCAGCAATGCAAAGTTTTTTGCTTTAGTAGTTCTGGTGTCTTGTTAATCACAGCTGATTCTTCAGCCCCAGCTAACCAAAACCTCAGAATCTTCACAATCAAAATAACAACAGCCCTGATAAGAGTCTTTAATCTTCCCTCTGAAATTTCACAAGCCAGGCCTCCATCTTCTGCACTGTTCTCAACATTATCTTCCAAGCTCCTATACAACATCCCACAGAGCTATTAACATCCCAATGGCTCTTCTAGCTCAAAGTTCCAAAGTCTTTCCTCAGTCCTCCCCAAAACATGGTCAGGTTGTCACAGGAATACCCCACTATGCTGGTGCCAATTTCTGTATTAGTCATGGTTCTCTAGAGTCACAGAACGTATGGGTAGTCTTTATATAGTAAGGGAATTTGTTGATGACTTAAAGTCTGTAGTCCAACTCCCCAACAATGGTCAGCAGCACCTGTGAATGGAAGCCCAAGGATCTAGCAGTTGCTCAGTCCCACAAGGCACGCAGGCAAAGAAGAGAGAATCTTCCTTCTTCCAATGTCCTTATGTAGTTCTCCAGAAGAAGGTGTGGCCCAGGTTAAAGGTGTGTACCACCACGCCTGGATCTGAGACTTGCTTTGTCCCAGGCTGACCTTGAACTCAGAGATCTCCTTACCTCAGTCTCCTGGGATTAAGGGTGTGTATTACTTTGCCTGGGCCTAAGCTTTCATGGCCACTATGCCTCAAGATCCATGCCAAGATCCAGGTCAGAAACTTGTGTCTTCCAGCCTCAAGATCTGGATCACAGGTGAGCCTTCTAATTCTAGATTGTAGTTCATTCAAGATATAGTCAAGTTGACAACCAGGAATAGCCACTACAGTTAGGAAGACCAGTGATGGCATTAAGCTTGCTGTGGACAGCTGAGAAATAACCAGGAAGTAGTAAAAACTGTGGGAGGAGGTGGACTGCGAAGGAAAAGATAGAGATTTGGTACCTGGGGAGGTGATGAAGGCAGTTTATTGTTGACAGTACAGTACACTTTTTATACTCAAGACCCTTTTAGTTAATTGTATCTTATAAGAACTAGAGTTTGGGGCAAGACTTTAAAACAATGACTTTACTGCAAACTTTACTATTTTACTACGATTCAGATTCCCTCTACAGTGTCCCTTCTTGATGTGCAATAGAAATCTCGCCAGGCAGTGGTGGTACATGCCTTTAATCCCAGCACTTGGGAGGCAGAGGCAGGCAGATTTCTGAGTTCGAGGCCAGCCTGGTCTACAGAGTGAGTTCCAGGACAGCCAGGGTTACACAGAGAAACCCTGTCTCGAAAAACCAAAAAACAAAAAAAGAAAAAAGAAAAAAGAAAAAAGAAATCTCAAAACAAACATGATCCAAAGGAAATTGTCACGTCTCTCAAACACCTGAGTGTTAACTCTATCTTCTTTTGAAAATGTGATTTTATGCATTCTTGCATCTAAATAAAATGTCATTAATTATATTGTCCTCACTTTCAGGACATACACAGGACAAAGCTAGTGGCCACCACTTGCAACTTTAAGCCACTTGATTCCCTCTTTTTTGCAATTGCATCCTGACTGCTCCCCTAACTTTCCCCTTAACTCTGCCTTTCCTCCCCACGTGCCAATTTCTTTCCCCAGTGAGATGAGAACCCTGTAAGATAGCTTACAAATTCCAATGGGATCTTAATGAGTGGCCCATCTGACCTCACCTCCTAAACACTACCTCCAGTCTCTGTTCCAGCCTTGCTAGTCTCTTTGCTTCTCTAAGCTTACTTTTGCTTTAGGGGCCTTGCACTGGCTACTCACTGAGCCTGTCCGGTCCCTGCCCTGCCCCCCATGTCTGCATAACTTACTTCTACTACTTCCTTTCCTGAGTTATAAATTACTTGTTCTGCAAATACCACTTTACTGCTATAAACATTCGTATTACGTATCATCAGAGATTTATGAATTAAGAATATTGACAGTTTTCTCCAATGAAGTGGCATTGGGCATATCAACCACTCCAGGGTAGGCCTCATGTTCAAGAGTAGTTGGCCAACATATGGATCCCACAGTTTTTCATGTGTTTTTATTTGGTTACAGTTTGGTGTTTTTTCGGGAGTAGGGGAATCATATTATATTTTCTTGGTTTGGGGAAATTTTGTTGTTGCATTGGGTTTTTAATTTGTTTTTTGAGAAGGAACTTAACGGTGGGTTGGAAAGGGGAGAGGACTTGAGGGAGGGGAAGAATATAATCCAAATATATTTAAATTTAATAATTGTTTTAAATAATAAAAATATAACAACAGCAATAATAATAAAGACTGTGGGTTTGCATGGAAGGCCCAGTAAGAGAGTGAGAGTAAGAAAAACAGAAAGTAAGAATGGAAGGAAGGAAGAAAAGAGGGATAGAAAAGGAAACAAAGAGTATAGTTTGAAGGGGACCTGTCTTCCACTGACTGATCTAATTTGAACACTTGTCCAAGCTGGTAGCACTGTTTTCAGAGGTTGAACCTGGAAAAGGCAGAGCCTGGCTAGAAAAAGGTAGTTTATCAAAGTGACTAGGAAAGTTAAGCAATATAATTCAGACCGCCCCCAAAAAAAATTCAAGTTAGAAAAAATGCAGAGTCACAAGAAATGTCTTACACTACAAAACACAAATAAGCTACAAAAATAAAGGCATTTCATTTTAGTTACAGTTCCCATATACAGTATATCATGGCACATATTAGCACATCACACAGTCACAGCCAGCAACACCCTTATCTATACTACCTAGCATTATCTTTGTATTCTATCGGAAATATATCTCACTGTCTTAGGGTTCTATTGCAGTGAAGGGACATCATGACCATGGCAACTTTTATATAAAAGAAAGCATTTAATTGGGACTTGTTTACAGTTTCAGAAGTTTAGTCTGTTATCATCATGATGGTGGGGTTGGGACATGGCGGTATGCAGACTGACATGGTATTAGAGAAGTAGCTGAGAATTCTACCATCTGACTTCAAAGGCAGAAGGAAGAGACAGAGCCACTGGGCCTGGTTTGGGCTTCTGAAACCCCAAGACCCACAGACTTCTTCCAATAAGGCTACACCTCCTAATCCTTGTCTGTAGTTCCAGTCCCTGAGAACTAAGCATTCACATACAGGAGCCTGTGGGGGCCATTCTTATTCAAATCACTACACTCTTTGAACTTTGAACCTTTCATTAACCCTGTAAGGTGAAGGAATTGAGGCTTACAAATGGTACAGCTGTTTTCTGACTGCACAAGTGGGGGGAAAAATAGATAGTAGTTTACAGAGGGCTGGGGCAGGATGACAAACAATTATGAATCTAGACTTTTTGCTTTTTCCATCACATTGGCTGTAACACTTCCACCCTTAAAGTAAGGAGAAAAGTCATTAGAGAAGTGGATTTCTACTTACTTTTGGTACATAAAATTACTCAGATGTTTCTATGGTCCTTTTTTGTGGGTGTATCATAATGAAACCTTATCAAAATGTCTTTGAAACCAATAAATGAATAAGCACAATAAATACATCAGTGGTCTTTATAAGACTACATAATTGGGACTGGAGAGGTGGCTTGGTGGCTGCTCTCCCAGAAGTCCTGACTTCAATTCCTGGCACCTATATGGTGGCTCACAACCATCTATAATGGGATATGATACCCTCTTCTGTCATGCAGGCATACATGCAAATAGAGCATCATATACATAAATAAATAAAGCTTTTTTTAAAAAAAAAAGAATGTAGACTTGATCCTTTACTTTGTATAATGTGTCCTTTTTCTGTTCTCTTAATTTATTATATCATAGGTGAACACGACTTCCTTGTACTCCTTGGGTTTCTTTTATAGTCTGTTGAACAGCATTGGAAAATAACTAGGAAGTCAAAGTACATTATATTTCCATTAGGTATTATTCCATTTTAATTTCTGGCCCCACGAAGAAAGAAAATAGATGATAGGAGAAGAAAGGGGAAATAAAGAAAAGGGAGGAGAGAAAATAGAAAAGGAGCAAGGGCGGGTGGGAGAGAGAAGGGGAGGGGAGATTCCCTCTTATGGTCTAGAAGATACAACTCAGAGCGGTGTTTTAGAAGTCAAATAAATACCTGATACTTAAACAAACAAAAAATAGAATTTTGACTAAACATGGCATTAGGTAGTAATAACTCAAACACTCTATTTTCTAGCCAGGGAGGCATTACACAAATGGTTCAAAGAAATGTGAAACACTTGAGCCAATTGGTTGAATGTATGGAAGTTATGGTCCCAGCAGTAGGTCAAGAACAACATTATAAAAGCAGCTGAACTGGCTGTTAGAACAGCAGCAAATTTGCTTCAACTTGGATATAATGAAGCAGAATGTGTTGCCTGAAATTAAATGGGAAAAAAAAACACCCTGAGAATAGAATGAACAAACACTAAACCTTGGCTTCAAATGTCTTAATTTAAAACATATCACAGAGTCTCAAGAATCTTCAATTTGGAATATTCTAGATTCTGCATCCTAAATGCTATGATTCAGATAATCTCCTTCTGGTAAAGGAAGACACTAAATAAGAGTCATGTGCTTTAATATCGGGCCACAATATTCTGTTTTTTCCCTCTTAACAGATATTTTTGCTAAGCTAATCAAGGTTGCTCTTTCTAAAAACCTAAATCCAATTATTACATAAATCATTTCGGCAATCTCATTTAGATTTGCAACTAGTTTAAATCAGAATTGGAAAGATATTTGAGTATGTTCAGGAGAAATCAAGGGGTCATTTCTATGGATACCATGTAGTACTAGATAAATATTTACAACAAATACTGCTGAACAAATTATGCCACACATGAGCGTTTTTATAATTTTGGCCAAGATAATCGCTCACTTTGCACCAAATGAAATTACACAAGGTACTCAGAGTTTAAAAAATGGAAAATGTGTTTCCTTGTTTAATATTTTTCCAGGAACAAAATGATAATTAGAGCAAAATCAAGGTACTCATTAATGGCATACTCATAAATTTATTTCCAAATTTCTAGTAATTATGGAATCATTTAGGTGACAAAGAAATTGATCATGTGTTCAAGTTGGGTTTTGGACTGCTCAAGACTAATACTAACACAAATGCAATCTTTGCAAGCAAAATTGGCTAAGAAAATTTGTGCAGTGCAACCTAGCTAAAAGCTTATGTAGACAACATATTTCTCTGATCAGATTTAGGGGAGACATGAAGGCATAGGGAGAGTCACAACTCCACTAATGTACTCCTTTTTATTTTTAAGTTTAGAAGGAGAGACATCACAGAAAGAATACCCAATATCAGATATTTTTAAGTATTTCCAATCATAAGCAATCAATCCGAATGACAAAGGTGAATATCGCTACATAAATGTGCTATACAAATGAATACTTAGAAATAGCTTTTAGGGAGCTATAGAAAAACATTCCTTTAGTAGGATCACCTCCAAGAATGTCACCTCATTAACACTAAGGTACAAAAACCAATACAAATCAGAATTTTTCTCTTTATGGTAGTGAAGATTGAACATGCAATCTCATACAAATCAGTTAAGTGCTCTGCCACTAAACTACATGCCTAGCACAGTGGCCCAACCTTTAGTCCTAGCACTGGGGAGTCAGAGGCAGGCGGATTTCTGAGTTCGAGGCCAGCCTGGTCTACAGAGTGAATTCCAGGACAGCCAGGGTTACACAGAGGAACCCTGTCTCGGACCCCTGCCCCAGAAAGAAGGATAGTTCATGCTAAGGTTCCATAGTACAGAGAGCTTACTAATTTTCTACTTCTATGTCTAGGGGTTTATCAGGATGACCAGGATAAAAGGAATACCATGCACCCCTTGGCTGTATTTAATTGAGCCTACTTTCTTGTCCCAGCCCAATGTCAAATTCTTGCCAAATTCCTAGAAGTGGCACCCAGGGCACTCCAAAATCAAGCATAACATATACGCAGAAAATAATCGATCAAATGTGCCAGCCTGACGCATTTTCACAAACTGAACACACCCATCTAACGCCCCCCTGAAAAAAACCCGTTATTTTGTTGTTGGTTTGTTTTTGTAGTTTTCATTGTGAGGCACAGTCCCACCATGTACCTGGAGTGGCCTGAAGCCCTCTATGTGGACAAGGGTGGCATACCTGTTTTGTGATTTGTTGTTTCTTCTTAGTTTATTAGCTTTATAATAATTTGATTCAAGTTTACTTCTTTAACTTGGCAATTTCATTTTATTAGTCTTCCTAAGGATTTATTATTTGCCTATTCTTATCAAAATCTTCTATAGTTATTACATCTTTTGAGTCACACTTTTGTACAGGCATATATAATTTATTTACTATTAATTTTAGCCTATTAATTTTGCATACTACTTTTGCTTCTTAGTCACGATTATGAGACTAGCCTACACATTCTATCTGGACAGTCTAATAAAATATAGGTGAAGTCTCTAGACTCTAGCATCTAGGTTTAGTTTCTTTCATTATTTGAGTCAGAAAAATAAATAATGTATAAGATGCTTACTGGTGAAGCATTTGAATGTGTCCATTGGGTAATATATTTATGACAATATAGTCTCAATAAAATGCAAATAAATATATGTTAGAGTTTGAACATAGGATGTGGATAATTATTTTTTGCTCCTTCCTGTCCCTCCTTTGTCCTGTTTTTATTTGTTTGTTTGTTTTAAAGTGAATCTTGGCATTTGTATTTAAAAGTTCCTATTTGGTATTTAAAAAAAAAACTTACAATGGGTTTTGCCCTTCTTTTTTTTAAAGGATTTATTTATTTATTTTATATATATGGGTACACCATCGCTGTCTTCAGACACACCAGAAGAGGGCATCAGGTCCCATTACAGATGGCTGTGAGCCACCATGTGGTTGCTGGGGATTGAACTCAGGACCTCTGGAAGAGCAGCCAGTGCTCTTAACCGCTGAGCCATCTCTCCGGCCCTTGCCCTTCTTTTTACTTGTTACATTCAAATTGAATGTATTGTTTTCTAAGTAGAATGCTCAAATAAGTAGAATTGCTGAGACCAAAACAACCGTTACTCTTTAAAATGGCAAGCTTTCCCTAAACTCAGAATTTCTACCAGGACATTATTTCTGCTTTCTTTACTGTATGTCCGCAGAGGCCAGAAGAGTGTATTGGATCCCTCTGGAGCTGGTCGTTGTGAATCACCTGATGTGAGTGCTAGGATTAGAACTTGGATGCTCTGGAAGAATAGCAAATGTTCTTAATCACAGAGCGATCTCTCCAGCCCCTATTTCTAGTTTATATATCATGTAACAGTGGTTGATCTATAGCACTACAAAAATATTCTCTAATTCTATAGGAAGGAAGATGGTCATTACCTTGAGAGCTCAGTAAAACACTTAGCAAGTTTGCTCATACATTTCTGTCTTCTGGATGTTGGTACAGTTAACACGATTCATAGCTGGCTGAAAAAAACATGTGCCCAAAGTACCGATTAATGAATTGATACCACTCTGAAGGAGCTCTCCAGATGTTTAATGCCACTTTGCCCTTTGTGCAGTACTCACTGGTACCCATTACCAGTAGCTTGGATGAATACAGTGAACGGTTATCAAATGTATAGATAATATCCAAGTGTATTAGAGCACAAAATCAGAATCCAAACTACTGAAACATGCTGAAGTAATGATCCAAAATCTACTTAGTTAAAAGGAATAGAAAGTTTTGTATTTTGGTCCGCAAAGATCTCTTCTGCTTGGTAATAAGACACACAAGCTTCGTTGCATACATAGCAACATATGATTGTAGCCATTAAAACAAGTCCCTTAAATGCTGGGCAGCATTCTAGAGAGTTTATATTTGTTGAGTGGTAAAAGAGCACTGGATCTGGCCTGGAGAATTAGGTCTAGAAAGGTTACCATTCACAATAAAATAGGCAGCTTCACTACCCCTTCACTACTCCCAGAAAAGGTGATGCTTGCAATGAAGTCCAGATGTGAAACTTGTAGACACACCCAAACAGCTTCCAAAGACAGTGACAGGGATGAGTGAGCAACTCAACCAAAAGCATGAATTGCTACAAGAACTGAAGGTAACTGACTTGAGACATAGTGGACTCGAACAGCCAGCCTCTATGTGCTTCAAGGCTTTCTGAAGAGCTCTAAAGCCATTGACCTGATACCAGAGGACTGAAAGCACAAAACGTAGGCAAGGGTGACCACTTGGTGGAGATGTTGTGAGCAATTTCAATACAAACAGAAGGTTGGACTACATGGTCTTTAAAAGGAGAGTGCAATTGTCATATTTCCAGAACAGTTTTCATGAAGCTATTGCTTCTAAGTTTTGTATCTGTGATCAAGACTCTCTCCTTTGTCTTGGCTTGGGGGTGATGTCTAGCCTTAAATTCTTACTTTCTGTCCAGCCCCAAGCCAGACCTTTTTAATCTCTCCATTCCTCCTTCTTCCACCAGTTCACTTTTGTTCACAACTTTGCTTAGCTATTTCTGTTCGCCTTTAAAATGCCTTGTTCTCCTAAACCATCAAAGAGACGAAACAGGAAGGGTAATTCGTGAATTGAGTGGGGGAGGGTTGCAGACGGATGATGAGACAGCCAAGCATCACTTCCTGGTTACTGATTAAAGAAGGAATTCGAACATTCAGCATGTTAGAGCGAGCTTAGGAAAAAGGAGAGGCGTGCAGAATCTCAGACCGGGCTTCTAACAGGAATCTAGCACACTAGTTAGAAAAATAGAGACCAAGGCGCATTGCCTTAAGCCAGTACTCAAAAGCCATTTACTCAACTGACGATTACTAAGGTTCTCATTAAGCAAAATGAGTCCTGGACAGGTTGCTGGGAGCCTTCAGTCAATTCCAGATTGAGATAGGGAAGGTGCCTGGAGCAACCAGAGGAGCTGCCTATTTTTTACTGGGCCTGGCCCAACCCGTTTAGTACCCATGTGACCCTCGGGAATCGTTTTTTATTTATTTTTTTACAGCCTCGCATTAGGAGAAAACTGGCTGCAGTCCGGTTGCCAGGGACGCCTGCCATTAGCTCTTCAGGGCTGGGGTGAAAGAGGACACTTGGGGGGAGGGGTTTGTGGCTTCTGACTGGCTAGGGCCAAAAGTTCATTTGCATAACTTTCTCAGAAGCTTTCTGATTGGCTGGGGCAAAAGGGTTGGCGGTGGGGTGATTCCAAGGGCCTGGAGCTCTGGCCAGAGGACCTTTTCGTTCTGGAGTTACCCCGTGGGTGTGAGTTATTGCGTGGGCAGGGGGGAGCTGGGAGGCCCGGTTTGGGAAGTTTTGCCGGCAGGTGCATGAGCCATTACCTGGCAGAGTTTAAGAAATGTGTAAGAACAGCCAAGAGTCAAGACACTAGAAGATCCAAAGAGAAGGAAGGAAATTGATCCAGATGAAGGATGGAGGCCAAAGGCAAGGGGCTAGGGGCTTTCTCCCAGGCTGTGCTAATTTTCAGAGTGGGGTGCCTTTGCTAGGCAGTTAGGATTTCCGTTTTCTGTGAGCTGTTAGAGAAAGGAAGGCAGGGTTCCAGCCTTTAATAACTCATCAGGCTGCATACTTGAACTATCCAGAGGGTCTGGGTCTGAGAAGGGCTCCGACTACATTTTAAGTTATGAGAAACTTCAACTACTGGAAACCAGGTAATATGTTTTTCCAAAGTTCTCCTTGGATCTTGTCTGGCATAAGAGTTAAAACAAGCCTGGATTGTTTTATACTTCCCTGTGCAGAAGAAGTGATAACGGTGGGGGTGGGGTCCTCTCTAGTTCATCCTAGCCTATTTCCCTATTTCTAAGGGTTCAGATGCTTCACATAAAATGCCTCTAAATTGCGATGAAGCCCTAAGTACTTTAAAGTGTACACAGTGAAGAGTTTTACCGCCGTTACCTCACTGAACCCTAAAAGAACTCTTTGCCATGGCCCAAGAAGAAGTTCCTTTTTATTGCAAACGAAAGACTGGAAATTTTTCTCCCATGGGGAATACTCCATTTTGTTGACAACCGAGGGTGGAAACGTTTTCAAGTCTGTGCACAAGAAGAAAAAGGGTGAAATGATTGTTATGTGTCAGCTTTACACAACACACTGTTCTCATCTACATTCTTCCCACCGGTCCCCTTAGCGCCACTGGGCAGATAACATTGTTTCAGGTTTTAAAGGACCTGGGACACTGAATCAGAAGGATGAGTAGCTGTCGTTCCAAACCAAGCTGGCTGGAGGGGACCGTGTCTCAAAACAAAATAAATCAAAAAATAAAAAAGAAAGCATTGGATGCATGGGTTACCATCTAGAATTAGTAAGCCAGAGGGAGCTTTGCCAGACTGGGTTCTAGGGTTACCAATGACTTTTCTGGCTGTTATCAGCCCTTGTTACCCAGAGTTAGCAGTTCCTTCAATATTGGGAAGACACATGTTTTTGGGTAGACAGTACCAGTCCTCCAAGAAAGAAACACATGCCGGGCCGTGGTGGCGCACGCCTTTAATCCCAGCACTTGGGAGGCAGAGGCAGGTGGATTTCTGAGTTCGAGGCCAGCCTGGTCTACAGAGTGAGTTCCAGGACAGCCAGGGCTACATAGAGAAACCCTGTCTCGAAAAACCAAAAAAAAGAAAGAAAGAAAGAAAGAGAAAGAAAGAAACACATGCATTAGTGTTTCTTCTTGTTTGGGGGCACTTTTTTGTCTTGCAGGGGAATGCCATACTAAAAGTTCCCCCCAAAGACTTTAGTGGAAAGACACTTAAAATTAGAAGCCTGAGTCATATTATCTGGAGGAATGTAAGAGATGACTGGAGGTTGAGGGATGTGGCAAAGGAAATGAGATGGTTAAAAAAAAAAAAAAAAAAAAGAGTATGGACTCAGGGCTGGGAATCCTAAAGAGAAGTTTAAAGGGTAAGACTTGAAAGGTACATCCAGGGCTATGGTACACAGGTTAGGCCTTATTAGTAACCCTTGCTTAAGAGCTATCTTTTGAACGGAGCACTTGACACACGCTCCAGAAAGTTATTGGGTATACTCCCATTTTTTCTTTTAAATGATAAGATATACCCAACACCAGTCCTAACTTCCGGCACCTTCTCCTAGTCTTTTTGATAGCGAAAAGGCCACCAGGCCCAAGTTCACACTCCATCACTATGCTCTGATTTCTTGGTGGAGGAAACAAATCTGTAGATCAGAGGACAAGGGTGCTCTTCATACCTGGCAGCAGTAATAGGAAAGACTGGGAAAGACCCTGCCAGGAAGGAAGCAAATGGCTCAGCGTTCCCATCCCCCAGCAGCTGACCACGACCTGGACCGTGGGGGGAGCACCGCGTGTCCACGTGCATCCAGCATGTCCTGCTAATTCTTCTTACATAAGATTCCCAGTATGGGGTCAGGGCAGCTGTGAATCCCTCTTACCCGACGTCTAATAATAAATCGAGGCTAAATTTCCGGACTGCAGCCACTCTAGATTCGGAATTGAGGGGCTCTTTTGCAACCCGGACACACTTGCATTCCGGTCATCCCACCCGGGGAGCGCGCGCCAAGCCCGCCCAGCCCGCGCGCGCCAGTCCGCCCTCTGGTTTGGACGGCGGCTCCTTGGGCTCAGTGCCTCGCCCTCCCTCCCCGAGCCAGCTTGCTCTGGGTTTGGTGCTGGGGCGCGGCCGGCCTTTCCATCCTCCCAACCTTGCCCTGCTGGGCCGCCCAGCCTTAGCCCGGGTATCAGGCGAGAGGCGGAGCCACCCGGAGTGTCCCGCCCCCGCGGTAGAAAGGGCTGGGCGAGTGTTACTCGCGGTCAGGGCTGGGACCTTTTATCTGTGCTGCTGGAAGAGGTAGGAGGAGGAGGAAACATCAGGGGTGGTCCTGGGCGCCTGGGACACCTTTCCCGGACTATAAATTGAGCACCTGGGATAGGCAGGGGGCCGAAGCAGCCACCATCACCCATACTCACAGTCCGATCAGTGACCGCAGCAGCGCCCTTGGGCAGCCACCGTCCGCAGCCCAAGCACTGAGAACCAGGGGATTTCGCAGTGCAAGAGGTGGGTGTCCCCGCCCTTTGGCAGCCCGGGCTAATATGGTTGCTTTCGCTTAGGTTTTAGAAGGGAGAAACCAGAGAGTCCGGGCTGGGGGAGAGTCTCCTTTTTTCTCAAAGGTAGCATCGGAGGAGGTGATACCGGCTGGTCCCAGTGCCTTCTCCGGCCAACAGTGGTCATGGTGGGAGCATCTCGCAGACAGGGGTGCTGGGCACTCTAACCGGGTGGGTAATTTGTTCTTTTCGTCTCTGTCTCCCAAGCAGATCAAGGCTAGACCCAACCACCCACCGTCATCGTGAGCCAAAGCTAAGAGCAGCCGCGTATCACGAAGGGCTGAGCTGAGACAGAAGCAAGTTAGAGAGGGCGGAGAAGGATCCGGGAATCCCGTCACACCGGCTTCAAGAAGGCTCCCGGCACCAGCCTCTGAGAGCTCTTGAAGGCGGGCATCGCCAGCGGTCTATCTCGGTGTACCAGCGTCCCTGTGTTTCCGCGCCCGCTCGGCCACCATGATGCAAATCTGCGACACATATAACCAGAAGCACTCGCTCTTTAACGCCATGAATCGCTTCATTGGCGCGGTGAACAACATGGACCAGACGGTGATGGTGCCCAGTCTGCTGCGCGACGTACCCCTGTCCGAGCTGGAGCTAGATAACGAGGTCAGCGTGGAGGTAGGCGGCAGTGGCAGCTGCCTGGAGGAGCGCACGACCCCGGCCCCAAGCCCGGGCAGCGCCAATGGAAGCTTTTTCGCGCCCTCCCGGGACATGTACAGCCACTACGTGCTGCTCAAGTCCATCCGCAACGATATCGAGTGGGGAGTCCTGCACCAGCCATCGTCCCCGCCGGCCGGGAGCGAGGAGAGCACCTGGAAGCCCAAGGACATCCTGGTGGGCCTGAGCCACTTGGAGAGCACGGATGCGGGCGAGGAAGATCTGGAGCAGCAGTTCCACTACCACCTGCGCGGGCTGCACACCGTGCTCTCCAAACTCACCCGCAAAGCCAACATCCTCACCAACAGATACAAGCAGGAGATCGGCTTCAGTAATTGGGGCCACTGAGGCGGGGCTGTCCCCGCTGCCCAGCACCCTCTCGGGTCGGCTCTACCACCCCTCTCTTTCCTCCAAGCTATTTTCTTCCTGGTTGTGGGGCGCGAAGGGCACACTGTAAAGTTGGGCTGTGTACTTGGTGGGGTTTGTGTGGAGAAGAGGGGCTCATCGCGAAAGCAGAGGAAAGTAGTCGCCAGAGAGGGGGGTTCAAAGACCCCCGGAGGGGGCCTACTCTGTGTTGGTGGGAATAGAACTGGGCCGATGTCCTTCATTCAGCCTGTGCCTTTCTTGGGGTTTCTTTTCTGTTTTTCTTTCCGGAAGAGAAGGGCCTGAGAAAGGGCCATGCCAGGGCACAGCGCTGGGTTGCCACACTTGGGAGGGCAGCTTCTAGCTGGGTGCTCGGGGGAGGCGGGGCGCAGCCTCATGCCCGCCCTGCTTTGAGCTGCAAGAGGAGGCCTTGGCGTTGCTAGGATTGCGTCAGTTTTCCTGTTTGCACTATTTCTTTTTGTAACAGTGACCCTGTCTTAAGTATTTCAGATCTCTTTGCTTTGAAACTTCGTCGATTCCATTGTGATAAGCGCACAAACAGCACTGTTGGTAACCGGTACTACTTTATTAATGATTTTCTGTTACACTGTACAGTAGTCCTGTGGCACCCCATCCCTTTCACGCCACCCCTCCCCCACCCCGTGTGAGTAAACTGGCGACGTGCCAGCTAGGATGAAGCTTGCCACTCGGCCAGCGAAAATAATAACATTATTATGAGAAAGTGGATTTATCTAAAGTGGAACCAACTGACATTCTATCTGTGTTGTACCTAGAATGATGAAGGGCTCCACTGTTGGTATATGTCTTGTTTATTTAAAACTTTTTTTAATCCAGATGTAGACTATATTCTAAAAAATAAAAACGCCGATGTGTTAACTAAACTGGACAAGTGTGTGTTGCTCTTTAATCCACCAATGAGTGGCCAAATCATTAAAAAGAAATTTCCTTTATTTCGCCGACATTAAAGTATTGTCATCTCTCTGATATTTCCAGGTGGTATCTAGTCATCTCTACAACTCTGTAGTTTTGACAGGTAGCTACTGGAGAAGCTTTGTTCCAATTTAGTTCCAAGATGGGATTAAATATCCCAAAGAGAAGTTAATAAGTCTTCAGAGTATCTGTGAAAGTACATATAGTATCATTTAGCCAATTTGGCTAGCTTATCGCAATATTTAGTTAGTGGAAGTGTTTTGAAGCCAAAAGACTCTACATTTCACTTGACTGTGGAAAAGTGAAAAATTAACATAAAAAAAACCAGCTAATAGCAATGCACTCACCTTGCAGGTCTTTATTTAAAAACATTGTATGTAAATCATGGGCAGTATTTAAAAAGGTGATGGCATAAGTATAAACAATGCCCTTCATCAGGGGTCCCCAAGCATTGTCCAGCTTTTCAGTGACCCATTCAGCACTTGTGGATAGCAGAGCTGATCAAGGCTGCCCTAAGTCTCTTAGGAATGCTTTTTAAGATCGCATTCCTGGGAGATGGAGGAGCAGGTGAAACGACTGTCTGCACTTTCTTTATTTCATTGGGTTGGGAGATGCATGCCAGGTCAACCTCAGTTTTCACAAGAAGTCATGGGAGCATACTCTAAATTCATAGGACCTGATTTTAAAACACATACGACTTGGCATTTTTTTTAAAAAAAAATATTATCAATTGTCTGCGCGCACGCACGCACGCCTGTGCATACACTTTACAGGCCAGGCCAGTTCAAGTCCATTATCAGCATTTCGCAGCAGAGAGAAAAAAAAAAAGCGTGGGGGGGAGGGAGGTCCCCAGACTGGGATGCCTGCCTGTTGCCAGCCAAAGTTAATCGTTAATAAATGAAGATAAGCTAGCCAGCACCAAATGTCAGCCATACCCACATTTGTTTTCTCTTCCCTTTGAAATATCAAAGTGCAAACAAAAAATTTAAAGGCAACTCCAGAAGCAATGAGGGTAGAAAGAAACAAAGACTGTGGCGCTAGAAAATTGTGTGTATTAATTCCCTGTTCCTCCGTATTGTAGATAAATTTAATTCTCCTGATACCAAACTTGAAGTCCAGCGTAAGACTTAAAATGCTTCCTGTGCTTGCAGTGGAGATTGTGATGAGATAACCAGAATGCTTGTTACTTGGAAGATTCCGTAGGCACCAGAGAAAATCGCTTTTAGGGTTCTCTCTTCCTCTAAACACATTTTGTGCCTCCATTTCCTTGCCTGCTCTGTATTCTTTATGAAAATATGAGGCTTTGGGCAGATGTCTACTGCTGGAAGGAAAGTATTACTTTAAGTAACATACAAAACTGATTCATCCATTTCCCCAAAGTCATAAGGGAGAGCCTGATTAAAATCAAGAGAGAGTGATGGCAAGAACTTTATGAGACGCTAACTGAAACATGTATTCAGAAAAGTCTGGCAGAATAATAAAGTACAGTAATTACTAATTTCATTTTTTAATTTTTAAATATTTTCATAAAAGCATGTGTGTATATGCTAATAAGTCTCAACTAATATTAATATGATTCACTGTTAAAGAACATTTGATAACAATTTTCTACGCAAGATCTCAAGTCTCAGCTTTTGAGAAGCTGGTTTTGTCCCCCTCCCCCCAGTTTGCAGCTTTGCTCATGTGGTGAGTTTCACATCTTATCTCTTCCTTAGCAACCTGCCTAATGTATTCCTGTTTCTGGTGCCAGAGAGCATGTCACAGCAGTTGGAATCATGACCCTCTGACCAGTCTGGAAACATCTGCAGTTGGGAAGCTTTAAAAATTGAACCGTTTGGCTCATTTGCATCTGCCTCATTGTTTTACTTTTAGTTTTAAACAAAAATCATTCTTAACTAGTGTTTTCTGTCCTCTTTCTCTTTCACGGCGCCATCTCTCCCTGTTTATTTTAATATCCCCAGCATTTTCTTAAATATTTATTCATAGCTCCAGTTCATTTAAGGGCTCAAATTTCATACTATAAACCTTTATAAACAAATTTATCTTTTTATGGGTTATCTAGTAAATTTTACCCACCAGTCCATCCTTGCATGGTTTGTTTTAAAAGAATTTTAAATAAAATAATGAGAGGAGCACTTTCTTTAAAAATTTGGAGGTGAAGTCTTTTGTTCTCGACTAATAAAAGCATCGATTGAAAGGTTGGTCCTTTCAAATAAAATGCTAGGGGTTTCTTTCTGTTGGAAAGTAATTTTCGATCCAGAATAAAATGTTTTGTTTACTGAGATCATTTAAACTAAAAATTAATTTTTTTAAAGATCGTGTTCACGTTAAAAAATAGCTCAAGGGAATGAAAAGGCTGTTCTTTATTACTCCAAATATGTGACCTGGGCCTGAAAAAGGTAGCCTATTACCAACAACTGCTCCCCTTTTTCTGGGTTTCATGATAATTTTTTTGAGATCGTAATTTAATTTTAATATTTCTCCCTTTCCTCCCTCCAAACCCGCCCATAGACCCCTGCTTTCCTTACTTAAAATTCATGGCCTTTTTTAAAATAATTATTATTAGATGCATATATGTATCCGTATATGTACACAGATTCCTAAACATAACCTGTTGGGTCCACATAATGTTACCTGTATTATGATTTCAGGGCTGACTGGCACTGGACAACCAATTGATGTGCTCTGCCATGAGGAGTGAGTGTCACCTCTCCTGTGCCCAACTTCATTCAGTTTTCTGAAGTTCTCTTGGTTGGGTTGAGGCCTCGTGGGCTTTTCCCTGTCCACTTTGGCATGGTTTTTGGTGTCATCTTTGCTCAGTTCATGAACAACTGCTTCTTTTTTTTTAATTATTTATTTATTTATTATATGTAAGTACACTGTAGCTGTCTTCAGACACCCTAGAGGAGGGCATCAGATCTCATTAAGGATGGTTGTGAGCCATCATGTGGTTGCTGGGATTTGAACTCATGACCTTCAGAAGAGCAGTCGGCGCTCTTAACCGCTGAGCCATCTCTCCAGCCCCAACAACTGCTTCTTTAACTGCAAACCAATCCCTCCCCTTGCCTCATAAAATCATTTCTTATGCCCTCGACCCACCACAGTAGAGGGACTTGACACTGTCTCTTGTTACTCTCTGTGGAGCAAAGAGTCTTTAGGGCCGATGGAATGCTCAGAACTTATGAATGACCTTACTTCTGGACCACAATCTGGATGCTTAGACTACCAGGATTCCCTGTGCATATGACCCTAAGCTCATTGCATGTTCTTCATAGACATCAACCTTGGGTTTTCCTTCCCAATGCGCTTGGGATGTATATGTTTGCACCAAGGGCTGAGGCTTGGCAGGGCTATGTAGAAAGGACTTGAATGAACATACAGGGCTTTTCATAGCTTCCTATCTAAGATCCTCCTCATTGCAAGGCAGTTCTTGAATAGGAAGATAAGGAGATAGAGAGAAAATTAGGGGTCCCATTTGTTCCCTTGCTCTGCCTTCCTCCTGCTTCTCAGGCAAAGGCGTGAAGGCAGGAAAGGAGACAAAAGCAGTTTCAAATGAAGAGGTCACAGCTTTTCTCCTTATTTCCCCCATTACTTAGAAATCTCCTTGCTCCATTGAAGAAAGATGCTTAATTTAGGGAATAACAGACAAGGCAAAGGAAACTCACCTGTGTTCACAGAGCTTCCCTAAGTATCGGCCTGTCAGTGGCTGCTCCAATGCTGGTCAATATAGCAAAGCAATTTTCTCATGACTCAGACGGACTTGTCTTCCAGGAAACTGAAGCTCTCACTTCCCCAGCTCTTCCACCCTTTTATATTGAACTAGATGTTTTCATTTTGATGTCAAAGGTCTCCCTCCAGTTAAAGCAAAGAAGTTGTGCATTTGTCTAAATGAGGTTTACTGAAGCCACAACTATCTCTTCAGCCTCTCCTATTTTGGTGTTCTCTATTTTGAAAGAGCATTCATTCTTTTTTATGTTTTCATGCTTTGTTTTGATTTCACATTTTATTGCTTCTTTTTGTTTTCTTTTGCATCCCTTGCCTAGCAATTTCAACATATCTACCACAGTGTCTAACTTGAAACTGGTAAAAAAAAAAATAATATTAGAGAATCCTCTTACCGCTTATGGACATCTTTTTGTTTGTTTTGTTTTTCAAGACAAGGTTTCTCTGTGTAGCCCTGGCTGCTCCAGAACTCACTCTGTAGGCCAGGCTGGCCTTAGTGTTGGGATTAAAGGCCTGCACCACTACTACTGGGTTATAAACATCTTTTTTTTTTTTTTTTTTTGGTTATAAACATCTTAATAGATGATAGCTTTCTGGTCTTGAATTGTCAAGGAAAAGTATTTTCTAACACTGTAGATAGGAAAAGCTGGGAAAATAGTAGCAAAACATAAAGGCCAGTTTTATCTGTTTAGTACTGAA
The DNA here is from genome assembly GCA_028551405.1 of Uromys caudimaculatus. Classification (NCBI taxonomy): domain Eukaryota; kingdom Metazoa; phylum Chordata; class Mammalia; order Rodentia; family Muridae; genus Uromys; species Uromys caudimaculatus. The sequence goes on along the minus strand of CM052722.1, from coordinate 8,308,910 downwards.
GGTTGAACCCAAGGCCTTTTTTGCATATTTTGTTTTGAAATAGGGTCTCACTAAGTCCTGGCTGACCTTAAACTAGGTCTGTAGCAGAGGCAGACCGTGAACATGTGATTGTTCTGCCTCGGTCTCTGGAACGGCTAGAATTGTAGGCTTGCATCACAAGGCCCAGCTCATGTCGTTATTCTCACAAGCGAAACAAACACTGTTGAGGGTGGGGCATTTTCTGTATTGTATTTTACTTCTCAATATCCATTTTCTTAGTATCAAAATGAGCACATCTATCAAGGAGCACTCTGCTAACAGTATGAACTGGATGTGATTCATTTGAAACTGTCAAAAGCAAAAACTAACTTTGTAGTCCTTCCCCCACCCCTTTGAATACCACACTGCTGAGGTAAAGAATGCCATAGCTTGTGGGTGAGCTCAATAGGGCCAATTAAAACCTGACTACATTTCCACCATGTTGAAATCCTCACAGAACTTGCTATGTCCTTGGATAATGGCCTTTTTTTTTTCTTCCTTAGCAGACATCTAATTGAGGAGATTTTCTTGGTTGGTAGTTAAGGAAAGAAGCAAATGAAAGAGCTACAGTACTGGTTCTAACCACGATATTTAAACACTTTCCAATTGTTCACATGAATTACTAGTTTAAGTCTTGTTTTTAAAAATACGAGAAATACAGTGTGAAAGAACACATGTGTTTTCCAGAGGAGTCAAAGTATGTATAGACTATAAGAAGTAAAGTTAGCATAGATTAGTCATTCAAAAGAAGGTGTAGTCCTTTGTGGTATCTAATTAGAATTGCAAACTGCAATTTATAGATGCTTTAGGAGTGTGTGTGTGTGTGTGTGTGTGTGTGTGTGTGTGTGTGTGTGTTAAGTAGTTGATAATTTCTTCATATCTTAAATAGCTGAAGGACAAGTGTCGAGCATTTAAATGGTTTACTCCAGTGCAGGGGCCTGGGAGGAATTTTTAGACCTAGCAGCTCCTTTGCTAGTGAATTTAAGAGCACAAGAAATGCCTGCTCTCAGGTTGGTCCCATGTGGAATACAGGAGGCATCAAGACAAGAATACCTAATTTCTTTTCATTTGTTGGCTTACTCATTTCTGTATAGTATACTTTATGAATGTACACATGAGGGTATAGGGGCACATGCATATGTGTGTACACATGGAGGCCAGAACTCAATGTTCAGTATCTTCTTTCATCAGTCTGCACCTCCCTTTCTTTCTTCCTCTCTCTCTCTCTCTTTCTCTCTCTCTTTCTTTTTTTTTTTTTTTTTGAGACAAGGTCTCTCACTGAAGCCAGAGCTCAACAATTTGGTAAGAACAGCTGGCCAGAGAGCCCCAGGGATTCTCCTATATTCACACCCCAAGTACTAGTATTACAGGTGTGGCACTAATAATGCCTATGAAGTTCTTTCCGGTCCTATATCCTCTGCCACAATCTTTCCATTTCCTATCAAGAGGGAGGATCTCTGTCTCCTCCCCTTGAGTGCAGGTAGGGCATTGTTACAACCTTAACTAAATGCATGGTACTTTTACTCTCAAGACCAGGACATAGAAGATCTTCTAGCATGACATACACGGCCATTTCTCCAGATGTTTGCAATCCAACTGCCATGCTCACAGGAAGTCCAAGCCACATGGAGAGCCGCCCCATAGGTGTTCCAGCCCTTAGTACTACTGACATTCCATCCAGCAGGATCAATCACCAGACACACAAGCAAGGCATCAAGAGGATTGCAACTATCTTCCACCCAGCCTTTAAGCCTGCCCAGTGAGGCAAGGAGAGTACAGGCAAGCTGTCCTCATTGAGCTTTGCCCAAATTTCAGAATTGTGCGCAAAATACTTTTGTTTTCTTCATGCCACTATGTGGTTTGTTATATAGTCATAGATAACTGGAACAGAGTCCTTTTTTTTTTTCAAATTTAAACTAATGAAAACAATTGAGAATTCAAATAGAATTCTTGGGACAGAATTGTTTTTACTGTATTTCCTGAGAAACAGCTTAGAATAGACCAGAAACATTTGAAATATCCACCTCACATTGACTGTAGAGACTAGAAAGATGTTATATATAACATTTTACAGTTCTATGAACTCAGGTGGGTACGCATACTAGTATCCTTGCCCCACAAGTTCCTCTGCCTAATTCCCTAGATCCCATAGAATATGTCAGTTTGTATATGGGGGGTGGGGGAGGGCTGGGGAAACAAGGCTAATAAGGCTGCAGATGAATTAAGATGCACCTGAATTAAGATGATTTAAGAATGCACCTGACATTCAGGTTGGGCAGTGGACTTGGATTATATGGGTGGGCTCAGTATCATCACAAAGCTGTAAAGATGCAGGAAGGTACTGGGGGGAAGGTTTTAGAAGTTAGACATATCTTGAACTGGCATAGAAAATGGACCCCATCAAGACCCTTGAGACTGTAACATTTCACCAGACAAAAAAATCAGGGCTTTCTTCTAAGCTGAGGAAAGCAAGGAAACATGATGCTCCCAGAGCTTTCAGAAGGAGCAGCCCTGCAAATACCTTGGCGTTAGCCCACCAAGACCAATTGTGGACCTCTTCTGATCTCTAGAACTTTAAGAGGATAGTTCTGTGTTGCTGTTTTGTTTTTGTTTTTAATTTGATGTGCATTCATGTTTTGTCTGCATGTATGTCTGTGTGAGGGTGTTGGATCCCCTGGAACTGGAGTTATAGACAGTTGTGAGCTGCCATGTAGATGCTGAGAATTGAACCCATGTCCTCTGGAAGAGCAGCCAGTGCTCTTAATTACTGAGCTATCTCTTCAGCCCCCTGTTTTGTTTGAAAGCACTGAATTTGTGGGGATTTTGTCTAGAAGCACTAGGAACTGAAAATATTGGGCTTCTAGCATATGGCCAGGAAGATGTGAATGGACTTACTTGGAATATCCCTGATTTACCACAACAGCATTGCATCACTGAAGCTTGCATTAAATGTAGCAGTATTTTTTTTTTTTTTTTTTTTGGTTTTTTGAGACAGGGTTTCTCTGTGTAGTCCTGGCTGTCCTGGAGCTCACTCTGTAGACCAGGCTGGTCTCAAACTCAGAAATCCACCTGCCTCTGCCTCCCAAGTGCTGGGATTAAAGGCATGCGCCACCACTGCCCTGCATGGTTCAAACCTTTTTAAAAATAATAAATACACAGGAATGAAATTTGCCAGTAGGTAGAGTATCCACTTAACAAAAGGTGCCAGAGCCTTCTCAGTAGTGGCTAATACATTTAACCCTCTTACCAGCAGCGAGTGAGAGACCCCGTTCTCCAGTCCTTTTTTGGTTAGTGGAACCTGCTCTCACTGTATGGCAATGGTTGTTTGGTTTCTGACATCAGGACAAGGGACTGAGGGGCATATCTTACATATCAAAGCAGGCCTGGCCTCCAGGTTCTCTCAGCATCCCTCAGTCCCTACCTGGCATCCCCTGCCCCCAACCCCGAACTTTCCAGCCCAGGGACTAGGCTGCCCTTCCCGCAGAGGCTCTTCCCTATATAATCGAAACATTTTGCGCCCCCCCTCTCTCCCTCCTCCTCTCCTCCTTTCCCCTCTCTTTTCCTTCTTCTCTCTCCCTCTTCCTTTCTCTCTCCCTCCCTTTTCTGAGTGCACGTGCCCTTCCTCTCTTTCTCCCCAGCTCCCCTTGGCAACTTCCCTGGTCTTCTTTGGGGCCAGTGAACTTTCCTGCTAGGGGGCAACTTCTAAATAAACCTGCCTTTAATCTAATCTAATCTAATCTAATCTAATCTAATCTAATCTAATCTAATCTAATCTGTCTTGAATTGGCTCAAAATCGCCAGTGAAGAAATAACCTATCAATAAAGGCTTTTCATGCAGCATAAATAAAAGCTCAGGATGAGGTTATCAGGAAGACAAAGGTCCCAATAAAGGAGGTGGTTGTGGCACAAGGAAGTAGAGGGAAAGGTGGCATTCAGCAGTAAAAGAGAATCCAGGATTTCCCAGGCAGGGAAATTGAAGTCGGACAGGCTCCTCTGTTCTTTTGGCTTCCTGGGAGAGTTAATCACATTCTTCTCTTTTGCAAAGTAAAGGCTTCTTAGGGGCTGAAACTCCAATTCTTACAGGCCTGCAGGGAGCAGGAAGGCTCCCAAAAGAACTGATTGGGTTGTTTCCCATCCCCCCTCCCTCCCTAATGTGGTTTTTGGAAGCAGAATAAACAGGAAGTGGAGTACGGGGCGGGGAGGGGGGGAGAGGGGGGAGAGTAACTGAGAGTCACATTCCAAATCAGTCTCTCACCTGTTCTCCACAAACTCAGAAGCCACCGAGGTCTAAAACTAAGGCCTAGTCACCTCCTGGCCTCTTTCCTTCCTTCTCTTCCTCCCCCCCCCCCAGGAACATCCAGAACCCAGCAGAGCCCAAGTGTAGACAAACCATCTGAAAAGACTATGAGAGCATGTAGTCAGACAGACAGGGCCCAAGGGGCAAGCGGAAAACTTATAGAGGTCAACTGGAAACAGGGTTTCATCCAGAAAGTATTTATTGGCACCTACAGTATACCAAGCCTTGGGCGCTGGGATCGTGCTAAATGTGACTATTGAATAGTTTCTATCCCCAAAAGTCCAGAGAAAGGGAGTGAGGCAGAGCTACTGCTCTGATACCAAGAAGCACAATGATGGCTGAGTCCATAGTGCTCTGCCAGTTCATGGGAGGGGACCTAAATCAGCCTAGTAATTAAAGAATGCTCTCTCTTTGACTAGATGACCACTGTGACATTTTAGGGAGTTGAGTTAGCCAGGTAACCGTGGGCTGGGATGACTTCTCTGGGACCGTGTCTGAAAGCTTTGGGCCAAGACTGCATGGGGGAATAAGAGGAGCAGTGCCTGGGGGCACATACCTTTAATTCCAGCACCTGACGCCCCCAGGCAGGGACAGGCAGATTTTAAGGCCATCCTGGTCTACATAGGGAGTTGCAGGACATCCAGAATTGCGTGAGACACCCTGTCTCAGAAAGGGGGGGGGGCAGGAGCTGCTGCTCTAAAGAAAGAAACTTGTACTCCCCCTGTCTATCAGACTCTTGAGACAATGGCTCCCCAGAAGCTGGATCTTCAGAGGAATCTCATGCTGGGAAAAGGAAAATGCTGAATGCTGGTCCCCACAGGAGGATAAATTAGTCTCCCAAGAAAGATTTCACACAGCTGGAACAATTTGCCAGAATATCTTGTAGGACAGACTGGGGATGAGAGGCGGGCAAGGATAAGTCAATGATGGACAGGCTACCCTAACAAGAATTGCACCTCAGCCGGTCAGTGGTTGGGCGCATGCCTTTAATCCCAGCACTCAGGAGGCAGAGGCAGGCAGATTTCTGAGTTCGAGGAACCCTATCTCGAAAAACCAAAAAAAAAAAAAAAAAAAAAGAATTGCACCTCAAGTCAGGATGCTGAGTGTGGACTTGGATGGGTGGGAATGGGGAGATCACTGAAACTCTATCTGTCCCTCTTTCTAATACAGCCACACGGAATAAATGCCCTTTCTCAACTTCTCATTTTCTTGTCTCCTTCACTGGCATATTGAGATTGGGGAGGCCAAACCTAGTTTGTTAGAGCTGCCAGGGTCAGGGTTCAGCCTCCAACGAGTCGAGTAGCAACACTATGAAGGGCATGTTGACACACTGAAGCATACGTCTGATGTGTTGAGGAGACACCACTTCTGTGATAGTCCTGTCCCAATGCACAACCTAGATTTAATCGTGAAGAAATACAGCCAGAGGCTGGTCTGTACTTTCCCAAGGCTAGTTAAGGTTGTGAATGATAATGACAGGTGAAGTGCTTTAAGCACAGACTTAGAAACACAAAAAACGTAATACAGAGTGCGATCCTAAACAGAAATTATTCTGTCTGTCTGTCTGTCTTTCTGTCTACCTATCTGTCTTGCAAGGTATATTGGTCTTGTTCCTGTTTTGGTCTCACACTATACATGCATATGTGTGTATCTCTTTTTGCTATAAAATCACAACTTTATTTATTTATTATCATTTGTTTGTTTGTTTGAGACAGGGTTTCTCTGTGTATCCCTGGCTTGTCCTGGAACTCACTCTGTAGACCAGGCTGGCCTTGAACAGAGATCTACCTGCCTCTGCCTCCCGAGTGCTGGGATTAAAGGACTGTGCCACCATGACCTGCTCAAGACACAATTTTAGTAGGGAAACCTTAATAGGGAAAAGTAGCATGACTATTAAATGATTATACTATACAATTGAAGCCCCACCTTAGCAATGCCACTTTTCTGATAATAAAGGGAAATTCCGAAAGGTGAAATTATTGTTGTTGTTATTTTTAAATAATACTTGAAACTTTAAGCTTTCTGAAAAACTCAGGAATTATTTTAAAACAACAACAAAAACCCTGAACTTCAGATAGTGCTGTCCGTGTTCTCCCAAGTGCTAGGGTTATATTGGATTATGTGAAGGCGAGGGTTGACACTGGGGCTTTGGACATGTCAGACAAGCACCTACTAACTGAAATAAAGCCCTTGCTCTTGTTTTGAGACAAAAGCAGGAAATCATATGGGTGTGCTTTCAAAAATATAGTGAATATATGATACTTCTCGCCATCTCCGTTGAAATTAGGCTCAAGCCAGCATCTTGTCCCACTTGATGATCACTTCAGTACTCTCAGTACAGTTCAGATGCAGCCTTTATTGGCCTCTATCTCATGAGTTTTGACATTACAGGCATGTGTCACCCAAGTTTATGGGGTATTGGGAATCAACTCCAAGGCTTTGTGCACCCTATGCAAGCATTTTACCAACTGAGTCACATCATCAGCCCTCAAGACCAAAATGATTTAAGAAAACACAATAAGCACTTTGGTCTTATCTAAGGAGAAGAGACAATGGTGGTCCATTGGAGAGTGCCATGTTCTGAATGGTAACTAGAAAGGCAAGGCAATGGCTTAATCCAAGAAAGACTTATTGTCAGCTTGGAGGCTCTCATAGAGAAGAGAGCACAGTAGCAGTAAATAAAATGGCGGCACTGGAAGACAGCAACCGATAGATAAAAACATTCCTACATTGAGAAGTGGAGATCAGAGGACCAGTGGGGTGTTACAGGGGTTATAGAGAGAAAAGAATGAAGAAAACTCCCTTTGGTCATCTTCCTGGGGTGTTTGAGTGTGTCTGTGAAATGGGGTGTATTCCTATATTAAGAAGTGGACAGCAGAGGTCCTGGTGGGGTTTTCCTGAGGTCACAGGGAAGGAGGAAGGAAGAAGCTCCACTTTGGTGATCTTCCTGATGTGTTTGAGCAAGTCTGGGCCAAATATAGGCGGTAGCAGTAGAGGCAAAGGAGCAGATCAGAGGGGAGCATCACTCTCCTAGAGGCTAGCCATTTCTGTTGATGCTAGGCTCAAGCCAGCATCCTGTCCCACTGATTACTACAGTACTTTCCTAACAAGTCCTCTCTCTTCATTCCTTCCAGATCCTGTGACCAGATGGATGTAGTTAAAGCAAACATTACATGCTATTCCTCGGCTCCAACTATCCACGTTCCTATTTTTCAGTTATAAAGGTTTCCAAGGTCACCGTGACCCAGTGTGCAAAGGCTTCTACTGTTTCTGTCCTTTGCTGACACCCTTTTCCTTGGGCACGCTGTAACAGCCATGTTTAAATGCACATTGATTGCCTTTGCCAGATATGCATGGGCTTTGGAGTCCACATTCGCACTGTCCTGCTGTCTGTAACACTCTTTATTCCAGCATGAATCCAATAGAAAAACGCTGCAATGACAAAAGGTTAAACAAAATACAACCATTACTCCCTTTTGGATAAAGGAAATGTGAAAGACGTTCAGAAATACTGTGGTTCCATCATGCCCCGGGCTTAGGTAGTTTGCTGTCATAGCCTCACCATGCCTCCTTATGAATAGTTAGTTCACGGAACAAGCTGAATGCCATCATTTCAGATATCAAGTTTGTGTTTATATTTCCAGCAAGCAGGGCCTGGAGAGATGGTTCAGAGGTCAAGAGCACTGACTGCTCTTCCAGAGGGCCAATTCTTCCAGGGTTCAATTCCCAGCACCCACATAGCAGCTCATATCTGTCTGTAACTTCAGTTCCAGGGGTCTCATACAGACATATACCATATACGCAGGCAAAACACCAACGAACATAAAATAAAAAGTAAAGAAATCATTTTTTTTAAGTTTCCAGCATATGGGTGAGTAGAAAGAAACCTAAGAGTATTAAATGCTTGCTTTCAACTGAGTCACTTTGATTATATTCAAGTGATCACAGCCCTACCACAAGTAAGTCTGTGTGTATTGTTCAGTTACAAATTATTCACAACCCATAACTTGAAGGCGTTTGGAAAGACTTTATCTCTGACATTAGCAGGCCCTATTTAGTAGGTAGAGAGGTTAGAAAATGCACTTGTTTCTTTCCAGTGACAACCTGCTTGGCTAAAAATGAGTTCTCTTACTAAAGTGAACAGAGGAATGGATACTAGCATCTGTAGCTCTCTGACTTTGCTGATGTCCTCTTGTTTCTGATGTTCACAGTCTCACGAGTTCCCGTATTCTCTGTTAGCGAATGAGAGATGGGTGGTGCAGAGCTTAGTTTTTTGGTTTTTGTTTTGTTTTTTGTTTTTCGGTTTTTCGAGACAGGGTTTCTCTGTGTAGCCCTGGCTGTCCTGGAACTCACTCCGTAGACCAGGCTGGCCTCGAACTCAGAAATCCACCTGCCTCTGCCTCCCAAGTGCTGGGATTAAAGGCGTGCGCCACCACTGTCCGGCGTGAGCTTAGGTTTTTTGAACAACACTGGTAAGGCAGAAGAAAGGAAGGGCCGGCTAGGACAGATGGCGTGGCACTCTCAGACTTGTAGGAAAAGGAAAGAAAAATACCCTCAGTGGTCAAGGCTCTGTCTTTGATGACTGCAAAAGTAAGGAGAAATTTGATGAGCTGTTGATGTTTTCGCTTCTTCACTTTGATCGTAAACACCCAGGGTGGTCTCTGTGTGGATTGGCAGGACAAGACTTAGTGGCCCCGTAGAGCCTTGGGTGTGAGTTATATCCTTGTTAGTACTTTCTCCTATTTCACATTCTTGCTTCATTTTCATGGGAGGACATTGGGAATCATTTCTGGCCTCTGGCACTGGGGTCCATGTGTAGGAGGTGCGGACTTTCTGCTTAGGCCAACTCCTGAGCTACCAAGAAACTCTTCTGACTTGGCCTAATCCGAAATTCCTTTGGGGGAGGAGGAGTGTCGTTGAATACTTTCTCATTCTGCTGCAGGGATAATGACTTAGCAGGAGGCCATTGTGTTTGCTAAGAACTGCAGGGTACCAGAGGCAGTCCCCAGCCAACACAGGATTTATTCTACCATTTCTGACTCTTAACAAGATTTGTCTTGCGGGTTCCTATTTGGAGGAAGATTGGGGAAATAAAAAGATAGGGATCTTTTCATTGTGGAATTCTAGGAGATGAAGTTTGTTCTGAACGTTTAAGCCCAGAGTTATGTGGACACTTTCCAAAACCTGTAAATTATGTTAAGTGGTTAGCAAAGGAGAAAAGCGGAGGATAGGTGGCTGATAATGGACCTTGGACAAATGAAGACCGAAGATAAGATGTCATGATTAGCATAGAGAGAGGCACAAAGGAGACTAAGGACTCTGAGGAGCCCAGGCCACCGCTGCCTAGTCCTAGCCTTCTGGGGAGTGAAGGTTGGGAGTCCACATACAAAGTCAGAGTCAAAGCCTTTGAGAGGAGAGCGGAGGGGACGGGAGGGGACGGGAGGGGACGGGAGGGGACGGGAGGGGAGGGGAGGGGAGGAGACTTAGCATGCATATCTCTCAAAAAGAGACTCCTTTCAAAAGAAGGCAGAAGGCCAGTCTGTTTTTTTTTTTTTTTTTTTTTATGCCTCAGCAAACCGATTTTTTTTTTCTGTAAATATATGCTTCCAATTTTCTAGTAGGAGTTGTAGCATTTTCTTGATAAACATCATTTTTTTTATAACAATACCTTTCATGTGGAGATAGAGATCTGGTGATTATTTCAACAAAAAGAACTTTCACAGTTGTTAAGTCAAAGCATCTTGTCAAAGGAATGCATTTATTCTTGTTATAGAGAAAATGTTTTTTGTCTAAAATTTAGAAATTTGTATTTCTTTCCAAGACACGGTCTCACTATTTATAGGAGGCTTGCCTTGAAGTTCTGATTATCTTTCCTTAACCTCCTGAACTCTGGGATTAGAAGCATGTGCCACCATGCCTGGTTAAATTCTTTTTTATTCTGGAAGTTTCTTTTTCCAAATGAGTCTATGATAGCATGCGTTTTATGAATGAGTTGTCACACCATGGAGAGATCCATAGCATCAAAAATTTTTTGTCATATCAGAGAGAAGCCCTTTGATTTGAATCAATGATGTAATGCTAAGACCTTTATGTCAGTAGCAAGGCAATTTATTTATTTTGGTCCTTTTTTTTTTTTTTTTTTGGTTTTTTGAGACAGGGTTTCTCTGTGTAGCCCTGGCTGTCCTGGAACTCACTCTGTAGACCAGGCTATTCTTGAACTCAGAAATCCACCTGCCTCTGCCTCCCAAGTGCTGGGATTAAAGGCATGCGCCACCACTGCCCGGCTATTTTGATCATTTTTTTAACATAATTGTCTCTTCATTCTGGGCACCATGGTTTGCAGCTATTACATATAGACACTCCTGGATGTGTCTTCCATTTTGAAGTCATGGAAGTTAAAATGCAGAAAAAATAAGCCACTGGGCTCTCCAAAGTGAATGCTTCAACCACTTAAGTCAAACAAGTCACGCTTTCATTTTTATAGACACTGTGATTTTCGGATGGCCTTGCTTATTTCCATCTGTTTCTCAGGTGAATGAGAGCTTGGATAAAGTTCTTCAACCTCAAGGAGATACCGAGGCCCATACCACTAGGCTCATATCAGCAATGCTATTTCCAGAGATGGGTTTTCTCCAGCTACAAAGCAGATGAGTTTATGACCTTACAATTGTTACCTGAATAAGGAATATTGTTTGGGAAGAGAGATGTTCCAAATACTGAAGACTCAGATGCAAAAAGAGAAACGTGATATGAGACAAGGCAAACATAGGGACTCTCGACTACAAAACAGAATGACCCAAGAGATGTCCTTATTTAGCTTTTAGGATAAGAATCAAGGTGGCCTGCCGGAAGCTTGCTGATGATATTTGTACCCTTTCTTAGTTTCCCCCAATGGCTTCAGATTGAGGTGGCAATTATTTCTTACAAAACTAACTCCATTTGTACACAATTTTCCCCAAAGCAATTTCTAGCTATTTAAATAATCTAGGCTGACTTTAAAAAGTCTGCTGTGAGACTTAGCTTGCATATGATGCTTAAACACTCAGTAAACATGAAAGTGTCATACGAGTGTCTAACCTTACAATAGTGCAAGATCAATCTACCTGGAAACAAAATGTTAGGAGTCTGCTAAATCTTCACCAGGCTGTAGCTTAAATAATAATAATAATAATAATAATAACGATACACTAGTATTAAAATTTTTACAAGTTGAGGCATGAACTCTACAGAATATAATTGAATGTATCTGTCTAATGCTCTTCCTTTTCAGGATCAATTGAAAATGAATTAAAATAATTCTGATAAAATGGTTGCTTCTATGAATGTAGTGTATTATTTGTGCTTATGTTTGACAAAGCAGATAATTTGACTGATAAAAACTTTTGAGCAGAAATGGACTTGAAGGGTTCAATGGTGTGTGTGCGCGTGCGTGTGTGTGTGTGTGTGTGTGTGTGTGTGCCTCCATACACTTTCTGTTGATGCTATAACTTATTTTGTTTGTTATTTTGGTTTGGGGACAGAGTCTCACAATGTAACCTAGACTAGCCCCTAACTTTGTTGTCCAGGTTGGCTTCACACTGACAGTGACAGGCTCACCCCTGCCTCCTGGGTGCTTGGAGTAAAGGTGGGTGCCTCCATGCCTGGACATAGTGCATTTCTTAATCAACTTATGACAGAAACAAGACTACCATTTAGGGTTATTTATTTATTTATTTATTTATTTATTTATTTATTTATTTTTCAGCTTCTGGGTCTCTGTTCTCTGATGTTGATATTTAGATGGTTTAATGTTATCTTCAAATGAGCAATATTCCCTATGCTTCTCGAAGGCTTTCATCCTTGGCAATGAATCAGTAGACATTTGGACTATTACTACTTTCTGTGGTAAAGGAGAATTTGACAATACAAATCATAAATAATTTTTAAGTTTTCTCTTAGCCGAATAGACTGCTTCTCTTTATCTTAAAACAAGATTTTAGGCGTTCTCTTAGGATTATTTTATTTTTTTCTTCTTTGATGGCCATCGTGGGCCTTTATCTAATCCAAGCTTATACCACCAAGCTTGTAAGAATATCAACATTAAAAGTTTAGGTAAGACAACTTTAAAGAAAATGCAAAGCCCTTGGTTTGTTGTTGTCTCATTCACATCATAATAAATATTTCATTCCCCATCTAATGGATTTGGCTTGGAGGTACCTTATATATCCATATTGTGATGTTAGGGTTTGGTTTGTTTTAAAAATTTATAGCAGTTCCAAGCAGAAGTTAGATCTGTTCTCACAACTGCCAATACTGCAGGCCATTTTCTAGAAACATCTCAAAAAAAAAAAAAAATCAAACACACATTACCCAAAGAACCCAGAGATACAGCTGTTTCTGATTCTGATCTTGAGAGACATCAACTTTTTCTTGGCAAAGTGTAAGTCAGGGAGGAATTGATGAAGTCTGATCACCTATTGCCAGGAGTTCTGCCTGGGGATGGAAAGAATGGAAGGAGATGGCTCTGACATCACTTTCTTATTTAATTCAAAACTCATTTCCCAGCTGAGAAGTAGAAATAGTAAAAGAATCAACATAACCTCAAAATAAGATAAACTACCATTATTTCATCTTTCTCATTTAAAAATTATAAGTGCATTGAATTAGATGCATGTTTACCATATGACTCAGCAATCCCATTTCTAAAAAGTCATCCGAGAAAACTAAAAACACATGCCTACCTAAACACTATTACATGGTTTTTATTTTATTTCTAAATTTCCCAAACTGGAACCAACATAACCATTCAGGAATAAAGAATAGACTAGTAGTTAACAAAAGGAAACACACATTATTGTTAATAAGATAACGTGAAATAATCTCAGCATTTTGCTGACTAAAAGGAACCAGAGAAGGACTGAAGTATTACCCCACTTTTATAACATTTAAGAATTAGAAAAACTACTCTAGTTAAAAGACAAGACAAAGCAAAATTGCAGAATAGTGATGTTTAGGGGGGAAAATGCTGATGAAATGGATTGCAGGAAGTACAATGGATGTTTGGGATGCTGTTGGCATGGTGAAGTTATTCAGACTTGCACAGTTAGCATGATAGGTTAGATAGCTCTTTCTTGTCCTAATAGTACATGTTGGATTTAATTACTATATTTATTTATTTATTTATTTATTTATTTATTTATTTATTTATTTATTTATTTATTTGGTTTTTCGAGACAGGGTTTCTCTGTGTAGCCCTGGCTCTCCTGGAACTTACTCTGTAGATCAGGCTAGCCTCAAACTCAGAAATCCACCTGCCTCTACCTCCCGAGTGCTGGGATTAAAGGCGTGCGCCACCACTGCCCAGCTACTATATTTATTTAACTTACTATATATTTGCTTACTATATTTACCTACCAGATAGATGATGCTCATATGCATTCCCTCTTCTTTCTACAAAAAAAAAAAAAAGTCAAATGTCCTCGGAATGATTGGTGAAGATCAGCCTTAGTTAAGAACTACTTGACATTGTTCATTGAACCTTGTTGAAATATACACTTAAGTTGGCAACACTCATCTTACTGTATGCAAATTATATTTAAATGAAGCAAGCTGAGCCCTATAAGGTAAGCAAAAGACTAACTTTACAGAGGAAAAAATATGAACAAGTGCTACATCTGCCAGGTTACCAAGGTCTATATCAACAGCGAGAGTCACATTAACTGCATATGCTCTTGAAGTGATGCAGTGATAGCTTACCTCTGTGATCTTCCTCCCCAAAACACACAGCCCGAATCTTATCTTGAGGAAAGCAGAGAACATGCAATAGAGAGGTGTTTGGCAAAATGCAGGACCAGTGTTCTTCCAGATGGTCAAGGTCACTGAAGACAGGGCAAATCTGAGAGAAACTGTCACAGTCAAGAAGAGCTTAAGCAGGCATGATGATTAAATATAATGAGGTATACTGGATGGGATCGATCCTGGAACAGAAAAGAAACATTAGGTTAAAAGCCAAAGAAGTATAAAATATAAATAAAGCATTTCTGTTCACAAACTGTGACACATGCACCACATAGGCAAAAGATGTTAGTAAGATGACAGACTCCGTAAGCTGGATATGACAATGTACAGTCTTATCCTTACCAGCTATTCAATTTAGCTGCAAAGCTAAGATCGGTCCTGTTAATGACTCGGAGTCAATTCATTCAGATCTGATCTTAAGGTCATTTATGAGCTCAAAATAATAGGGGTGAATGACAATGACAATAAATGTCTTTGCCACGTTTGTAATCAGCAGAATTAAAAACAAACAAAAGCAAAAATTCGAGAGGTGGTGGACCCCTTGAAAAGCACTGCTCCGTGCTTGTGGGCAGACAGGAAAGAATAGACTTTGGTGAGGCAGATGATAACTTCATAGATATAAAGATGTCTCGTTTGCTCAGTCCAGAGAGCCCAAGGATGGCTTTCTGAACAATGAGTGTATCACAGTTCGGAAGAGTATGGGGAGGTGAATTTGCAATGGTCTCATCTGAAGGACTTCTGTTTCTTGTCCTATAGGTAAAACATTGACCTGCATAATTTATGACATACTTTATCCAACTGTCTCTCCTGGTTTTTATGAGAACATGAGGGCTTTAATCACTGCCATCTTATTTTTGTTGACTTCTTTGGATTATAGTGTTATAGTACTAGAAGCTGATTCTGGTTTTCTTCATCTCTCTTCCTACAATTTCACAATACCAATCCAACTTGACTATCTCATGAATATGTAAAAAAATGTAGTTAACTGTATTTGCATCAAGTAAGTACAATGAGGCTGAAAGGGAGCAGCAATGGAGGTTAAAAGTAGCCTCAATTCACGCGTTAGGAAAGGGGTGAAGGGTGAGATCATTGTAGCCAACTGGCAGCTGGAAGGGGAGTGAATTGATAAGGCCACAGTCACAGACCTTTAATCGATGGCTCTACCATCTGTAGAGAAATCCCGTGTAAATCAGAATGAATGGTTTGGGCACAGTGCTCAGTGTGTCTGTGTGATCAAGTCACAGAAGAGATGACAAAAAAAAATTAAATTCAATCCTCTGCTTATGTTGCCCAGTCTCCAACTGGTGGAGAATGTTTTCTCTGCCATGGCTTAATTAAAGCCTTATCTTTATGACTCAACTGGAGAAGCTTCTGTAACAATGCAGTAACAACAGGGCCACACACCTCTACCTAACAATTATCCTTCGATGGCACGATCAGGTCAAGCTTCTGAAGCAGCCAAGAAAATATCAATCATAAAAAAAAAAAATGATCTGTATGCATTAGTGTGAACTTGGCTTTGACACTCGGCCACATTTCTTTAGCTTGGGTTGTATCGGGGAGCAGGTTACAGTACTTCCCACGTGACAAGCCTGCTGTCAGACTGAGCTTGATTTGACCCTCTTGTCAAGGTCAACATCGTGGATCTCTAACATGAGAGGAGAGAAGACCAAGCGGCACTTCATGAGCTACACATACCAGGAGGTATGTAGCACTTATTAGTTAGAAGAAATGAAGAGGGAGGCTTTTGGCTTCCCCTTGTGATATATGCAGCAAAGGTAGGGTTATTTATACATTCAACAACAGCAACAACAACAAAACCACCCTGATTCATCTGGGTGATGCTGGGCTCATAGATGTTGCTAGCGAAACGAAAACAAATGTACTTGGCTTTGGGATTTAGCAAATTAAGTCCAGTGGCACTCAGGGTGACTCCAATATCAAGCAAAGCCTAGCTCCCGATATCTCCATCCACATCTGTCTCTTTAGGACCCAGGCAGCTCTCAAGGGTCCTGCCACTCAGTCCTTTCAGATTGTCATTTCTACTCTATTATCTTTTTCCCCCTCAAAATTTCTGGCTTTCTCTTTAGGGAAAATGGCTAACTTATAAAGTAGAAGATAATGGTTCCCATAAGCAATAGCTCAGAAACAAACACTTTTAGTATTTGGTATATTTCATGGAAACCTTTTTTCCCCTAATATGTGGGCATTACACAATTTTGATCAATTATGTACAATTTTCTAAGCTATCTTGATTCATTAAAATTTTACACTGTCATTGAAAGTTAATTTTAAGGTGAAATGTTCTCTAGAATAGAGTTACTGTGTGGGCTAAGTGCCTTGGAGTCAAAATGATTGCAATGCTGACCTCATTCCTCCAGTTTCCATGTCTGTGAAAGGGCAAACTGTGTCAATTTCATTTTCTACAAAATGGCTGTATTATTGGCTGTATCATATAGTGTGTGGAAGAATTAAATGAGATCTAGAGTTCTCTTGTCTAACTTCTATAGATAGCAGATGTGAAAGAACATAGGTTAGCTAGTACATCATTACTGACCAACTCTTGGAAGTGGAGTCTGTTTCTAAGTTTTGCGTTATAATGCATGTTTACATATATTTAAAATTATTTTCTTAGGAGAAATTTCTCACATTGAAACGTAAGGCATGAACAATTTTTTTTCAGTTTTTCAAGACAGGATTTCTCTGTATAGTCCTGGCTGTCCTGGAACTCACTCTGTAGACCGGGAGCATGAACAATTTTTAAGGCTTGGTTTAAATGACTTTCTGGATTGTTGAATCTTTACAGGCATCAATGGTTTGTGACTGTGGTCATCTGGCTCTACTCTTGAAAGCAAATGTTTTTTATTTTCATTTTAATTATTTTGAATCATGTGTATATGTCTGTGTACACTAGTAGAGGTGGTCCTGGACACCAGAGGAGTCTGATCCTCCTGAAGCTGGATTTATAGGTGCTTGTCAACTGCCTCATTTAGGTAATGGGAATTGAACTTAGATCTTCTCAAGAACAGTATGTGCTCTAAACCACTGAGCCATCTCTTCAGCCCCTGGAGACATTGCTTTAACTTCAGTAATTTGGCTAACGTCATAAGTAAATATTGATGTCTTATTGAAATATGAATTTGGGTGATTATCTAGTAACTTTTGATGATTTTTCATATGCTTGTCTACTTTTGTGAACTGTCTGCCTATCAGACAACATAAACCATCACTAGATGTTACATCTGTACTAAGACATTTTGGGAACACATACAGGTGAAGATAAATATGACTCAAGATCTGTTAACACACCATTTTACTGACAATGCTTCTCTTATTAGGCACCAAGTGGTTATCTTGGTATAATATTAATAATTTTGAAAGTGGCTAATCTGAAGGCCACTTTGACAACATTTTCTTTCAGGGCACATTCTTCAGAGTTGGGGATGATATGTAATACCTCCTGAGTCAGTGAACCATCATGGTATAATTGTTTTGTTTTGTATTTTTGAGACAGATTCTCTCTGTGTAGCCCTGACTGTCCTGGAACTCCATAGTCCAAGCTGGCCTGGACCGCAGAGATCTATCTGCAGCTGTCACCTAAATTATGGGCTTAGAAGTGTGTGCCACCACACCCGACCTCATGGAGTGAATTTAAATGTCATATTTATACCTGAAACAAGTATGAGTGGATGGAATTGCTGCAAAGGGTACAAAGCAGAGATGAGAAACAACAAACTAATAATATTGGAGTACCCAGGTGTCTGTGAAGAATATAAAGCACACTAAATCATCTTAGTAACTGTAAGGCGGTATGGCTGATGTTCTTTGATGGCCATATGTTGATGATGGAGGTGTTCTTTAAATTCTTAGATGGAAAAGTCTTCCCTATATTTGGCAACCTAACTGTAGGCATCTTGTGGTAGCCACCTGTCTCCACACCCACTATACAGATGAAGTCCAGATTACAAGTCACCTTAATTCCACACGTGGCTGTGGTAGTGTTGGCATCTATGAAGTTGAGTGATGTGGAAGAGTGCAGTGGGAGGTGTAGGTGACAAGTGTCTTCTTAAGGTAAGTGGCATGTGGACGATGGCCCAACCTCTTACAGTAGTTTCGTTGAGTTGTTTAACACAACGGTGGCTTTGGACCAAACTTCTCTTTCTTGTCCTTTTGCTTTGGAGCTCTTTTACCTTCACAGGATATACTGAAAGAAGAGGTGATGGGCAGAAGTGGGGATTAAGAAGGCCCACAAAAATCCTACAAATGGCCCAGCAGGTAAAAGCTGCCACTTGCCTCCAAACCTACCACGTACACTTCAATTCCTGGATATAAGGAGAGAACTGACTCCAGCAAGGCTTCCTTTGCCATGCTCCCCCAACCCATGTGCTTCACCTGCACCCTACCCCACCCTTACACCGGAAATAAATGCAAAATTAAATAAATAAAATAGGACAGACAAGCCAGGTGGGTACACATGAAATAAGAAACCTCAGTTCTTTACTATACAAGAGAAAAAAAGAGGGAGAGAGGAAGGAAGTAAGGGAAGATAGTACAGAAGTAGCAGGCTATGAACTGTTACTCTTTACAAAACTGTCTTACAGTAGGAAGCAGTGGCTAGCTCGTAATTATTTGATCCTTTCAGAATATTAGTAAGCCAAAGAATATTAGTAAGCCAAAGTATGTGTTGAGTTTAGTTAATTTTAATAGTTATGGGGCTCCAGATATAAAATCAAAATATATACAAAATGTAAATACATGAACAAACTGATACAATTTCTAATTGCTCTGCTTTTAATAAGTGTCTGCATGGCAAGTGGACATAGAAAAATATTGCTACTTGTTGTAAAATGTCTTTGGTCCAGGCTTTATTCTTGCAGACTAAGATATAAACTGTCACATATCCAGAAGAAAAGGTGGATTCTTGGAGACAAGGATGGCAACAAACAACTTTATTAGTATATTTATTTGATATGGTGTTTATATATAATTAAAAGGAAAGTGTTCTAGATGTCTTCGAAATAAAAATTTTTAAAAAAATGTAGTCCCAGGATTGACAGAATAATGGGTTGTCCAGCAGCACAGCAAGGTTTAAACCACTGTATGGTAGTCAGGATGTCTTTGTAAACAACATAAATGAATAAAGTCCAAATAATTCTATTGTTTAGGATTTTCCTACCTACTTGAAGAAAATGCACAAAGACAGTAGATATACTAAAATTTAATCTATATCAACTTGGGTTTTGGGTAGTTGTTATATTTTCATCTTTAATTTTATTTTATGAGAGTGGGTGTTTTGTCTGTATGTATGACTGTGCAGCATGTGTGTGCCTGGTGCCCAAAGAGGCTGAAAGAGGATGTTGGATCCTCTGGAACTGGAGATACCGGTGGGTATGAGCCATCATGCTAGGAATAGGACCCGGATCCCCTGGAAGAGTAGGCAGTGCTCTTAACTGCTGAGTCACCTCTCCAGTGCCCTTGGGTAGTAGCTCTAAGATCTCATCTTTCTTACCTTCTTTTCTCACTTCTATCAACTATTTAGATAGAGATCTTCAAAATACATGAATTAAGTCTAGAAATACACTAATGCATGGAGAAATGGTTAGATTGGCTGTTGGGTTAATTGTTAGAAGATAAAATACACATTCAAAGCTCGTTCTGGATTAGAATTAGGAAGCAAAGGAAACTGTATTAAGCCTAACAGGGATAAATGAAACTTTCACATTAAGGGTTAATAATTTAATTATGTAAATATAAAATAGAGGAGATCTCAGAAGTTCTTATGAATATGACCTGGGAGATTTAATTGGTCTCAAGTGTAACACAAACCAGCAAGTCTGCAAAGTGTCCAAATGCTATGATTGCTTTAGCTGTATAAATTAGTGAAGGCATAATAGCCTGTTTTCTCTTGCAGTCTGCAGAAAGGGAGGCATGTTGCTTTGGAGTCACCAGATTCTGGCATATGATCATGCTACGTTTTCAACTGAGTACAAGACTCAGTATGTGCTAATGGGTCAATGTTTTGTTGAGGCAGAAAGGCTGGGGACCTATTCTCCCATAGGAGACTCTCTCATTCTCTTTTCTCTACCATCAAGGCCTGCTAGTACTCTCCTGTAGCACTTTTAACCAACTAATATACTCTTCCTTTACATGGGGCTAGAGCACATAAACTCCCCAATTTGGAGATAGGTGAAGTATATTCAGGCAGAAGATTAAGAAATTGGGGGGAAAGATAATGTTCCACTTTGCTCAGTTTAAGCATCAGAAAGTTGAAGGATTTATTTCAGTTTTCCTTTCCCCTTACTTTTTTGTGTGCTGATGCTGCTTTCATAACCCTTTTCAGGGTTGATGGCACTATTGAAAGTAGGACATACTGTTCTCAGACTCTTAGGCCAGAACACTAATCAAGAACAGAGTACCCTGATCCCTCCACTGTCTCAAAGAGTTGCACTGAGAGGACAGAATGAGTTAACATCCTTCTCTACTGCAGACGCTTTTAAAAACTCTATTTCCTGTCTCCGTTAGGGTACCTCAAGGAAGCCATCACCCGATGCTTGATCCTTTGACCTTCCACATTTAGTTGGTCACTGACCATCCCCCTCGCCCCAATCTGTTGGAAGTATCAACTTTGTTTTTCATCCAAGTTTTCCATTAATGTCACCTGGGTTCTTTTCATTCCTGCCACAATGCTTGGCTCACAGTTTTGGGCTTCTGGAAATGTTTAATTGAACAGGATGATAGAGAAACACTAAATTTAATATTGTTCCCTCAGAGATCAAATTGGCAAATTTTCATTAATAAAATATAGAATTTTGAATAGACTGGCTCCAACAATGGAGCAAACCATTTCATGAATCTTTGAGCTTTACATCATTGGAACTATTCAAGAAGGGGCTGGCTAGGCTGAAGGGAAGGGTGCCGTCAAAAGGATGCTGGCTTCACTAAAATGTTAGACAATGGGATTTCTTCCTTCCTTCCTTCCTTCCTTCCTTCCTTCCTTCCTTCCTTCCTTCCTTCCTTCCTTCCTTCCTTTCTTCCTTCCTTCCTTCCTTCTTTCCTTTCTTGACAGGGTTTCTTTATATAGCCCAGGCTGTTCTGGAACTCACTCTGTAGACCAGACTGGCCTTGAACTCACAGAAACCAGCCTGCCTTGGCTTCCCAAGTGCTGGGATAAACACCATCACCCAGTAAGACACTATGATTTCTACAGTTTATTTCCACAATAAGGATTGATGACTCGTATACTCATTTTAAAAGTCTGCATACATCAAAGTTCCCAGTAATACTAGTTCAGGCTGGTAATAAAGATAAGTGTAATTTTCCACTTAGAGTTTAAAAGTCTTACAATATAAAAGTATATTATTCTACCATAAGAAAACTAAGTTGTGAGGTAAACTCAATATCAGGTTTTTAAGGAAGTTCTTGATAGCCTTTGAATATATGCATACTCTTTTTATTAAATCTCAAAGGAACATTTTTGTTACTGTATATGTATTAACTGTTAGTTTGCTCAAGACTCAGTGGTATCAACAATGGCTTAAAACAGCCAAACTTTAGGTTTCTGTAATATAAAAGAAGTTTTGATGCTGGCTATCAGAGGTAGTATAGTGGCTTTGTAGTATCAGGTACCATTACTCATTTTTTCGGTTCAGTTGTCTGTGGTCTTAATAACTTTATGATCCAAAACAGTCATTGCATTATAGTATTACATATGTATTTTCAGCAGCAGAAAAGAGGAAGGAAAGAATATGGACATATAACTTTCTTTTAAATGATTTCTTCCCAACAAATACCAGATAATGTTTCTATGTCCAAATTTCACTGGCAGGAATTTAGACATAAAGCTACACCAAGCTTCGAGGAATTCTAGGATGTGGGAGTCAGAGTTTTGTTTCTAAAGAAGAGAAAATGGATAATGGAAGCTAACACTGGGCTCCATTATGCTTATTGACTGAACGTAAGTAAAATGCAGAATACTTAAGGAAACATCAGTTGGTACAGCTCCTTTGCTAATAGTTTTAGGAACTTTTCACTGGGCTCTATATCTGGGTCACTCAGTACTTACTTCCCACAAACCTGCTATTTGCATAATTTCTCTTCATTAAAATAGCTCTGGATCTTTGTGGGGTTGGAATGAGTATTGAGAAAATACATGCAAAACACTTGGAATGGTAATATATATATATATATATATATATATATATATATATATCTCACTCTGATTCATGTAGTGAATAAAGTTGAGAATGAAGACACAATTTTATGCCTTAAGTTCATTCTCTTCTGGTAAAGAAGGCAAGAGAGAGAAATATGAAGTAAGTTCAGAATAAGAATGCATTAAAAGCCAGATGTCACACAGGAGAGTACATTTTTCTAAGAACTTAAGGAATGAAAATTCCTCATGTGGGGTGTGTGTGTGTGTGTGTGTGTGTGTGTGTGTGTGTGTGTGTGTCAGAGAGAGAGAATATGTTATGAACATCTAAGATTTTTAGGTTTCATAATGACATCTTTTTTTTTTGGGGGGGGGGGTGGTTCCAGACAGGTTTTCTCTGTGTAGCCCTGGCTGTCCTGGAACTTACTCTGTAGACCAGGCTGTCCTCGAACTCAGAAATCTGCCTGCCTCTGCCTCCCAAGTGCTGGGATTAAAGGTGTGCACCACCACTGCTCGGCTTCATAATGACATCTTAATTTCTTCTTTGAGTAGCCACACAATTTGATTACATCTCCCATGGAGGTTGGTCACTGGCCTATTCCATCTTACCAGGTCAGTCTGGCGAAGGTCTTTCTGTTTCTTGAAAGTTCTAAAGGAAAGGTAATAGACTCCCCCAATATTCTTTTGGGTCCATTTGTGGAATTATCAGTATTAGCTTCTTTTTTTTTTTTTTTTTTTTTTCGTCAGAGAAAAAGCTTATGGATTAAATTATTTTTCTCAGTTTAAGAATATGGTACTTAAAACGGCATCAGTTGAATGAACAACAACATAGGTAAGGGTGAGCATGGATAACCTATTAGAAAAGATGGTCCCCGCTATTTTTTTTTTTCTGAAAAGAGAAGCCTTTCGTAGAGTGGCATTCTATTTTATGCAGTACATTTGCTAAGAGAATTCAAAGGAGGAGATGGGGCCCATTGTCCTTCATTCCAGCAGTATTGAAGGCCCAATTTCATCTTTTGAGGCGCTTAAGGAGCATACTACATAAAAAGGAATGGACTGCTTGCTATTCAACCATAGCTGGAATAGCAATACCAATCATTATACTGTTATCTATTTGAAAAATGTGGATTTTACTTGGAGATGGTATTTATTGAAGCCTGCAAGAAATCCGTTTTCTATCTACCTGGCAAGAGCAATTTGAAATGGAAAATTCAAGTTCAGAAATCCAGTTGAAATTTGACCTTCTCTATATTACCATGGATTTTGGTATGATGATATATGCAGGGGTGGGGGTGGGGTTGTCCTTTGGCTTCCAATCCTGTGCCGTATTTGTCTCCTGCTGCACAATAGGGCAATCTAAGAGAAACCTTCTCCAGCTTTATTAAAACAGGGAGGGTGTGGGATACTGGGGCTGATGCACTTAAAATGGGCTTTGAAGCATCATGGAAATTTTGCAAAAGACTTTTTTATGTAGCAACAATTCTATTGATAGAGTCAATGAGAGTTTTGTCTGTGCAAGAGCTGCAGGATGGGACCCCAAGTCACATGCTTTCAAAATTATTCTCTCTTTGTTGGATATCACAAAGGATATTTTCCCATGAAAACAAGATCTTTTGTTTCTTATGAATTCATTCTAATTGTGAAGCTGGCTGATAGGGTTATTGCATGTTCTTCTCTCACGCTGCCAGGTGGCCTGGGGGAGCTGGTGAAATGGGCTCAATCATCTATTAAGGCTTTTCCTGGTCTTAATGTCACCCACTTCTCATCGAAATCCATGGTCCTCGATGTTCATTTCCAAAGGCGATAACAGTGAGGTCATAAGAGATGGGTTTGTTCCTGTTAGGCTTTCAAAGGTATCGGGCAACATATCCCTGCCTTTCTGCTTTCTCCACCCTTTCCCACGTGTGTATGGCTAACAAAGAAAACCAGACACAAAATACAGACAGGTAATGAAAACCAAGACAACTTATAACATCAGCTTCCAGAAGCACTGATTAAGTAGTTCACTGCCTATGCTGGGTTCTGTGCAAAAAAATAAAACAGAGGCAGTCTCCTCTTTTGGGGGATTCACACAGAAACCAAACACTGTGCACACATGTGCGTGAATGAACAGCAGACCATCTGGGCTAAATACTAAAGATTCAAGACAGGTAAAGCCTAGGCACAATGCTCACGAAACTTCTGCAAAAAAAAAAAAATGTTATGTAAAGATGTGGTAGTGCTCCAGCAAAAACGATAAATTTAAAAGTACAGTGAGGACTGAGGCGAAATGAAAATTCAGCATGGAAACCCGAAAGACTGCAGCAAACGTCTGCAATATATTAAACTAGGGTGGAAAATGCATTAAAAAAAATCCCTGTGTGACCTGTTGTGGAAAGTTTTAGGCAGATCTTTTGCCACTGCATTTTTACGGAGCTCAACGCTATCAACAGAAGAGAGAGTATATAGGCTGTGCTAGGTTATCAGATGGGAGCTGCAATGTGAACTCCTCGAAATACCAATAATGGCCTCTGGACTGTGAATCCGTACACAAGTACAGCCTCACCCCTGGAAACCCAATCTCACGAGTGACAGTGTTCAGTTGAGAGCTATGAGGAGCAATGGAAGGTGTGAGCAGGGGCATCAGGCACTTCAGTGCTCTATTGTTGAGGCTGAGGATTTTCCTCCCTCCCTCCCTCCCTCCCTCCCTCCCTCCCTCCCTCCCTCCCTCCCTCCCTCCCTTCCATACTCTCACTGTGTCTGCTGTGTAGTTGTCATCTGGTTTGTGATCTTAAGATTATAACTGTGAGCCAACACACTCATTATGAAGATATCTTTTGTCCCTTTTATTTGTTTGTTTTCCAACTCAGTGTGAGTTATAATTTCATCCATTTTAGAGACTAGAGTGGCCTTGGAGATCGAACGTAGATCATCCCTGGTGACTTTTGGAGGGCAGGAAGGGAAGACAATGGTTACAGGAAAAGGTGACTGGAGAAGGTTACATAAGAACAACACACGGTACTGTTTTGGATCTAGAAAACGAGAGTTTGTGTAAGGTTGTTTATGAGGCATTCCCTTGGTTGGAGAAGGGTAGTCCCCTCCCCCATCCTTTTCCAGTGGGAGTAAAGGAATAAATCTGGTTAAGTAAAATGAATGAGGAAAGAAAGTGTTCTTGGCCCAAGCTGGGGATCAGGTAGAATATAGGGTTAAGGGCAAGAGGAGCATTCAAGAATCATTAAACCTAGTTTGATAACAAGCTATTCTAGGACACAGATTGTTCGAGAGACAGAGGTTGCTGCTCAGGGACCTGATACCATAATGTGTGGTCTTGGGCTGAAAACAGAGACACATGGTTTGATGTGAGACTAAATTCCCAACAATAGGAAAGAGACAGGCAGCGAAGGCCGTAATGACGGCATTGAACTAAGCAGAGGGATTATATTCAAAGCAGGCCTTCCGGTAAAGTCTGAATTGCAAAGATAGGAAATGATTGCTTTGTATTCATCAGGCTGCATCCCTGGGAGATGGCCAAGGTCACTGGAGTGCATTAGCTGCTTATTCTACTGCTTAACCAGACTTCAGAAGGCCCTGATTACACACTAACCTGTAAACACGCAAAAGCCAACATCTCTGGTGTGGTGGAGAGAAGAGGGTTCTCCCCTGTGCCGTTGCAATGAAGAGTGTGTGAGGAACTCAAGTGGCTGTTTCCTGCAGCCCCACAGCAGAAAGGGACTTAGAATTGAAGTAGGATCTTGAAGCCTTCTCTTTCCATATTCACGCTCCCTTCATTTTCCTTGCTCTAAGCGTCTTTAAGAAAAGCACCTAGAAAAATGCTAAATAACAGCAGCCAGGGGAAAGTCTTCCCTGAGTATTCTTTGTTAAAACTCCAGGAGTTAAGTGAGCTAAGGCTTCATAGACAGCGTCCTTGCTTGTTCAAGAACATTTCGTTTAGAAAAATTCTTTTGAAAAAATCCCCTCAACTTAAACCATGATGAATTTTCTTCCTCTTACCTGACTTTTATTTTGTAGCTTGTCAGACACCAGGAGCTAGCAGACACATTTTCCTAAGGTCATCCGTTTGGATTAGTATCCTCATAAGTGGATGGCTGTGGGCTTCATAAACGACAGACCTCCATAGCTGTATGTAAGGTTGAGAATTTCAGTGGGCCAAGGTGTTGGGGTTTGCTAAAAATTCTGTACAAACCTCCACAGAAATAAGGTTTGACTTTCAATTGCATAGCTACCAAATAGAGAGAGGAAAGCAGATTTTTTTCCCCAGAACTAGGAATCTAATCAAAGATGATATAGAATGAGGCAGTGTCTGCCTGCTGTACTAGTAGCATCAAAAGAATTTTTAGACTTAAACACTTTAAACTGCTTTATTAGCATATATTGGTTATGAGTATTAATGTGCCTCATTATGACATTTTATACACCTATGAAATGTGTTTCGATCATGTTTGTCCCCTACCCTGTCCCCACTTCTTTTTTTCTGTCTCCCCTCTCTTATTCCTTTCCTCTCCCCCTGCTTTTGCTATAGTACTACAGAAAAAAACACAATAGCACTAGCTTGTGCTTCCGGCAATATGCTGGAGCTGGCTTATGCAGCACTCTCAAGAGCTATTTGTTACAAATTTGAAAGTAGCTAGAATTGGCAATAGTGAGAATATTTACATTGCAAAAATTAGCAAATGCTACAAATCAGGTTGTTTTTTTTTTTTTTTTCCCCAAGAGAGCTACTGGTTAAGCATTGTCAGCATACCACTGGCTGGAGCTCATTTGCAGAAATTACTGATCGAAAGACTACAGAAAAAAAAAAAAAAAAGGAAAGAAAAGAAAAGAAAAAGAAAAAAATCCTGGGTGGCTTTAACAGACACTTTAAGTGAGAGGGATCATGCTCTATATATCCCACGCTGTTATTTCATTTCCATGAAGTTCTAGAACTGGGAAACCAATCTGTGTTGAAAAGAAAATCAGGATGAGGCTATGTCTAGAGGAACAACTTAACCTTGAAGAATTTGAAGAATTTTCTGAGATGATGGAAATATTCTGCATCATAATGTGATTATCCATTGCCTTTGTCAAGGCCTGCCCAACCAGGCATGTATGTTCATTCTGTCTAGTGTCGTATAAACAAATTCACCTCAGAAGTAAGGAAAAAACCATGTCATCAAAGCATTTTATCCTATATACGAGGTTTGCTTTGTGTACTTGTGTCAGAAATTTTAGAAGTATTTGTGTACTCTTTGTTTGATCAAATAAATAAAATATTAAGAAAAATATGAGCTAGTTGAGTCACTGTTGAAGAAGAATGCCCATAAGTAGGTAACTAGGGAGAGAAACAACAAACACCGCAGCACACTAACTCTACTACAAGTGTATACAATGACTTTCCTGAAAGGGTTGCTAACAAGTCACTTAAGAATGATTTGATTCCTTAGGACAAAGGGATGAAGAATTCCACAGGAACCTTGTATCCTCAGTAATCTATGTTAATAATTCTGATTCTAGTACTGGTGCATACTGGACCTGAACAGAGCTGCTTAGCAAATTGATGATGGGTGGTGGAAGTCACTGTTGGAGTGGGAACCAACAGGGGAAAAAGAGAGAGAATCCTACAGCGATCCATGTTCTAAACGAGTTCCAGTCGGAGATGCCAACAGGAATCCATGTTTAGATCAATATATATGTACGTGTGTATGTATATATGATGACAACAGATGTAAATATACACTGCTTCATGTACATTGAATTTGCTTGCCCTGTCAGCTAAGAGGGGCATGAAGCAATGACACCCAAGGAGTGAAAGCATACCTAGGGCTTAGATCTTCATTTCTAATTTGAATTCTCCAATAAACAAACAAAAAATGAAAAATGAAAAACAATGCTCTTGAAGTTGGGCAGGAAATGTATAAGCTGAACTAGCAGCAGCATCTTGTAGTGGGAAAAAATAGAATGCAATGAAACGCTCCAAAAAGCCACTGATTGGGAGTACATCAAAGGGACACAAAGCCAACTGAAAGTACTCTCGGTGGACAAGGCTGGAAAAATTTGAACAACAAGATAAATAATATTGATTGGAATCAAAAGTATAAAATAAATATCCACGAGCCTATGCTGATATAAATAATTGAGTAAACAAATAAATGGGAGAGGAGAGACAAATCTCCTGCATAAATTCCAAATAACTTACGTGAATATTCTGCCCTTAAAGGAACAGAACACAACTTTCTCTTCTTTACATGTAGGCTGCATATGATTTTCTTCCAAAGAGTGCAATATGGAGAAGGGGGGTGGGAAGTAACCTTAGAGTGTAAATACCAAATACAATCTTAGCCAGGTGATCAGTATCAACACCCACCATGGTCAATCTTGTTCATGAGTCTCCTTGATGACACAATGTAATGTGATAACAATTCAATTCACATCTGTGGTTATTCTTCTCAAACTCAAAACTACAGTCTACTGATGAGAAAGCATTAGGCAAGTTCTATATAGAGGGCCATTCTATATGATACATAACTAGTGTTATTCAAAACTGTTAAGGTCACGACAGTCAATGCAAATATGAGAAACTGACTCAGCCAAGAGGAACTTAAAGGTACATGAGCTTATATGAGCTGAAGAGATGGCTCGATGGTTAAGAGCATTGACTGAGCAATCATGAGGACCTGGATTCAGATCCCAGCATTCACATAACAAATGGACCAGTTCACAAAAAGCCTATAACTCCTGTTCAGAAAAGTCTGATATTCTTTTCTGCTCTCTGAGTGCACACAGGCACACATACTCATATACATATGTATATATACTCATGCACATACACATGTATACACATATAAATAAAATCATAAAATAATACCTGATAATTAAATGTAACCTGCAATCATCGATGGGATTCTAAAACAATAAAAGAAAATCTGAATAAAATATGCCTCTAGTTAACATTAATATATCAACATCAGTTTATCAACTGTAACCACACAAATATACCACACTAATGGAAAAACTGTAATAAGGGAAATTAGACATGAGATACATGGGAACTCTGCACTATTTATAACTCAGTACTACAATTTTCTTAAGTCCGAGATAGAACAAGGAAAGCTTATTTAAAAACTCAAAGCTCGCTGGGCAGTGGTGGCGCAAGCCTTTAATCCCAGCACTTGGGAGGCAGGGGAAGGTGGATTTCTGAGTTCGAGGCCAGCCTGGTCTACAGAGTGAGTTCCAGGACAGCCAGGGCTACACAGAGAAACCCTGTCTCAAAACAAACAAACAAACAAACAAACAAACAACCAAAAAACAAAAACCAAACAAACAAAAAAACCCCTCAAAGCTCCAGATACACTTTACTGGAGGTCAACAGCTCTTGGAAGAGAGAGGAGAATTCAGCTTACATGTGGGTTTTGGACCTATGAGCATCAAGACCAGTGCTAGTGTCTTTTGGGGATTTTGAGAGGCCTTCTGTCACGATGATCTCCTTTCAGAAGAATGCTCTCAATGGGCACACCACTGAACATGCCCAATCTGATATGGACAATTTTCTTCACATTGAATACATATTGAATGTGCCAGCATAGAATGCGTGTAAATAGAGCCTGCACAGAGTCTCCAGAGGGCCCAGAAAGCCCACAGAACCAACAAGACTTAACTGAGGAAGAGCTTACACTACCTGAACCAAGCTCTGAAAATGCAATGGGCAAAGCAGTTCTCGTGTATTTCTGAGCATACCTAGTTTCCATGAAGCATAAGGATGCTATCCTCCAAGGGCTATTTTCTTGATCCTTTTCATAAGGATACAGTTTGGAATAACTAAATGAGCCTTCTCTGAGTATTTTGTTGAATTTCCTTACATGACATAATCTAACAATTTAAGCTGATGACCTCAAACAACAGAACTGACAATATGACTCAGTTCTATAGACCCTGTGGTTACTATTTGTCAAGTCTATCTAAATAAGAGCTAGTGGTAACAACATCTCATGCACTAGGAAAATCATCAATTAAGAAATGTCTACATTTATATTTCATGGATTTCTTTGCTCATAGCTATCTGGTGTTTTATTGGGTAAAACTCACCAATAGATTCTTTGTCCTTGATTCCCAGGAATTAATATGGATAAATATTAACCTGGTTAAGATGCTTCAAAGCAACCTATTAAATATGAGGTCTACTCCATGTTGCATGGTATTGGTTCCATGTGTGCACTGGGCAACATGAGCGATCTATTTTTCTAGACTTTTCCTATTTCCCTTGTGAATTTTAAAGTTGGAAGAATGTATCCTGGCTAGAGGGCAAGGTGTTTGTTATATGGCAGTTAATCTAAGCTAAGGGTTTTATTACTTATTTCTGGAAAAAAATATTAGTGAGTCATACCAGTACCAACCAGAGTGGTTGAGACTGAGGCAAATCATATAACAGTGTACCTTAATACCCTTTGTCTTACCCAAAAGGCAGTTGCCCACTAACAGGGATGGAAAAATTGGTCTCAGGAAAACAATTGCCTCTCTGACTTTTTGTTTATTCCATCATGGTAATCAGATCTCCTCAATAAAACCGCATTGCTTCCGGGCAGTGGTGGCACACGCCTTTAATCCCAGCACTTGGGAGGCAGAGGCAGGCGGATTTCTGAGTTTGAGACCAGCCTGGTCTACAGAGTGAGTTCCAGGACAGCCAGGGCTACACAGAGAAACCCTGTTTCGACA
>CM052722.1:8265100-8277884 GCA_028551405.1 Uromys caudimaculatus | reverse complement strand
GCTTCCACAGTGTACCCAGAAGTGGGAATGATAAATACCACTATGTCATTGGAGCTGTCACTTTAGAGAGTGGCATGAATGATGATAAAAGACAGACACAAAATCCAGCAAAAGTTGGATTGGCTCTCCTGTCAACACCACTGAAATGGGAGATGGGAGACTATTGATAGAAAGCACTCGGTGTCCCCAATGCCGTGTTATATAACAAAGACTGTACTGTGCAAAGTTACCTTTCACTGTCTCTGGAGAAGCAGGGATATGTTCTTCTGCAGAGTCTGCTTTTCAAAGAAAAAAAAGGATTCTTGTATTTTCTTTCCAAAGGAAACCAACAAAGAGAGAAAATGAAATTTGAAAATTTAGGACTCTACCAGACATTCTAAGACTATATTTGGGATGACTCTTACTACTCTAGTCTCACTATTAGGAAGAGATGACAGTATGTGGGCTTTCCAGCAGCAGCTGGGGCTATTTTGAGCCATCTAACAGTAACCTCATTACTTGCTTTCCCTGTTGCTTTATGTTGTTAGCAATACTAACCTGTCCTCAGGACTGTTAATGGAATATGTAAATAACAAAGCCAAAGGTACTTCAAGACCTGCCTTTGATGCTGGGGATGTACTCAGTAGAGTGTTTGCCTGTCATGTGTCAGGATCCAAGATTGATTCCCAGTACCCTATAAAATATGATGTCACAGGCTTGTAATTTCAGTATTTGTAATTTCAGGTAGAGGCAGAGGGTTCCAAGTCACCCTCAATGAAATAGAAAATCTTAAGTAAACCTGGGATACATGAGACTGTCTCAACACACACACACACACACACACACACACACACACACACACACACACACACACACACAAGGAAATGGCATTGAAACATTGTATTTGCTAAAATAATTAATATTTGTTATAGATGGCTGCTAGTACAGCACACACTATTGAAGTCTTGCTGTGTACTCTTGACCTAGCTTTGAATTTGTCTACAGTGCTTCAGAGCACCTTCCTCTAGGTACCTGTGAAGCTTGTGTATCTCCTGGCAGGAGAATTTACAGAAACGCTGGGGGAAGAAAGAACCCCAGAATCAAACCTTGATCAACAAAAAATGGGATTCAATAGATCAGTATAGCAGACTCCATGTCCTTAGGCAAAGCCAGTTCCGGGATACATGTTTCTTCGATTGATTCCCAGCGGAATTCAGCTCTGTTTGCCCATAGGGGAAAGCAGTTTCGTTTCAGGTCTTTTCTCTCTTCTCTCAGATTCTCTCCACTGTGTTTCCTGCGATTACTCTCTATAGAAACTGTCTGAACCTAAGTGCTTTCTCAGGGTCTATTTTCTGGGAAATTGGAACTAAAAAACTGTTGCTGAAATTAGCCACTGCAGAGCAAGGGCCTCTGAGCCATAAAAAGTCATGATCCAAAAACTTATTATTTATGGCTCTACAGTGATTTATCATGTGAAGAAAAATAGATGCAAGCTGGTTTAGGGATTTGTAGAAAATTATCACCCACTATTGAAGTAATAAGAAACAATTTTTTTGAACTGTGAGTATAGCTGGAAACCAAAGGGGAAAATATTTCATTCTTAATGCAGTAACAATGCAACAGCTATATGATAACATGTAACCCCTGTTCTCAATGTCATAGATTTTATTGTCTTCTACCATGAAGAGGAAGACATAGCTAACATGTATGCACAGTGGGCTGAACAAGTGCGTGGCAAATAAAAATTGTCCAAGCCTTTCAGTTCAAGATCAATTTATTTCTCTAAAGGAAAATGCCACCCTAAACATTTTTTTACTTGCAAAACAATCTTCAAGCTATAGTGTAATTTATTTCACATGACATTTACCGAGAATCAACAGAAGTAGTGTTTATAACATGGGGATCCACAAATCACGTTTTCTCACTCTGGTTATGCATTGTAATCTCTTAAGGTCTCTTCTGGTGCTGCCCTGGGAGTGAGCCTTTAGGGATGATTGTTTCTGCTCACATAAGTATCCCTTTCTCAATGGAAAATTTATATGATTCTCCACTAGGATACTGCTGCCTGTTTCATTTCCAGGCCCACAAAGACGCCCATTGACAAGTGTTCTGCCTTAATGGTTTCATTGTCTCCAGCCTTTCATATGGGGGTCAAAAAAACAAAAATGAAAGGCAGAGATTAAATAAAGGGAAACTAAAGAAGATCCAAGATGTATTAAGCGAATAATTTAACAAATACAAAAATGATTTAAATACAGAAGATTTGGGGGTGAATTCGGTGGTAACAAGTTTAACAGAATCCAAGAAAATTTGGTGACAGTATTCATATCCAAACTGAGCCCATTTTTATTCCAAATGTTTCTTGTCTCTTTCCCACACATTCCCTTCTAGACTGGAGGATGGGTCACAGCAGCTGAGCTCAAGTGTAGAGAAGTCCCTCACTTCGTGCTATGCAATCACACAATTGACTTTCCAGTCTAGCCTGCTGCAATTTGCTACTTGATGCTGCTCATTGTAATTTTCATTTTTTGCGTCTATTTTTTTTATGGTTTTTACACATTTTAGCCTTCCTTTTAGCCCACCACCCACAAGAGGGAGTGGAAAAGAAAGGATACAGGGGAAGTGGACTTGTTTGGAATTTTTTTTTTTCAGTAAATCTCATCTGTATGGTCAGGAAATCAGTTCAGTTTTTGGCTATACCAGCAGTCCAGTTTAGTAGAGTCGGGATAGTAGACACGAATCAGTTGTGGCAGGACCTAGCAGAGACAGTCAGGCCTCAGCCTCAGCATGCGTTAGTAGGAGGTACCAGCAGGAACCTCAGGAGAAGTTCTCAGCTATGTATCTCTCAGGGAAATAAAGACTCCTTCATCACTGCCCTTTCACGTGTTTGTTTTAGTAGAACATCCTCTCTCCTGGGTCTGCTTCAGTAAAACGGTCCTTCCCGAGTCTGCCTTAGCCTTTCACCTCTGTCTGCTTCCGCAAAACGGTCCTTTACCTGTTTGCCCCAGCAAAACACTATCTCACACAACTGACTTTTCAAAGAACCCTTAAGTTTCTACTTCAGGTCATCAGTGGCTATTGCCTTATTCAGAAATAATCATCATCTTAGAAGTTTCACTCAGGAGGTTTTCCACTCATTTATCCTAGATCTTCGATATCAAAGACCTCAGAGTGTTGACAAAGACACAGTAGTTTCCGAAATGGTACTAAGTTAAATGTGATAGTGGGGGAAGCTCTTAGACAGGGAAAGTCGGCTTGGAAGGCAGAGGACATACTTTCCATGAGTGTGTGTGAACGCTTTGGTGATTTGTTCAGAGTAAGCAGAGCAATTGTATAATAGTCAAAATGTGACTGTTAGCTTCCTTGGAGCTACCGCCTCCAAGAGCTGTGAGCTGTCACGTGGGCTTTGGAAACTGGACCCAGGTTCTCTATAAGAACAGCAGGTGCTCTTTATTGCTAAGCCACCTCTCCAGCCACTTATTACTATTATTGTTATTTTAACCTTCCATTTGAAAAGATTTATTTTTATTGATGTGTATGTGCCTCTGTGTGTGTGTGTGTGTGTCCTTCCATTTGAAAAGATTTATTTTTATTGATGTGTATGTGCCTCTGTGTGTGTGTGTGTGTGTGTGTGTGTGTGTGTGTGCACTTGTGCTTGCACATGTATACCGCATGTGTGCAGGTATCTTTGGAGGCCAGAAGAGAACATCAGAGTTCCTGGAGCTGAAATTACAGAGGTAGTATTGTGTTGCCTAAGGTGGGTGCTAGGAATTGAACCCAGGTCCTCTGGGAGAGCAACCAGTGCTCTTAACCACTGAACCATCTCTCCATTTCCAGTTTCAGCTTTTATATTTTAGTAAAAAAAAAAACAAAAACAAAAACAAAAAAAAAAACCTCAGGAAATCCTTGCATGCAAATTGTCAGCGCTCATACTGCTGTTTTCTGACCACTTAACCCATTGCTCATGTCTCTCCTTGCCATTTCCCTTCCTCATCCCATTTCTCCTCCCTACTGTCTTTCGCTGTGACAAAATTCAAATGCTTTTTTTTTTTTTCCAGAAAGAGACAAGGTTTCTGGGTAAAGTGTCCTCATTCTTTGTCTCCTTTTTTTAAAATCACTATGATCATGTGAGTACACATGTACTTCACATGAACAAACACATACAGTCATACAGCATATACACACGTGTACAGTATGACTGCATGCACATAGGTACACACACGTACACACACACACATACACGCACGCACGCGCGCACACGCACACCTCTTTTCAGTAAGAGAATCAGATCGAAGCCTCCCGTGTGAATGCAAAACATTACTGTCAGGCTGGTCCATTAAATATCATTTGAAAGTCAATTTTATCCCAGAGTAGCAAGCAGTGCGCATGCTTATGTCTTCATCTACCTTAATTAGAAAAAGCAATTTGCTGCACATTTCCTTAAAAAAGAGGGAAAGAAAGTGATCACATTTGAGCTCCTGATAGATTGAAATGCTTCGTGTATCGTGGTGGTGGTACAAGGATGTGAAAGTGCTTCCCACATCTAAATTATGTGCTGGTGCAAAAAACAACCTTATGATTTGCATACTTTCTAGGTAACTTGCACGGTTGTCCATAATTATAGAAATAGGGGCTATGTGCCAAAACCTAGTCTCTCCACATTTTGTTTTTCAAAGTCATACTAGAAAACTCCATTTTGAATTTATCACTAAAGATGTTTCCATCTATCATATTTTCTTTGATTCTTGACCATGAACAATCTTTAGACTATTTTCCCACGTCTCTCTTTGCCAAAAAGCGGTCAGCGTGACTGAGAAGGCTACAGCTTAGTTGAATGTCTGTCTGTTCCCTGCCTCCCCCGCAATTTGTTTCCTTTAAGGAGGCAATTTTCACCCACATGCTTGCCTCTCTCGGACTTGAATCCTCCTGATAGGCAGGTGGAGTGCCAAATCTACAACTCAGATCATGCTTCAATGGCTTTGGAGTGTCTGGAGGGCTCTAGAGACAAGCTGATCAAAAGTCTTTGTGCGGAGGAACTCAGGGAGACTCCCCCGAGGCACAAACCCACGCGGAGGCCTTAGCGGGGACGGATCAGCCAGGCAAAAAGAACACGACCTGCACAGGGGAGAAAGGGGAAGTGATTGCAGAGATCCTCTCCATGGTTCCCCAACCCTCTACCCTGACCTCTGTGTAGCCTCTGAATTCATGTCTGGATTGTGGTATAGGATGGCTCATCTTTGCTCCTCTCCCATATTCCACTCACCATGCAGCAGACAAAGAACTGTTTTCAAATCATGAATCAGAGCACTCCTCTGCTTACAAACCTACAGCTTTCCACTCCACTTGGCCTTAAATGAAACTCCGGGTCTGGGAGTCCAC
Organism: Uromys caudimaculatus; assembly: GCA_028551405.1. Classification (NCBI taxonomy): domain Eukaryota; kingdom Metazoa; phylum Chordata; class Mammalia; order Rodentia; family Muridae; genus Uromys; species Uromys caudimaculatus. The sequence goes on along the minus strand of CM052722.1, from coordinate 8,272,526 downwards.
AGGGTCACATCCAAGAAGCTGCCTGCTTCGAACTCCTCAGCTTCTTCCGCTCTTTGCTCTATTCTCCAACCACAGAGCCTTCTCTCATTCTCTCCTTTAACTCGGCCCATGCTCACACACTGTCTATGTATTTGCTATTCCTTGACCCTGAATACTTTGATCTAGAGGACAGTTTATCACACTGTGGATATGAATGTAAACACCGTTTTCACATTCTTTTCTAAGCTCTCTGTGTAAAATGACGGTCAGGGTACATGGCCTGATGAGTGCATCGCCCGTTTTCATTGCGCATCCTTGTTCCAGGTTGATATGATCATGTTTGGTTACTAATTTATTGCCTCTTCTTTCCTGAAAATAAAAATATCAGTAAATTTGGCTTTTCTTTTATAAGAACCAGAGACAAGTGTTTGGTACCTGTTTTTTGTTTGTTTGTTTATTTGTTTTTTGTTTTGTTTGTTAATGTTGGGAATATAGAGCCCTTTGACATCTTACAAAAATATGGACGTTTGTTAGGCATAGTGGACTCTAGTCTCAGCATGCAGGAATCAGGAGGCAGAGGCAAGCAGATCTCTGTGAGATAAAGGCCAGGACAGCTTGGTCTACAGAGCTACATAGTAAGACTTGTCTTGAAAGAACAAAAACAAAAAAGAACTTGGATAAACGGAACAGATATTGCGTGGGCTTTGGGACGTGTAAGGCTATGCGGATCAAAGAGACGGAAGCAGAGAAGCCATGGAAATGGTCATTGATGATTCAGCAAAAGCTCTCTAGGTCTTTGTGTCCCATCTGTTTTTCACACTTCCAGAGACACCAGCAACGTCTGCCTTTACAACTGCACTGAGGTCCCTCACACTGACAAATTCTGACCTGCTACTAAGTAGGTAAAATCCACTGGTACTTGTGCTTAACTGTACACTAGAGCCAAGTAGGAAGAAATGGCCCTGAATGGATACAAGGAATGCTACTTGTGATGATCAGATGAAGAAATACCTAGAAACGGGTCAAAACTTATTTGGGGTGCATCTCTGAGAGTGTTTCCAGAGAAGTTTAGTCTATGAATCTGAGTAGAAAAAAGTACTTCATTGGTGTGCATAGATGTCACTTTTCCTTTTTTGACCACAGAGAGCAGAACTCCAGGCTTTCTGGTCTTTAGACTCCAATAGTTATAGACGACATCTCGCACTGAGAGCTCCATCATCAATTGCCCTTTTCTAAGTTTATTCAGTGGGGACTGGGCCAAACTATAGGCATCCTAGCACTTCTAGTTTGCAGGTGACATTTCATAAGACTTCTCAACCTCTGTAATCATGTTAGCCAATTTCCTAAATCTCTCTCTCTCTCTCTCTCTCTCTCTCTCTCTCTCTCTCTCTCTCTCATACCCACTCCTTCTTTCTGTCTGAGAAACTAACTAACCGATTTCTCATCTTCATTTCTTTTCTTTTTGTGCCATAGATGCTCAATATGTACTTGTTGATTGACAGATTCACAAAAAGGTTAAAAGTAAAACATAACCAAGTAACGTTATGAAATTCGGGGACCCAGAAGCATCCAAATCATATTGCCCTGGGACCCTTCTATTAAAGAGTATCTTAAAGATATGAAAGACAGCCGGGCAGTGGTGGCGCACGCCTTTAATCCCAGCCCTTGGGAGGCAGAGGCAGGTGGATTTCTGAGTTTGAGGCCAGCCTGGTCTACAGAGTGAGTTCCAGAACAGCCAGGGCTACACAGAGAAACCCTGTCTCAAAAACAAACAAACAAACAACAACAACAACAACAACAACAAAAAGATATGAAAGACAGTCTATCCCTTATTCCACTGAGCTCAACCAATGAGTCAGCATTTCAGGCTTTAATGGCAGGGATAAGTAGAAAGTTATTCAACAACTATGACTCCCAGTGATGGAGTGGCAAATGCAGAGACATTTGAGGGAGTAGGCTGATAAGCATGTATGAGACACAACTGGGTCTCAATGGACTGCTGTAGACAGAGACAGGAGTGAGGGAAATGTCTGCTATTGTCCTTCCGGACCTCTGGTTTGGTCGGGGAAAGCTAAGTGATAACAATATCTGTGAGAAAATGTGGAGTGAACATAGCCCCCCAAGGATAGGACACATTGTTTTAAAGTTCATAAACTTCCAGATTAGGTTGGCTGCCCATGGGATTCCATCCAATGGTGAGAAGGTACCGGCTGGGAGGCTGGGGGAGGGGAGGGGGAGATACGTTTAACAATGTTGTTCCTGCATTTGTTGATAGCATGGATATGGGAGACAGCATGGGTCCATAGGCCTGCGGCCTAAAAGAAATCAAGTGGTGTGAAGATGAATTAGAATGTAAATCAAACAAGCAAAGCAAAGTGCAAGTGCTGTACATCGCAGAGCGTTAAAAACGCCTAGACCTCTGTGCAGTAAGTATGAGCCTGCTGAGGTCTGGGGATTAGTTGATGAGACAGAAGAGTGCTGCTCCATGAATTCCATTAGAGAAAGTGATGCTGTCCCAGAAGCTACTCAGCTGAGATGTTTATAAACATCTATGTAGCGCATGGAGTTTAATTCTCAGCTCTTATTTGAGTCTTATTGGGCATCAGGATTACTCTTCATAACCTTGAATGTGTCAATTCCATTCATTCAGCAAATATCAACTGAGACTTCACTATGTGCCATGCAATGAGCTCAGCCCTAAGGATGTAACAATGAACAAAACGAATGATACAAAAAGGAATTACACAGTTATTCAAAGAAGTGAAAGAATCAGTTTAAAGCCCTATATATACCCCACTCACAGCAACTTTACTTATAATAGACACAAACAACCCAAATGCCTGTCCATCAACTAGAGGACTGCCCACCTAACTATGGTTTATCCATATGACAGAGTACTATCAATAAGAAAAAAATTACTGCTACATATAATCACATAAATAAATATAAACAGTATTTCGCTAATTAAAAGAAGGCAGGCACAAGGTGACATACTGGATGACTTTTTATAGGGCAGTAGCCAGAAAAAAGCAATGTTTCAGGGGCAGAATTCAGATCAATGCTCACCAGTAGCTGCAGGGGACTGATTGCAAAGGGGCACAGAATAACTTTTAGAGTGCTGGAAGTGTTTTATATCTTGATTAATGGTGGTGGATCTATGGCCGAATACATTTCTCAAACTCTCTGAACTCTGCATTTCAAATGATTGAATACTACTGTATGTAAATTGTGCCTTAGGAAACCTAACTTAGGAAAACCCAACAGACTATATTCTATTAGAGGAATAGATATAAATGGCTCTGTACTTCAGATGGGACAGACTCATTTATACCCTACCATACTTCCAATCAGCCCACTTCCCATTTCACCTGGAGGTCCAAATACCAGATGCCTCTAAGCTCATGTTCTTTTTGTCTTCACAGACCTGTCTTTGGGTATGTTCTCCATGCTCTTTAAATGAAAAGCAGATAATGTCTGCTCCAGGGCTTCTCCTGACTCCAGAAATACACATCCCGCAGGCAAGTACAGCCTGAGTGGGTAGATGTGTCAGCATTTAGAGGTAAGTTGAGCACTGTGGGCTAAATATTTCATATACTTTTCAAGAGATCTCAGTGGAAGCGAGTGCCCATGGCCCAAGTGGCAGCACTGTTAAAGCACCAACTCCCTCTCTTCATTTCATCACCTCTCCCCCAAACAAAGTATTTTCCCCGGAGCTCTTGTTTTAGGCTCTGTTTCCAGGGAGTCCCAACTAAGCCACAAGGTGATAGTACGTGATGGGGGTTATGAATACAGAGCTTTGAATGCTGACACCAAAAAGGTCAGGAAAACTTTTGACGAAATGAAGACCTCTGAGCAAAAACTTCAGCAGAAGAAAGAGCTATGTGCCTATCTGGGGAAGAATATTTGGGGTATAGGAAGCAGTAAGCCTAAATACAGAACCTTCTAGAAATAGCAATGAGTTCATTGTAGCTGGAGCTCAGTTAACAATTGATTAAAAGCTAGAGGTAATGGGACAAGGTCACACTGAATTTTGTGACCACACAAAGGACATAGGACTTTCTGAATTAAGTTGAAACCAACAGAGGGTTTTAAACAGAGGAACAAAATAACCTGACAGAGGTTCTGAAGAAAGACACCTCACTGGTGGAAGTAGGGAGAATAGTCAGAGCCTAGTGGGACAGTCTGGCTAAGGAAATGAAGGTGGATGGAGTCACAGTGACAATGGTAATGCCAGCTTAGAAGTGGCTATGTTCTAATTGCACTTTGTAGTTATAATGGACATAATTTTCAGACAACTTATATAAATAGTGGAGAGATAGTTCAGTGGTTAAGAGATGCTTTCTCAGAGGACCTGAGTTCCTAAATCAGGTGACTCGCAATATCTGTAACTCCAGCTCTAGAAGACTCTCTAATGCCTATAAGGGCAACTGTGCACACACACACACACACATACACACACACACACACACACACAAGCATACCTAACAATAATAAAAATAAACCTTCAACAGATACAAGACTTTTTCTTAGAAGAAATAAGAACATTCACAGTTGCTGTTAGAAGGACGTCTCCAAAGGGAAGATGCCTGCAAAGGCCCAATGAAGAAAATGCTTCCATAAATAGAGATAGTTCTGAGGGGACAGCAAATAGTGTACAAACCTCCTATCATACCATGACAATGAGATGGTGAGGATAACAGCCTTGTTAGGGTGCTCAGGAAAGGTGAGAGAGAAAACAGAGAAGATCCAGAAATAACTCTTGAATTTCATTGTAGCTAGGAGTAGAGAAACAAAGCAGTACCTACAGAGAGATGTGGAAAATCTCAGGTTTTCTTTTGCATAGATTCATACTATTAGAGGAGGTTTGTATACTGTTTGTGTAATAAGGTAAAACCAAAACCATCATAATTAAGTTGAACGAGAGAAGCCCGTAGAAAAATGAAAGAGTCCCAAGAGCAGACACAAGAATCAGAGACCCACCCATTCTCACATCTAGGAGTCCCATAAAACTACTAAATTGAAAGCTATAGTATAAATGTATACATTTTTAAAGAGAACAATTCAGTGGTGAGAAGACTTATCTTTTTTGTTTTTTAAAGATTTATTTAATTTATGGGTGCTCTATCTGTATGTACGGGCATCAGATCCTATTACAGATGGTTGTGAGCCGCCATGTGGCTGCTGGGAATTGAACTAAGGACCTCTGGAAGAAGGACCTCTGAGCTCTCTCTCCAGCCCCATTTGTAAAAAGATTTATTTGTTTATTTTTATGTGAGTACACTGTAGGTATCTTCAGACATACCAGAAGAGGTTATTTGATCCCATTACAGATGGTTATGAGTCACCATGTGGTTGCTGGGAACTGAACTCAGGACCTTTGGAAGAGCAGTCAGTGCTCTGAACCACTGAGCCATCTCTCCAGCCCATGTATACATTCTTAATGTGAGCATCTTAATGTGGTTAGGACACATAGGAGGACAGTCTTGAGGAGGCTGAGTAGGGCGGCAGATGCAGAGCACAAATATTACTTTGGCTTTGGAAAAGAGCATGGGCAGTTGGTGCATATGACAACAGAGAAGGCAGAGTACATGATTTCAGGAGCAGAGAAGCCAAGCCAAGGAAGTCCCAAGAGCAGACACAAGAACAAGAGACCCACTTGTTCTGCATGTTTCTTATACCGTTATAGGCATTTCCTTCTTTAGGTTAGGACAATTTTCTTCTGTGATTTTGTTAAAAATATTTTCTGAGTGTTTGAAATAGGTTTCTTCTATTTCCTCTAGTCCCATTATTCCTAGATTTGGTTTTGTAATACAGTCCCAGATGTTTTGGATATTTTCTGCTGGGATTTTTTTTTTTTTTTAGATTTATGTTTCTTTGACCAGTGTGTCCATTTCTACTATCGTATCTTCAACACCTCAGATCCAGCTCTTGTATTTTGTTCATGGAGCTTGCCTCTGTAACTCCTGTTCAAATTCCCAAAGTTTTCATTTCCAGAATTCTTTCAGGTTTTTGTTGTTGTTGTTGTTGTTGTTGTTGTTGTTGTTGTGATTTTACTTCCATATTTGGGTCTTGAACAGTTTTATTCATTTTCTCGCACTGTTTGTATTTTCCTGCATTTCTTTAAGGGATGTCTTCATTTCCTCTTTAATGGCCTCTATCATCTTCATAAGGCTGACTTAAGGTCTCTTTTCTGAGCTTCAGCTATGTTGGAATATTGAGGGCCTGCTGTGTTAGGATTGCTGGGCTCCAGTGGAGACAATCTGCCCTGGTTGTTATTGATTGTGTGTTTACGCTGATGTCTAGGCATCTGGGGTTGGGATGATTATAGGTTTGGGTGATGATATCTGGTTTTGTCTTTGTTGGTATGTGTTTTGTTCCTTTGTTTCTGCTTCCTCTTTGAACTTTAAGAGAGTGTGGTGGCTGTGTGCTGCCTAGGAATTTTTCTGTGGACCTTTGCCCCTGGTCTGCTCAAGATATGTTCACTTGTGCTGGGGTTGGAGGCTGAGATAATGGTCTGAGTTGGAGGAAGGAAGTTTGGGGAAGAAGGTCTTTGTGATGCATCGGAGGAGGGGTTCGGAAAGGAAAAGGGAAACTAGCAGGTTTCCTGCTGTAGAGGAAGAGCTGTCAGTGCGCTCAACTGCTGAGCCATCATCTCTCCAGCACTGAGGGCCTTCTTTCTTCAGTCTTTTTTTTTTTTTTTTTTCTAGAATTTCTAATATGCCAAAGAGAATAGAGGTTTGCCAACAAAACTACAACTACCATGTAACCCACAACTTTCACTACTGGTTATACTTTTTAAAGGAAAGAAATCAGCATTTCAAAGAGACTTGTGTTCCCATGCTTATTGCTGCATTATTCAAAAATAATAACAGTATGGAATAAACATCAGAGCTCCACCAACAGATGAGTGGATTAAGAAAACACATATATGCCCTATAACATTTTTTCAATAATAAGGAATGGGTTTTGCCATTTGTAACAGTGTGGATGAATCTGGGGAACATTATGTTTAAATGTTGAAACAAAATATATAAATTAAACCAGACACAGAGAGGCAAACACCACTCGATTTCTTGCATATGTGGAAGGATGGTGGTGACCACAGACTGAGTTATTTTAGAAAGAATGTGGGGACACGTGAGGACTATTCTCAAAGGATATATAATTACACTTAGATAGAAGGAATAAACTTTAGGAGACCATTTATAGGGCTGGAGAGATGTGTTAATGGTTAAGAGCATTTGTTATCCTTACACAGGCCCTGGGTTTGGTTTCCAGCACCAACATGGTGGTTCACAACCATCTATAACTACAGTTCCAAGGGATCTGAATCTCTCTTCTGATCTCTTTGGGTACCAGGGGCACATGTGGTACACATACTGTACTGGTTCGTTTTGTGTGTCAACTTGACCCAAGCTGAAGTTATCACAGAGAAAGGAGTTTCAGT
>CM052722.1:8238749-8257917 GCA_028551405.1 Uromys caudimaculatus | reverse complement strand
CTCCTCCTCCTCCTCCTCCTCCTCCTCCTCCTCCTCCTCCTCCTCCTCCTCCTTCTTCTTCTTCTTTAAATGGGAAGCCACTGAAAGCACTGGGTGATTTCTGCTCCTTTCTCCAGAAGAGTTCAACCTTGTGTCAGAGCACTCTAACTGGGACAGCCCCATTCTCAGGCACCGAGCCTGGCATGTGAGTGAGTGAGTTCCCTGCCCAGTCATCCAGTGACTGACTCAAAGACCCGTGGGGCTGGTCTGTGCACGGTCCTACAAGCAGCATTTTCCAGGCCACACCTGCTGAGCAGGCAGCCAAGAGGGAGGTTTAGGAAGTGGAGAAAAGGTGAGAAGGCATCAGGGTGAGCCGACTGTCCCACCTCTGCTCTTTCCTGCCAAGGATGACTTGCAGTTTTTCTTAGGCAAGTACTAGTCTAGTCTATCAGTCACTCGGGACTGGAAGTGCCTGATTTCTGGCTCTTTGCTGCATGGTAGGGATGACAAGAAACAGAAGTGGTATTGGGTAGAAACATTGTCTTCCCAATAAGAAATCCAGCTATGGGCCTGAGGGTGCCAAAAAAGTGCAGATTGGGATCGTAGGAGGCCCAAGCTAAAATGGACACAAACAAACTTTCCTTCATTCCACTCAGTATTGTCTTGTTTCCTCAGGCCTGTGTGTTATCTGCACACATACGCGGAAGAGGGGGCAGGGTGAACCCGACTGACATACCCTTCATAGACCTTGCTCTATGCTACTCGATGTTGGTGGCTATCCAGATCCTGTTTAAATGCCTCTGATGATGGGGCCTGAGATATAAAAATATTCCCCATATCACTAGTATTAGGCAGGCATAAAATGCTGAACTCATCACAATGGAGCTTGTGAGGAACCTAAGTTAGGGTGAAGACGGAATTGGCTTATCAACTTGCTGACCTTGAATTGTTGTTAACTTTCAGGGGTCCTGATGTTAGGACCTTTGCATCTGATCTGGAAACAACTCAATTATGCTTTGGAATTCTGTTATAATCACTTTTCAAAAATAGACGTTTTTCCTCACACAATATATTCTTCGGATCGTGGTTTCCTCTCCTCCAAGTCTTCCATGCCCAGCCAAATCCACATGGTCTCTCTCTCTCTCATAGAAAATAAACAGTCATCTAAAATAAAATAAAAATAAAACAAATCCAGAATAGTACAAAACAAACAGGAAATAAAAGAGCCAAAACAAAACAAAACAAAACAAAACAAAAAACACCCCACAGGAAACATACAGATGAAGAGACACACGTTCCCACAAACAGAAAATCCATAAAAACATAATATTTGAAATCATAATATGTAAGCAAAGGACTTGTAAGGTAAAAAAAAAAAAGACTGGACAAAGCATTATGAGACAGAAGAAGAAGAAGAAGAAGAAGAAGAAGAAGAAGAAGAAGAAGAAGAAGAAGAAGAAGAAGAAGAAGAAGAAGAAGAAGGAGAAAAGGCTCTGAAAACACCATTGTATTCCTATTCTGTCAGCCATCTTTTGTGGGTATAGTCACTTTCACTTCTTGTCTCTGCTGAAGTGGCAGGGTTTTTTTTTAAAGATTTATTTATTTATTTATTTAATGTATATGAGTACACTGTAACTGTCTTCAGACACACTAGAAGAGGGCATCAGATCCCATTACAGATGGTTGTAAGCCACCATGTGGTTGCTGGGAATTGAACTCAGGACCCCTAGAAGAGCAGTCAGTGCTCTTAACCGCTGAACCATCTCTCCAGCCCGAAGTGGCAGGTTTTTAAAAAGGGGTTCCAATCACGTAGTTGGAAAGTTTTTAAGTTCTTTCTTTCTTTCTTTCTTTCTTTCTTTCTTTCTTTCTTTCTTTCTTTCTTTCTTTCTTTCTTTCTTTCTTTCTTTCTTTCTTTCTTTCTTTCTTTCTTTCTTTCTTTTATGTATGTGAGTACACTGTCACTGTCTTCAGACACACCAGAAGAGGGCATCAGATCCCATTACAGATGGTTGTGAGCCACCATGTGGTTGCTGGGATTTGAACTCAGGACCTCTGGAAGAGCAGTCGGTGCTCCTGACTGCTGAGCCATCTCTAAAGCCCTTTAAGTAATTCTTAATGAGAAGATGCATTTTAAAGTGAAATGAAGGCAGACAGAAGCTGGGGTCTGCAAAGGATACTTGAATTTTCCTAGGGACATTCAGACACTAGAGTACTTATGTGCCATGTTTTTTTCTTTTTTCTTTTTAATTAAACATTCCTTGGGCATTCGTTTTCCTTAATTCCCCTGCAGGCTGTCTCAGATGTTTCTACAATGATCCTGAGTCCATTTCTGTTCCAAGAAAGTATCAGCTAGGATTCGGATCAAGTGTTCAGAAATCCGACTCCCATGTTCTTAGGAGAAACTGAAAGAGAGTGATGATTTGCATAACTGGTAAGCTCAGAAAGGATTCTGGCTTTAGGGAAGGCGTGACTTAGCAGTTCCAGTGTTGTCCTCAAGACCAACGTTCTTCCATCTGGAGCTTCAGCTTCCCTTTTCTCCATCAAATGCCTTTAATTCTTCAGTCTGTTTTTTAAAGACAGGATTTCTCTGTGTAGCCCTGGATGTCCTGGAACTCACTCTGTAGACCAGGCTGGCCTCGAACTCAGAAATCCACCTGTCTCTGCCTCCCAAGTGCTGGGATTAAAGGCATGCGCCACCGCTGCCTGGCAAAACAGCTTTATTCTTAAAAAGGATGAGAAAACATTGGCAGTGGTTTCATTTCATTTGTTAACTCTCAGATTTAGTTAATTCAGTGAGAGCAATGTCTGACAGGGGTTAACATAAATGGACTATCTTTATTTATATAATGTGTAAAAGATAGAAAGTACTTAGACCATTTGGGCATAAGCTCCAGGGATGACTTTCTTCTTTTTTCTTTTTGGTTTTTCGAGACAGGGTTTCTCTGTGTAGCCCTGGCTGTCCTGGAACTCACTCTGTAGACCAGGCTGGCCTCGAACTCAGAAATCCACCTGTCTCTGCCTCCCAAATGCTGGGCCAGGGATGACTTGCTACCCAAAGAAATATTTGGGCTGTTGCTGGAAGAGAGAGTAACAGGTACTGACAGGGAAACAGAATGTTCCCCAGAGATACGCCATGGATTCATGGATGTGTCCATCTCTTCACAGGGGCTCACACATACACACATATACCTAGGAAACAACCAGAATAGGAAGCTCTGCCCTCAAACACAAAAGGGCTAAACCAGGGGATTTTTTTTAAAATCAAATACTAAAAAGATTTTTGAAATCAATGAGGCTATTAGGAGATGGATCGAGGGAATTCCACTGTGGGTGGCAGGGAGAAAACGAAGGAAAAAATCAAAGGACATAGTGTTAAAGTGGCTTGGCCATAGTGTGCTTAAAAACCATGTGATGATAGTAATTGCAGTGCATCGCAATCATGTTTATGGAACCTGATTTTAGATATTATCTTGATACTATATCTATTCATCCATTTAATCTTCAGGACAATCCTGAGATGTCAAAACAGTTATTATCGTCACCAGCATCTCTACAGAGGAGGAAATTCAAACTCAGTGAGATTAACCAGGCTGCCTAACAATACAGAGTGGCCAAATGACAGAGCTAGCATTCCAGCCTTGGTGGCTCTGAACCTCCACATGTAGTATTCCCAGTGTATGAAATGAATCATAGAGATAACAATATGTTGGTGGCGCTAGGAATAAGAAATGGCCGAAGGAGTGGCTATGGCATTTTCCGTGGCTGCCAGCCTCAAGGACCTTGAAGTACAGAGCCAAAAGAGAAAGGAGCTCGCTCTGTGGCAGAGCTGGAAAGGGGTTAATTGTGTCTAGGACTGAGTAATAAAGTGTCCAGGTGACAGTGGACTAGGTGGAATACAGAGCAGTTGAGAGCATGTGTTAACACAGGCTCTGGAGTCTTTACCACACTAAGCACTCACTTGCATGATGGCCCTGGACAAGACACTAATCTCTGTATGCCTCAGTTTCTACTTCTGTGGAGAAGGATGACTGCTGTCTCGCTTCCCCCTTTTGAATCATTATGGAGATTAGACAAGATAATGTGAGATGAAAGACTCTGTACAGAGAAACCCTGCTATAATTATGCTCTCTATAGGCACTTAAAAGCATACTTTTACTAAAGAAAAACCCCGGTTTCCTAAAAAGGGTTATTCTGTATCTTCTAGAATCAACTTATGTTTCAAAATCGCATATTCAATGTAGGTAATTGAAAAAACAAAGATGAACACCAAAAAGAAAACAAAGAAATCATCGTGAAAAAATCTATTCAACACTTAGGTTAAAAAAAATTAAAGATGATTTTCTCTTCCTGTCATTTTTAAGCTAATAATATTTCACATTAGTATTTTATCATATACTACCTTTAATCTTTTGCAGTCTACTTTTCTCATTTAATATACAATGAATATACCCAGTGATTTTTTTACAACAGAGATTTGCAAAATTTGACTGTGATCCACAGAAAAATATATATGTACATATTTATATTGCTGCCAGAAAACACACACAGCCGCACACATATACACATATACACATTCACCCAATGCTGGTTCTTTTAATATACTTATTCATAATTTGCTGTTATCATGTGTATTTTGGAAAACAATCATTTTATTGATCAGATAATAGACCATTGTGGAGCTTTTCCTTAATTATTAATAAACCTCTAATTGTTGGACTTCAATTATAATGTTTTATTTTCACTCCTTTGTTTATTAAACTACTAAACACACACATATATCTCCACCTTGCTCTCCTTCCTGGAGAGAAAGAGTCTATTTCATGCCTGGTTGCTAGGCTAGGGACCCAGAAGTGCACTGGACTGATTTGGTTCTTGCAGTTAGTGGACTTTTCTTCTATGACGCATATGTAGGTGAAGATAAAGAACAGTCTCTCTGAGAGGTGGTGTTTAAGCAGAATACATCATTGAACCACTTCTTGGGGGGAAATCTAAGGTCCTAGAATGCAGGCCCAGAAAACAACGGAAAAGTCTCAGTGTTGTCGAGACCCAGATGAATGGATAAAGTGGGGACAGGTGCCAAAGAGGAGGTGACAACAGATGAAATCACATGGTTGGAATGGAGCAGATCACCCTGTGCCTCCCATGACAAATATCCTCTGGCTTTGCCTACCATAGTTAGTTAAAGTGCCAAGAAAAGCTGAGGCCAGATGAGAACCAGTAGCAGTTGTGGGTGGGAATTTGGGGTGGCTGGAGAGTTAGGGGCTGGCATGTCTCTCTGGGTGGGAACCTCAGAATAACAGGGAACCCATTCCCTGCAAGAAGAACATGTCCCTGATATGCCTTTTGGTCCTGTTCCACATGTGATCTTTGTGAGGGACGTAAGTTTCCAAACAGGGGGAAAAAGGTCTTTGTTTAGTTCACTGTACCTAGGTTTCTAAAAACTTACTTTAAATTTATTTATTTTATGTGTATGAGTCTTTGCTTGCATGTGCCTGGTACTTTCAGAGCTCAGAAGGGTGTGTCAGATCCTCTGGAACTGGAGTTCGGGGAGGTGGTCAGCTGAACCCAAGTCCTCTCAAGACAAGCAAGTGCTCTTAGCTGCTGAGCTGTCACTCCAGGCCCAGGGCCTTGCTAAGTTTTGGCACAGTAGGTGTTCAGTACATGTTTATGAAGCCAACCAATACGATTATGGCCATCCCCAGGCCTCTAGGCAAATAACAGAGGCAATTTCTGACAAATCAAGATTGTGTCTTCACATTTTCTCAAAATGTGATTCTCTGTCCTTATGCTAACATGGGAGAAAGCCTTTTATGTGGAGAAGGGGAGAGTTTTCTTTTCAGCTCCTTCTTTTTGTGTGAAATCACAAATAATTTCTCAGAAACCATTATGTATTTTATTTGGTCTTTTTAAAAAAAAAAAAATGAAATGACGTGACAATTCACCAGCTGCTTTTGCAATGAAAAGAGAACACATTGCAATTGCCAGAAACAGATGTTGAAGAGGCCTAGAAATCTGATTTTTCCACATCAGGGATCCTGTTGTGTATTAAAATAAATTGACGGGGTTACTGGCAGCTAGATTGCTGGTTTCTTTGAGGTTGCTCATTGCCTTGAAGAATGGAGAGTAGGGAAACCATTCGAAAGGACAGGCCACAGAGGAGACTCAAAAGGAATCCCTTGCAGGCCAGGAGCTACTTGTAGCTGTGGCATAGGCTCCATTGAACACACACTCTGCCTGCTCTGCTCATTCATCCTCAACATAAGTCTGTGCACTGGGTAAACATGTCAGGTACATTTTATTCTGGTGGTTAATGAATGCCTCTCTTGACTATGGTCCAGTAACCTAGGCCCGGCACTTTGGGATATGGAAACCATTTCAGAGATTAGTGTAGGACAGAATATAAAGACTAAAGAGTTGTCGTCCTATGAAATTTGAACTCCCAAGTGAACTCACCAGGTAAGAAGACTGTAGAAATAATTTCTGTCCAAGGGCGGGGCTCAGGGAAATGCTGATTGACCTTGTAGGTCGGTCGGCATACATGACGAGGTCTGCTTTCTCTCTTAATGGAACTGCCCTCTACACTTTCTTGAGCTTCTCACTCAAGTGTAGGTTCTATACAGGAAACACATCACTCAGAAGTTTACCACTGAATGGCTTTGCACAAAGTCAACATCTGTGAAAACAGTGCCCAGAAACAGACCATGTCTGGCAATCTGTAAGACTCCTTTGTGGCCCTTCCAGCCATTCCCCACCTCATAATAGGTCAGCTTTGTGCGCTTTTGAAGTTGATGTGAATGGAATCATGTGTCTGTGCTTATTTGGGCCTGGCTTTTTTCATGCAGTGTCACACTTCTGAATGTCATGCATATTTTCATGTGTAGAAGTGGTTCTGTTATTCTGAGAGCCACCGAAGCATTCACTGTGGACACATATCACCGTTAGTTTGCCCTTTCTACATCTGAAGCTTTTCGATCATTTGTTTGCTTTTGTTTGTTTGTTTTGAGACAAAGTTTCACTATATAGCCCCGGCTCGCTTGCACTCATGATCCTCATGCTTCTGCCTCCTAAATATTGGCATTACAGGTATACACCACTATGCCCAGTCCTTTACCTTTCTTCTGACGGACATCTGGGTAGTTTCTCCTTTTGTTTTGGTGTAGGTTTAAATGCTGATTTCACCATATATTTCTGATGCATTTATGTATGCCTCACTGGTAGAGTCTTGCAAGTAGAATTGCAAGGCCATAGGTTTATATGTGTTACACTGCAGATGCTCTCAAATAGTTATCCAACATGGTCTCAGGGATTTCCACTCTCATTACAGATCTCTCTACCTTGCTGTGAATATCTGATTCTGCTTGGTAGGATTTCGCTCTGAAAGCATCTTCCCTCCGTTCCCTTAAATAGGACACTTCTGCAGCTACAGAAGGGCAGACTGCTCAGCAGTTGCTAAAGTATGCAATTAATCTTTACATAATGCTGCCTGGGACTGGTAGAGGGAGGGGATATAACTAGAAGAAATCGTTTTGGCTATTTGGATTTGGATATTAGGAGCAGAGTTTCCAAATATCCCTGCTTCCCTGGGTATTGAAAGCTGACGGAAGGCATGCGTGACAACTAAACTTGCTTTCTGAGGAGGATCGTAGCAGGTGCTAAAAAGCTATTAGAATCAGGAAGAACTAGAGAGGAGGGTTGGACTTCCTGCTTCACATCTTTGCTCCTTTGTTTACAGTGTAACATGGGACTGATTATCTGACATCTCTGGGCTTTATATAGCTCAGCTTCCAAGTAGCGATATTATTAGCATCAACCTTATATATGGTAGATCTGTGAGGACGGTAAGCTGATTCAGGCAAAGCCTTTAGAGTCTGGTGAAGGACAGTATAATAATGTCCAGTGTAATCACACTGGAAGGTGCAGATGCTGTCTCCAAGCAGTTTTGGTTTTTTGTTGTTGTTGTTTTGTTTTGTTTTTAAAAGTAAGACATGCACTTGCAAGTTGGGCAGTGATGGCACATGAATTTAAACACAGCACTCAGAAGGTAGAAACAGGTGGACTTTTGAGTTGGAGGCCAGCCTAGTCACAGAGCAAGTTCTAAGGGAGCAAAGGCTACAGAGGAAACCTCTGTTGAAGAAGAAGAAGAAGAGGAGGAGGAGGAGGAGGAGGAGGAGGAGGAGGAGGAGGAGGAGGAGGAGGAGGAGGAGGAGGAGGAGGAGGAAATACATTTGGTTAGCTTATTTACTCATTTAGTATTCAATAACTATCCAATTTTGGTGCTCCATGCTAGACCTATTATGAAAGGCAGCCTCAATACAAATGATTATGGTAGTGATGAATGTTAAAAGAGACACAAACCAGCATAGAGAGGGATATCTACCACTGTCTACTACCACAGTGGAATCAGGAAGGCTTCTCAGTATGCAAACCATTTCATCTAAGCCATGTGAACTCTTATGGAGCTGAAGCGATGGCTCAGCACTTAAGAGCTGCTCTTCCCGAGGATATGGGTTCAATTTCCAGTATCCATATGGCAGCTCATAACCTCTGAAACTTTGGTTCCAGGGTATCCCATACACTTTTCTGACCTCCTTGGACATTGAATGGTGCAGAGACATACATTCAGGTGAAACATCTCTATGCATAAAAAAAATAATAATAAAATAAAAATTTAAAACTGTCTCACAAAAGGAAGGAAGGGAGGAAGGAAGGAAAGAAGAAAGAAAAGAAAAGAAGGGAAAGAATGAATGAATGAATGAATGAATGAATGAATAAATAAATAAATAAATAAATAAATAAATAAATAAATAAATAAATCTTGTGGGAACCAACAGAAGGCCAAAGTCCAAAAGCTGAAAAAAGAGGGGAGGTATGTGTTCCTGTGCTCTGAATCCAATGAGTGACTTGCAGAAAGGCCTGCCATTTCATTCCCACATGCAAATGAATCTGGATACCTTTGGGCCACACCAGCACCATTGTTTTTAATTCCCTAAATGTTTACAACTTTTTCATCTACCTGAAGGCTAGCTGGATGCGGAAGTCATTAAAAGGAACGCTTGCTGGAAGAGTGACATCATGCCATCCAGAAAAATGACCAATTGGGGTTCCTAATAGTCTCTTACCCTGTGAAGAAATTTTCAAGCACTTGCTGAATTTTCAAGGCTGATGGAGCCCGTTCTGTTTACATCTTTTTCTTGGGTGGACCACAGGGCGGCTAGCCAGTCTGCATGTGATCATTTCTCACTGTGTGACTCAGTGGTCAAAACAGAGCCCATGGGAGCTGACTCTTGAGGCTTGAGGCTTCACCATGAACTGTAACTTCCTTATTTCCTTTTTTGGCCAGTGAACTTGGCATTGCACAAAGCAAGTACAGTCAATGGTTCAGTGTTGGAGCTAAGTAGACACAGAACAGGCTCAATGAGCAAGGGAACACAGTGGCAGAGAAGCAACAAGAGAAGCCACATACTAATGGGAGTAGGGTCAGTAACTTACAGCGTGTGTCCAGTGCTGTTTTTAGCATTTGTCTTCATTCATTCACTTAATTCTCTTAACATTTTCAAGGCATATTTGCTAGACTTATTGTACAACAGAGGTCATTTAATCATCTAAGTTGACCAAGGTCAGAAAGGCTTAAGTTGCAGACCCAGAACTGGTATCAAAAATTTCCCCGCCTGTGGGCTCAGTATCCTGCTTAACCAACTATAAAGAATGTGAACTTTAGGGACTGAAATGTCTCCTTTTCCAGAGGACCACAGTTCAAGTTCCAGAACCTACATGGCAGCTCACAACCAGCTGGAACTGCAATGCTTTCTCCTGGCACAAGTAACACAGACATACACACTGGCAAAACATCCATATACATAAAAATAGAAACAACAAAGAAATGGAGGAAAGTGAATTTTAGGATGCACCCATGTTCAGGTTCCAGCACGCAATTCAACTCCAACTTTGAACTGATGCCCTGTTCTGGCCTCCTTGAGCATTGCAGTCATGTACAGAAACCTACTCTCAACAGACACATATACACTTAGGTTAAAATTTAATTAATTGGGGAATCTCGTTGGTTGATATTGTTGTTCTCCCTATGGGGTTGTAAACCCCTTCAGCTCCTTCAGTCCTTTCTCTAACTCCTCCATTGGGGACCTCGTGCTAAGTTCAATGGTTGGCTGCGAGCATCTGCTTCTGTATTTGTCAGGTTCTGGCAGAGCCTCTCAGGAGACAGCTATTATCAAGCTCCTGTCAGCAAGCGCTTCTTGGCATCCATAATAGCATCTGGATTTGGTGACTGTATATGGGATGGATCCCCAGGTGGGGCAGTCTCTGGATGGCCTTTCCTTCAGTCTCTGCTCCACACTTTGTCCCTGTATTTCCTTGATTCAGGAGCCCTTCTGGGTTAAGAATTTGGAGATGAGTGGGTGGCCCTATCCCCCAACCTGAGGCCTTGCCTAACCTCTGGATATGGTCTCTACAGTTCTCCCTTCCTTTTGTTGGGCATTTCAGCTAATCCCATCCCTGTTGGGTCCTGGGAGCTTCTTGTTTTTCTGGCATTTGGGACTTGCTGTGGGCTACCCCCAGCTCCCCAGCTCCCCACCAACCAAAGAGTACACATGGAGGGATCCATGGCTCCAACCACAATAGCAGAGGATTGCCTTATCTGGCATCAGTGGGTGGGGAGGCCCTTGGTCCTGTAAAGGCTCGATGCCCCAGTGTAGGGGAATGCCAGGGCAGTGAGGTGGGAGTGGGTGGGTGGGAATGGGAGCATCCTCATAGAAGCAGGGAGAGGGGGGATGGGAGAAGGGGGTTCTGGAGGGTAAACCGGGAAAGGGATAACATTTGAAATGTAAATACATAAGGTATCCAATAAAAAAAGAAAAAAAATAATTAACTGAACAGGAGAGATGGCTCAGTGATTAAGAGCGCTGGCTGTTCAATTCCCAGCAACCATGTGACAGCTCACAATTGTCTGTTACTCCTGTTCCAGAGAATCAGACACCTTCACACAGACATACATGCAGTCAAATCACTAATGTACACAAAATAAAAATAAAATAAATTTTAAAACGATTTAAAAGTTTAAAAAAATAATTAATTAAAAAGGGAGCTATAGGATAAAAGAAAAGTAGAAATTTCTCTGACCTAGTGGGACTACTGAAACACCTTTTCCTGTGGTCTTCTTTGAACAGTGAAACAGATCAGAGGGACTCTGTAGATGAAATAGATAGATTAATGCCTCTGGCCACAGTAGCTACTCATTAGATGATATTTCCCCTTCTGTGTGGGAACATCAGTTGGATTTGTTTATAAGAAGGTTGTTGAGAAAAACACTAGTTCAAGTTGAAGTCTTTTGGAAATCTAAAATGAATATTTCCTGTTCAGAAAATGAAGCCTGAAATTGAAGTAAGCAGAGGTAGCTCAAGTTGGATAAAGCGTCTACCAGTTTTGTTATACCTTTTCAAAAAAAATCAACTTGGAACTAGTCTACCTTTATGTCTTTTGCCTATTTCTATAATTTTCTTCTTCCGTTTTGAGCTTAATCTGATGTATTCCTTGGTTCTTGAAATGAATGAAATAGTTGACTTTTCTAGCCTCATTTTCTATTTTATGAACGTAGGCTATACATTTTCCTCTAAGCATGGCATTAGCTGCATCCCATAAGTTTTGCTATGCTGTACTATCATGCAGTGTTTAACGGTGAGTATTTATTCTGAGACAGTAGCTGGTTTTGTTAGCATGTGACCATCATAGACTGTATGTACACAAACCTAGATGGTATAGGTCAACTACTGACGCAACTGGAAAACATGAACTATTTGAGGCTGCAACTGGAAAACATGAACTATTTGAGGCTGCTCCCAGCCTAACATCATATGCTATTTTACAGTCAATTGCTTTTTTATGATCTGAAGGGACATACTCTGAAATAATGACAAATAGTGTAGTAAATAATCTGGTAGCATAGCTATTTATTATGGTTATCAAACATTAGATACTAAACATAATTACACTCACTGTGCTTTTATACAACTGGCAGCACAGTAATTTGGTTTATGCCAGCATCAGTACAAATAAGTGACGTGCTAGAACAGCTATGATGCCATTAGGAGATAGGGATTATTTTTAGCTCCATTATGATATCATGCAGCAAGCTGCCCGACTCCAGCTGCCCAGCACCGTCGTTAAAGATGTATACTGTTGTGCACAGCTTTCCAAACTCAGCTCCTCATGCCTACAGAGCAGTGCCTTTACCTGCTAAGCCTTCTCCTCCAGCCCATTTGGGTTTCTAAAAGAAAACACCGAATGCCTATTTTTCCCTCCTCTAATGTTGCTTGCTTGTTTGCTTGCTTTAGGGTCTATTTAGTTTGGTGTTGCTGAAGCTGCTCCCACTTCATTCAGTCACTGTTCAAATGGCACTACTCATCTTTTTACTTTCAATGTTACTGTTCCCAAAAGGGAAGGCATTGTGTCAAATTCCTCACAGGATGGTAGAGTCACTTTTCAACTTGTTTTATTTTTCAAGGAGATGTTGGTCCCTTTGGTTTCTGGCTTTTGTACAGCTCTTAACTTCATGTTTTCTGTTGCCATGCTGTGAGACTTCTGCCAGCTCTATTTGGCTTCCTAGTGTCCTAGCTGTGGCTTCTTATACTCTTGATTTTGAGTATCATCCTATGGTTTTAGGAGCAGCTTGGATGTGGGATGCCAGGTTCTCCATGGTAAATTCTGATTCTTTCTGGAGTCCCATCTTTTACAATCTTGGCTGTATTTGAAGTTCTCTAAGGTTTCCAGACATGTTCTTTACATGTGCGTCTTACTCTTCTACTTGTTCTCCATGTAAGAACTCATCAGTAAAACTACTCCCAGTTTTGCAGAAGTGAATGCCTTACTGAATATTTGGGACTCTGGCTTAACTTGGATCAGCCCTAGTTTCCTTATTACTAAAATAGGCATATGAAACATGACTCATAGAGTAGTTTGAGGCTTAACTATATGTTAAATGTATTGAGAAGCCTAAAAGATATTGAAGGTGTTATTAAGTCTTTATCGATTGATGTTCTTGAAGTAGAAATCCTAACTTGCCATAGCTGGACAGTTACTTCTTGTGTTTAAGACTACATGGAAATATTAATGAAATTGCTTCTGTTGGGAAAATTGGTGGTTATTGCTATTAAATTTATTAAACTTTTGTTAAACAACTTACTTTGTTGTGATGGTAGAAAGCTCCAGATCTGTACCAAGCATTTTCCTGAGGGATCCTGAAAAAGCATAAAGAAGTCTGTGGACCATGCTTCTTTCATAACATATCTTCTGGCAAGCAAAGATTTATCTAAAGAATGGAAAGAAATGGATAGTACCAGTATATTCTGACATCTGGGCCATTGTGATTATTTCCAGCCCAATAGTTAATAATCTTTAGGTACTTCTCTGAGTGCATTGCTCATTGTTCAAAGTCAACATTAGCCTTATAGCACTAAGTTCTGCCTCACCATGGCTTACATGGTCTTTTTGAGAAAATCACTTTACCCACCCACAGTTGAGTAATGACGGTGAGACGTGCTTCTAGTTCACAATGCCTGGTATTTGAAAGATCAACTTTTTATAGTCTGATCATGTCCACTATTCTAGTAATTTCAGAATTCTGTCATTTGGTGCATAGGAAACCTACTGTGAATTGAACATGTCTCACAGACCTAAACAAGGCAAGCACTGATCAGACTTCAAACGTGCCTGATTTATAGATACTAACTCAGAGAAGCACCAGTGTAATTCAGAAATGCCCATTAAAACTTTAGTTCCAACCAATATCTTGAATTGGACTAAATAGCTCTTTGTTTGTCCTAATGATGAAGTGGAATATCAGGCTAGTGCATGAGGAAATGAGAGTGAAATTTTTAGAAGCTAAAGCCATGGTTTATATTTGCAGGGGTGTTATTAAAGAGCAGGAAAGGATTCCATCGTTTGTGTGTCCTGACAGCCATGGGTTGAAAGTTTGCCCCCCCCATTTTGATCATTTATATCAGGGTTCCACAGATTGTCACAAAAGAAATTTACGGGGGAGGGCTGCTGAGGTGATTTGGCAGGTAAGAGCTTTTGCTGCCAAGCCTGGTGCCCAGAGTTGGGACCTCACATAGTAGAAGGAGAGAACTGACTGCAGAAAGCTGTCCTTTGAGTGACACACACACACACACACACACACACACACACACACATGCACACACATACATACACATACATACACACACACACCACACACCACAGTCACCCCCCCACATACATACACATACACACACTCACACACACACACACACACATACACACACACACACACTTGCATACATGTACACATATGCGCAGATACACGCACACACATACACACACACACACACACACACACACAGAGTATGCTTTCTCACCCCCAGAAAACATGTTTGAAAAAAAACAAATGCTTAAAACCCTGATTTTAAAAGAAAGAAATTATTAAGTAATTAAATTTCAGTATTCAGGGGACCTATTTCAGCTGTATTGCTATCTTTTCTATGTCTAGGAGTCATTGTTCCAATCATTCAAACAATACTTTCTTAAATAAGAAACAGGTTAATAAGATAGGTGTTTGGTAAAAGTTAATCCCTTGACACTGGTGCTGTTATTGCTGTCTATGAAAAGATGAAGAATTAAGCACAATTATTTACAGTGACTTTGGAGACTCCATATGAAAACTGACTGTTTCGAGGCTTATTTATATCCAATTTTAATTCAGCATACTAATCAGCTAACCCAGGGGCAAATTGGTTTTTCTTTCTGTATTCTAAAAATTAGAGGAACGCACTTTTATGATTTTCAGATAGGATTACAACAGTTCCTGGCTGGTCTGGAACTCTGTACAGAGATTAGGTTGAACTTGAACTCACAGTGTTCCTGGGTACTGGGATTTGAGACATTTGCCACCTCTCTTGAAATTAAAAACAAACAAACAAACAAACGCTGTTGGAAGGAAGTTAGGAAATATGTATTGGCAGGCCTGAGATAGTCCTTCCTCAGACCAGGTAAAATTTAATACAGCTATGTTAAAGAAGTAGGCAAGGAGCCGGGCAGCGGTGGCGCACGCCTTTAATCCCAGCACTTGGGAGGCAGAGGCAGGCGGATTTCTGAGTTCGAGGCCAGCCTGGTCTACAGAGTGAGTTCCAGGACAGCCAGGGCTACACAGAGAAACCCTGTCTTGGAAAAAAAAAAAAAAAAAAGAAGTAGGCAAGGTCAGCAATGTAACTGAATGACGATGAAAGGCCCAGTATTCAATCACCAGTTGCACAAAATTAAAAAAAAAACAAAACCAAAAAACAAACCTCCCAAATTGTTATGATATCTATGTAAAATGTTACTTGTCAACACTAATACTGTGTTTAGATGAAGTCAGAACTCCTCTTTCTTTATTAGTATTTTTTAAGTTAGCAGCATTTTCTTTCTTTCTTTTTTTTTTTTTTTGGTTTTTTGAGACCGGGTTTCTCTGTGTAGCCCTGGCTGTCCTGGAACTCACTCCGTAGACCAGGCTGGCCTCGAACTCAGAAATCTACCTGGCTCTGCTGGGATGAAAAGTGTGCGCCACCACTGCCCGGCTCGTTAGCAGCATTTTCAGCAACCCTGTTGATCTCCCTTCCCTCCCCCCTCCAACCTCCTCTGCCTACCACTTGCCAGTCTCTGGCTCCTCCTCTCTTCTCCCCTTAAGATCTCTCTTTCTTCTCTCATGGTTGCCTTTAGGGAACATTTTGTTGTAGTCGTGTGGCACGCAGCTTGTTGGGTCTAGCTGGACAAGACTTGGCACACAGGAGATATTCAATGCTGATTTTGTTTTAAATGAATGAATTGAAAAGTAAACCTAACAAGCAAACAAACAAAACGCCCCGAGACACGCTAGTTGTGACAGATGCCTGTGAGTGCCCACATGGACGTCCTTAAACGGGTGAAGCAAAAACTGGGCATGGTGTGCTCGCCTTTTAGCCCATCACCTGGGAGGCAGAGGCAGGTGGATCTCTGTGAGTTCTAGGTTAGCCTGCCTACAAAGCAAGTTCTAGGACACTCAGGGATACACAGAAACTCTGTCTGGAAGAACAAAAGACAAACACCACCACCACCACCAGCAGAGAGCAGTGGCAGCAACAACAAAAGAATGAATTTTTAAAAATGAAGGACAAAGCATCTGTTCCTCAAGTTTGGAAATATTGCCAACGGACAGTTCTCAGTTTAATTTTCTTTTTCTGTTTGTTAAGCCTAAAGAGAGCTTCCTAGCCTAACGGGCATGCTCAGTTCTTGGAGTGCCTCGTCCCCAGTGACCTTCTGGCACAACATATAAAAGCTATAGCTCCTAGCCTCAACTCAGAACAACTCTGACAAGCCACTTTAGCTTTAGTGTTCCCTGTGGGGTCATCTCAGGCCTTTGATGGAAGGACATTGCTGGCCAACTTCTCCCCCAGCCTGTTTCTATTTCTCTATTCTCCTATGTGCTAGTGCAGCCCCAACAAATTTCTAATATATGCTTTACTGGGATTACAGAGGGAGGTAAGCATAGTATATGCTAAATAAAACAGTAGGCCCAGCAGCCAGAGACAGGCAACTGTCCACAGGACCACAGGACTGCTTTTCCTCCAGACCAATGAATGGGCTCTTTTGTGAGCTTTCCTAGTCCTAACAAAAGTGTTTTCTATAAGAACCTGTGGATAAAGGTTATAGAAGGAATTGTAGAAGGGCCTAAGACTTGTACCTATTTTATTTAGTATGGTGTCCTAGTTAAATGAGTGTACTTTGGAACCAGACAGATGCAATTTCACAAGCCAACACTGCCATTTACCAGCTATATGACTTTTCTTTCTTGGTCTGGATTTCGTTGTCTATGAAATGGGATTCAGAAGAATAAATGCCTGCTTCTTACATTGTTATAAAGGTCAAATGTGATAAAAGAGGTACAGTTCATAGCACGGCGTGAATTTATGTTTAATCAAAAAAGGCTTCTGTTATCTTGAAGTCAGTGGAGATTCCTAACTTACTCGGGGACTGAGAAATAACAGAGGTTCAGTTTGGGCTGTGATCATGTTGGCAATTGAGACTATCTCTGTGCTAGACACTAGCAGCACCCTCAGATTCCTTCCAAGGAAAGACTGGAAAGCAGTGTTTACTCTCTCAGGGCTTGCCTCAGCCACGCGGAGCCAGCTTAGGCCTAAAGACACCCTTGCCAATCCTGATGAAAGAGAGAGGGAGAGGGATAAAGGGCCAGCTATTTCAGAGTCCAGAGTGCTACAAAATCCTCTTCTGGGTTAGCCACTTCAAACTCAGTGTTCCTGAGCCCACCTATGAGAGTTGAATGTTTGCTGGGATTTTTGTCTAGATGGCACTGAGGCTCCCTGCCTCCTCCTGCCACATCCCACCTGTTCCTCTTCTCTCCTATGTGGGGTCAATCCTCACAATCTTGATAACATTCTCTCTCAAGGACTGGTGCAGAGACTCCAGCTTGTGTAGTCTGAAAGCACAGTGAAAGGGTGAGCGCTCAAGCCCCACCCCGTCCACCTCCTACGTCTTCTGTTCCTCCGTTTATCTTTCAGTCTTCCTCCTTTGTATGTACTTTGTTCTTGTCACATTGAGAGCCCTGTGTTTTAATGGCCTGTTGTACATTGCTAGCCCAGGAGCTGTCAGGTCGAGGAAGAAGCCTGTTTAGACAAGTTGTCAGGTTGAACAAGAGAGGGGAAAAAAAAAATCCTAAATCAGTGTGCTTGCACACGCACTTACACATGGGCTAATTTTTCTGGGACCATATTCTAGCCTGTGGGTGTGGCATAAAAGTAGTCAGAGTGTGGGGCTGCGAGCTGGGTAGGTTTCAGAGTGGCTTTTGTTGGGAGAAAGATAACTCAATTATTTTATGGTAATCTTTGTCATTTACACCTGTGCACACAAGTGTGTGTGTGTGTATGTGTGTGTGTGTGTGTGTGTGTGTGTGTGTGTGTGTGTGTGTGTGTGTGTGTGTGTGTGTGTTGATTAAAGAAAAAAGGCTCTGCAGACGAAGGATCATCTGCTAGCCCAGGCCAGAGGCCCAGAGTGATTTAGACATTCAAGCCCTCTTACCTTTTCCCAAGCCACTCAGGCAGCAGCAATGGCTAGTTACTTAAAGAGCCCTTGTCTTCATCTGGGGATGGAAGCAAATGTCCACAGCCTTGAGAGCAGGGAAGACAGCAGGTAGGTTGCTAGGGTGACTTGTTTAGAAATAACAGCTAAGTCCATTTCAAGGCAAAAACCAAACAGACATACAAAAACAAACATCCCCTTTCCCCTAAAGGAATGAAAGCAAAACCAAAGAGCTAACAAACTGCAGAGGGAGCCATTCTGGAGGGGTTGAACTAGGTCAGAAACAAAAATACACGATTAGAAACCACCTCCCAATTACAAAACTCAAGTACGTACACACGTGCACACTTACAAGTTTTGTTGAGACCGTTGTAACCATGGGAGATTTAAAGCTGCACTATGCCACAAAGAACAAACTATGTCTCATAGATGGGCATACTCCAAATTTGGTATTTTCTTTGATATTTGATACTTGTCTTTGCCTCCTTGTCCATTCCCACCATCATAGCTGAAATTCAGGCAAGGATAGTACAAGAAAGGTGTATCACTCCAAGACAAAATAAGTAAGTGAAGAGCTGTAAAACTGCTTCGCAGCCTGGAAAGGACTGTTTGAAGGGTTTGTTGAATCTGGTCACCTTAAGAGAATCTTGCTGAAATGGTGAGGAAGACATTTCTTTAGGTCTGCAGCTGTATCTGAGTCTAGACTTAGAAGCATACAGGAACGGGGCTGTGACCCCTGAAGCTCTTCCCACTTCTCCCATTTTCTCTGCCTTTTATATTTATTCCCTCCACTGTCAGAATCATTAAATGATACTGCTCTCGTGGCTGGAGCGTGAGACTGGAAGGGGGAAGAGCAGGGGCATTTCTGACAATCGTTTCTGTTAAGAAAGCCAGGATCACGAATCAAAATAGCTGTCTTTCCCCAAACTAAGAAGGCAGATGAAAGTCTAGGTATTCTAGAACTCCCACCCAATTGAGAAACACTTGACCCAGAACAGAGCAGTAGAAAGTTGAACTGCAGAGAGCAATTTCTAACAGATCCTGCAGCCAGACTCTACTCTGCTGCGATTTCTACAGTATCTTAGAAAGAGAT